>BLBF01000004.1:25860682-25896634 GCA_015471245.1 Laticauda colubrina | reverse complement strand
TATCTATCTATCTATCTATCTATCTATCTATCTATCTATCTATCTATCTATCTATCTATCTATGAATGCAGTTCAGCTTCCTTCAGGTATTATCCCACGTCATTGTGATGCTTTTAAAGTTTTAGCAACGTTTCAGCAGAATCTCATCTGCCATCATCAGGCTTCTGTATTGAGTTCGTATGTGGGTCAGGCTCTCACAGTCGTTGGTTTTAAATTTGAGGCTAGCCTACTGTTGTCCCAGGATGGTTTTTTCTACATCCTGATTGGTTGGGAGTCTTGGTCTGTGTTTATTGGTCTTGGAGTTTGTTTGATTGGTGTTTCTGGTTTCTTCTGTCTGTTTTGTGGCTTTGATTGGCTGGCAACACTGTGTTCCTGTGTTGGAGGCTTTCAGTGCAGCTTGGCTTCATGTTAAAGGACGGTGATCATCTATTAGGAAGCTAGGTTTCATCTAGGTGCCTGGTTGGAGTGTGTTTGAGTTGGAGGTATCAGAGCGAGTCTGTTTGTGCTCAGGTGTTTGCCTGGCTTGTGGTGTGGAGATCTTTTTATTTGAGAGGGCAGGCTTCCAAATGATTGACAGTCTGGTGGAATCATCTCTTCTATTCATGCTGTCAGGTCTTTTTTCAATCTCTATGGCTTCTCTGATGATTCTGTGGCTGGGGTTTTCTACAGTGGCTCGGGTTTTGGTGCCATTGAAGTCGATGCTATGACCTGTGGCTTTTATGTGTTGGACTAGTGAGGAGGTATGTTCCAGCTTTTTTACTGCATTTTGTGTTCATCCAGGCGGGTACTTATTCTTCTATTGGTCTGTCCAATGTATGTGGCCGGGCATGATGTACAGGGAATTTCGTATATGCCTTGGTTTTCCAGGTCAATTTTATCTTTGGGGTTTCTAAGGATGGCTGCAATTTTTCGGTCTGTTTTGAAGGCAGTCTTGATGTGATGCCTGTGTAGTATCTTACTGATTTTGTCTGTAGTACCTCTTATGTAGGGCAGGACAGCTGTTCCATAGGTCTGTTGATCTTCTAGGTCTCTATTATGTCTCAGTGTGTTTTTGTAGATCAAGCCGGTGATTTTGCTTTTGTGGAAGCCGTTGGCTGTTAGTACTTTAATCTGGGTGCATAGTTCAGTCTTTATGTGTTTCTTGTCTGCCAGGTGTTTGGTTCTAGCAATTAGTGCTTTGGCCACAGAGTTTATCTGTGCTGGGTGGTGGTGGGATTGGGAGTTGAGGTCGCGGTTGGTGTGTGTTTTCTTCTGGTATACGGTGTGTCCTAGTGTGCCATCTGTTTTTTTTTGGGATTAGTACATCTAGGAATGGTAGTTGTTTGTTTGTTTCCGTTTCCATGGTGAACTTGATTTTGGGGTGTGTGCTGTTTAGGTGTGTTAGGAAATTCTTTAGGTTTTCTTTTCCATGGGGCCAAATCACAAATGTGCCATCGATGTATCTTAACCATAGTTTGGGTTTGTGGGTGGCATTAGCCAGGGCTCTGGATTCAAATTCTTCCATGAACAGGTTTGCAATGACGGGTGACAGTGGTGATCCCCTAGGGGCTCCTTCAATTTGCTTGTATCTTTGTCCTTTGTATATGAAATATGTGTTGGTTAGGCAGTGTTCTGTTAGTTCCATGAGGTCTTTAGCTGGTTGGTATTTATTTTTGATGATTTCAAGAGTTTCTTTTATTGGGACTTGAGTGAATAGTGAAACCACGTCGAAACTTACAAGCAGATCTTCTTGTTCTACATGTAGATCTTTGATCATTTCTAAGAAGATTGTCAATTATTTGGAAGCCTGCACTTACAACAAAAAAAATCTCCACACCACAAGCCAGGCAAACACTTGGGCACAAAGAGACTCACCCTGATACCTCCAGCTCAAACACACCCCAACCAGGCACCTAGATGAAACCTAGCTTCCTAATAAATGATAGCCATCCACAACTATGATTACGTGAAAAAATACCCGAACAAAGCTGAATACCATTCATGTAAATACCCGCGAAAACTTAAGAAAAATATTTGTATGTATGTATGTATGTATGTATGTATGTATGTATGTAAGTCTAGGTGTGTTCGGGTCTTTTCCCATGTAAGATTAAGAGTATCTTGGCGAGGTCCCACTCGCCATCCTCAGGCTGGTCTTTCAGCTTTGTGCCAGTGCAAGCAATGTGTGAGACGGCACCTCCGATCACACACTGCTGGAACTGGCATGAAGCCGAAAGCACCAGCCTGAGGATGGCGAGTGGGACCTCGCCGAATTGTTTCCAAGATACTCTTAATCTTACACAGGAAAAGACCCGAACACACCTAGACCTACATACCTGTACCCATGAAAATCTATGAAAACCCGATGCACACACACACACTACACACACACAAACACACACACACACACAGAGCAATATCTCAGCCACACATATTCTCATGAAAAAGCCAGCCAATCTGCAAACATCAGCTCCATCAACCAATCAAGAAATGACAACACAGTCAACCTCCCCACCAGTATATATAGAGAGACGGCAGCTCCGACCACGCTTTGCTCGAGGGGAAAGAGAATGGAGAGTTTGAGACCTAAAAAAACAACCAAAAAAGGGAAAAATAAGGTGAAAAATGGACATAACGTGAGAAAGCAACAGAAAAAGGGAATACAGAAAAGGGAAATTGAGGTGGAGAGACAAGGGGGTAAAAAGGGCAGAGAGAAGAAGCAAAGAAGGAGAGAAGAGAAGAGAAGCTACAAGGGTGTGAAGCAAGTTGTAAAGAAACAGGACTTATTTAGAGATAATGGGTAAAAATATAATTGAAAAAGGGATTCTGCAAAGGTACATATGATTGTATTATTATATTTGTATTTAGAAATAATATTAGAAAATTGGAAACAACATTTGATTTAGTGAAACATTTCTGAATAAAATAAATGGAATGAATTAAATGATAGAATTAATTTAGAAAGGAATGGGAACATTTTAATGACATAATGTTTTAAAATGCAAG
This sequence comes from Laticauda colubrina, assembly GCA_015471245.1. Lineage (NCBI taxonomy): Eukaryota > Metazoa > Chordata > Lepidosauria > Squamata > Elapidae > Laticauda > Laticauda colubrina. The sequence goes on along the minus strand of BLBF01000004.1, from coordinate 25,893,649 downwards.
TGAAGTGAGTGGGAAGTAATCACGGAAAATATACAAGTGTTCCCATAGAAGCATGATACCTATTTGAAAAGTAATGTGTTAAATGTTTAAAATTTAAATGAATATTAACATTAATGATAGAATTGAATTGGTATGGATCATTGTTTTAATTATATTGTATATTTATACTTTTTTTTCTTTTTCTTTTTAAAATGTAGTGTCTAGCTTTAATGTACTACGCAGAATGCGAAGGGAAGTTATGTTTTATATTAAGTGTTATAATTTTAGGGGAAAGATATAAAGGCGTCATACTTCAATTAGTGACTACAGGAGGAATTTTGTTTAAGGAGAAAAGATAATAGATAGCTGAAATAGGACAGACAAAGAATATAAATATAATCTAATTTGAGATGAAACAAATAAAAATAAGAACGTTAAAAGAGGGAAGAAGTAATATAGAAAATGTAGAATGGCAATAAGATATGGAATGGTATATAAAAATGAGCATGAATTTGAATTGGTGTCTGTACAAAGAGATGTAACCCGGGATCAGGCTGCTTTCAGAAAAGAGGTTTTATGTTTTTCTTGTTCTGTGTTGTGTTTGTCTATGTTTGTTTCTAAAAATCAATAAAAAAATTTCAAAAAATAAAAGAAATCTTAATAGTGATGGTACAGAGAAGGATAAGAGAAAGGGGAATCAAACAGGACCAAATTGGAGCCAGTAGGAAAGTGAAGGAAAGAAGGGAACTAATAAAATTCAGGGGACAGGGAAACTCAGAAAGAAGAGGTGAGTGAGTGAAGAATTGCATTAGTATGTCATCCCAGATCCATAGTGCTTTTTCAAAGAAATACACAGATGCTCACAAGAAGTAGTGAGTGGCATAAAAGAGAGACAAGAGGTAAGAATAGAATGAATGAATTACACAGGATATATGCCCCAAAATATCCTTATTTGAGTTTTTTGAAGTATAAAACAATATGTGGGGAACAGGTTCATAAGCAAGGAAAAGTGGAGGTGGGATTGGGAAAGTCTTAACAGAGTTTATCAAGAGATGGCTCACAGGTTGACATTCCTTAATGCCTATGGTAAGCCATTGGAATAAAACAGGCATTATCAAAAAATGAAAATGATTTCTGAGAAAATTTGATTGCTGATGCAGACTTCAATGCTGATTCAATGCTCCTTCTAGAAGTTCTTGGGAACTGCACTTTGAAATCAGAAGATGGGAATCGCTAATAGAAAATTCATACAATTCTCACCAAATTTTAATTTTCAACATTGCATTAAGCCATAATGTGATTTATTTGGAATTGGTTTGTGTTGTAAAGAATGACTAATAATTATTGACATATTGAAATATTTAAAACGATCTGTGATTTAATGTGTGAAACCGATTTTGATGGGACAGAATAATGACAGCAATACTGAGAATTTTCTGTACATAAAGTCTTGACTGCAAAATGGTAAATAGGAATGAATCCATTATTAGTTAAATTTTAATTTATAGTATATGATGCATCCTCAGCTCATATGTTCATTTTAAAGCAATTCAAATTTATCAAGGCCCATTTAAAAAAAAAAAAAAAAAAAACCAAACAGCTTTGCTGCTTGTTGCAGACAATTACTGGGTCATTGTTGAATTTGGATGGAATGCCCCCTGCTGATAGGTTTCCTGCGCTTTATTTTTGTGAAATTAGAAAATAAGGTTGCACAATCTTGTTGCAGCAAATATATAACAGCAAACTACCAGGTACAGTTTTCATAAGTGTTCCATCTTAAGGTTCTCAGCTGATGCATTTTTCTGAAACATAGGTGACATTCCAAGCATGGTTGCCAAGTCATAATCCAAATTAATGGCTGTTGTTAAATCTTACTACTCAAGAGATTAAGCAGCTGCATGTTTGTTCTTCCTTGCCTTTTCTCTTCTCATAAACATTTATCTCCACCTTCAGGATTTCAGCTGTATTATCCAACAGATAAATGAAGAATCCAGGAGAATGATATACACTTGCACATGTTGGTCTTCATGCATAAATGATTGACTCATTATGTGCCATCAAGTCAGTGTGAACTCTTAGTTTTTCTCCATGATGATCTATCTATCTCTAACCTGGTTTTTCAATTTTTTTTAATGATGCACCCCATCCATCTTGCTTCTTGTCTTCTTTTTCCTTCTTTTTCCTTTCCTAGCATTTGAGACTTTTTTCATATATAATTCTTCATACATTACTCTAAGCCTTAATGAAGCTTCTTTGGTTTGGCTTAATATGTTGTATTAGCCTACCATGATGGTTGACAGACTATTATTTATGTCTTTAAAAAAATCCATAAAAGGAAAGAAGTATATACACATTTTAGTTTCTCATTAAAAATGTATGCAATAACCCAGACATGGAAACTCTTTAAAAATTTGTAAAATTATATTCAATTTATTATTGTAGAGTTGCATAACAAAATTTGGGGTTATTGTTTTATGATAATGGTAGTAGATCAGTATATAAAAGAAATATAAGCCATGTAAACATTTCTCTACTCATACTTTTCAGAAAGCCTTTCTATATATTTGAGCTGCTTCTTATTGGATAGGTTTATAAACACTGTAGATTTTTAAATTTACTATTCACTTGAATTTGAGTCAATGTTTTCATCTGCATATCTATCTGGCTACATGCCTGCCTATGTATAGATTAAGAATAGGTAACTAACCAAATCTAACATTATCTCAGAGCATTTTGTTTTTCTTATGAAGCTACATCAGAACCTTTTAAAAGTTAGGAAAATTTTTGGTTGGCATCAGTAATGAAAAACGAATTTGCAGGACCTTGCAGGAAACTTTAGATAATCCATGTACCATTATACATATTTAAATTATAAACCAAATTGATCTTTATTCCATGATGAGTATGGAAGCCTTCAAAGTAGAACTTGGATGACATCCCTTGATAGTATTCTGTGGTGGTTTTCTTAGAAATATGCTCTAATCACCTAATCAGTGGTGGGATTCAGCTGGTTTGTATCGGTTTGACAGAATTGATACCTAATTTTTTGTTGAATTTGGTGAACCAGTTAGACTTATCACAGAAATACTGTGTTTTCCAGAATATATCTGGCTTTTCAACTTCTTTCCAGGTGGGAAAAAAAAACCTCCCCAAAAGTTGTGCATAAGGCAGCAGCCTAATGTCAAAGTGCTGACAGAGCGCTAGAGGATTGAGGAGGATGCTGAAGCAAGCCTGCAGTGCCCATGCCGGTTGCCCCTTCCTGGCCAGAGCTGGAATGCCGCTGTGTTTAAGTGCCAGTAGATGCCGGCCTTCCCTCTGACGGGCCTGGGAAACTGCTGGAGAGAGATGGGCCCGTTTCAGTGCCCGGCACCCAGATGCCCTCACTTTCTGCAAGCATTTTCTTTGCTAACCTGATTTCCAACTCCATTGCATTTCTCGCCATTGTGTGCAGGGAAACAAACAGTTTGTGGGACTAAATAAAAAGTTCAGTCAATTCCAACTTCTTGCAAAAAAAAAAAAAAAAAGATCCTGTGAAGTTGGAATTGATTGACTTTTTTTTTGTTTGTGCTTATTTTCTGGTTAGGTCTTATTTTGGGGGAAATACCCTATTAAATGCACCTGACAATCTTTACTGGGGCTTAATTTGGGGGTAGGGCTTCTATTACGAGCATCCTGAAAAATCAGGCTAGAGCTTATTTTTCTGGTTGGGTCTTATTTTTGGGGAAACACAGTACATCAGATAGAGCAGGGATGATGATTCGTAAATGGGGCTGTCATAGGGGCACTTCGCTTAACAGCTGTCATGATTTTTGACCGTAATGAGCAACTCCATTACGGTTGTGAGTCAAGGACTATCAGTATAGCATTCAGAAGATGGATTTGCTTCTGAGCTCTGTTTCTTAGAAGGCTTGTTTGGGTTATGGATGCAGAGGGTATTTTGTCCCTAACTTTAGGTTTTATTTTAATTGCCACTCTAAGCTTTTCTTTCAAGTAATCAGCAGGTAGTTGCTTCACGAGAAGCCATAAGCAGTTGCTATGATATAATGTTTTTAAGTAAACGTGTGTGGGAGATTTGTTTCATACTGTACATTTATTTTTATTTTTGTTTGGAGTTCTGCCATTTCATACAAAGAGCAGATGCCACACTAAATCTAATTATGTATCTTGCCATCTATGAGAGAGTAGCTGTGGGAGATGGTTCTTGTTGGGTTTTTCTTTTATCAATTTCTTTTCTACAAAACTACTGCCTTGTGATTTACTACAAACAATTATCTTTTATTCTACCTGTCACTCTCATTTTCAGAAGGTTGTAATCCATGGGTTGGATGTGGGGAGCATGATTGGGGGAGAGTATCAATTTCTCATGAAACATTAGAGATTGGGCGCATGAATGTATGTTCCTACCAAGGATATGATTGTAAAAAGAGAAAGGAGGAAGAAATCATAAAAAATCATATACCATGGTCATCTCTGGTTTGCTATCACTGGTAAATAAAGGAGAGTGATAAAGAAGAGTGTATAGAGGCAAAGTAATTCCCCTTGTATGGTAAAACTCAGTAGCTTTCAACTTTATTCATAGCATGCACTGGTTTGAATGGTAACTCTGGAAATACTCCCTAGAAATAAGAAATGACCCCATGAAACCTGGTTGTAAGTTGACATACATAGGATTGAACAATTAGGCTCCCTTTGCTTCGACTTCCAAATGTCGCTTTTAATCTTCCATTTTCAACAGAAAAGGGCATAATCTAGGAATCCCTCATTTGCCAGGCACAAGAGTCAGATTAACTACTGTGAGAAAATTAAATGAAAGTCTAGCCTTCTTTAGGATATTAAATGATTTTGATGGAGGGAAAAATGCGTGACATTCTTCAAACCGCATTGTCTGCAAAGAAAAAAAAAAACCTGACAAAACATTAATGCCCCCTGCTGCATAATCTTCTGAAGTTCTGTAGAAGCTTATGCAAGTTTAAATAGAAACATGGATCAGTGGAGCTCAAGGACTAGCTAATATTCAGCACTTAAACTCTGCGGTTTCTTTTCTTTTTTCTTTTAATTAAAGTGAGGGGGAAAGAACTGTGCAGAGAGATTTAAAAGATACTTTATAAGGGAATTTTTACAGGAACTCTGGAGCCCTTCTTAAGATTAAAAAAAAAATCAGTTTTTTTTTTCTAATTTTGTGCCTACTAAATTCTGCGGAAACAATTATTGTTTGCTTGTTTCTACTCCTCAGCATATTTTGGGAGAAATTTGCTGGAACTAAATCCCACCTCTGCTATAGACTAGACCCAATTTGAATTTCTGCACACAAGTACTTTTTCTCAGATAAAATATTCTTCCAATTTTTTTGGTAAAAAATTAGCCTGTGCTCATTTTACCAACATTGTAAGAATGAAAGGATGAGTCAACCTTGAGCCAATCAGGATCGAATTGCTGTCACCAGGCAGAATTAGTCTGCAATATGCATTCTAACCACTGCACCACTACAGTTCTCACCACATATGGTAGCAATAGCAATAGCACTAGATTTACATTTCTTGAGTCCTCATTAGCAATGGTTTAATGTGATTTATGGAACTAGACAGTGGCAACCTGTGTGGCAAATAGATTAAACTACTTTTGGTTCAGTTTAGTGTGATGTTTATACCCAAATTTGTTTGTGGATGACAAAATAGAGGTTGTCACAGAAGAAAACATACTTGTAGCCTAAGTTCAGTTAGAGCTGAAATCCTTCTTGTTTTCAGTTCGAACTCTCTAAAATTCAAATAATCAGATCATGATCAATTGATTCAGTTCAGCTTCTGTGGTAGTTCTCAACTTGCGGCTTATTGGTTTAACAATAGTTGAATTTATGACAGCCTTGGAAAAAGTTATTTATGACCCATCCTCAAAGTTACAACCATTACCCTACTCCCACATCCACATTACCACAATTGGTGTTTTTAGCAATCAGCTTTCATTTACCACAGTTGCAGCATCTTGTGATCACATAATTGTGATTTGCCACCTTCCCAACCAGCTTTTGACCAGCAAAGTCAGTTGGGGAAGCTAGATTTGCTTAACAACTGTGCAAGTCACTTAGCGTCCTTATGATGCATTCAAAGACTGTGGTAAAAATGATCATAAAATCAGGTCTGGTCACATGATGACTTGTTCAACGACTCAAATTGCTAGCAACTGAAATCCCAGTCCCAACTGTGGTCCTAAATTCAGAATCGCCTGTATTTTTTCTGTTTTTTAAAATTTTTTATTGATTTTTAAAACCAAACATAAACAAACAAAACATAGAACATAAAAACCTAAAATATATTTTTTGAAAGCAGCCTGATTCCGGGCTACATCTCTTCGTACAGACACAAATTCAAGTTCATGCTCATTTTTATATACCATTCCATATCTTGTTACCATTCTACATTTTCTATCTAGCTTCTCTCCTCTTTTAATTTTCTTAACTTTATTTATTTTGTCTCAATTCAAATCATTGTACTTATATTCTTTGTCTGTCTTATTTCAACTGTCTATCATCTTCTTTCATTTAACAAAATTTCTCCTGTAATCACTAATTGGAGTATGACGCCTTTATATCTTTCCCCTAAACTTATAACAATGAATATAATACATAACTTCGGTTCGGATTCTGCTTGGTACATTCTAAAACTACACAGTACATTTTTTAAAAAAGAAAAAAATATAAATATATAATATAATTAAACAACAATCCAGACCAGTTCAATTCTATCATTAATAATGATATTCATTTAAATCTTAGACATTTTACACATTACTTTTCAAATAGATATCATACTTCTATGGGAACACTTATAAACTTTCCATAGTTGCTTCCTCCCCACTTCACTTATATTTTATAAAACATTGAACAGTTAAAATGTTCCCATTCCTTCCTAATTCAATTCTCTCATTTATTTCATTTCCTTTTTTTTATTCACAAAAGTTTCTCACTGTTTTAACCCACTTTTTAATCATATGTTATTTCCAATTTTCTAACATTATTTCTCATACAAATATAACAATACAATCTTACGTACCTTTACAGAATCCCTTTTTCAGTTAAATTTTCACCCATTATCTCTGAATAAGTCCTGTTTTTTACATCCTGCTCCAAACCTTTGTAACTTCTCTTCCCTTCCTTCTTCCCTTTCTTCTTTTCTCTCCCCTTTTACCCCCTTGTCTCTCCACCTCCATTTCCTTCTTCTATGTTCCCCTTTTCTGTTGCTTTCCAACATTATATCCATTTTTTACATTATTTTTCCCTTTTTTGGCTGTTTTTTAAAGTCTTAAATTCTCCATTCTCTTTCCCCCCTTTCCCCTTTCTTCCCCGGATAGAGTTGCTTGTTCTTTAAAGATGGCTTCTTCTTTGTTCCACTCTTCTAGTTGCGCAATCCTTTCTTGTAGTTTTTCATAGATGCAGATCGACATTTCTAAAAATTGAAAAATGGAGCCAAAAGAGTCCTTCCCTTCTTGTGCCTCTTCTTTATATTTTGTAGATTCCATTTTCAGTTCATCCAGAAATGATGTCATTGTAGAGTTTTTTTAAACAACCATCAGAATTGTTTTTAGTCGTTCAAATATAATTTCCAAAGATTCCAGTGTCACGAAACAGTCTAAATACAGACAAACTGTTCCTTTCAATACTTTCTTCTTTTTTCACTTTCTCTTCCTGGGGTTACTGTTTAATTGCAGAGTTCCAGTTAAAATGTATCTTTTAGAAGTCTTATTTAAATTCAACTTTTAGTTCTTTTCAATTTCAGGCAGACTCCTCTTTCCAAATCCTGTCCTTATTCTTTTCCTCTCCCTTCCCTCTTATAACAAAAAAAAAAAAAGAATTTTTTTAGTGTTCAAAAATTTTTCTTATCCCCTTGGCATTTAATTATATTTCCAGTTTAATTACCTATTGGTGCCAAAGTGGATTTTTCCGATTTCTCATTCAGCTCTCTTCGCTGTCAACGTAGGGAAGGAGAGTGAAGAAAAAAAAAACTTTCCCTTTTCACTTTCATTCGCTGCTTCCGACTCTTCTTTGGGAGCGATGTATCTTTTATAAAATTTAAATTCCAGGATACCTTGCTTGTTACTTTTTGTCCCGGTTAGCCAAAACTTTCACTTCTTAACTTCCTCCTGCACTTTCTTTTCCGGCTGAGTGCTTCTTTGAGGTGGCCATTTCTGACCGCCGCTCTTACCGCCTTTGGGAAAGGGAATTTAGCCAGCTGAGGAGGAGAGATGCGGCTCCCCTCAACCCTGCTGGGGCTCCCCCATCTTTGCCACTTCTATGGGGTGGCTTAGCTCCGAAGCCAGCTGGTTCAGGGCATTCCAGCAGTGAGCCCAGACAGAAACTGCACATGATCACGGTTTCCTGCCTGCCACCAAAGCCCTGCAAACCAGAAGTCCTGAATCGCCTGTATTTTTTCATCAAGCCCAGTTGTTCAGTAGAGTGGAACTGCTAGTAAGTCTAAAACAGTTGCAAATAAAGCCCTGTGTGACCAGTCTGCACGCATAGACAATTGAAATGAGGGGAATGAACTACATAAGCCCTGCCTCATCCAGACTTCCTCCCTTCTCAATTTCATGAAAGGATGAAAGAGAATATGTGAGTGAAGTTTGTCTAAATGCAGACTTAATCACTTAGTGATTGTGCCATTTGACAAACTTCTCATTCACAGGAGCATGATATATACTTTCCAGGGAATGTGCTAATGCTATGTTCCTTTTTTCGTTCTTTATTAAAACCCAAGAAAGTTCTAATTCAAAGCCTGATGTATATGTTAAATTGAAGGAAGCTAGATAAATTGGAGTTTAATTCACATAGGAAATTTGCTTTTTGAAAACTTGATAAACATACAGGGAAATAATGATTTCATTGTGCTGGATGGGACTGTGCTGTCTATTCTTCTGAATTCATCTCTGACCTTTGATGGTTATGATAATTCAGCTCAAATTGAGTGGCTTGTCACCTTCACATGACAGGTGACCACCTTTTAATTTAAGGCAAGGCTATTTTTATCTTGTTATAATCCTTTGTATAGGGCTTGAACTGACACTTGGTGTGGGATTTAGAATGGGTTTTGTGGAGAACCAACAATGGAGAATCTTCTTCCCACGCAGCATCTAAATCCTTAGGAGCAACAGCTACTACTCTTCCTGAGGGCTGAGTTTACACAACACCCTCCACAACAATGCAACAAACATTTGGGTTTGTTGCATTGTTCAAACAAAGGTTGCATGAATCCAGATTTCGCCTTCATGCAGTTGCCTTCAGTTTTTCTTCCCTAAGAATCAGGACAGTGCTTCTCTCTCTTTAGTTGTAGCATTCTTTAGCTAAACTCTATATTCTTGCAGATGGTTAGGCCAGACAGCCATCTGTTTGGTTTGGCATTGCTCCCAACTTGGCCTAGCAGAAAAAGAAAGGAGAGAGGAAAGTGAAGTTGCAGTAGATATTCAAGTGAAAAAAAAAGTGTTTTTCAAGGTTGCCTTATTTTTCTCACAAGGAGGCAGTGTGGTTCTTTTCATCATTTCTACAGCAATCCATTAGAACTGCTGCTATACGTTGTGTTTTTGGTTTTGGTTTGATTTGATTTGCTTTTATGTGATACACAGTCTTTATACAGTAACAATATATGGAAATTTGTATCATTTCTCATAGGCATTCTCAATGCATAATAGTCCCATTGTGAAGGAGCAAAGAGATATTTTGTCTGCTTCTATTTTTCATGGCACATATAGCAATTTAAAAATAAAATAGCAAAAGAATATGTTTGAGGTAATAAAAGGAAAGGAAAACTTCTGATTTTAGATTGCCCCCAGAACTGAAATACAGGTACTCCTTGACATATGACCAAAATTGAGTCCAAAATTGTTAAGCAAGATAGTTGTTGTGAGTTTGCCCGTTTCTTGCCCCAGTTGTTAAGTGAATCACTGCAGTTAAATTAGTGACATGGTTATTAAGTAAAACTGGCTTCCCCGTTGACTTTGCTTGTCAAAAGGTTGCCAAAGGTGATCATGTGACCTTAGGACATTGAAACTGTCATAAAGACATGCTGATTGCCAAGCATCCAAATTTTGATCACATGGCCAAGGGGATATTGTAGCTATCATAAGTGTGAAAAATGGCCATTTTCACTTTTTTCAGTGCCACTGTAAGTTCCAACATCCACTAAATGAATGGCAATAAGCCAGTTGTGCACCATTTATAGTTTCATGTTGAATGGATGGTTGAGGTTCCTGTCCACTACCTCCTGTTACAAACTTCTGAGAAATCTGAAGGAGTTTGTGTAAGGTGAAGGATGCAAGGGCAGAGATTTCTAGAAAATAGTTTTATTTGATGCTTTGCTCTATGGCAGGGGTCGTCAAACTTGACAGCTTGTGGACTTCAACTCCCAGAATTCCATGTTAGCTCAGGAATTCTGGGAGTTGAAGTCCACAAGTCTTAAACTTGCCAAGTTTGAAGACCCTGGCATAGTTTAATTAAAACTTCAGGATACACACTTTTGCCCTCATGGGTAAAATAACAGATGTTGTGACTTGTTCTTATACCTTTGTTAGCATATTATGAAACAGTAATAACCTTCAACATTGTTGGAGGTTAAAGTGGCATTTAGCTTTTAACAGACCCATCACACTACTCTTTATGCTCAACTTTCCATTTGTATGCCCAGGGTTTATTTTTAACAAGTAGCCTTATCAAGCTATTACCAAGCCATCCCCTCTTCTTATGCCCATGCATCTGATTGTTGTTTCTTGAGAGCTGTGATGGTGCAGTGGTTAGAATGCAGTATTGTAGGCTAATTCTGCTGACTGCCAACAGTTTGATTCCCACCAGCTCAAGGTTGACTCAGCCTTCCATCCTTCCGAAGTCGGCAATATGCTGACTCCGTAAACCGCTTAAAGACGGCTGTAAAGCACTGTGCAATAATGTATAAGTCTCAGTGCTATTGTTATTAAGTGAAAAACTTTGCACTTGTCTCTGTTAAATTTCATCATTTTACCTTCAGCTTATTTTTCAGTTTATCAAGATTGTTTTGATAAATTATTATCAATTATTTTTCAATTACTTACTAGCGTAGTAGGATATTAATCTCAACCAATTTTTGATCATGTACATATTTGAGAATACACATTCCTCCATTCACAGAGAAGCTGATATACTAATTATTTTTTCCTTTTATTTTGAACATATTTTTAATATTCTGAGCATCTTTTGCTAACCTAATCTCATTTTGAATTTTTGGTTTCCTGACACTAGCTTTACAGATCTAGGTTATAAGTGAAGTGGCCCTCTTCCCATTTTACTTTGTTTTTTGTCTTCAAATCTTTGCTAAGCTTTTTGTGTTCCTGTGTTTAATTTATTTTGTTGTCCTTCATTTTTCATCCTCTTAAAAATTGGTTTTTGATACCCTTCTTTAGGAAACCCACTCATATTAAATTCATTTTTTGCATTAACTTTCTTCTATATGATTCTACTTACCGTTATTTTGAGTTCATTAAAATCTGCTTTATTTGTTCGTTATTTTATTGATATCCTGCATTTATTTTTATTTTTTTCTAAACAACTCAAAGCAGTGAACCTATCTAATATTCCTTCTTCATATTTTCCCTACAATACCATCCTGGATAGGTGGATTGTATTGAGAGAAATTGACTGGGTCATGATCACCCATCTGGCTTTCATGGCTAAGGCAAGACTAGAACTCAGTCTCCTGGTTTCTATCTGGGTGCCCTAACCACTAGACCAAACTGATTGTTGTTTCTGAAATCATGTCTTTGGAAACATAAACATTCTGTCCTTTGGCATTGTCATTTGTCTTCAATGTTTTGGTTTCCACTTCTCAACTACATCTTCCATAATGACTAGTATGTCAGGTCAAAGAAAGCTAGTCTCTTGTGTTTTCTTCGAAGGTCCAAAGGAGAATGTTGCCAGTAAGACAAATTAAGCATTTCCTGTAAGGATTCTGCTTGGCAGAGTAGTATCCAAACAGATATCAGGATATTTTAACATTTCCCATGAGTATGACTTTCACACCTCTTTGAGAAATCTACGTTTTGCTTTTGGAAAACATCACCCGTATCTTTTCCTCAGTCAGGAAGACAATAATAGGCATCAGCAGAAGTGCTGTGTCCGTTGCATCTCCATTAAGTTCATCCTGAGCCTCTCTTTATAATGCTGACAAATTCATTCAGTTGGATTTCTGATAAATTCCTCTCTTCCTGTTGCTTCCTTTCTTTCGTTATTTTATTTACTACTTTCTAATTATTATTATTTTTCTGAATGAGATTGACACTGAGTGAGCCTTGTAATTATTTTATATGGCCTGCCAGAAGCTTTTAACAGACTACATGGGGAAAAAGGAACTTCTGGCGTTCCAAGTGGGTTTAAATTTAGCATTTTCAGCCTGATACTTTGAACTTTTAAAGGATTTTGTTAAACTATTTTATGGATGCTGCATGTTAATAATTTGTGTTGTATGTTAATTGTGCTGCTTTTAATTTGATCATCCTATTTGTATGTATGAATGTTAATATTGGTGATTTGTGTTGCTTTTAATTTATTATGCTGTTAATTTGATCATCCTACTTGGATAGAAAGGGAAGACATAAATCAAATACATTAAACAATCAATCAGATAAAAAATATATCCCGAGGACTTTCCATGGTGGCAGAGGGAAGGAGCATGACTAATTTAAAATTTGTCTAAATTAGCTGGAATTTCTCAAATGTTCTCCTTAGACCTGTTTCAGTCAGAATAGGCGAGATGGGCAGGAAGCAGATTTAAAAATAAATAAAATGATTTAAAAAAAAATAGAATACTGATTACAACAGGAAGTTGCACCCCCCCAAAAAAAAATAATTCAAACCCAAAAATATGGCATATTCTCTAGAGAGCTAAAAATAGGAAGTAGGTGGAGAGAGAACAGCAGAGGATTGTCAGTGTCACTGTTTTGCTTCCCTTCTTTCTGAAACTCCTTGGCTGCGTTACTATGCACCCTCCAGAGTCAATCTCACTAGATTCCATCCCCCAAGTTTTATTTTCCATCTGTATGTTGCTTTTGTCAACCTTGTGGGGTGGGGAGTGTTTATTCTGGCCCAAATTTCTTAACTGATAGGATGTATATACCCTGTTCAGGGCTGCCCTGTTTCATTTACATTGATCCACGCTGCTGGTAACAACTACATGCTTTGGACTAAGTCCAGGTTGTACCTCCTATTCTTTTGTGAGGTGCTTTGTAATCCCAAAACTTTCCTGGGAGTAGAAGGGGGGGTTACTTTGCGATTTATGAAAGAAGCACTCCAGAGGGTAGATATTCATCCCAGCACATTCCTTGCATCGATGTGGGCATTGCTGCTGGAAGGGTGGCAGTGAGAATGGAGGGTGGCAATTGTCAGAGGCAGAAGTGCTGAGCAGCTGCTAATGTCTCGTTGTCACCATGCTGTATTTTCAGCTTGTTATTATGGCTGGGACGGTCTTGCTCGCCTACTACTTCGAGTGCACAGACACTTTCCAGGTGCATATTCAAGGCTTCTTCTGCCAAGACAGCAATTTGATGAAACCATATCCAGGAACAGAGGATGAAAGCTTCATTTCCCCTCTTATCCTCTACTGTGTACTGGCTGCAACCCCAACAGCAATTGTAAGTAGACTGAATCTATTAAATATATGTATATACATATTTTAAAGATCCTTTATTGGATTGTTGATTGCCAACTTCACAGAGAAGAGATTCTATTCCTTTTCTACCCTCATGATTTTTATCTAACTCTGTAAATGTCATGAGGAGTCCAACATAACTTCAAGTCATCTTTCTTTATTTTTAAACTGAAGCTTTTGACAGACTTTGACATGTTATCATAATCCCTTTGGGTATTAATTATCCCACTAATTAATTAATTATAAGATTGTGATTTCACAGGAAGACGAAACACATATTTACATATTTCTCAAATGAAGTGCAATAGCTAAGTGTTTCTCACTGGGTAAACAGCTTCACACATTTAGATCAACCACAACACTTTGATGTAAATGGTTGGTGTTGGAGTTTATCACCATGAGTTCTGGGGGAATTTAGTAAGTAAATAAACTATGCTTTTAGTAAAAGCAAAATGTGAATCTTGCAACATGCATGAAGTTTCACATGCTGAAGGCAAAACTGGCTGCTTTAAAAAATATTTCAGCTGAGTAGTGCTTATGAACGAATAAAAAAAATGCCCTTTGCAAATCAAATGTTGATTTCCCAACTCTTTCCAATATAATTCCCATGCCAAATAATTGAAGGCTGTCATAAGTCTAAGAAAACTATTAATTAGGAGATAAATGCCAGAAAGTTGTCCTGATTGCTTTTCCTTTCATGGGAGACATTAGCTTCTTTGTACTAAAAAGCAAATAGATTCAGCCACCGGTTTAATTTAAAATGCCGCTTCAAATAAGCTCCCGAGACATATTTGTCTAGTTTCTTTTGTTTTTCTTTCCCACCAGAATATGTGTTATACTTGTTTGCAATTTTTTTCCTTAAGTTGATGCAAGAGGGATTTAACAGAAGAATAATGAGCAACATATATTAAGCACCTCAACTAGATCAGGGGTATCAAACTCAATTTCATTGAGAGCTGCATCAGAGTTGTGTTTGACCTCAGGAGGCCAGAGTTGGGGTGGCCAGGGTGGGGTGGCCAGCTCAACATCACCCGTGTTGGGTGGCCTGAGTTCTGCCACAGAAAATGAGCTGGTGAGCTCACTTTTCGGCTGCAATGGCCTCCTGCAACTCTCTGCCAGCAAAAACGGAGCTAGGGAGGGCTGCCCACAGGCTGCCCACCCTCTCATGGGCCAGTCCTTCACTGTTTCCAGGGTGGGCCAGATCTAAGCACCCGTGGGCTGGATCCAGCCACCAGGTCTTGAGTTTGACACCCCTGAACTAGATGAACTAGATGAACATGTCTATATAGGGTAGGCTCAGCTTAGCTTCTTATTCAAATTCACAAGTCTTAATCCAACATCCTTTCAGGATGTGCACAGCTATGTGCAATATGATTAGTTGATAGTAAGAGTGCTACAGACATACTTCCTTCCATCCACATTTCTTGAAAAAAAATTTTTTTAATGTCATCTCCTGGTTGAAACTAAAAATTTCAAAAAACTCTGAACTAATGTGCAGGTCAAATATTTAGACCACACTTGCTAAAATGTTCCAAGATAAGAGATGCTGAAGGCATTGCATTTTGAAAGCTAGAAGGGAAAAAGTATTGTGAGCTTTTAAAGATGCATTTGTAGATCCAAGTGCACAAGTGTACTAGAAAGAGAGGCCTTTTTAAAGGAAATAATCTGGAAAGGTATTTGAAGAGTGTTAACTTGCTGTCCACATTCTCCCAAGGCATGTTCAATAAGGATGACCAATCATATGCCCTCAATGCCAGGGGTTGCCAACACTTTGGACCTCAGAGATCATCAAACTCATAATTTTAGATCCCAGGGACCACTAACTGGTTCTGTGGGCGTGGCCTAATTTGCGGGTGTGGCTTGGTGGTCATGTGACTGGCTGGGCATGGCTTGTATGTAAATATTATAAATATTTATATAAATATTGATTTTTTATTAAAAAAGAGCAACTTTTACCCAAAATCAGGCAAAGCAGGCAGAGTGAGTTGCTCACTGAATAATAGATTCGTTCAGAGATCAATCTATCTGCCATTGGCTAGCTCAGTCTGTCACATAAAATTTGCTTGCAAGCAAAATCATAAAATTTGCTCCCAAGCAAACTCACAAAATTAACTCACAATGTACCATGCATGTAAATATTGAATTTTTTATTTAAAAAAAGAGCAACTTTTACCCAAAATCAGGCAAAGCAGTCAGACTGAGTTGCTCACAAAATCATTCAGTGATCTATCTATCTGCCATTGGCTAGCTTAGTCTCTCAAGTCTGCTTGCCGTAAGTTGCACTGAATTTGCCTGCAAGTAAATTTTCAGTCCTAAGGGAGGTTTTGTGTGCCGAGCAGAAAATCTAAAGACTAGCTAGAAAGCAAAAAAATTCAACCATTTCCTGCTTCCTAGCTAATCTAAATCTCCTGGCACAGCAGAACAGATGTTGGCCAGAAAAAGAAAAAATAAGAATTTAGCAGGCAAGTTTACCGGGTAAGGAGTGAGTGGGCGGGGAAGGTTCCCATGGGCCATGTGGGTTGCGCAGCCTTGTGTTTCTGCACAACCTGGATTGTGAGGGTGCTCTGGGGATGAGATTTCTCTGCGGACCACCAAAATTTTCTCATGGCCCACCAGTGGGCTGCGGCCCACCGGTTGGCGATCACTGCTCTATGCCATTTCATGGCAGTCAGCCCCTGACAGCTATAGAAAAAGATTAAATGCTTTTTATTGTCCTTCTCTGAGATTCTTCCATATCCACTAGAAAAGGGGTGTCAAACTGGTGACCATGAGCCAGATGTATCATATTCAGGCAACATCCACCACAGGTCCACAAAGGGAAAAGCATCATGATATGTCGTGATGCCGCCAGTTTGACACCTGTGCAGTAGAAGCTTAGCCAATTAACGTCCTATACATTGTATATCCATGATGGCGAACTTATGGCATGCGTGCCACAGGTGGCATGCAGAGCCATTTGTGCGGGCACACGAGCCCCAGGCAAACTTACCTCGCTGAGCGTATGTGCACCTCCCAGCTGATTTTTGGGCCTTTTTCAGAAATACCAGAAGTGATGAAACGGGCCCATTTTTTGGCCTGCAGAGGCTTCCCTCAAGCCTCTGGCAGGCCGAAAAAGGCCTCAAGCAGTCTGAAAATCAGCTGGGAAGTGCAGTGCAGCTAAGGTGGTGGCAGGGGGGATCATGAGCGCTGCTGAGGGGGCATGAGGGAAGGCTCATGTGTGTTGCGAGAGAGCGCGCACAAGCGTGCACACAATTTTTCAGCACAGGAGCCCCAAAAGGTTAGCCACAACCAATGTATTGGGATATATACAGGATCCTTTAACACTGATGCTAACACGCAGAGCCCCAAGAGATATAACTAGCCTGTGCTTGGGGAAATAACATTGGGGAGGGGGGGGTGTCTTATCACTTTTGTGCATAAATGCAGTGCATGGCATTAACCCACCAAATCCTTCTGTGGTACACTATATTTCATGCACCAAAGTTTAACTATAAAGGAATGTCCATGTAATGTGGAATCAATATACTGCAGGTACAGAATGACCCGAATTGCCATTTCAGGATTTCTGATTTGCAATCCACATTTCTTCAAAGGAGCTTAGATCTCCACATATAGGAGTAATTAATGCCCTGCATGTAAATTCATTGACCCCCTTCATTTGGGATTTTTATTTGGAGTTTGATTCAGTAAAAACATGCTTCCCTTACCTGTTAATTTTCTGTCTAGTGGTTGAAGCCACGTTAATGGTAGAGCAGGAATTGATGGTCACATGCTTGATGGTGAAAGCCAAGTGTGCTTTTCTTTTGCTGTCTACTCCAGGACAACTGAATAGCATGAACTTATTGTTATATATGGCAGGCACTGTCAAAGGAGGATATACACTCCATCAGGTGGTCCTTGACTTACAACCATTCTTTTAGTGGCTGTTCAAAGTTACAAATGGCACTGAAAAAAGTGACTTATGATCATTTTTCACACTTATTCCCATGGTCACGTGATTTACATACGGATGCTTGACAACTGGTTTATATTTATGAAGATTGCAGTGTCCCGGGATCATCTGATCATCTTTCGCAATGTGCTGACAATGTGAATGGGAAAGCCAGATTCACTTAACAACTGTGCTACTAACATAACAACTGCAATGATTCACTTAACAACCATGGCAAGAAAAGTCATAAAATGGGGCACAACTCCCTTAATAAATTTCCACGTAGCAATGTAAATTCTGGGCTGAATTCTGGTTGTAAGTTGAGGACTACCTTTATTACTTTTCTGACTGGGGGATAGGCCAAAGCTAGTGATAGGCCCAAAGTTATCTAGTGCTTTTCTGTGGCTGAGGATGGACTGGAACTTGGTTCTGTTTGATGCAGTACTATCCCATAGCTACACTACACTAGTCTCCTGGATAATCTTACTTATCAACAGAAATTCTTAATGCCGCTGTTTCAATCAAACTGGTAGATTGTTATATCTCTAGCGATACCAGCTGTAGTTGTGTTTCTGGGAAAATAAGTGCCCAAACTGATTAAGTTGCAGAGATTCAAGGAGTGCAGAACATTGTGTGAGGAAGATGTCTTCCTTGCCAACTAATAATTTGGATATAATAAGCAAAGCTAAATTCAATGTTGTGGTTAAAATGTTGGATTAAAAAGTGGGACTCGTCTGCCCCTAGGCATGGAAGTTCACTGGTTGACTTTGCTAGTTCTTTCTCAGCGCAGCAGGTTTGTAGTGGGCAAAAATTGTTGGAGAGAGAGCTGTGTACACCACATGATTCTCATGAATGAAAGG
The DNA here is from genome assembly GCA_015471245.1 of Laticauda colubrina. Classification (NCBI taxonomy): domain Eukaryota; kingdom Metazoa; phylum Chordata; class Lepidosauria; order Squamata; family Elapidae; genus Laticauda; species Laticauda colubrina. The sequence goes on along the minus strand of BLBF01000004.1, from coordinate 25,875,224 downwards.
CTAGATAGAATCTAAATAAATAGTAACCAATAGAGCCTGAGAAACCAACAGTTAGAAATTGATGGTGCATCTGATTGGAAGGAGGAGAGGTTGCTAGAAGAGAAGAGACAGCACAGAAGACAAGATTAGTTAAATGTAATCATTCCTATAGATATTTATTTGAAAATGGAGTTTCTTTATCATTTCTGTTGTACAACCCCTTACATTATGATTATCATCATTACTATTAGTAGAATAATTATTATGACTAGCATTACTATGTTGCTTTGCTTTGCATGGACACTTGAGGGTTTCTGCACCAGAGACAAAATCCTTGTGTGTCTAATCACACTTTGCCAAATAAAGTGTTCTATTCTATCTGTTGGAAACTTTAGCAACAAACTACCCAGCAGCATCATAAGTCTGGAAATCACATTAAAATTGGTTGGGTGATGTCTTTTTCAGACCTCCAGTTGCAGGTACCATGAATGGGGGAACTCTGTTTTTATATCTGCCTCAAAGGTACTCTGGTTGTGGTTAATTTCCTTTCTGTTGGGAAAAAGAAATCAGAGATCTTTATAAAGTATCATGTTTTGTGTGCCTGCACCATTTCTTTACCATTATTCCACTACAACAGTCAGTTGAATAATAATAAAGATGCTGAAGAGAATGGGAAATAACAAGGAAAAAGGAAGCAGAGCTTTTCTTAAAAAAAGAAAATCTAGGAAAATAAGGAGAGTCAGAAATACAAGAAGCCCTATTGATAGAAATGTAGCCAAGAAGGAGTAGCAATAAAAACAGATATACAACTCTTTTTCAAAAGGAAAACACCATGAGGATTAATTTCTTGTCCACATTGTATGTTTATTGCATAATGAATTTGATAGCCTTTATAATCTACAAGGCTTATTTATTGCCATTTTTGCTTTTAGTATAACTTTTCCATATTCCGCTTTCTGCCTTTCCTATTTTTTAGTTCTGCATCTAGCTGAAATTCAGCAGCACACAAATTAAAGTTTGGATTATTATTTTTTAAATATAATACTTTCCCATATTAATTTGTTATTAGGTTCTGTTCCTTTACTGATTGTACTAATAACAAAAAATAAATACATCTTGTAAAGAATAAAATTGTGTTACTCCCAAATGATGGTAATTGGCAAAATATAAAATAAATTTAGTTGATATAAGTAGAAAATCATCAGGCATATACCTCCCCTCACATTAGCAAGTGGGAGATTGAAAGAGTCTCATCTGTTTTGGTTACAATTTTTTTTGCTTATTTTTAAATTTAACCTTTTATATATTTAAATAGATAGACTGTGCTGTCATGGGGTCATCATTTCAGTGATATTTCCTTGTCAGATTCCTCAGTGCTTTTAATAGTGGCATAGCTTTTGAGTTGGGATACATTCAAAGATGGGTCAGCCTTGAAAGTAGTCCACATGTTGAACTGTATAGCAAGGCCAAACACCAGCACAGGAAATGCTTTATGACATTTTATATCATGTCATAAACTGCTTTATGATCATGTTTATGTCATATAGGGTTTTATAAACTTTGCCAAATTTCAATTCCAAGGGAGCCATGGGACCTAGATTTTGGATGTATTCAGTATGTTAGGCCATTGTCCCCCAATCTTTTGGACACCAGGGACCAGTTCTGTGGAGAGAGGTTTTTCCGTGGACCACAGAGAGCGTGGTCTAGCATTCTGCCTGCATCCTGTGGGTGAGGCTTTGCTTGTTTGCACGGACTAGGGATTGGAGACCTCTGTGTTAACCTATTTAAGGTAACTTGGTTCAAAAGGTTTTGCCTATGATGTAGTATCCTGCCCAATTAAAAGTTACAGGATTCAGAATTTTAGTAATATATAGAAGATAACCTTTGGAGAATTAAGAACTAAGTCTGTTGCTTCAGATGTAAGCTACTGAATTTTAGTAAGTGGTTAATTAACCTCTTTAACCAGAAATGATAATCCAGAATTGGTGAAAACTCAATCCATCTGACTTCTCTACTAGTCGCACTTGTTGTCTGCTATCAGTGTTCTGCTCTCATAGAGTTAGATTAGGTTAAGAAATGGTGGGGTGAGATGGATTAACATGACTTTCCAGAGAGTGGTTTCCAGTTACCAAGGGGAGTTCAACAATGACCCATGAATTTATCTTTGTGATTCTCAGCATTCCCCTTTCCCCTTTTACAGATTTTTATTGGAGAGATATCTATGTATTTCATCAAGTCCACCAGAGAAAGCTTAATTATCCAAGAGAAAACCATTTTGACAGGGGAATGCTGTTACCTGAATCCACTGCTTCGGCGAATCATCCGATTTATAGGTAAGCATAATTAACAGATTTGTAAAATAAAATAAAATAAGCCGAACAATTTCATATGTTTTTATGTACAAACCTTCCATGTAAGGATTCCCCAGGAGAGAGAGAGAGAGAGAGAGAGAGAGAGAGAGAGAGAGAGAGAGAGAAAGAAAGAAAGAAAGAAAGAAAGAAAGAAAGAAAGAAAGAAAGAAAGAAAGAAAGAAAGAAAGAATTTACTAGCTCCAAGGTTTTGAAAGTCTCTTTGTTTAGACAGGAAATCTTTTTTTTTGGCATTTTTCAGGCACAATATTTCACACCTAACAAATAACTTTTCATAAAGCTTAGTGATATAGAAGGCCTTGTACAGTTTGATTGATAGCCAGAGACAGATTCTCTCAAAGGGCCTCTGACAAAAGAAGGGCAAAACTATTTTCTTCTTTTTCCTTTCAGAACTAAGAAATAAATTGCATTATGAAAGGCCAACTACTAACCTGCCATTCTGATGACTTTTGGCTAGCAACCATCACTTTTATTTCCCATTAGTTTCCCGTAGCAGTCATGATTTTCAGTGGCTTTTGAAGTAGAATTCCCAGCTAGAGGCAGCCTCTAAAAACATATTACAAAAATGAAATAGTGATTTTCTTCCAGAAATTGAATGAAGAGATAAAATACAGGTAGTCATTGATTTATGACCACAGTTGAGCTCAACATTTCTGTTGCTAATTTGTTCAGTGAATATTGCCCCATTTTATGATTTTTCTTACCACAGTTGTTAAGTGAATCACTGCAGTTGTTAAGTTGATACCATCATTGTTAAGTGGATCAAGTTTTCCCATTGGCTTGGCTTGTCAGAAGGTTGCAAAAGGTGACCCTGGGACACTGCTACATCATAAATATGAGTCAATGGCCAAGTGTGTGAATTTTTATCACGTGACCATGGGGACGACTGCAACAGTTGTGTGAAAAACAACCTTAAGTCACTTTTTTGTGACTTCCAGTGAAAAACATATTCTAATTCAGCTGAAGTCCTAATTCTGTGAAAGAATTGGGAGAAATTTGGATCTAGGCAGCAATCAAGTTCTTTTGCTGTTTCAATAGAACTCTGACACCTGTCAATCCATTATGATTATTCCCTGTGTTCTCATGAGCAAAACTAAATAATTATGTACTTTCTTTTCTGGCTGAACTATGTCCAAAGAATCAGGCTTAGCACATTTCACACATTCTGTGCTTTACATGCGCTATCTAAATTATATTAACAGCCTAGTAAGTGTTATCCCCATCTTGCATCTTACAAACTGAGTTGTAGAATTAGTGTCTCATTAGTGGCTTACTTTTGTGTATCCATTTTAAATGAAAATAGAACTTAAGATTTCCTGCCTCACAGTATAGCTTGCTTCTTTTCTGAATAAAGTAATAGAAACGAAAGACATCACTTGCGAAAAATTTTTTTAAAAGTCCATGTATTAATGATTTGAAAATATGTATTTTAAACAATCTCTATTCCATTGAGAAGAGGAAAAGAGGCCATTAGAAAATCTAGGAAGTGCTTTCACTGTGCTGATATAATCCAATCAAGACTTCTAGTGTGCATGTATGGCTAAATGTTTATTATTAGCTGGTATGCTATTCAGCAGCTTCTGCATTCAGTTAGTCTACATCCCAAGTATTTTTTCTTTCTGTCTGCCTTCTCTAATTTCTTGTAGTTGGAGGATTAGATAGGCGGAGCCAAATGTGAAAGTTGCTTCAGTTTAGATAGTTTTCATCTATATATAAGCTTCTGAAATATGTAGCTCCTTAGATAGAAAACATTTTTTTTATGTGGATCGTTATTTAGGGACAGAATCCCCCGATAATGGAGATTTAAAAATAAAACACCTGATGTGATTAAAGAAGGTTGATTATTGCTCATATGAGGTGTATTCATTATTATTCTTAATATGAGAATACAAAACAAAATTTGAAGAGGCTCAGGTCAGTGATCATGAATTGTTAAGCATGGTTGCACCTGCTTAGAAGTTGGATGGGAAACCACAAGGGCTATCAGAAGAAATAAAAAAGAAACAATTTCCATTTTGTTGCCAAAGAAGCTTGACACCAAGGACATATTCCTGTACTATTAGAATAATAAATAAATTAGCATTGAGCTGGAAAACCTCTAAGCCTCCAAATATTGTTGAATGCCAGTTCTTATCAGTAGCAGCTAGCATGACCACTAGTGAGGAAGTAAACTATTTTTGCCCTGTTGGGTCATCTTTTCAGAGATATTTCTTTACCTAAACAGAAGCGGAATGACCATGGATTGGCAAAAAAACAAAAAAAAAAAAAACAGTCAGAATGGAAGCTTCTGACTTGCCTCTTGACAATGCTTATGGGAAGCTGGGAAGAAATATCAGAAATCACTCCTCCTTCTCCTTGGCTGACCTGAGGAAATGTCTGTTATTTTGCTGGGGGGTGAGGGAGAAGAACAAGGGGAGTCACAGACCATGAGGAAAACTGTACCCCTGCTCCCCATCCTGGTATATCCCCAAGAGCCCCTCCTTCCAGGGAAGAACACCTCCATTGACTGCCAGCATCCCCCCATCCAGCCTTATCTCACCAGCAGGCATCCAAGTCATCCTTTATCCTTCCCTTGCCACCCACTGCTGTGAAAAAGAGATTTAGATTTCAGCCTTCATCAAATCACTGCTCATTTGCAGGTCTTGCCACCAGCTGATTGAATGTGGCTTTGGGGGTGATTGCTGACTTCCTGCTGGCTTCCCCATTGACTTTGTTTCAAAGAAGCTGTCAGAAATTCTTCTTCCTCCTCAGATTACCTGAGGAACTGCCTGCCAATTTGCTAGAGGTGGGGGGAGGGAGGAGGAGAGGGGGAACAAAGAGAGTTTGTTCCAGGGAGGAAGAGGGCTCATCCATCGACAACCAGCATTCCCAGACAACCTACCTTGAAGTATAATGGCAAGCTTGAGACTCTGTGGTAAATGTGAGCATTGGTTGCAAAGTTACTTTTTCATCACTGTTGCAACCTCGAATTATCGCTAAACATAGAGTTGAAGCTGAGGACTCTCCGTACCATACCTGGATAAGCCCCATAGAATGGCAGCACTTAACTGATACGGAAAATTAAGCAAGGGTGGCCAGAGTCAGCCCTTGGAGGACCATAGATAGAAATGTAAAATATGGATATAGCAAGTGGCAGCACCTGACCAGTTTATCGGGGTTTGAAAATTAAATAGGGAACATGAATGAAAAATTATCAGGAAATAGACTAGGTTGTAAGTGGTAGAATAAAATGGGAATTTGAAAAACATGCTAAACAAAAGGCATAATATTATATTTCCATACTGCTGTCAAGAAAACTGGACAGACATGTCCATTAAGTCAGCAGAGGGTTGAACACAATTGAAGGGAATCCTATCCTTTCCTTACCTTATACCTTACTCTATATGCCTGCCTGCCTGCCTATCTATCTATCTATCTATCTATCTATCTATCTATCTATCTATCTGTCTATCTGTCTATCTGTCTATCTGTCTATCTGTCTATCTGTCTATCTGTCTATCTGTCTATCAATCATCTTTTTAGTATTCCTTAAACTACATGGGATATTTCTGCAATCTCTTGTGGCATGATGTATCTATTAAACAGACAAAAGGGTTTTAATGAGAAAATAAGGAAAGTGTTTTCTAATTTTCCAGTTGAGAAATAGAGATTGTATAAACTTTCCATCCCAAAACGCTTATCCATGCTTCATTTAATTAACATATTCAGCTATCCTAATGTTCTGTATTTTCATTAGATCCTAACCATTTTCCTGCCCTCATTAGTACAATTCTGAGTTGATTACTCGAAGAAGACTCGCTCCATCTCTCTCTTCATTTTCCTCTATACATTTCCATATTATGTTTCAGAACATTAATAAAAGCTGGGCTTTCATCTATATATATAAAAGCAAAATACCACTCAAGCATCATCACAAAATCTCCAGAACCATAAAACCTACAAACTTGAAATTTGGCACGTATGTTCCTCTTGGCTTCTAGGTGCTCACTAAGAAAGGATTTTTCAAAATGACTATCAGAACATTACTATTTTGTATATTATTATTAACACGCTCTGATGCTAAGGAGTTCTACTCCCCACCCCCACCTGAGAAGAAATCTGTTCCAAATGCAAAACACAAGCAGAGGACAGGAGTTTCAGTTTCAGTTTTACTTTCACAGCAGCAACCAGCTTTAGTACAGAACAGTTGAGCTAAGCCATGCCCAGGCTCCTTGCTGTCTCCTTCTTGGTCACACAGTAAATACTGTTTCAGTTTCTCAACTCTCTCACACACTGACAGGACACTAGCCAAATGAATACTGATGGATGCTGGTAGGCAGAGGCACGATTTTTCCCCCTTATTTTCCTCCCCCAACAATTAAGCCTGATCACATAGTATCATCGTGAAGCACGGGTATAGAGCTAGTTCTTTATATGTGCTAGGCAGTTGGTGTTCAAAGCCATGCTTGGAACGTGGCCAAGACTAGCATAAAATAATATTAGGTAACTTTGAAGGGCTCAAATATGTTGGAATGTCTCCATATCTACTGTACATAGTTTTTTTTTTCAAAATGTTCAGCCTCCACAATTGGTTTAATTACATTGATCCTTATTTTTAAATCTCAAGAGATTTGATTGCAGATATTCATCACATCCGTAATTTGGACTTGACCTTCAGGGGTTTTTTTCTTCCTAGTCCTGTTGCAAATTTTCCTTCCCCCCCTCCCTTTTTTTTTTTCCAGGCGGGGGAAGGAAGCTATTATTTTTCTTCCATGTCTATCATGTTTCAGTTCTGAATAATGATTCCACTTTTCTTGTTCTTTTACCTTTTTCTTCTCTCAGGAGTATTTGCATTTGGTCTTTTTGCTACCAACATATTTGTAAATGCTGGCCAGGTAGTGACGGGCAACTTGGCACCCTATTTCTTGACTGTGTGTAAACCCAACTACACTGGGAGTGACTGCCGAGCTCATCACCAGTTTGTTAACAATGGGAATATCTGCACTGGCGACCAAGATGTGGTTGAGAAGGCGAGGAGATCTTTTCCATCCAAACATGCTGCTTTAAGCATATATTCAGCCTTATATGCCACAGTAAGTATCTGTCCTGTGTGCTCCGCTTATCATTTCTGACTGCTTTAACACCCTCTTATTTTTCTTAAGGCCTAAATGCAGAATCACAGATATATGCCATGCCAGTCTTGTTGCTCTGTACCACTTCACAATCAAATACTGGTAGTTCTTGACATACAACAATTCGTTTAGTGATAGCTCAAAGTTACAGTGACACTGAAAAAAGGGGTGTCAGGGTTCCAAGTAATAAACCCATTGCAAGCAAGAACTCCGAGGCAGGTGAATTCCTCAAAGAATAGCTTTAGTGGAAATATCATATTGGCACATTTCTGGTGAAAACCAGCTCTGAGAGGCCTCTTGGTTTTCACCTAATTAAAAGTAAACATTTTCCCTCAATCCCAAACAATCAGTCACATGGCCCAATCATTGCAGCTTCTGTGAGTCTGATGACATCACTCCTCCTTCTCTCAGCTAGGTGTGAGAACGTCCTTGTTTCCCAGGAGAAAGTCTTGAGAAAGTATTTTATTTTGACAACACAAGCCCAGTTATCTCTAATCCCCCCCTCTCTATCCCGCACTCAAGTGTGGCAACACTAAAGCTCCAATATGGCTTCACCCAGGTCAGCTTCAGGGTTGACAAGTGGCTTATGACCGTTTTTCACATTTACGACTGTTGCAGCATCCCCATGGGGGATGGGGTCACGTGATCAAAATTCAGAGGCTTGGCAAGTGACTCATATTTATGATGGTTGTAGTGTCCCTGGAACATGCAATCCTCTTTTGTGACCTTCTGACAAGAAACCCTAATGGGGAAGCCAGTTTCACTTCATAATCGTGTTGCTAATTTAACAACTGCAGTGTTTCACTTAACAACTGTGTATAGAAAGGTCATAAAATGGGGAAAAGCTTAACAAATGTCTCACTTAGAAATCAACATTTTGGGCTCATTTGTGGTTGCAAGTAAAGGTCTACCTATAACCATTGTCATCTCCTCAGTGGGATCATGTTTATTTCTAGAGAGTGTGCGTGCTTAAATTTGGACTGGAAATATCAAAGGACCAGCCCACAGTGCCTCTGCTAGCCAAAATGGGCCACAGCGATGAGGTGGCATGCAGCCACTTCATGGCCCGTTTTTGGCCTCCCTGGCTTCCAGAGCCCTCTGCCAGTGAAAAACAGGCTACTGGGGCCTCCACGTGGCCTTCATGAGGCCCTTTTTTGGCTGGCAGAGCGCTTCTGGAGGCTGGGGTGTACTGTGAAAACAAAGAAGAGAAGGGAAAAAGTGCCCACCATGACCACACATATCTCAGCCATGCCCACCGTGACCAGCCCCCCCCCAAGCCTGGTCAAACATAACCCTGATGTGGTCCTCAATGAAATCGAGTTTGACACACCTGATCTAGATTATCTATAAAAATGCTGAATGGGGCCCAAAGTAGAAGGCTCTAAACTAATATGAAGTCATTGACTAATTAGACACTACTTTTTCGAGGGCAGTGATTACGCCAATTTAAGGCCCGGTCCCACTGCACTTACGGATGCAAAGAGGATGTAAAACGTTAAAAAAAGCTTGCCATCTGTTGGAAAACGCTATGCATCCGTTGTGTACTCATTGCATACGTGTTTCATACGCTCTATCCATCAAGCATCCGTCCACTGAGATTTCATCCGCACAAGAAGTTTTGAGCTGCACAAAACTTTGTGAGCAGATGAACTTTCCACTGTGCACGATGTTCATCTGCGACATATACGGGCAACAAACATTCTATGTCCGTTATCATCTGTTAAACGTCCGCTGTATCCTCTCTGCATCCTCTGGCCATCCCCTCAACTCACATCCGCTGCAGCTGAAAACGGTAAGAGAGAGGAAACAAAAGGTACACGGAACGTCTACACAGCATTAGTAGCACGGAAATAAAAAGGATGTAAGCGTATACATCTTGTATATAAAGTATTAAAAACGGACAAAATGTTTGTATCTGGGATGTATCTCGTATATTTAGGATGTCTGCAGTATGTCTAGAGTATGTAGAAGGCCCCATAGCGGACAACCGATATTTTCTATAAAAAGGGGGAGAAAAACATCTGGATCGCTGGGATGGTGGACCATACAGTCCCACTATGCTTGCACTGGAGGTTTATCTATCCCCCAACTATCCTTATCTATCCCACAAGCATGCAAAGGCTTCACCATTTTTTCAAAGTTTTCACCAACACTTTATTAAGTAAAAAAAATGAACCAAGTGTCTTAAGCAAAGATAACCTTTATTAACTGCCTTAGGTAAACTTTATGACTTTATTAAAAAAGCAAAATGAACCAAGTAAAGCGTCTTCAGCAAAGATAAACTTAACAAGGAAACAACTCAGTCTCTGACACGATTCTCAGTCACTCTGAGTCATGTCCATGGTCTCAGCTGTTAAGCGGGCAGCGACTGTGGAGGTGGCTGTGGCTTGAGTGCTGGTCTGAGGCACCATTGGGGTTCTTGGTCCTGAGGGTACAACAGGTGGTGGTGTGTTCAGGAAGCTATCCGAGAGCTGACTCAGTCCCGTGAGGTTGAGAGGCCCTTCATGAAGGACTTGAGATGTCAGGCCCAATACTGATGACAGATTGTCCATTGACGGGCTTGGCTGTGGGGTGGAGGAAGGAGGAATGTAGTGGGGCTGTCTGCTCTGAAGCTGGGTGAGGACTGGCGTCTGTGGCATCCGATGAACCTGGGCCTGAACTGGGAAGTTCTGCTTCTGCTGTGGGAAGTCCTGGTAGTCATAGCCTTGGTAGGTGAGGGGCTGTTGAAATCCATGGAAGGGCTGTGACATCGCCTGGGGTGGAGGAGCAGACCTGGACTGGGTAGGAGCAGCTTCAGCTGGGCCTTGAGGGTTGTGCAGAAGTGCTGTGATCTTCTGCTTCATCACCTGGTACTGGGCCTCGGGCAGGTCCCTCAGGGTCTGGCTCACGTAGGTGATGAAGGGCTTCCGGTCCGAGGATGGCTTGTCGCTGTGGACCAGCTGAGAGAGAAGTTCTGTGCTGGTCTTCATTGTGTCTCTGATCTCCAATAGCACACTCTGGTCCTGGGCCTCCAGTCTGCCTCTCTGCCTGCATCCTCTGGAGCTGGGGGTGAGGGTGGGTTGGCCTCTGGTGGCTGCTGCTTCTTGCTCCATTTGTGACAGCAGGGCGTCATCCTCCATGGGATCCTCCAAGTCTGCCGGCATGGGGAGTGCAGCTGTCGGGGAGGTCTCTGCCATGGAGCCCTCTGAAGACACCTGCCTGGACAAAGTAGCTGGCTCCTGGCTGGAAGAGGACTGGCTGTCTGGGCTGTCTGAGGGAGAGGGGTCTCAGAGGGGCTGGTCCTCGGTGGCGGATCTCACCCTCCAGGAAACTGCACTTGGCCATGATGTACATCTCCCGGTCAGTGAGCTTGACAGCGGCCTGCCCGGATTTCTTGAGGTGTCGCTTGCCATACCAGGTGTGCATGTACTTCCACCATCCTAGGAGTACTTCTGCAGTGTACTCCAGGCTCTCTGCCTTGTCTCTCCAAGCTGCCTGCTTCTTCTTGGTGTCCCGATACAGTCTGTGGCCCTTTCTCCAGAGGTACTCGTTCTCCCTCAGCCATTCCAGCACCTCATCCTCATGCTCCTCGGAAACGGTGTACTGTTTCCTCTCTCCCTTCTCCTTCCCTTGCCTCTTCCTCCCTCTGGCAGGGGCTTCAGCAGGGCCTTCAGGGGCTTGAGCAGCAGGGCCTTCAGCAGCAGGGCTTTGAGGGCCTTGGGGCTGCTCCACCACAGCAGCAGCAGCTTCAGAGTCAGTGCCAGGGGTTGGGATGCTGGTTCTGGCCTTTTTGCCAGGGCTTGAATGAGTAGGCATGGGCTTCCTCTTCTTGCCTGACTGACGAACCATGGTGTTCCTGCAAGATGTATGTGGCAGCACGTCTTTCCCCTGTATGCTGACTGCGTGCGTGCTGCATCCTTTTATATCCGCGGAGCTGACGCAATTCATACTCTCCGCATGTGCAGTGAACGCTTTGCATCCAATATACATCCGCGCGACATCCCTTTTGTTTCCTATAGGCGTCCATGATGCATCCGCTTCATCCTCTATGCATCCGCCCCTTCCGCTATGCATCCACTTCAAAATTCTCCCCTGGAACCCCTTCGGAGATGTCATCCGCTTCCATCTGCTGTCATCCACTAGGCTTCCTATGAACATCCGTTTAACATCCCCTCTACATACTACCCACATCCATTCTTTTCCGTTCTTTTCATACAAATTTTCGCCACTTTTTGGAGCGGATGACAATGGATGGAGCCACCCCCGAAATTTTGCTCGTCCGCTGTGTCCTTTATGCATACATTTTGCGTCCGTCGGCCAGTGGGACCGGGCCTTAAGATTTCAATGCTGAATATATCATGGACTGCACTGAATATTTTGCTGAGGTCAAGATACATTATTATCCAGGGCATGTCCCCAATCTATTAAACAAATAACAGTTACAAAAAAGGAGAAAATGGCAATTTTGCATCATTTCTTTGGGACAAACACATACTGGCTCTTGTTAGTTGTTGCATTGTTAAGTGTTCAAAATCTCATTTGTAGTTAGAGCATGAATTAATAATGAAGCTGCTTCATTTTTTTAATATTCTTAAACTTGAAGGTCTGTAATTTTTCTCTTTTCAAAAAAGGGACATCATTTGTTGCCATCTTCTGGATTCACGAGATCTCCAGGAATTCCCTTTAGTGAGTTTGCAGTTTGCAAGTTCCATCACTATTCAGGATGGCTAAAGTTTATCTGGCCCTGGAGACTTGAAGTCATTTAAATTATCCATGTATTTTTCATCTGGTTCTTGTCTATCCAAAACTGAAACTCCTGTCTTCCACTACTGTCACAACAATAACCAGTTAGGTCTTAATTTCCAACCAGTGAGAAGATAAATGTCAACTATGAGTTAAAGACATTCTGTTCTGCTTCTTAATATAAGGCGGACAGAGTAACTTCACAAAGCATCCATACATTTTATTGGTTCATCGGGCATTCTCAAATAACTCATGGTTATGATGAGATTCTTCTCAATGTCCAATTCTCTGCATAGCTGCACTTCATGGTGTAAAAAGATGGTAATCTTATATCCCTTTCATCCCATATCGTAGGAGTAGGGATAGAGATGCTAGCACCAGGCTGAGAGGGAAGAAACCTCCCCCAACCCACCAAGGGTCAATTCAATGACCAATCAGGCTTACTGATGTGGCCACATGAAATGGACTACATTTCCCAGGACACCTTAACTACATTTACCATGATGCATTCCCTAAAGGGGACAGCTCCCAATTACTAACTAACTATACTGATTCCCATTAACTATAAACTGGACAGCACACATTCTGCCTTCTCACCTGCAGCCATTTTGTTCGTGTTGTAGCAGCAGCAGCAGCAGCAGTAGTAGTAGCAGTAGTAGTTTTTGTTCTAGGCTTTTTTCACAAAGCTCAACGTATATAGAGTATTAGCCTTTCTATAAAAACACAGTTTCTATAGTTTTTGGCTATTGCCTTATATCCTTCTTTGATTAAACAATCCCTCTTCTATTTCTTATATGTATCTATTTTTGTTAGCCTTTAAGAAAGTTCGGTAATCATCTATACTGCCTTCTTTAAATGCCTCCCTTTTTTTCCTAGTATGAATTACTTGCAATGGTGCGATAATACAGGTAGTCCTCGAATTACAACTGGTCACTTAGCAACCATTTGAAATTACAATAGACTCCTTAAAAGGTACTTAACACCTGAGAATTTTGCTTTCTTGAGAAGACCTCATCTATACCTTCTGCCTGTCTACACAAATCCCACAAGGATATCTCTTTTGTTTCTCTCTTCTTTTATTTTTACTTAATTGCTTTCAGCAGGTTTTCTGTTCTCTTATTTGTGAATTTCTGTACAGGCATCTGTTTTTCTATACATAGAAGTCCAAAGCTCCCTTCCTTCCTGTTGAATCTGTTCCTCTTATATAAGCTGTAACCAGGGGGATTTCAAAAATTTTAGCAAAGGGTTCTCTGCCCAGTTACTGGGTGGGTGTGGCCATGGTGGGCATGGCCTAGTCAGCCTCCTGCACACAACTGAGGGGGGGTGTTTTGGCCTCCCCGGGCTCCGGAGGCTTTCTACGAACCTCCGGGAGGGCGAAAATGGCCTTCCCAGGCTCTGGAGGCTCTCTGGAAGTTGAAAACAGGCCCATTTCCAGTCTTCCCAAACTTGTTGAAGGCCCATTTTTTTTGCCCTCCTTGAGCCTCCACGTGCACCGTGCACTTACCTGCATCTGAAACAGGCCACGTAGGGATTCCTGGGAGGGGAGGGGAGGGGAGGGGTGGGGTGGGGAGGGGAGGGGAGGGGAGGGGAGGGGTGGGTGGGCCCAGCGAGGACTGGAATTTGACAGTTCTCCAAACTGCACAGAATCTTAGCTAGGGGCTCTCCTGAACCCCTGCGAACCCCCAGCAACCCACCCCTGACTGTAACCTTCCAGGGCTATGTTCCAGTCATGCCCCATCAAATGACAGTGATGCCAATGATCCATGTTATACACATTTGATTCTTTGGTGAAACAAATATGTCCAAACCTTTGGTTGTTGCTTCGGTTTGTGTCTTGTAGTGCTATAAATTTATTTGGCTGTTTAACAGTTATTTGAGCTGTGTTGCTTAGTTTCCCTGGGCATTGTTAGTAATAACGCAAGCAACAATTTCATGACAAAGTGAACCATAGTTTATAAGCTGTTAACTCACACTTTTGTGCCCTGTGTATTTGAGGTACCAATTCCTCCTAATAGTTACATTCATCTTGCTGCTCAATTGTGCAAAATTCATTTCTGTGTTTCCGGAGTTTAATTTGGTTCTTCGGTGAGCATTTCCAAATTCGCAAATCTCACTGCCCTTCCTTCACCTTGATATATTGACTTCCCAAGGAGCAGTTTTTCTTATTGTCATCCTTTTTGATCCAGTTTGCAAAAATTTCAACTGCTGGGTGGCAGTGAATCAAGGTAGTAGTCTTTGATTTACAACCACCCATTTATTGAGTTACAATGGCAATGAAAAAAGTGACTTAACAACCCAGTCCTCAAATTTATAACTGCTGCAGCATCCCCACAATCACATGATCAAAATTCAGGTACATAG
>BLBF01000004.1:25832578-25860672 GCA_015471245.1 Laticauda colubrina | reverse complement strand
GCTTCCAACCAACAAAATCAATAGAATAGAATAACAGAGTTGGAAGGGACCTTGGAGGTCTTCTAGCCCAACCCTCTGCTTAGGTAGGAAACCCTACACATTTCAGACAAATGGTTATCCAATCTCTTCTTTAAAACTTCCAGCGTTGGAACATTCACAACTTCTGGAGACAAGTTGTTCCACTGATTAATTGTTCTAACTGTCAATCTAGGTGGCTTCTCTTCTTGATTAGTTTCCATCCATTGTTTCTTGTCCTGCCCTCATGTGCTTTGGAGAATAGCTTGACAATGGAGGAAGCCAGATTGACTTAATGACCACATGTGCTTCATTTAAAAACTGCCACCATTTGCTCAACCACTGTGACAAAAAGTAAAATTGGGCAAAACTTTAGTTTACAAGCACCTTTTTTTGCAACAGAAATTCTGGTCCCATTTGTGATTATAAGTTGAGACTACCTGTAAAAAGTCAGTGGTGTTTTGTATTTCTAGTAGTCACCTGGATTGTTGCAGTTAGCTTGTATTTAATCATCACCTCCCCAAGGAAAATAATGATAATAATAATGATGATAATAATAATAATAACAATAATAACAATAATTATTATTATTTATTATTATTATTTACATGATGAGGAAAGAGCAATTGGCATGGCAGGAACAACAATGATCTGTGTGTAAACTGATGATTTTCATCAGTCTGAGAACATAAAACTGCTCCAGTAGAAAACATTCTTATCTCATTTTACATTCTGACTCCCCCGTGGAGTCATTTAATTTGCTTCTCAGAGGAAAGGCAAGAACGTTAATGAAAAGGAGAGGGGAGTGAGAAAAGCCTAATGTAAATTAAGAGTATCCCTGTCTAACCTTTTTGAATCTCATTGTGAAGGTGATGAAAAGAGATTGCTTGGAAAGGCCTGTGGTTTTTTTAAATATTTCAAACCATTTCTTGTAAAGAAAATATTGATACATAGCTCACCAAAGCTGTGAACTACCTTTTACTCAGCGCTACGTGCCCTCTGTGATTCTATTTTGTGATTCGGTGTTTGTGTGTGTATTGTGAGAGTTTGTGAGTGTGAGAGAAAGACAGAGACTGACTGCTGTGCTTACTCAGCCTTGAAATGTGGAGATGTATAATTAACGGGGGGGGGGGGGGCATTTGAGAAGTAATTACTGTTACTATCCCCTCCAGAGCAATGTATACGCCCAATAAAATCACTTTGCTCACAGAATTATCTGTCACCTAGCAGATGGTGAAAGTGTATATTTATAAACTGCTAAATGGATGCGCTACAAACTAGTTCATCTTGTGAAATCAGTAGGAATTTTATTTTAAAATATATACCTAGTTTATATGTTTACATGTTTTATATGTTTATATTCAGTATTCATGACTTGGCTGCAGTAAGCAAAGCTATTTTTTGTTATATTTCTTATTTTGAAGAAGCTCTGAATTCTACACAATGGCAAACATAGAATAATAGTTGGAAGGGACAATGTCCCTTCCAACTATTATTCTAGTCCAACCTTTCATTCTTCTAGGAGGGGTGGGTGCTAACTTTCCTCAATGGTTTATTTATATAGCACAGTTGACTCACCTTTTTGCTTATTATTCTGAAGATATTTGAATAGAACTTTGATTCCATTCTGTGTGATTAATTTAGTGCAACTCAATTTTCAATCACTATGGTAAGTCTCCATGGTATTTCTGTGAGCTCAGCCATTGACACTTGGAAATCATGGTTTAGACCTTAAGCGCTTTATGGGACCAGGCCACTGTGATTGTTCAACAAACAGAAATTATCGCAATCCACTTAATTATGTCCCCCAAATTTTTTGCAGTTTTATTTTTTCTCAATTTGTATCCCCATGAGATTGATCTAACTTGGCCTAACCTTAGTTTGCATGCCATTAAGCCTCATTTGATACTTGGAAAGCATCTGTTATTGGGATGATGCTATTTTGGGAAGTGAGGTCTTAATGAAGCCAGGCTGTGTTTTGGAAAGCATAAATTGCTGGAGAAGTTTCTATTGTATTTGCTGATTTAGCCCATCACTTTTATTTTAGTGCTACAGTATCTGCCTACTCATGTCACCCTTGTAATTATAGCCTCAAAAAATAGTGTTAACTTTGTTCTCAGTGCTGCCGATTTTTTTTATCGTGGTTTTGCTGTTTCCTTGAAGGAATAGTTGTGAATACAAAGAAATCTTGCATCCTATAATTACATTTTCATTGTCTTTCATGTTATTTTTGCCTTTTTTTAAAAAAAAAACTGCATACATTCTTCATTTCCTGTCGTTTATTAATTACACTAAAATCATAATGGCAGTTTTTACAAGCTGGAAATGGGATAAAATAGCAAAAAATATTCACTGTTACTTGTTTATGCCTTTTTATACCTCATTTTGTTTTAGCATGTTAATCAGACAAAAACATGTTTCAGGATTTCAAATCATTTTCTATATCAATCTCAGAAACTCAGGAACAGTATCTGTGATTTGTTGGTGACTTTTAGACTCTATTCCCATTGCTAGATCTAATGTAATTATTTTAGAGACTGCAAATATTTCAAACATTCAGATTTTTAGACTTCGTAACAAGTGTCATGCATTTTGTTAAAATAACACAAGACTGCAAAAATAGTTGTGGCTCCTTTAAGAGTCATATTAACTCTGCATGGATCAATATATTTTTAGACTCTTGCAAAAGCCTGAAAAAATACACATAAGCTTTAAGGAATAGCAGTGAATTGTTTATATTTCTTATTGTGCGAGATTCCAATAATAAATCATTTTTAAGGCATGCTTAGCCATATAGATTTCATCTTTTAAAAAAATCCTAAGACATCTGAATAAGGCCCAAAATTCAAAGCTTGCATCTTGCACTAACATACCAACACAGTCCTCAACTTATGACACAATTGAGCCCAACATTTCTTTTGTTAAGTGAGACATTTGTTAAATGAATTTTGCCCTATTTTATGACCTTTCTGCCATACTTGATAAGTGAATTGCAACAATTGATAAGATAGTAAGCTGGTTGTTAAGTGAATCTGGTTTATTGTCCCCTACAATCTAGGTCCTCACTTTACTGACCTTGGAAGGATGGAAGTTAATCGTGAGCAGGTCTGAGTTAATCGTGAGCAGGTCAGGACCAAACTCTAGGCTGAGTTGGGCAGAGTTAGCCTGCAACACTGCATTCTAACCATTGCACTACCATGGCTCTTTATTATGACACAAGACGAACAAATAACAGATATCTTTGCTTATCATAGTGTGTGAATTCTGCTACTTAGTTTTCATATTACTTGATTAATCCTCTGAGTGAACCAATTCATATTTTGAGTTCTTTGAAGTGAATGTAATGAAAGTATTCATATTGAAATCGACTAACCAAACATTCCTTCCAAGGTTAGTTTTCCATAAAACTGAAAGGAGCACAAATCTAAACTTTGTACAAGTAGTCCTTGACTTATGACCACAATTGAGCCCAAAATTTATGTCGCTAAGTGAGACTGTTGTTAAGTGATTTTTTCCCCATTTTATGACCTTCCTTGTCCCAGTTGACAAATGAATCACTCCAGTTGTTAAGTTAGTAACAAGGCTATCAAGGGAATCTGGGTTCCCCATTGACTTTGCCTGTTAGAAGGTTGCAAAAGGGGATCACATGACTCTGGGACACTGCAACCATCATAAATATAAGTTGCTATATGTCTAAATTATAATCACATTGTCATGGTCCTATCAGAGTCTGAATCCGAGGAGGAAGACGAACAGCTGACTCGGAATGGGAGTGTGGACCATTGGCTGTGGAGGAGGCTGAGGAAGGGCAAAGTCTGATTGGGTAGAGCAGGGGAGAGATAGAACAAGGGAGAAGGAGTTCAGAGGAAGGCCCAGGCCCACCCTCTCTTCATTCTAGGGAGGAACAGAGAAGAGAGCAACATGGGTTGTGTGGCTTATGGGGGAGGAAAGGACCCTGATTCCCTTCATCAGCCACACCTGGGATGAAACTGAATGCTGACTGCGACAGCTGCTGGGAGCAAATGTGATTTTATCCTGTGTTGTCTTTGCTTATCTGTGTTCCTGGCATCTTCCCAAACATGTGTTTTGCCATGCCTGCACTACTGGAATTCTTGCTCCTGCCCTGCCAAACTAATGACCTCAGTTTGGCTTGATTGGACTTAAAACTTACAGTTTGCGTTGACCATGTTTTGGACTTAATTCTCTGCAGCCAAAGGCTGTTCCTGGGAGAGTTTTTCTCCAACCAGAAGGTAACCTGGACATTGGGGGCAAAGTTGGAGCTAATAAAGGGACTCTTATTGATTATCTGACTTGTTGCCTTTGTGCCACACCCCAGGTCATCACATACATGAACACAGGAATTCTGCAATAGTTATAAGTGACAAACATGCATAAGTAAGTCACTTGTTTCAGTGCGGCTGTAACTTCGAATGGTCAGTAATTGAACTGTTGCAAGTCAAAGGCTACCTGTATTCAGATGACCATCATATGAGGTGAATGGTGCTGGATTGTTGAGGGTTAGATTATGTGACTAAGGTCAGTCTGTTGATATTTCAGATGTACATCACTAGCACAATCAAGACAAAGAGCAGTCGGCTTGCCAAGCCAGTGTTGTGTCTGGGGACACTTTGTGCTGCCTTCCTTACAGGGCTCAACCGAGTTTCTGAGTATCGAAACCACTGTTCAGATGTCATTGCAGGCTTCATCTTGGGAAGCACAGTAGCACTCTTCCTGGTAGGTGGATAAACTTTTTATTATCATTTTCATGCAGAGAATTCCCCTGCCAGTATCCAAACTGGGCTAGCTTGTTCATATAGAGCTGAAGAAACAGAAAAGGCTTTTTCAAGATCAGTTTGCATCCTAAGAGCAAAGGACACAAAAGGACACACGACTTCCTGCTTCCATTATTTGTACAGAAATTGAACAGACTTTTATATAACTACTGTGGTCAGTCAGTGGTTCTTGGCCTCAGCTATACTTGTGGCAAACTCTGCTTCCCAACATCTCTGGTTTACTTCTTACCACAGCATCTGTCCCATGAAATAGCTACTGCTTTCTCATCTCAGTCACAAGTTTGTGCACTGTTATCTAAAACTCTGACTGGGAACTATGTGATACGATCATGGATTGATGTAATATAAATCTACTTTGGAAAGTTTTAGCAGATGCTTTAACAAGAGTGTTACTGATCCTAAGGGTGAGTAAAACACCTTTGCTAGATGTTGCTCAGCATGAACCAAAATCATACAACAGACATGGAATGCTTTTAGAATACACAAGAGCTTTTAATTGGTTGCAAAATTTCAAAAAATATAAAATTGGTAGTTTATGTCAATCTAAAAGAATGCCATTCAGTGAGAGTCCATGCCACAAAACATATGCAAATATCTTCTGGGTTTTAGTAATTTATGATTGCTCCAGGAATCTTCTTTTCTCTTTCTGATCCCCAAGGGTATCTGTGTAGTTCATAATTTCAAGGGAGCACATGGGACAACCTCAAAATCAAAATTGGATGAACAACGAGGCGTGCCCTTGATGGCATTTCCACGAGTGGAAAGTCCTTTGGAAACATTGAGTGCCCAGGTACCATTTAACCTTTTGTTTATCCATTTCTCTTTTTGATTAGCTCTTTTTCAATAGTTCAGTTCTTTATATTACAAATAAACATGGTAGTCAGTTTTCTTTTATGTTTTTAGCATGATAAATAAAAAAGACAACTATTTAAAAGCACCGTTATTTAATTAAATTAGTCCTTCCATTCTGCATTTTTATATTCTATCAGTTTTATCCATTCTGGATTAAAGGTAATCATTTAACTGGGACAGTCTGCTCAATAACAAATATCCTCCAATGTATCCACTCTTGGCGATTATATTTGAGCCTCTGAGCTATTTCAGATATTATGTCCTGTACAAGTGTTTTTAAAGCAGGATGGGGAACTGTGTTGTAATCCAGTTCCCATTAACTCCAACTAACAGAGTATACCTCATTAAATATGCTAATTGGGGCTGGAAACTCTTGCATTAAATGACATGGCTATAAGTTGAAAAAACCCACAGGACTGTGCTGCTGAGTGACAGCACTTCTGGCAGTCCCAGTTGTCATTGTTAACCGAGGACTGTATGGTTCATTAAGCAAAACAATGTGCTTTGTTGCTGAGCTGCGCGACATGATCCTAGAAGCAGCCGCCATTTTCCAAATAGCCGCATTGAATTGTAGGTTCTCAGAAAATGGCGGCTGCTTCTGGGATCGCACTGCATAGCCCAACAACAAAGCAGCTTCCTTTGCTTTCCTAAGGCAAACTCTGGATCTCTTGGAAAGATAAGCGTGCAATGTGCGATGCAGGTGAGAAGGAGGGGGTGGAGGCCAGTGGGATGGAAAGTAGGCCCAAGGCAATGTGGGAGGAAACAAGGAAGCAGAGCATGGGATGCCTTGGAGTGGGGGAAGCCTGGAGTAGGGCCTGCATAAGGCATCCCAGGACCTCCCCTCAGGCCCCTGAATGTGTTCCACTTAACAACCTGCACATTTGTTTAATGACCGCATCGAGAAGACCAGGGATGGGGGCCTTGAGGCAATCATATGAATGCTTCACTTAATGGCTGACATTACTTCTGACTTTAATGGGCAAGACTATTGCATATCCTTGATTTTTTTCCCCTACCTTATTGCTTGTAACCTAGCAGAATGTTGGAAATAAATAAGGAGATCAAATCAATGTCTCTTCACCTGTCCACAAGCAGGATAATGCTCCAAGAATGAACAAAATGGAATTATGTTTGGTATTTGGAGGGGAAAGAGTACAGAAACAGATTGAAACAGAAAAAAGATCTCCCAAAAATAAAAAAATCCTGATAAATTGCTATGAGACAGGCAGTTAGGTAAAAAATAATGGATCCTTCATTAAATCCTCCTTTTCCTTCCTGTCATATGCCTTAGGATAGAAATGTTTTGAACAGGTTAAAAATAACCCTAGTATGCTTTCCCTATCTCATTTCTTATTTGTCCCAAGATCAACAGTTGTGACTACATCACTGCATATTAAAACATATTCTGTGTCTTCTCTCTTTTTGTTGTATAGAATCATTCTGCCTCTATGACTGAAGTAACCTGATCTGAACAACATCAAGAGAATTTTTTATTGCCCTCTGCTACAGTACTCCCACAAGAACACACAGTTATACTAATTGTCAAACTATGATGACCAGTATTATGTTATGTCTAGTTAGGAACTAATGTTTTGTACATTTTTGTATAAGGAAGTGATATAGCTTGCCCTGGAATTTCCACCCACTTTTTTTTCCTTGTTGTCAGCTTTAATATATTTATGCCAGAATTTAAGACAAATGAAAACAAAAAAGAAACAAGACAAAAAATATGAACTCTTTTTTGATTACAATGTGTTCTAAGACACTACACTTTGGGAATTGTTGATGTTTTGTGATATTTGTACACACAAACTTTTTTTGTTTTGTTTTGTTTTATATACAATAAATTAAATAATTATAATACTAATTCATTTTTTAACCTTTTTATTACCAGAGAGATGATGCTTCCAGTAAGTGAGGAGTTCAGATTCAGTATTGGCAGTGCAATTCTACAGAATTCATATTCATTTTCTAGAAGTTACTGTAGAATTGTTCTCTGCATGACTGCTGTCTGGTCCTTTAGGTTATCAATAATGAGAAATATGTATTCTGAATGCTGGTTTAACATAGCAAGACTAAGTAGTTGTCGATTTGCAAACTTTGATTCTTCTTATACAAGCCCCATAATTGTGACCGTAACTAGAGCAGGAAATACCTGAACTTTTTTTCAGGAATTCCATGTTTTTTTTATGGAGCTTGCTCAGGAAATTGTCCCAAAGGGGCTCATGGTGTGTACTATTTGGGTTGATTCAAGACTAGTTTTCTTAGCCCCAAGGTCTTCATTGGATGTGCATAATTCACACCGCTTGCTTAGCTAGCAGCTTTTTTGTTGTCTCGTGGAATCTGCTTCAAGCAAACTTTCTTCGTATAAAGCAACCAACATTTTTCTTTCGGCAAGATGGAAATAATTGACAAAGCCTGCGTGTGAATGCACACCTCTTGTGCACTATCCTTAAGATTATTGCCTTGAACTGCAAGAACAAATGACAGCAGCTTTTAGCCAGAGTCCAGGTTAGCACTAATAGCTTAGCAGATAGAATCAAGATTTCATAGCGTGAGTCAAAAGATTGTATCATTAGTCTTTTAGTAGATTTGAGGAACAGAAGAACAAGTTGGGAAACTGCGGAGAATGAAGTATTATTGCAGCATTATTGCAGTTCCAGGCCAAAGAACAATGGTCTGCACTAAGCTGAAATCCACCTCAGTGTGGTACTTTTAAATTTCTAAAGAACTGTCTCTTCCTAAGAAGCATGAAAATCATGTAGGAAAATTTGTAGCCATAATCATTGAATCATTTACCAGAATTCTACCAAATGAGCATTTTTTTGTTGTTGCTGTAGACATATATGTATCGCTTTCTTGTGACATATGCATGCATTTCTAAGACATGATAAACTTTGGAAGTAGCACTTAATCTTGGAACAAATATATTAATCACTTTAGAGCCACTCAAAATCCTGTTATTTCATACAGTGCTTCACAGAAGGCTCCAAATTGATCCCGAAAATTGGAAACCCATCACTGTGTTACCAACTGGTATTTTGTAATAGAAAGAGTGTAAATGTTTCATTGCTACATTTGAGCGTTATTTTGCAACTCAGAAAGATGCCTTAAGGCAATACATTTGTGATTCAGTTCCATTGGTGCTAATATATTGTAATACCTTTCACATTGACACAAATAGGAAATCACCTGCCAACTACGTGTGTCAAATATGAACCATGTGAAAAGCATCTTTGTTATGCCTCCACAGAAATGTCCCTTTTCATTCACAAGGAAATGCAAAAGAAATTTAGAACATCGGATCAAGGAGAAAGATTGGTCAAACTTGGTACCTTATCTCTGCTTTTCCTTTTCTCAGCACCCTGGGAAGATAAGCTGTCAAGGAGTTAAATGGAAACACCAAGGAAAAAGGCAGCCGAAGAGGATTTTGGGTTTCAGCAATTTTCCTTGTTTTCAGGAAGAGACTCTTCTGAAGAGATAGAACTAAGCATCTGTTAAAATAAAAAGCAATGCTTAGAGCACCTCTTTAATCCCCCCAAAATGTAGGTGTTTCTTTCTCCTGGTAACGCCGGATTAATTTTCTGAATCAAAATGTAACACATTTGTATCCAAAACTGATTTTCGGTTTGTAATTTATTGTGAGCAAATCAAAGGAAATGAAAAAGACCATCCTCTCCCTCCCCCAGTCCTCGACATTTTCTGCTACATCCCATTTTTCTAGCATGATCATGATCAATAATAGTGTTTCCTTTGAGAAATGGATCTTCTCTCTGTATTTTTGCTGGAATGCCTGCCATGTTGATTCCTGGGTTTTTGTATATAATTTTTTTTTCCAAAAGAGATAAAAAGAAATTATCACAAAACTGTTCGCATCAGGGTTTTGTCATTTTTCTAGGAGTTGGGAGGGATATATGAGATCTGCCTTGTTTCTTAACTATGTTCTTCAGCTTTACAGGAATAAACATCCAATCGTAGATTTCCTTTAAAACAGTCATCCTGGGTATTTTAGAAAGTGCAAGTCATTAAGAATCCTGTTAACTCAGCTAATAATTCTCAAAATTGTTATCCAATACATTTAGAAGATCTAATTCAGAGACGACTGGGATCATTAGTGGCTATAATTGTATTTTTCTCTTGCATATGATATAAAAACATTATTAAGTCCAAAGTTCCTTACAAGAATATTCTATTAAACCCACAATCCAATCCAATCCATAATACAATGCACTACACCACTGATTCTCAATCTTTCCTTCACCATGGACCCTGTTTAAATAACTTTTGTGGTCACAGACCCACCCCACCAAGGCTTAACTCAGGATTTAAATCCTAAATTTTCCTCAAGCCTTTGCGGACCTCTTGACAACAGGGGTCTACGGATCACAGGATGAGAACCACTGCAATACACAATACAGTCAATTGGAGTCACTCTCATCTTATTAGGGAAAGACATTCAAATACCAGCTGTGGGTATTACAAGAATAAGAGCATGCCAAAATTGACCATTGTAGCCATAAGCTAACATTGGACTAAACACAAGCTTACAAAGGACAAAATCAGGAATCTTGTCAAAGACACTTTCAGAAAAGAATCAAATTATTAAGAGCCAAACAATGTTTTTATTTATTAAATGTATTTTCTACCTATCTTGCTGCAAGGCAACTCTTATGTATATGCCTAATAGAAATGTCATCAGGCAAAAAGGCCTGGAGTGCAATGAAACCCTTATCCCATTAACCGTTGGATGAATTTTACAGATCAATAAAGCAAAGACTTTGGGTGCTAGAAAGGATCTTGTTCCCATCAGCGGTTTGAAACATTTGGGATTTGGGCTTAGTGACTTCCCTTCCTCTAGCTTACACATAGCTTACCTGGTCAACAGATGAGTAGGCTGTGGGCCAGTGAGGATGTGCAGAAGAGTGAATGAGTATAAGAGCAACAACATATAGTAATTAAAATCAGGAACGCTTTGTAACGCTTCAAGTTTGACAGCCTCAGCCTTTGGTTGAAAGTGTCTCCAAGTCTTCTATCAGGGACAACCATGGCTATGCATTCTACACATTCTCGCCATACCCCTCTGGATCATCTAGCTTGCAGGGTTGTTACAGATGCAGAAGTAGGAACAGGTTGTATAAGTAGAGCAAGTGATCATAAGACAAACCTGGATATCTTTTTCAAAAGTAACTATTCATCCAACTTGAAAAGAGAAACTCTTTTCTATAGAGTTGATTATCTGGATGTGCATAACACTAAACTGCAGATGTGGATTACCAAAGTTCAAAGATTATGCTGTCCCATCACACACACCCGTCCCTGGGCCAAATAAAGCATATTCTGGTTTTATGAAATTGCCTTCTTCACCTAATACTGTACTATAACAATAGCTGGATTTCTATGTGTTTCCCCACAAACTATCCAATCCCACTTTACTCTAATGCAAGGGTCTTCAAACTTGTCAAGTTTAAGACTTGTGGATTTCATTGCCCAGAATTCCTGAGCTAACATGACTGGAGGAGGAATTCTGGGAGTTGAAGTCCACAAATCTTAAAGCTGTCAAGTTTGAAGATCCCTGGTCCAATACAAAACAACCCAACAGTTTAGTATGGTGAACCCGTAATTGATCATGCCGTACAACAATGTATGAGTGTTATATTTTTGGGTATCTAAAATTCACATCATTTGCAAAGATTGATATCATATAAGCAATGAGACTATTATGCAATCAAATAGTGTTTGTATCATTTATATGTCATTATGCAAATAACACCATGAACTCACCCTTGATGTTAGTATCAATGTCACTTTCTAGCCCTACCTCTATGCTGTGTCCATGGCCTGGTAGTCATGTCTAGAGACTATGACTCCTGCTGCTTAATGCATGCCCAGCCTGTAATAAAGCTGGTCTCATCCATAACTTCATTTTGGATGAGGGGGTGGATCATCTTTGCATTGTTGAAACTTACCTGGGCATAGGTGTTAGGTGGGTGAGATGTTCCCCTCTAGATGTGCCCAGCCAGGTTTCCTGCTTTACATCAGTCATGATCACAGAATCACAATAAGAGATGTGGCAACGATTATCTGAGACACCCTAACAGCTTTGCAGATTGCCAAGCATCAGCCCTTGTTTGTGAAAATGAATTATAGCAACGGCAATAGCACTTAAGACTTATATACCACTTCAGTGCTTTACAGCCCTCTCTCAGGGGCTTACAGAGTCAGCATGTTGTCCCCAACATCCTGAGTCTTCATTTTTCCGATCTCGGAAGGATGGAAGGCTGAATCAACCTTGAGCCAGTCAGAATCGAACTCCTGACAGTGAGTAGTTGAATTAGCCTGCAATACTGCATTCTAAGTGCTGTACCACCATGGCCTAGTTATAGCCTGAGAAGAGACTGGCTTATGTACCACTCTCCCTATTGGATAGTAACCTACTTGAACTGCTCAAATCTGTGGCTAGACAGGTAGTGGCATTCCTTCAGTCTGCTGTCCCTTCAGTTGGCATGGACTCAGAGATGCCTTGGGAATTCTCAACTACCATAACAATTATGGATTTTACCCAAGTTATTTCTGGTCCAGCTCCTTGTGAACCTCGTGCATCTGTCATGGCTTTTATGTTGCATCAATACAACACGATCTAGAGTTGGGAGATGTTACCATCTTGTCCCTTGACGTGGAGAAATTATTCCTCATTGGTTTGGAGTTTTCTGGTGTTGCACTTCCCTCTGGGGAGGCAGGATCTCTGAATAGTCTACCTACCCTAACCACCTGATAAACCCTACTAGATTCCAGAATAAGCTTGGAATTGTCCCTGGGGCTCTGGTACGTGGTTCAACTGAGACTTCTGTTGAGCTTGGAACCAGGAGGAGATTTGGGCCTTCAATTAGATGGCACCTATGCTTATGGATTCTGGAGGGGCCTCTTTGTTTTCAAAGGAGCTCTGGGTGATAAAGCATCATAAAAGATACCTGGAATGCCAATGAAGGAAAATGAAGAGTGAATTCAACCAAACACAGGTAAGAGTCTTCTAAGGATTATCTGCTGGCATTAAGGGTAGCAAAGCATTGCTATTTCTCAACCTTTTATTGTGACCACAGAGTGCCAACTGGAGACAACATTTTCAAATGAATAAAATTCACAAGGGAAGAAGAAAACAATGCACTACCCTTCCTGGATATCCTTACCAGCAGAAGAAATGATAACAAGTTAGAAATGCAAGTCTATTAAAACATAATGCACACTAACTGAGTGCACCACCAAAATAACAACCTAACTTCCCACCAGGGATGTGTAAGAACATTGCAGATCGTCCTCTATTTACAGCAGTTCACTTAGTGACCATTCAAAATTCCAATGGCCCTGAAAAAGTGATTTATGATGGCATTTCACACTTATGACTGTTGCAGCACCCTCATGATCACGTGATTTACATTTTGGATGTTTTGACTGAATCACATTTATGACGGTTGCCCTGTCCTGGGGTCATGTGATTTACCTTCTGCAACTTTCTGACAAGCAAAGTCAATGGGGAAGCTGGATTCACTTCACAACTCTGTTATTAAATTACCAACTGCAGTGATTCACTTAAGAACTGTGGCAAGTAAAGTCGTAAAATGGAGCAAAACTCACTTAACAAATTTCTAACTTCGCAACATAAATTTTGAGCTCAATTGTGGTCGTAAGTTGAGGACTACCTGTGTTCAAAAAGAAGTATAAATGCATTATAACAACCAAGAACACCAGAAGAAGGAAACAGATCACCTATATATCTTCTAACCAAATGAATATCTGCACAACTTAATTAAAAAGTGCCTGACTAATTGACCCACTGCAGCACAAACAGCATAAGCCATGGAAAGGATAAATTACCATTAATCAAAAACATTTCAGAGACAACAGACTATTACAACTGCATGGATACACTATAGCACACACCAACTAAAGCCTTCCAAAACATTTTAAGCAAACCCCACAGCATGAGAAGGAAAAAACAAAAATATTAAAACAGGAGTCATATACAACTTACAGTGTAAGGACTATAACAGCCATTATGAACAACATGCAGAAGACTTCCAGAGCATAATCATAAACACCAACAAGCAGTCAGAAGGCACAATTAAAAGTCCTTAATCTCACAATATAGACAGACTCAACTGCATTGTCAACTGGGAAACTATTAGCATCTTAAACAAAAACAAAATGAAAAATGCTTAAATGTTTTTAGCATTCAGACAAATCAACCATCAACAGACTTATAAATCACATCTACACACTGTACCATTCAAAAGAGACAATCAAAACGTAAGAAACAAAAAGACCAAAAGATCATCTTCTGAAACCAACACCCCAAAAATAGGGATTAATATCAGACAAACTATCAAGAAAACAATATTCCAATCGAAGAACAACCAAGGAAAACACACACACACGCCACCAACACTGACAGGCAAACTACTGGATATAAACAGGAAGCAAATTTAATATTTACTCACACAGTGGTTACCTAGTTGTGTAATGGGGCCCACATATCATAAGCCAGCCAGTTAAATGCCAGGACAACATCAATGATTCCACAGTTCCACTCTGAGCCATATATATAAAAATTCTCTTGTAATAGAGAACTTTTATTTCTTACATGAGTTTCCCACTATTTTTATGTCATAAACGGAAATCTGTCCTCTTTATTATCATGTTACTTTTATACTGAATAAAGCAAACAAAATTCATTGATGTAAATTAAAAAAAAACAGGATTCACAGTTGTCTTATATTAAGAAGACGCGTATATCCTTCCTATACAGTTAACAGGTTTGCTATCCGAGATAGAGGTCTCCAATGTTTAATAGACTTAAATTAATTGCTGCCTCAACACCAGTTTATATGTGATCAACATAAGAACTTTTCTTGATTAACAAATACAGGATAAATGAGGGTAAAAGGAAGAAGAGGAAAACCAAGTCTCAAATATTTTCTGGTGACTCATTTTGATATTCAGTCTCCTCTGATGAAGAACAGCCTGGAAAAAAAAAACCACCCTCTCGAGTTCTTTGTCTCAAAAAAAAAAAAAAAAAGGCATGCATGAATTATTTGCTTGAACGTATTAATGTTATTTGCAGGGAGGTAAGAAATGTAATTTGGAAACTTGGGAAAACAAAAACAAGCTTTATCTCCTTGTTATACTGATGCTGTTTTAATGAGGACAAATGACATCAGTCCTCTGATTGTTTTAATTCATACTCCCAATTGATCTTCAGATTCGATGGAAGCTCTTGCATGCCCAATTCATCTAACTTTGAAATGTCTTTTACAGGTGTACTGTAGAAATCCAAGACGTCTCCCACACTCTTCATTTGATGGAGCTGGTTATTGGGGACTGTGTGGTCCACATCTGCTGCCATTTGTGCCAAGAGCTGATACTTTAAACCGATGTCTGCTAGTGATGTCCTCTGCCAGTCACTCGAAACTGAAGATCCCCAAATCTCTCTCACACGAGATTCTAGATGATTCTGGAGATATTCAGGGGGAATGTATTTTTTACTTCGTGCTGGAGGGCAAACATCTATCATAGGGCAAACTTCTTTCACAGGTTCTACTGCTGTTGACTGATCTTGTTTCCTGTTGAAATAAATTAGAAGAGGATTTTTAAACCAACTTGGTATCACCGCCTACATATTCAAAGACTTACTATTTATAATTAATGCTATTTATTCCAAGATAATCATTCTCCCAAAATGGTTTGTGGACTGTATAAATGTTTGTAAATCAAAGCATAATAAACATGTAAGAATAAATATTACTTAAATCCAAACAAATGAAGACATTGTTCAACTCCTTCTGGTAAAGTCAGGGGTAGTAAGGGTCCTCTGGGACAAATTAAAAAAAATAAGTTGTGTTGAATTTTGTTGGCAGTCTTTTTGGTTCAGAGATCTGTCTCATATTGGTTTAAAAAGCCTTGACATCACCTAATCTTACTGGTATTTGCTGCATATGTATGTAGGCATAAATCTAAACTAAGAATATTTTCCTTCAAAATCTAATACTTTAGGGACACTATTCAGGGATCTAATACTTCAGAGCCTAACATCTCATATTTATTAATAGCAATCTGTCTGACTACTATGCTCATTTTTTTAAAGAAACAAATCAGGTACTTGGGCCTAAAATTTCAAATTATCAAGGCCCTTGAGCAAAAGCACACCTCTTTAATAGCTTGCTTAGGTATTTGCTGATGTTAGGCTCATGAGTTATCTTAAGCTAGAACTTTATTTTTACATGGAAATTAGGACTAAACTAACCACAAAAATTGACTAATGCAGACCTGCAATTTATTGTTCTGCTTATCTCACTATAAGCAGAAAATCTAATTGTTATGATCGGCATTTGACATCATTACTGATCAGCATTTATTGTACAACCATATAAAGGCTGTTCGTACCCTCCTTCAGTGGATGGTACTTATACAGGTAGTTCTCAATTTACAACCATAATTGAGCTCAAAATGTATGTTGCTACGTGAGAAATTTGTTAAATGAGTTTTGCCTCATTTTATGACTTTTCTTGCCACATTTGTTAAGTGAATCACTGCAGTTGTTAAATTATAACCCAGTTTGTTAAATGAATCTGGCTTCCGCATTGACTTTGCTTGTCAGAATGTGGCAAAAGATGATCACATGACCCTGGGACACTGCAACCATCGTAAATGTAAGTCAGTTGTTAAGCATCTGAATGTAAATCATATGACCATGGGGCTCCTGCCATGGTCACAACTCTGAAAATGGTCATAAGTCATTTTTTTCAGTGCTATTGTAACTTTGAACGGTCACCAACTGAATTGTTGTAAGTTGAGGACTATTTCTAGTTTGTCCACAGCACTGTTAGTGCTGTGTGGTCTCCCCTAGTACACTGGGTCATGGGGACTTTTCCCTCTTTATTTCCAAAGAGCTAAAAGTTGCCAGCAATAAAGAATCTAACCAACCACACTGGCAGGAAAACCTGGAACTGTACATCAAGGTCTTGAAACATAACACCCTGGGAAGAGTGCTATTAATCATTGCAACTTCAGAGGAAGGAAAACATATGAAAAGTTTAAAAAAGGGCAACCAGAGGCTCTCCAGGTAAAAGCTGCAGAACAAGAAAACTTGAGATTTTGCCTTCCAAGGACTCTCTCCTTCAAACATCTGTGCAATCCTAAGAGGGCAGCCCAGAGTCTCTTTTTGCTGCCATTGAGTGGCATTTGAATTTTTGCAACTCAATTCTGTTAACCATCCCCCCCCCCCCTTACTCCAACTTATCCCTACGTCCCAAAGGTCCCTTTTCAGGAGGCAATTGGACTTCTTTTCTTTTTTTATTTTGAAGATGTTTCACTTCTCATCCAAGAAGCTCTGACCAGGTTAGTAGGGAACAGAAGGATTTACATTCCTTGCAGACAGCTGGTCATCTGCATCCTTTGAGAGGATCGCTGAAGTACTTGGAGGTTTATCCGTGTCTTCAGGGTCACTTGGAGGTTTATCTGTGTCCTCAGAAACCAGGAGCACTACTCAGGTAACCCTGAGGACCTAGATAAACCTCCAAGTGCTTCAATGACCCTCTAAAACAGAGGTCTCCAAACTTGGCAACTTTAAGACTTGTGGACTTCAACTCCCAGAAATAGACAACCTTGAACTATGGCCGGCTAAGATTGGACTTAAGCATAGTACATAAAATTATATGTTACAACGTCTTACCAGTTAATGACTATTTCAGCTTTAACCACAACAACACAAGAGCACACAACTGATATAAACTTAATGTAAACCACTCCAAACTCGATTGTGGGATGCATGATTTCAGCAAGAGTGGTCAATGCCTGGAACTCACGACCTGACTCTGTTGTCACCTGCTCAACCCCCACTCCTTTACCCTCAAACTAACCTCTATGGACCTCACCCCATTCCTAAGAGGTGAAAAAGTAAGAAGTAAGGGGTGTGCATAAGCACACAATCGTGCCTACCGTCCCTGTCCTATTGTCCCCATGTATTAGTTTCTATTTCTTATATTGACATTTGTTTATTCTTATTACGATTGTAAGCCTTCAAGGAACATAAATCCTTCCATTCCCCACGATCCTGTCAGAGCTGAAGAAACTTCTTGGATGAGAAGCAAAACGTCTTCAAAAGAAAAAAAACCCAAGTCCAGTTGCCTCCTGAAAAAGCACCTTTGGGATAACCCTGACCCGGATGACTGAGAATCTCTACAGACTTTTAACTTATCCCCGTGTTATGCACCCAACCGTCCCAATATGGCGAGCCTCTTTCTGTGGTTGTTGCATGGAAAAAGGCCCATCAGACACTTACTTCTTCCCCCAGAAACTCCTGCGTCCAGGAACCCCGCAACTCAGCCGGTGTCTCCACGCTTTCAGCAGCGTACCGGAAGCCGCCATCTTGCAGACGCAAAGAAAAACCCGCCCCGCCGCTGGGAAAGAGAGGGCGCGAAAGCCCTTGGCATTGTGGGATATGTAGTTTGTGCCTTCCCATAGAGACATAACAGGCTTAGAAGTAAACCTGGCGCGATCGGTGCGGCCTTAATGCGAAGTCGCTGTTGCTCAGAAAAACAAAACGTGAGCTTTTCCTACGGCTGGTTGTTTTGTTCCTGATGCCGTAGCAGTCGGAGCATGCTGATTTCCCCTCCCCCCCCCGGCCCTGGAAAAGGTGCCGAAAACAAATTAGAGAGCGGAAAAAAACCGCTTGGCTCAGGTTTTATTGGGAAAGAATCAACATCTGTTTAAAACTGAGCAGGTTTTAATTGCACCGGGACTTTTTTGCCCCTCTCCGCCACAGAGAAGTGAAGATCGCGGAGTCTAACCGGGCTAGAAGGTGATTTCCGTTCTCTTTGGCTGAGATTTATACAGATAGTCCTCTTACAACAATTCGTTTAGTGACCGTTCAAAGTTACAACGTTGCTGAGAAAAGTGATTGATGACTATTTTTCAGAGTTACCAGACTTTGCAGCATTCCCCACCATCATGTGATCAAAATTCACTTGCTGGGCAACTGATTTCACATTTATGACCATTGCAGAGTTCCAAAAGGCCATATGATCCCTTTTTTGTGACCTTCCGACAAGCCAAAGTCAATGGGATGAGCCAGATTCACTTAACAACCAAGTTGGTAACTTATCAACTGCAGTGATTCACTGAACTGTGGCAAGAAAGGGGGCAAAACTCACTCAACAGATGTCTCAGTTAACAACAAAAACTTTGGGCTCAATTGTGGTAAGTTGAGGACTACCTGTATTTGCCCGTTTCATTTCGGCAGCGGCCAACGACGACCCTGCAAAAGTGCATCTTTTTTGTCCTACCCTTGGAAAGATTGGCATGTGAGAAGTGAAAATGCTGGTAGGATGAGCTCTCACTTTCTTCCAAGTTGCAAAAATGGCCTTAGCCCAGGGGTTGCCAACCTTTTGGACTTCAGGGACCACCAAACTCATAATTTTAAATCCTGCGGACCAGAGATCCTAGAAAAATCCCAAAAAAAGTTTGCAGGAAAATTCCCACCCTGTTTTCCTACCGATCAATCATTCTTTATTTGGGATCACAGGATACCATCTCCAGCTCCATTCTCATGGAGAGAGAGAGAGAGAGAGAGAGAGAGACTTTTGGTTTCATGCAAGGAAAGCAGCAGAAGCAGCAGAAGTTTTTCTTTCTCTCCCCCAAATTCCACCAGAAATGAGTCTTTGTGAGACTTATCATGCTGGTGCAGCCTCTTGGAGCCGGATGCCTTGCAGGTCTCAAAGACTCATTTCTGGTGGAATTTGGGGGAGAGAAAGAAAGTCTTTTGCTGCTTTCCTTGTGTGCAGCCAATAGAAGAAGAAAGAAGCAGAAAGAAGCAGCCTGGTGGCCAGGCCAGGCATGTGGGGCGAGTGGGGCAAGTTCCCTCCCTCCGCCCTTCCCCCTCTCCTCTCACGACCTCATGTTGTTTGCAATGCAAGAGACACAAGCCTTGTGTTCCCGCACAGCCTGTATTAATTGCTTTGGGGGGTGCTTTGGGGTAACATTTCTCTGCGGACCACCATAATTTTCTCACAGACCACCAATGGTCTCCGACCCACTGGTTGGCGACCACTGGCCTAGCCCATCATTGGTCTCAAGACCCATTCCTGACCAGGACTTTTAATCAGACTATTTTTTTTCTACTCAAGTATACATACAGATCCACCCCTAGACAGGGGTAGGATTCAAATTTTGTAACAACCAGTTATGTGGGTGTGGCCAGGTGGGCATGGCCATGTGACTGGGTGGGCATGGCTTTTTTTTTTTTTTTTTGCAGCACTCCCTCTCTCCGTTTTTTTGGACCTTCTGGGCCTCCTGGGAGCCTCCTGGGAGGGGGTCATTTTTGCTCCCAGAAGGCTTTCCTGGGACTTTCCTGGGAGGAAAAAAATGGAGCACGAGGGGGGGGGGACACACGCAGCACCCTTCTGCACTCTGTTTTGGGGCTTTCTGGGCCTCAGGGGAGCCTCCTGGGGGGCGTTTTTGCTCCTAGGAAGCTTCCGTGGGGCCTAGGAAGGCAAAAAATGGAGGGGGCGCTATGCTGCTGCACCCTTTCCCTCCATTTTTTGCCTTCCTGGGCCTCAGGGAAGCCGCCTGGGCAAAGCAGTAAGGAAGGAAGGGGAATCCCGGCACAGCTGATCATAGGAACAGCTGATGGTCGGGAGGGAAAAAAAAAATACCTTAAGGAGTGACTGGGCGGGGAAGAACGCAGTCAGCGATGTCTGCATTCATGCAATGTTGCACATGCGCGATGAGGACTGACTATGTGGGCGGGGGAGGGGTGGGCGGAGAGGGCCGGGCCAGCCAGGAGCACAATTTGCCGGTCCTCCAAACTGTGCAGAATCATAACTAGTTGTACAGAACCAGTCTGAACTGGTAAAATCCCAACCCTGCCCCTAGGGCAGGGGTAGGGAAACTTGGCTCTTTTATCACTTACGGACTTCAATTCCCAAAATCCCTGAGTGAGCCATAAAAGGTTCCCCATCCCTGGGCTACTGGTTTTTCAGTTGTGGGGGAAATCAATTTTTGACTTGAATGGGACTGTTTAATGTACTAATGTAGGACATATTCTTTATATTCTTTATATGTCCTAAGTTTGTATATTAAACAGTCCCATTCAAGTCAAAAATGATTTCCCCCAAAGCTGAAAAACCAGTAGTCCAGGGATGGGGAACCTTTTATGCCTCACTCAGGGATTCTGGGAGTTGAAGTCCATAAGTGATAGAAGAGCCAAGTTTCCTTACCCCTGGCCTCGGGTTATTATAGATGTAAACACTTCTGTTTTATGTTGGTAGCATGTTCATGCTTGCTGTGTACATTTATGTATTGTTTACATGTTGGCTTTAGGCAAGGACACCATAAATGCTACTCCCACAAAGGGATGCATATATATCAAAGCAGAAATGAACTGCCTACTAGCTTCTGCTGACATTAAACATCAACTTGTATTGGATGACAGAAAAATTGAAACTCCCTATGAGCAGAAGCTGAAGAGGGCTGTGATTAATTTAAGCAAGGATATTGAAATTAGACAATGTCTGATCCCTGCCATCAAGGATAACTTGTTATTTTGGGCCGGTAGAGTTTTGAGCAGGCAGGTCCATTTATGCACTTATACTATGTGGTTTAACCAATAGGTAGTTTGGGCCTATGGATCATTTATCTAAAGCAGGATTTTCCTGGGTGATTTTTCTATGCAGTGTGTTTCTTTTAGGTACTTAAAGAAATAGTTCAGTTCTTGCACTTAAGGAAATAGTTCAGGTTCTAGATGTATTCTGTTTGAAATATAAAATATCTCTTTCTTCTCTCCCCACCATCCAAAACAAAAACAAAAATTTAATGGGACCAGAAATGAATAAGGGCTACAGACTTGGCCAAAGTTTCACAGCCATTTAATCTTTTCACAGTGGTAAGACATTTGCTCTGAGTTTATTGAATGGAAAAGGCACTCTTTGCTTCTTCTTTCTTCCTCTTGATATGGTTCATGTTGTTCTCTGCACATGGGCATTTTATTCATATTTCTCCCCTTGGATAATAATAGGACATGGAGGGAGTCATAAGACAGTGGACCAATTAATGATAAATTAGATTTTAAAACCTACCTGGTTCCTTATGAATGTATCTAAATTAATTTGCATGGTGCCAAAGGATTTACAGAGTTGCCATGATGCCTGTCACTGAAATCCATCCATTTGCTGTTCCTACTAAGAATATACTGTTTCCCCGAAAATAAGACCGAGTCTTATTTTCTTTTGGGCCCCAAAATAAGTGTCAGGTCTTATTTTCAGGAGATGTCTTACCCGCTTACAACTACAGCAGCTAGGCCGCCCATGCCCCTGACACCTGTTGCACCATTGTTTCACTTCTTCTGTGGTTGCTTATGGCCATACGCCACATGGATTGTTGCACTGG
The DNA here is from genome assembly GCA_015471245.1 of Laticauda colubrina. NCBI lineage: Eukaryota > Metazoa > Chordata > Lepidosauria > Squamata > Elapidae > Laticauda > Laticauda colubrina. The sequence continues at coordinate 25,838,578 of BLBF01000004.1, read as the reverse complement.
TGCAACGCAATGAGCCTGATGCATCGGAGCGTCGAGCCAGATGCACCAGAGTGTCGAGCCAGATGCACTGGAGCGTCGAGCTGGATGCACCGGAGTGACGATCCGGAGACACCAGAGCGACGAGCTGGAGGCACTGGAACGACGAGCCGGAATCACCGGAGTGACGAGCTGGAGGCGTCGGAGCGACGAGCCAGAATCATCGGAGCGATGAGCCGGAGGCACCAGAGCGACGAGCCAGAGGCAATGAAACGATGACCCAGAGGCACCGACACGACGAGCCATGCAGCATAATACTGCAAGTAGCCCGAGAAAAATTCAGCCAGCAGTGCAACGTACTGCTGCAGCAGTACTAAGGTAAGTGTGTGTGGGGCGTGTGGAGCAGCTGCATCCCCCACCCCCACTCTAGCTTCACTTTTACCCATGCGCCTTCATATAATCAGATGGTGGGTGGAACTTAACTCAGGCTTAGTTTTGGGATAGGGCTTCTATTAGGCAAAGGTGTGAAAATCGGGCTACAGCTTGTTTTTGGGGTAGATCATATTTTTAGGGAAACACAGGTATATTGTGGAATGTTTTCTCTTTCTGCCTTTTGTCAACTGTAGGAGAGGGTGGCTGAACTGCCATGCTTTATGAACTGGCATGTCAGTAAAGGAGAATATTTGTAGCTCAGGGTTGAAATGAGGGGTCCTTGGTGTTCTTGAAGTTGGTTGTTTTGGTTGTTAGCACTAGTATGTGTAACTGGGACTAAACAGTGATTGGGTGGCTGCTCCACTGCTCTTTTCAGATGTGACATACTGGCCTTTGCAAGCTAAGCCATTAATCTGAAAAAGAAAAGAGAAAGATACAGGTAGTAACAAAGAATTAAGAAAAATCAGTTAATCTAACCAATGCTTAAGTTTCTTTAGCATGTTTTACTCACCAGGCCCTTGTTATAGTGCTGCACTGAACTATACTGAATAATTTCTACAAGAAATTAATCTGTCAATTTGGCTGGTGGAAAAATACACCATTGACAGTCTATATTTTTAAACCAACTATGATATAATATGTAATTATAGAAACAATGTAATTTTATATCTGATATATTAAATATGAAAATAACATTAAATTTGAATTATTTGTTATTGTAATAATAAATCATTTGTGGATAAGAGCACAAATATGTTAGCTATAGAGTCAATCAAGATGAATTGTGAATTAAATATACCACAACACAATGGTAGAAAATCCTCACATCTGTGTAAATTTCACTCTAATAATGTTTTCATAGAAGTCTTCTCTTTCTTCTCAATGTCTTTAAATAGTTCTCAAGGCGATGAATATACCTACAGGTAATACTTCTCTCTCCTGTTTTCCCCATTACAACAACCCTGTGAGGTGGGCTGAAGTGACTAGTTCAAAGACACCCAGCTAGCTTTTATACCTAAGGTGATGTGGGACTAGAACTGACTGTTCCTGGCTTCTACACCAATACCTTGGGCTTAACCACTAGACTAAACTATCCCGTTTATAGTGCAACTACTATGGCTTGACCACAAAATTTGCATGGTGAGGCTCCATAGCATCCTGAGCTTGGCTTAACTCAAGTGTGTCTCATTTAACTTGGATTTATTGACTGAATGACATATTTAGATTTTTACATGATAAACCAGGATAGATGACCTGCTTGGTCCTTGGGGCACACTTTTCAATTATAATTATGGGCCCCTTTTATAATTTTGTCCTCCAAAGGATATATCCAGCAGTATGGTGACAGATAGCTGGATCATTTAAAAGAAATGAAATTTGAGGGAAAATGCATCCATTCCTGTTCTATTAGTGGAAAAAAATGCTAGAAATAGCTTGGCTGAAAGCAATAATATTTCAAGGTTTTTTTTTAGAATAGAATACCTTTATTGTCATTGCATTCCATGAATACAATGAAATTTGAAAGCTACTCCAGCACAGTGCCCCAAACACCACATCACAATCACACTACAGAGTATGTAAAAATTGAAATAATTAAAATAATAACAATAATTAAAAATCTAATCTAAAACCTATCTAAAACATTTAGTAAGTTAAATAGTTTAAAAATACCATACATAAGACTAAATCACAAATGCACTGTTTGATTCAAGACAATTATTGCCTTGGAAAAGAAACTGTTTCTCAGTCTATTAGTCCTCATTTTAAGACACCTATAACGTCTCCCTGATGGTAACAGTTCGAAATATAAATGACCAGGCTGAGAATGATCTGTGGAAATTTTTAGTGCTCTAGAGAGGAGTCTGGTCTTCACAATCTCTTCCAAAGAAGAAAGAGAGCAACCAATTGTTTTTTGTGCTGTGTTTATAACTCTCTGGAGCATCATCTTGTCCACTACAGAGTGTCCAGCATACCACAGTGTTACATAGTATGCCAAAATACTCTTGACGGTAGAACGGTAAAAAGTAACCAGCTACTTCTCACCCAGACCATTCTTTTTCAACAGCCTCAGAAAGTGCACGCGCTGTTGGGCCTTTTTTGCAGTGGCCATAGTGTGGACCGACCAAGTAAGGTTGTCGAAAATATGAGTTCCTAGAAATTTAAAACTATGAACTCTTCCCACATAATCTCCATTGATATATAGTGGGAGAGACTCTGCTTTGCATCGTCTAAAGTCTATAATCAATTATTTGGTCTTTTTGATGTTCAGGGTGAGGTTATGACTCTTGTACCACAAGACCAGTCTGAGAACCTCTGACCTATGGGCCGTCCCGTCTCTTCCTGAAACATACACAGATTATGTTGTTTAGATTTTGGCATCTTAGAGATTCTGGTTCTTTTAAGTTACTGGCTTACCTTTGCCCGTTTCATGAAGGCCTCTTGGGAAGCCTTCTTATTCTCAGGCTTGCCAGACCAGGCAGCCAGAGCTGATGCCTGTAGAGCTCGTCCATATGAGAAAGTCAGCTTCCAGGGTTTGGGCAGTGGGCACAGATTGATAGCATTGAGGTTAATGGAGGCCTCCTCTTCACTCTGGCCCCCAGAAAGGAAGCAGATTCCTGCAGTTTGAATCAGATTAGAAGATACTGATGGCTCAAATTCGTAAATGAAAAAGTAATTGCTGGATTAATTTTTAAATTTAATTTTTAAATTTAATTAATTTTTAACTTTTTATATGATTAGGCTAATAGATCCAAAATCTCAGAAGGAGTTCCTCAGAAGGAACTCACCTAGTTCCATATTAAAGGTAGTCCTGGATTTACAACAATTCATTTAGTGACCATTCAAAGTTACAACGGCACTGAAAAAAGTGACTTATGACCATTTTTCGCACATAGACAGTTACAGCAACCATGTAGCCATGTGATCAAAATTTGACAGTTACAGCAACCCTATAGCCATGTGATCAAAATTTGGACACTTGGCAACTGGTTTGTATTTACGACGGTTGCAGTGTCCTGAGGTCACGTGATCACCTGAGAGTTTCTGACAAGCAAAACCAATGGGGAAGCCAGACTCACTTAGCAACCGTGCTACTAATTTTACAACTGTAGTGATTTGCTTAACAACTGGGGTGAGAAAGGTCGTAAAATGGGGCAAAACTCATTTAACTGTCTTGCTTAGCAACAGAAATTTGGTCTCAATTGTGGTCATAAGTCAGGGACTACCTGTGTTGTCATGATAAATATGTGAGGTTGGACTTCACTCAAGGGTTTCTTTATTTTCTGTTTATGTGCCTCCAATGTTTCTTATCAAAACATTTTTTTTGTAATTCCTCTTTCAAGGTAAAAAGTTTCTCAAAGTAGTTTACATTTCATATTTTTCAATAATTTATTTTTCAAGAATTCAGAGAATTAAAAAATATAAAAAGACAGCTAATTCAAGCTACACTATTCCATTTCATTTCCATTGCAAACATTCCATTTCAACAGAGGCCACATTTAAACATAATAAAAGCAAACCCAGCAAGATGTCAAATTTTGGAGCTGCATCTTACAATTATTTTAAATGTGGACTAAAATTTTCAGGCTTATTAAAAAAGTAATCACAAATGAAGACAGGAACCCTTTTATTGAGAAGTTGCAATAAAGATAGGGCTACCCCAGTAAAAACCACACATTGACCTAAGTAACCTAAGATGGGTCTTTATTGCCCCAGTAGGCCACATTTTGTAGGGATTCTTTCAAATGACCTAATTCTAAGCCATTTAGTGCTTTAAAAAATAAGTTAAAATGAAACTGGACTATCTCACATATCTAAGGAAGGGAGTGAACTCCAATGAGGTACTATGGAAGATAGGAATGACGGCAGGAGCTATGTTGTCACTCCCTGAAAGCATGAGATGAAATTAAGATGTGAAGATCCAGAAACTTTTGGAATAAGGCACTAGAGTTTTCCAATCTTCCACCATACAAGCTGAGCAGGCTGAAGATAGGTGCACAATTGGCAAGTGTGAGTGCAAAAAGATTTTGTGTGCCTAAAATCATTTCTTGCCGTGGATAGGACATTCATATGAAAACACATTTTTCCCTTCAAAAACCAAGGAATATTGATTCAAGGTGTTCAAATTAGCTTTAAAACAGCCTAAATTAGGAGGGAAAGCAGAAATGAAATAATAACCAAGGAGATTTCAGTTGCTCAAATAACAGGGCCTGAAGAATTACCTGGAACAGCTGCTGGGACTGTCCGAAGGAGAGCTGTAACTGTTGCCATGGCCACATCTTGTGGGGTATATTTTTTGGGACAAGCTTGTCCAGCTGTCACCATGTTGGGCTTTAGCAGTGTCCCTTCCAAATAAACATGGTGGTCATTCAAGGCCTTATAAACAGCAGCCAGCACCTGAGATACAAAGAAAAGTGATGGTGGAAGTGTTTATAATATGCTCACTTCTTTTAGTGTGCTAACTGTCAGATAAGTGCCTTTATTCTCAAGACAAGATGGTTTGGCAACAATCTTGCCAATAAGTTTCCTTCAGTGTCTCCCATGGCTATTCAAGATGGCTGTTCTTCCTCAGTCCGGTACTTTTCTTCAGTGTCAGACTATTCTCTGTCATTCATTAACAATCACACTGACTGAAAATGATAGGAGTGCAACACATTATCATTGATTACACTTTGCTTACATCTAACCAGGTCCTCTAAATCAGAGGTCCCCAACCCATGGCCCACTACTAGGCTGTGGCTATTCAGAACCAGATCACATGATCAGTGGGCCAACGCGCATATCATGTGTGCACAGTTCAACTTGCAGTTGAGCTATGTGTGCATGTGTGTGCTGGCCAGCTGTTCACCCGGCCCAGTTCTCCTATCCCCCCTGGCGGCCAAGTCACAAAAGTTAGGGACCACTATTCTAGATATCAAGTATGCAAGTTCCTTTAACCCCCATTATGGTCCAGGATAAGAAATGTTGGGTGTGGCTCAGTAACAAATGCTTGCCTTACATTTTTTAAAAACTGGAGAAAACAAATCTTCATCTTCACTCATTTCACTTCAAAAGCATTTGGCCCAAGATTTCAAAATTGGCATATATATTCATGGTTGGTGTGTATTTTTGCCTATTTATTTCTAATAAAAGTACAAGCCTGCACAAACCTCTAATTGTACCCATAATGGCTGAGGTTAAATGGTTCTCCTTTTTTTTTTTTAATGATATAACTTAGGAGGATAATGAATATTAAGAGAGACACAAAACAGTTTGGACTTCAAGTCCTTGAAGAGTAGAAATACATTCTAAGTGAGTAAACTCTGATAATCAGGATGAGACCATTGGACTCAGGAATTTAATTTTAGACCAAAAAATGGATCACATTGATGATGATGATGATGATGTTAATTGTAGAAGGTGGATTTACTTGGAACAGCTTCCATATTGTGACAATATGTGTAACACCATCAAACATCCAGATTTGCCTATCCTAGGTCCTTGGTAAGGACTCTATAGGTAAACTAAAATGCCAAACCCAGTCTGAACATCTATCTGGCTGATTGTGATAATAATAATAATAATAATAATAATAATAATAATAATAATAATAAT
>BLBF01000004.1:25763577-25832568 GCA_015471245.1 Laticauda colubrina | reverse complement strand
ATAATAATAATAATAATAATAATAATAATAATAATAATAATAATAATAATAATAATAATATAATTATAATAATTCTACCTTTTCAGTCATATACTGACATCGCTGCAGGTCATGGTCTCCATCAGGTAAGATTTCAGGTTCCACAATAGGTACTAAGCCATGCTGGTGTTTAAACAGAGAGAGATGATTAAATTGAAATCCAGATAGGCTGTACTTGAGTTTAGCCAATTTAAAACTAGGAACACTCACAATCATTCATACTCATTATCAAACTGCTGGACAAACGGTCCCAAGCCCCCAAATATTTGTGGACATCTTATTATACCTGTTGGCAAATGCTAGCATAACGTGCCAATGTGTTAGCGTTCTCCTGGATGGCAAGGATGGAAGGAGTTGTCTGTGTAATTTTCAGTACAGCACGCCACTTGCCAAAATCTGCTCCATCTTTCTTATACTGGGCACAGCGCTCAGCAAGCCCATCCAGACCTGAAGGCAAATGTAGAAATATTTTAGCAATTGGGTTATTCCAATGTGGCAAACTCAATCCTTGAAGTTAGCTTATGGCTTCAGTTGTCATGAAAATCTAATACTGTATATTGATCTCATTGAAAAATTCTTGATTGAGTTAACCATGGATAAGAATGCCATGTAAATAAAACCACTGCCTTCTGTAAGCTTGGAATGCCAGATAGAAAAGTTGAATTGAAATTTTAGACAAGAATTCCTTGTTTTTTCATAAATCTTTTTAAGCACTGCCCCTGCGGCACGTAACAATAATTACTTTTGCTACCTTAAGCATGTAATTGTGTTCCTATTTGAACATAAATTCTGTTTTTTGAATTCATCATTTCTTGAGTTTTCAGTACTAAACGCAACCCTGCCTCTCAAATTCAGGCTTCAATTCCTCCCAATGTTAATTTGTTCTTGCTTTTATTGTTTATAGAAGTGTTTCCACTCAAATGCACTGTGTCCATTTCCTTGTTCTTCAACCGTTTTATCTAACATTCTAGCAAATGCTTCTGAAGATTCTATGACATAAAAAAAAGCTTACCTTGAATGCTGGTTTCATTGTTTGTTCCTGCCAATGGAGCTGTGCCTTTATCTAGCTGTGGATAATAAACACACTATTAAATACACATGTGTCACAAAATGTAGTAAAACACACAGGTCATTTAAACATGGGCACTACCAATATATGTTGGATTTATGGGATCAACTTCACCCTGATGATTTATCGCACGTAAACTCTGAGTAACTCAACCAAATCACAGCTTCCTCCTTTACTTTATACTATCTTTGTTTTTGCATGGCCTGCAATCCATACTATAACAGAAGTGCAGATAAAAGCAGGATACTTCTACTTTTCTGCAGAAACTAACTTGAGAAAAGGGTGTCTGTGGAGAATCTCAGTCATCCAGATCAGTGTTGTCTCAAAAAGCAACTGGACCGTTTTTTCCCATGAAGAAGAAAAAGAAAATGTTTTGCTTCTCATCCAAGAAGCTTCGTCAGTTCTGATGCCGGGGATCAGTTCTGATCCTTTCATCCCCCCTTCATCAGAACTGATGAAGCTTCTTGGATGAGAACCAAATGTTTTCTTCCTCAAGGAAAAAAATAGTCCAGTTGCCTTTTGAAAAAAGCACATTTGAGACATCTAGGAAAGGATTTTGAAACTATTTACCTTGATTCCAACCACTATGCCCTTGTCCTTAATGACAGCTGGGAAGAGTTTTCCAGTGTTGTCCTTCTGATAGAGTGTCTCGTGGAAGAAAATAACTCCCCCAATCTGTTGGCTGATGGATGGGTCGGAAGAGAAGAGAATATCACGGAACTGACGGCGATTTTCTTCCGTATTCTCCACCTTGATGCGTTGCAGCCTGTTACCCATTGTCCCTATGGAGAGGGAAACCACTAAAAGTCAGGAACTTTGTGTTGGTGACCTTTACCTATAATCTGACCTTTTATTTATAACAAGTTTTAAAAGCGCCGCAAAAGAAGATGGTAGGGTGTGCTTTCATGAATAACACACAATGATTTGTAAAGTGCCATCATCTAAAATATAGCTGGTGGTATCACTTATGTGGATTACATTCCTTCAGATTACAGGCATGGAATTTAATATTCACATTCCACATCACGTGAAAATATTCTCGATATTTATAGAAAATTGGCTAATCTTTTCCATCCTATAGGATTAGGGGAAATTGAGATTATATTAGCAATTTTTGATTGGAAAATTCACATTTTCTATCCTTTGCCTGCAGTCTAAAAGTGCACAGACTAGGAAAAACAGAGGGAGATTCGAAAATAATGTGAAATTCATTTCTGAATGTCTTCCCTTATCTTCCCTGTTTAAGGCAGGGGGTCCTCAAACTTGGCAACTTTCAGACTTATGGATTTCAACTCCCAGAATTCCTCAGTCAGCCTTGGAGACCTTCTGGTCTAAGGCAACTCTGAAAACGAGCTTCATTCATCATTTATCAACGGTGTACCTTATAGTTGAATCATTCTCTACTGAAATGAATAAATCTAACCTTTCAGCCTCAAGAGAAAAGAAGAAAAATAATTGTTTGATGGCACTTACCGACAGATTCATCTGCAGCTAGGATCCCTTTGCCAGTAGCTACAATCCGCTGAGCTGTGTCAGAGAGTGCCTTTTTCTGCTCCGGAGAGAGGGTTGGAAACTGGTGGGTCATGGTGGCTGTAAGAAAAGACCATTCCAAAGTTTTAAGATAAATTTATTTGGATATCTGTATAATCTTATGATTTTTTAAATTTATTTTCACAACAGCAGCATCATTATAATGGCATAAGGGAGGGGTGTCAAACTTGATTTCATTGAGGGCCGCATCAGGTTTGTGTTTGACCTCGGGGGTTGGGGTGGATGTGGCTAGGGTGGGCATGGCCAGTATAACATCATTTGTGTTGGGGGCACCTGTGGTGGTCCGAGCGCTATGCCAGTGAAAACGGGCTCTCAAACTCCATTTTTGGCTGGGACAGCTTCCTGCCACCCTCTGCCAGCAGCCCTCATGAGCTCGTTTTTGCTGGCAAAGGCACTGTGGGCTGGTCCTTTGCTATTTCCAGGAAGGCCCCACAGGCCAGATCTAAGCACCCCCAAGGCTGGATTTGGCCCGCAGGCCTTGAGTTTGGCACTCCTGGAATCAGAAATTTGTGTATTTAAATGTAACAGGAAGAGGACACATTCTCACCCACATTGAGGTTTTCAGCCATTATATATCACTAAAACAACACACAAAAAACCCCAATAAATAGTGGATTTTAAAAATATATTCAGCTTCAAAGGGCCTGGGATTCATTTTGGTTGGGATTCAGATAGGAACTTGGTACAGAGATGGCATCGGGGACATTTGTGGTGATCTGTAGAGGAACCAGGATTATCCCAGTTCTTGATGTCTTGGTTGTTTTCAACACAATTGACCACAGTGTATTTCTGGACCACTTTCTGAGGATGAAGAATAGGAGGCACTGTACTGTGTCTCGATGGCACAGTGGTTAGAGTGTTATACTTCAGGCCACTTCTGCTGACTATCAATTGCCTTCAATTTGGCAGTTCAAATCCCACCAGACTCAAGGTTGACGACTCAGCCTTCCATCCTTCCGAGGTGGGTAAAATGAGGACTCAGATTGTTGGGTGCAATAGGCGGACTCTGTAAACCGATTAGACAGAGCTGTAAAGCACTGTGAAATGGTACATAAGCCTCAGTACTATTGCTATTGTGGTGATTTTCCTCTTTCTTTATAATTGGTCCCAGTCTTAGTGGGAGGAGATTATGAACCTGAGTTCGTTGGTATGCAGGGTGCTGTCGGACTTGGCACTCTCCCCTCTCTTATTTAATATCTGTGTGAGGTGATCTGTCGTTTTGAGGTTAGGTATGACCACTAAGCTGATGATATATCAAGCTTAGGCTAACTAAGCTAAGGGTAACTAAGATCAAGGTGTTATCTCAGTGTTTGGAGGCTGTTTGGATAGTGAGGAACAGTCTCAAACTCAACCCTGGCACCCTGCTAAATGGACATATGTAGTTGGACCAACTGAAACCAAATTTTCCATACTTATTCCTGAATGGAACTAAAACTGTAAGACCCAGAGGGGCAGGAAGTCAGCCCAAGACCTGTGTAGGGACCCAGCCAGGTGGAAGGTAGGCCCAAGGGACCCAGTGGAGTGGGATGCAGGTGGGAGCATCCCTGAGGTCTGTCATAAGGGCTGGTGGATAAGTGATTAGATGGGTACTGCAGCATCAACAGCTTTAGGAACAGGTGGTAAATTCCTTTGTTCAGAGCCATTGTAATTTTGAAAGGTTCCTGAATGGTCATAAGTCAAGGATTCCCTGTACAGTCCTGAATGAAGAGTCATAAGTCGAGGATTCCTTGTACAGTCCCCCCCCCCCCAAAAAAAAAAAAAACAGGTGAAGGAATGAAGCAAGAGTTCCCGCTCAAAGAGAAGTGGAACAGCAACATCTCCACACAAGAAGGTAAGAATAACACAAGTTCCACAGCACTCTCGGCTGAGCCACAGCTGAGCTGGAGATAAACCAGCTTAATTTTCCAGCCCAGCTGACATCATGGGAACAACAGATGTCTGGAGCTGCTTAGAATCCTCCTGTGAACATGTTCTCAATGTGCATTATTGCTTAACACACACAGGACCTCCAGAATTTGGAACAATATCTACAGTGTCCTACATTCTTCAAGCATTGACATCTCTAGAAATTGGTCTTCCTTCTGTCCATCTCTAATGTAAGTAATACATAGCACCCTGGCTAGAAAGTGGGGTGATTATAAGATTTTCTTCTAATAAAATACCTACAAATAAACAAATTCCTTATTTAGAAAAGAAAGGTAAACATAATGGGGGAAACCCCACATTTTCAGCCTTTCCTGTTTATTAGATTGTGGGTAATAACAACAAACTGAGCAATTATTTTCTGTGTTTGCTAAGATTAATGCCTGAGATATTTTGTCTTTCTGTAATTCCTATCTAATTAACAACTGGCTTAATAAAATGATACAATGGGCTCTAAGTGTCATGTAGAGGTGGTCCTCAACTTATGGCCATCTGAGACCAAAACTTCCATTGCTAAGCAAGATAGTGGTTCAGTGAGTTTTGCCTCATTTTATGACCTTTTCTTAGCACAGTTGTTAAGTGAATCACTGCAGTTGTTAAGTTAGTAACATGTTTTTGTTGAGTGAATCTGACTTTCCCCATTGACTATGCTTGTCAGAAGGTTGCCAAAGGTGATCACATGCCTCCAGGACACTGCAATTGTCACAAATCTATGCCAGTTGCCGAATATCTGAATTTTGATCACATGACTGTGTAAATGCTGCAACAGTCTTGTGAAAAATGGTCATAAGTCACTTTTTTCAGTATCGTAACTTTGAATAGTTACTAAACAAATAATTGTAAGTCAAGGACTATCTGTATTTTAATGAACAACATCTGGATGGTGTATATAGCATACATACCATATTGCTCTTTTGACCAGAGATGCCAAAATTGCATTTTTTATCCCATGGATGCCACAGTCGGAGCAAAGCTAAAATTATGGGCAACGCAAGTGTTAAGTCCAGTCAAGGTATAAGGGAGACTGAATAATCATGTGAACAGCAGTACTCTTAAAGAGACTGTTTTATTTATCTCTATCCTTGGAACGGTAGACATTTTAGAAAGGAAAGCAAATAATCAGAATAGATGTTCCAAGCCTTGATGTGTTGGATTAGGCTCCTCTTTTGCTAATAGCTGATTGGAAAGGATGGAGCAGAGGTGGTTTTCAACAGGTTCTGACCAGTTCTGGAGAACCAGCAGTGGAAATTTTGAGTAGTTCGGAGAACAGGCAAATACCACCTTTGACTGACCCCACCCCCATCTATTCTCTGCCTCCCGAGTCCCAGCTGATTGGCTGGGTCTTCTGGTGTCCTGCACAGGAGAAAGGAGCTGGAAAGCAGGTTAGTAGAGTGGGAAGGGAATGGGATTTTGCAGTAACCTTCCTCCAGGAGTGGGGAGGGAATGGAGATTTTACAGTATCCTTTCCCTGCCATGCCATCAAGCCACACCATGCCCACCAAGCTACGCCCACAGAACTGACAGTAAAAAAATTTGAAACCCACCACTGGATTGGAGCTGTGGAAAAACACATCAAGGGAGTGCCAGGCAAGATCTAATTGTGCCTTTCTCCAGTTTTGAAATGTCTCGAGATCCAAGTTCTACTGTTGTAAGAGAAATATATATTTTTGTACTTCCAAGACACTGCTTCTTTGCAGTATTGTTTAAAGAGATGCATATTCTCAAAAATAAAAAAGAATGTGTGAATCAGCCAATTGAGACAATATTTTTGGAGGGTTTCTGTTATAAAATCTTGTAAAACTCCACAGACAATTTCTTAGGTCTTTTGATGTTAGTAAAAGTGCTTTTTATTATTCCTGCATTCAATCTATTTTTTTAAAAAAAGAAAGATGTGTGTGCACACGTGTGTTGAGTACGTACACATGTGAATCAGAAATTTGCCTTCAGTTGAACTGGAATCTGGATAATGCTGTTTTTCTTGCTATTTCTATCATAATGTTGCCTTTGAAACAAAAATGCCAGCTAAAAGCAGGTAGACTCAGAATGCTGAGCCTTTCTCTTCTACAAGGGCTATCCACAAAATAGATTAAGTTTTCGTCTGTAGCAAGAAGAAGCAGAGCTAACGTGGCCATCTTTGGTCTGTGTGTCTGCCGCTTAGTCTGCATCTAGTCGTGCTAGTGGAAGGTTCGTATCATTGCCTGTTATTTCATAGCAAATGTTTGAAATGTGTGCTGCAATTGAAAATCCTGCAAGTTGTGAGGTACGATCAGTGATAAGATTTTTGTTGGCAAAAAACCATAAACTGATTGAAATTTTTCGGCAATTGTGTGAAGTATATGGGGACAACATCATCACTGAAGGTGGAGTGCACCAATTGTGCATTAAGTTTAAAAATGGGCGAACTAACGTTCATGATGAACAGCGGAGTGGACGTCTGAGCATTGTGACTGATGAACTGGTCGCAAAAGTAGATGACAAGATTCATGAAAACCGCCGTTTCACAGTAACGGAACTTTCACTTAGTTTTCCACAAATTTCACGCAGTTTGTTGCATGAAATTGTTGCACAAAAGCTAGGCTACCACAAATTTTGTGCAAGATGGGTGCCAAAAATCTTGACAGAAAACCACAAGAGCCAGCGTATGGCCGCATCATTGACATTTCTGTACTTTTACGACAAAGTTGGAGATTCATTTCTTGATCGAATCGTAACTGGAGAAGAGACTTGGGTCAAACATGTGAACAGTGAGACTAAATTGCAGTCTATGGAGTGGGGGCACACAAATTCCCCCCAAAAAACAAGAAAATGTTTGCAAACGTTCTCTGCAAGGAAGATTATGGCGACTTGTTTTTTGGGATAGGCAAGGTGTGCTTCTTACTGATTTTCTGGAACATGGTGCAACGATAAACTCTGTGAGGTATTGTGAAACGTTGCAAAAACTAAGAAAAGCAATTCAGAACAAGCGTAGAGGAAAGTTAAGCTCAAACATTTTGTTTTTGCATGACAATGCCCGACCACACAAATCACACTCCAGAAGTCCTGAATGGTTTCAAGTGGGAGATTTTTCCTGATTCGCCCTACAGCCCCGATCTTGCACCAAGCGACTCCCACTTGTTTCCGAGGATGAAGACCTGGCTGGGAACACAGCGCTTTGACGACGATGCGGAACTGTGGGCGGGCGTGACTGACTGGCTCAAATCTCAGGCGGTTGAATTTTATGACAGTGGAATTACAAAGCTTGTTCACTGCTATGATAAGTGCCTCAATTTGTTCGGTGAATATGTTGAAAAGTAGTATTTAAGTGTCACTTTCAAGTGTATATAATAAAATTTTCCTACACTTTGTTTTTTTTCTATTGCAAAACGTAATCTATTTTGTGGATAGCCCTCATATTTCCTTCTGCTTTTTATTTCAGGTGTAATATGTTTTTGGTTATTTTAATCACCACTTTCAATCAACTATTTTGTGTGCTTTACCTTGGAAGCTTCTGGGGACATCCACAACAAGGAAAAAAATTCAGGGTGGTGAAAGCAAAGCCCTGTGTAATTTTTTCCCTTCCCTGTATGGTCATGGACCTCATCCAAACTTGTTTGAGGAAACCAGTCTAGAAGTTGCCTTGGGAAGGTAAGGCTCTTGAAAGCAGCCTAAAAATACCTCATTGAAGAAACAAATTATCCATATGATGAGAAGAAGCAATATGGGTGAGGGCAGGCAGATTGCTAGAAGCAGATAGCAAATCAGTGGGGGTTGCAACTGGTTTAACAACCAGTTCTGTGAGGTATTGTGAGCGTGTGCTTCTATTGTTTTGAAAAGTACAAGCCATAGTCAAATAACAGACTTTGGCTTCTAGGAAAAATTGTCCACCATCCCCCCCCCCCTCCCATCCCCAAGCTTTGAAAGCTAGCAATTGAGATGGATGTAGCTAGATATTGAATGAAACCCACTTGTCACACAAATAAATTGTATTTTCCAAGCCTAAAAGTTTCACAATGAGAAAAGGATGTTGCAGCACTATAAAAGTGTGACAGCATTTAAGATATAGCAGGGGCATCCAAAGTAAAGAAGACTGTTTGCCTAATCAAGTACCTGGCAGCCAGACAACAGGATCTGGGTAGGAACGGTCAACCTTGCTAGAGTGTAAGCCTTTTTTTTTTTTTTAAAGAACTATAGAAGAAGATAGAGGAGGGGGGGAAATTCCCCATGAGAAATAGTGCAAAGGTTGCCTTCTGTTAATGTTACAACAGATGACAGACCAAAGTGCAAGAACTGAGGTCAGAGGAGGGTTAGTGGGTTCCAGCTAGGGTTGCAGCAGTGTGGACCGGTGTGTGTGTATTTTGGGGGGGAGGGGAGATAGATGTGCAATTTGCAAAGTCTCCTGTGAGTCTTTTAGGACTTATGTCCAACTTTTGTTCCTTGGTAATAGACAGCTAATGTTTAGTTTTGCTAAGTCTAAACCCTGGTTGAGTGGAGAATAATTAACCACCGAGTACAGCCATTACGCGCATTAGAATGATCGTTCTTTTCACTTGCTAGACCTAAAAGATACGGAGTCTAGTAGCAGTCTAGTAGAGTCTAGCAGAGTTTAGTAGCAGTCTAAGCAGGTTTAATAATACAGTGATTCGCTATATTGGTTAAAAAGAATTTTGAATTAACAGAATTTATCTACAGTGAGTTTATAAAGTACCTCTTTAATTATATGATTGATATGATGGTGAAAAACAGGAGAGAGTAGTGTTATTTATGGTGGCTCGTTGAAGTCTTGGATGAAAGACAAAATACAAGTTTAATAAATAAATAAATCTTCTACAGCAGGGGTCTCCAACCTTGACAACTTTAAGACTTCAAAGAAAAGCTGGCTGAGGAATTCTAGGAATTGAAGTCCACAAGTCTTAAAGTTGCCAAGGTTGGAGACACCTGTTCTATAGTGCAATTAAATGAGAGACAGTTTAGCGTGGTGGTTAAGACATCTAGCTAGGAACTGGGCAACTGAGTTCTCACCCCACCTGAGGCACAAAGCCAGCTCAGTGACCTTGAGCTAGTCACACGTCTCAGCTCTAGGAAGGAAGCAATGGCAAACCACTTCTGAAAATCTTGCCAGGAAAACTGCAGGGACAATTCCAGGCAGTTGCTAGACGTCAACACCAATTTGAACCTGTGGGTTTGAGACCCAAGTGCCAGGTGACAGGGTGAGCTTCTGTCCTTGGCCAACTCCTGCCCTCCTAGCTATTCGAAAGCATGCAAATGCCATAAATAGGTGCCCCTTCCATTGGAGTGGGGGAGAGAGAGGGAGGGAGGGAGGGAGGGAGTGAAGCTAAACATTAAAATAAACCCTAGATGCATTTGTAGATTTTTGCAGACCTGCAAGAATGAAAAGATGAGAGTTGCTTTTTGCAAAGAATTGCGTTAAGCAGAAAGCTCTAAAATTTCAAGACAAGATTGGGTGGAAGAGAATCGTATGGAGGACTATGGTCAAGAGGCAACTTCCAAGTGTTGGTGATCATACCCTGCTCCATTGATTTTAATGGACTCACTATTTCAAGCATTCCAGATGTGATGTACTGCACATTTCCCCGCTTTGCTCATGGAATGCAATGGAGATGGGTGTATATGAGTGTCCAATACCAGCTGTAACTCTTCTGGGTGATCTTACCAATGTATGCCTCATTGCCTTAGCACAATACAGGACCCAATAATACACACAGTATTTGGAAAGGATTGAGTGCTTCCATACCATCTTTTGATGAGTAATACTAGGAGCTCTCAAAAATTTTATTCAGTTATTTATGTGCGTGGGAGGGGAAGGATTCCGGATTGTAAAGTTTATCTGAAAGAAAAGAATTATATTTCATTGCATAATGAAATATAGTGAAAAGAATATATGCAAAACAGTGAAAACAATATAACAATATATAGCGAAAAGAATATATGCAAAACAGAAGTTTCTGCCTCTCTGCTTGTGTAGAACTGACCAATATTGCTTTGACTGGAAGGGTGGAGGGAACTAGCTGTGATATGCACATATTCTTTTTTTACCAAAAAAAGTCCAATGGTATCAGGAACCCAAGGAGTTTTTGCCACCTATCATTAGTGAATTTTATTGTTCCAGGGGCTCTTTGGTACTATCACAGAGATAAGTATCCAATTATTGGCAGCCTTTTCCACAAGACTTTCCCAGACAATAAATGAATCAAAGAATTAATGTGTCTTGAAATCCAACATTCCAGTCCTATATTCATCTGTACTATTTATCATTTGAACCACAGCTTCCATGCAGCTCAAGTCACGAATGAATCACAGTTTTTTCCATAGCCACCTGCATAAATGTTGCAACCAGGAGATTCAGTACTACAGAAAGAGGTTGTTGTAGGTTGCATGTATGCATTCATTTGTCCTTCTAATGCTATCACAATTTTGACTTAAGAGAGACTTCAAAATATTTAAAGTGGAAAAGAGTATCAGAAACTTCTACATCTTTGTTTGGGATATTAGCAGATCCTAAACAATGTCCTTATTGCCAGGACCTCTAAAAATATTTTTTTTAAAAAAATTAGAACAAAAAACCCAAAGCAAAGCTGATGACACTTAGAAATAGAACAAGCCATGGCCACCAAATATAATTTGGATACTTAAGAAAAGAGATGTTATCTAAATCTGAACTACATTCCCTATGAAGTTTTTCAAAATACCAACTGCATTAAGGAATGAATGCTAAAAAATAAACAAAATGTATTCAGCATTCCTACCTAGTACATAGATTTTTAAAAAGTCAGTTGATGTAGAGAAACATCGTATGATTTAAAACAGTGAGTGATAGAAAGAAAAGATGGCTTTTCTGCCAACAGTCATTTCAATCTTCCTCAGCGAAAGCAGTCAACTATGGTAATGAATTAAAGAAGATAATAGAAGATGTGGACTACTTTGAAACTTGGTGTGGACGGACGCAGAGGGCTGTTTTTAATAGAAAAGATTGGTTTATCTTTGAAGTCTCTTCAGGCTCTTCATTGAAGAATAACTGCCATTCCCTCTTCCAAACTGTGGGTTGGTATTTGAAGATAACAAGTGTAGCAATACTTTCTTCCCATCTATTAAAATTTCTCTGTATTTGTATAATAAATAGCAATATCAATAAAACTTATACAGTATACCACTTCATAGTGCTTTACAGGTCTCTCTTAAGCGAATCTGGGTCCTCATTTTACCAACCCTGGAAGGATATAAGACTGAGTCAACCTTGAACTGGACAAGTTGAACTGCTGGCAGTCAGCAGAATTAACCTGCATTACTACATTCTAACCATCATGGGTCTCAGAAGTAGTAGAGAAAAAGATGGCATCATACCAGCAATGAGGAAAACTGGGGGGGGGGGGGGTGTTGAACAAGCATTCTCCTCCAGATCTCCTAAAATCTTTGAAAGTCCATGTCCCTGATGAACACTATTGGGAGAAAAGTAGTCCTGATAAAGCCATGGGAAGCCTAGCTGTGTTCCTCATCCATCCAAAGATGACTCTTTGAATGACTTTCTACTATCTTCCTGGCACATCAAAACACACATGGGCACTATTCTGGTTTTAGCACACAGTAAGAACTAAACCTTCTTTGTGTACATAAGATAATAGGATTTTCTTATCCGATAGTAAATCAGCTTTCCCAATAGATTTTGCAGTCCTTGACTTAACAAGGCGTGTATCATGGTCTTAATGAATGTTTGCCTGAAATCTTGGATAAACATTGAGCTACATCTTAGGCATTCTTTCAAACCTATTCTACAACCACCTTGCTTGGAGCACAGTTGGGCAACACGTGGCTCCCTGAATGCTGTCAAACTCTAATTCTCATAAGTCCAAGATAGCATGGTCATAGGAAAGACTGATGGCAGCCACAGTCCGACAATATCTGAAGGATAATATATTATTCACTGAGAGATTTAAATGTATGCTTACTGGGGAATAGGAACAACTCCACCAGTTCGCCTTTGGGTAAATGACGTTTTGAGGACTGTCTGTCATTACTTAGGGTCTGCAAACTTGGCAAGTTTTAAGTTGTGGACTTCAACTCCCAGAATTCCTGAGCTAACATGACTGGAGGAGGAATTCTGGGAGTTGAAGTCCACAAGTCTTAAAGCTGTCAAATTTGAAGACCCCTTGCTTAGAGCAACCACTTTGCCAATACTATATACTGTACATCCTCTCTCATGGTTTGTGGAAGGGTTCTCACAAGATTCTGTACATCCAATAAATATATAAATAATCCAAATTCCAAGCGTGTCATCAGCTCAGGAAGATTGCTTATCATTACAATGAAGGACCAGTCCATCCAGTTCTGTGGCTCCATGGTGAATAGCAGAGATACTGGGAATTCTACTTCAGCAATATCTGGAGAGTCACAGATCGGTACCTCCAATTTAGGGTGGTAAAAGCCCCAAAAGAGAATTTTTAACTACACTTCAGCCCTCTGCCCCCCCCCCCCCCCCCCCCCTCCAGAAGACCTCCTTGACCCATTCTTCTCTCTTATATTTTGCTCATTTTTACTTGGCGACACCAATGTCGACGTGGCAAAGAGCTCTCGGCTGCTTTTAATAGGACTAACTTCTTGTATAATTGGTGCGGACAGTCAATCTTGTTAGCTATATTGAGGGATCCGGGACTGTAGCCTTATTCTGGATAGGGGAGTCGTCTCATTAGAGGCTTTAAGAGCAGGTGAAATCCCTCGTGTGAAGATTTAGGAAGAGAAAGGAGCTTCTCCATCGGAGTTGAGAAACCATTTCAGCCAACGCAGAAAGGTGAGATGGGTTCGAAACGAGCAATACCGCGACTTGCTTTTTCAGTAGGAAGGACAAAAGCCTCTGCAAGCGATTGCGTAGCGAATTGCAGGCACACAATGACACAACTCCTGGGGTTGAAGACCTCCTCGACTTCAGCGCAATTTAGGTTAGAAGTGCGCTGAGCGATTGCTGAACCGACTCGCACCTTTCCCGACCGATGGGCAAAGTCTACCGGGAGCTCAGCTGTCCTTCAAGTAAGAGTTTAAGCAAGCGACGTTTTTTTCAGCCGGCGGGGGGGAGCGGGGGGGGGGGGCTTCAAACTTGACAGCTTTAAGACCTGTGGACTCCCAACTCCCAAAGTTCCTCCTCCAATCATGTTAACTCGGGAATCCTGGGCGATGAAGTCCACAAGTCTTAAACTTGTCAAGTTTGCAAACCCTTGATTTAAAGTTGAGAAGGAGCATCTCCGGGATCCAGACTTTTTGTTTTTTTTCTCACTAACCAACAACAACAACAAAAGTTTTTTTCTCTCTTCTCTAGTTTCCCAAGAACCCTCATGAACCGTGTTGCATATAGAATTTGCACGTACCGTTTCGGTGGCTCTTCACCGCCTCTCCCAGAAGCTCTTGTGAACGGATGAGGGGAGCTTCAGCCAAACGGGGACGAGTTTTGCCACGCGGGAACTTTTTATACCTTTCACGTAACACTGCTGGTTAACTCTTCCCCCACTTCAAGCTAGTTGGGCAGATGGAACTCCTCAGCAGTTCCGATTGGCTGTGAAGGGTGATAAGGTTTGTCCAGTAAGAAACTGGGGTGGGTGGGAGTGGGAGGGTGGGGTGGGGGGTGCGTGGGTGTTTGCTTGTTTGCCTGCTTATTTCCCCTCCTCCCCGCCACGATATAATAGGTGCAGAAACAACTGCCCTGTATGCACTCAAGCGCAACACGTTTTGCAACGCCCTGCATGTGACGAAAGAAGCAAGGTTTTGCAAAAGGGGAAAATAGCCAGAATAGTTCTCCCTACGAAGGGCTGCTTTGGCTAACTTCAGTCAAGGGCCGCCAGTTTGACACTCTCCTAGCACAAGGTTCCCAACCTTTTCTATATCCCGCACCCCTAGAATGCTTCTGATACAATTCTTGCACTCCTTACAAAAGTAAATGATAAATATTACATAATAAAAATCTGGATTTGCGCAGAAATGGACAAGCTGACCAAGGAATTAAAAAATAAGGATGAATCGGATGATTACAAAATATGGGATAAGTTTTATGGTTGGTTAGAAAAGAGAAAGGATCAAGTCAGAAATGATTAAATGTATCTATCTAATATACATAGAATGTAAAAATGCACTATTTTTATAGGTCATTTAGCAATGTAAGACAAATATGTGGGTTAGGAGGATTGTACCATGTTCAATGTTTTTAATGATTTGTTTTTGTTTGTCTCATAAAAAATATTTAAAAATGATAAAGTAAATAACAGTATGCATATAATTATGCACATACACCATAATTTTGAAACTTCTAAACCCAAGTTTTCACACACACACAGAGAGAGAGAGAGAGAGAGAGAGAGAGAGAGAGAGAGAGAGAGAGAGAGAGAGAGAGAATATCCTCTCGCAGCCTTGGTTGTTAACCCCTGCCTTAGCCCCTGGGAAAGCAGGGGTTTGGAAATACATTGTACGTGGCCAAGCTGTGGAACAGTCGCAGGGGTTACCTCTTTGGTTTACCCAACTGTGCTAAGCTGCACGACATATTTATTTGAATTGTATTCATTTATTCTCAGTGTGCGCAGAAATGTTATGCAAAATATTGTTTTCTTTTGGGCTTGCAAAATTTCTCATGAAATGACTGCGCAGAAGTGGCCTCCTTTAGCACCCAAGTCCTAAGGACCGTCGAGGGGCAAATGTCCTCGGTTTTGTAATTTGTTAACAAAAGTAGTTACTTTGTATTTTGATTTATTTTCTCTTTTCAAATGATGCTCAGGTTTATTAGCTTTTAACATTCCTAAACTAATAAAAAGCTGGAGACTAGCTCCAGATAAGAAAAAGTCTGTTAGAACAAATTGGGGTCTGGTTGATCTCTTTTGTGAACTCCAAACAACCTTTTTTCTTAACAATTACACCCCTTCTGACTGATATCAGATCTCATTTTAATGAACGTGTGATATTGTGGGGTGCAAATATGTAACATGTTTGACAACAAATAACCGATTACCTATGCAAAGGGGAGGTTACCTGTCCAACTTTCCTCTTGCATTTTTGTGTTAACTATAAAAAGTAGAGAAACATGGGGCTCGGGGTTCTCTTCCTTTTTCATAGAGATATTGCGTTTTATCAGGGTACACTAATATAAATGATCTTTAAATGATCATTTTAGCTTTTAAATGATCTTCTGACTCAGTTGCTTATTGGGAAGGTAAACTGAGGCAGAAGAACCTAGGGCCAGATTTGACTTTAAAAGGAGACCCCACTGAATTCAGTAGGAACTTACTCCTAGGGAGGAGTGCAGTCCTGAGTGTGTGTATGTGCCTTCAAGAAAACTTTGATTCTGGGTGCCATGAAAACATGTTACCTTTGAAGAGAAGGAGTACCATTTCATTTCTTTCTTTTCAGCTTTGGCAGGCCAATTATAATAGTGTAAAGCAGTGGTTCTCAATTTTATCTTCATCCTGGACCCCCTTTTAAATACCTTTTGTGGTCACGGACCACCAAGACGTAGTTCTAGATTTAAATCATAAGATTTCTTCAAGCTTTCGTGGATACCCTTGTGACATCATAACCACCCAGGGGTCTGTAGACCACAGGTTGAGAACCATTTTCTGGAAAGTTTGCTTTGATGTGCATGTCTTACATGATAGCCTATTTGGCTACATCTAGGTAGTACAGGTAATGAAGTCAGAGCTCCTAGGATACTCATTATCAGCACGAATGTGAAAGCTGGAACTCACTCGTTAATCTTCTATTTTACCATAAGCCCCTCTCCCTGTGACTTTTACCTACCTGCTGGGCTCTAACAAGAGTTTGGTAGTATTGTGTAAAAGGGCCATGTTCAATAATAGCCCAACTGACAAGTCATAGAACAGGGGTTTTTAAACTTGACAGCTTTAAGACTTGTGGACTTCAACTCCTAGAATTCATCCTCCAGTCATGTTAGTTCAGGAATTCTGGAAGTTGAAGTCCACAAGTCTTAAACTTGTTTGAAGACCCTTGTCAATAGAAGAAAAGTGGCTGCACTGAATAGGAATATTAATAGAACTCACTCTCATTTTACTCTGTACTGTTTGATACATCTGTCACCTCTCAAGTGAACCTGAATGACATGTTGACTGCTTGTAACATTCAGAGAGTACCTTCCCCTTTTTTCTATTAGTTAGGCAATTTTGTAGGTGACTAAACCCGCCATTCTAATCCAGGATTGGTGGTTACTTGCCTTGTAGGAAAACTGGGTAGGAGGAGAAACCAAGATGGGGAAATTTACCACTCACTTTTCCTAGCTTGGCTCATAATAAGTACCTAAACATTAGTTGCCATTTTCATTGCTGTGGCAGAAATGAAATTGACAACGGAGACACTACCATTTATGCCGGCACACTTTTCAGTTAGTCAAGAACTCATGGATGGTACTTGAATTTGGCTGTAAGAAAAAATTCTCAGCCATTGTGGTTGCAAGCCATGTTTATGCCTTCGTAACTGCATTAGTCAATGATGATTTATTGGATAAGCAATGGTTGAGTGTGGATCCTGTTAATGTTTGATATCTGACCTAATTTGTGTGGAAAATGAAGCATTCTAGCAAGTCAGTAGAAATTCAGATGAGTTTTTATAAGTTATGTTTTGCTAATATGGGTAGTTAATATGCTAATGTGAGCAGAATAGTTTGGAGGGCGTCTCTCATTCCGGATAGTATATTAGTTTATGCAGTGAGGTGTGGTTAAAGAGAGTTATTTCTAAGCATACATTATATGTATGGTCTTAAGCATATCATTCATTCCTCAAAGTCTCTATTATTTTTTTCATTCGTATGTTCTTATCTCAGTGATGCTCTGCTCATGCTGTTATTTAATATATTGCCAACCTTTTGATGATTGTGCATATTTGACTGCATGTTGACAAAAGGGTGTGTCACACAGCTACACTGTGTCCTGGAGAAAATGCAATTCTGATGCAGTACAGAGAAAAGTTTTTTAAATGGATCCATTACATTCATTGTATGAAAGATAACTGGGGGTTGGATCTGCAAAATCTCTTTGACATTTACCTGATTAGTTGCCCTTAAAGGTGAAAGCTCAAGAATTTTGTTAAACCAACATTGTCCCAGTTTTAATGCAATCTCTCTGTGGCCTTGATCATTAGTCTGCTGAGAGATGCAATGTTTGCTAAGCCACTGACATTCTCTCTCCACAGTTGAAAAGACAAACAAGCAGGAACTTTCGCCACCAGACGTAGTAAGGGAGCCTGAAGTTTTTGTCAGTAAGACATCTTCATTTAGCCTAACTGCTGCCACAGGATTTCCCTACTAACCTTATATACCACTTCACAGTGCTTTGCAGCCTTCTCCAAATGGTTTACAGAGTCAGCATATTGCCCCCAACTATCTGGGTGCTCATTTTACTGACCTCAAAAGGATGGAAGGCTGAGTCAACCTTGAGCTGGTCAGGATCGAACTCCTGGCAGTTGGCAGTGTTGGCCTGCAATATAGCATTCTAACCACAGCTCTTAAAAAGTTGCACAACATAGCACATTCTCCTCTTGATTTGATCCCCTCCTCTAATTTATATTAGTTAAGATTCCAGAGTCTTAATTCAATCTGGCACGTTTGTCTTACATATCTAAAGATCTGCTGCTATCTAGACCAGGAATCCTGAATCTTCCCCCCCGCCCCCTTTTTGCTCATGGTTGCTTTCTCAGCCTCATGTACCTCTGTGACCCCCTCATAGTTGCTTTTAGCAGAAGTATTTTATCATTTGCACTGTTTATTAATTTAAACAGTATCATGTAAGATTGTGGCACCATAGAAATGTGGCATGGGAAATATATGGTTATGTTGAGATTGAACCAACAATCTGGTACGTTTGTGCTTCCTATGCAGGATTATGAATTCCTGGGATTGGGAATCTAGACAGAACTATTTTCATTCTTGCCCTTAGCTTGATTTAATTTTGAAAAGAAGCTGGAAAAATGGATGTTTTAAATATATTGAGAATTTAGGGCAGGTAGCATGTATATTTCACAAATAATCTCAGCATTCTAAAACATTTCTAGCATTGGTGCATTGAGAAATGTGATTTTCCCCCGCTCCGTTTTATGAACTGATTTACTGCAATCCTACAGGAATGAGAACTCATAGTGAGAATTTGTGCAGGTAGGAAGAAAAAAGTTTTATTTCAGGTCACCTTCATGCAAGGCCTTTGAATCACTCCCAAATGATTGCCACATCTCTTTGAGTCTATGCTATTGCTTCTGTCAACTGGGTCCACTGCATTAATCTCCAATAGCAACTGAAGTTACCATATTGCTGTTGTGAAATGCTGGCATTCTATAGAGCTGTGAGAAATTAAGCTCATTGATGGAAACTTGGGCAAAAGCCCACTTCCCAGGTTCTGAACTCAAACTTCAACCTCTTCCCTCCAACCCAAATCCAATATGCTGTTATTCACAGGTTTTAATTAACAATTTATTATTAAAATAGTTAGCTTCCCAGGCACTATTCTATGGAATACTAAGTTTATGTAAGTTGTGTTTTTTGAGCTGCTGCATTGGATCTTATGCTTCAAGGATCAAGAGCTGCTTGTGGGCATGGCTGTAATTCAATGCTGAGGATACAAATAACTCCAGATCAGTTCCGAGCAGCTACAAGCAGAGTCTGAAGGAAACCTTTGAATCTAATTCATCCTGTTGGTTACAGCTTGGCACGATTACAGGTCCTTGCAGGTATATTGCACAAATCCACAGAACAATGGCAGTGCTTGTGTGAAGGAGGAAAGCATGTGTTTCAGAAGCCTTTTAGCAGATAGAGACCTGATTCTTTTGAAGTAATCAGGGCAGTTCATGTGTTATCTAGTCAGCTTTCAACTGCCTCGAATTTAGGCTACAGGCACATATCTACATACATATCTAATTTTGATTCAAGGAAGCCTGGCTAACCATTCTTGAAGAATACTACACCGCCTGATACAACCTTCCATTCATTCCCAACCCAAAGCACAAAACCGAACCACAACTGATGTGGTGCAATGTATTTTCTCCCAACTAACCCCTTGCTATTTGAGTAGCTTGTGGTACTTTAACACTAAATGAGCTGATCATACAGTAGAGGATGGGATCTTTCCAGCTTCTGTTGGCTACTGTCTGTCTGTACTGCCCGGAGTGACATAAACTTATCACTAGCACAGATGCCCCAGCCAAGCATACTGTCAGCCTCGACTCACGCCAAGGGAGATTCCTACTAAATATTCTGCTGGTCAGTCCCTACCCACTTTCTGTCTCCTGGGTGTATAGGGCTGACTTGACAGGTTGTGTTCTTTTGCTGTCCATCAATGCCTTGCCTGTGAACCTTTATCCACTTGTATATGTAGTGATGAAAAGGCAGGGTGTTCGAAGCTTAGCAAAAGCTCATGAGGGTGCATGCTATCAGCAGCTAAAACACTTGTTATCAAATAACTAATACAGAGCCGCTGCATTAGTGAGGTGGGTGGTATACAAATTCAATAAATAAATAAACAGCTAAATAAATTGATTCTGATCCAGGGTTATTACTTAGCTATGCTGTGTGATACTTCTGACTGTATTCCCTAGATATATTTTTGGAGCATGAATTGTTTCTTTCTACATGGATGCCTCTAGAAACCCGTCTGCCATGTCTCCCCCCACCCAATTTTCTAAAATTACTGTGTTGCAATAGCAAGAACGTTGGAATAATACATCAACTTTTCCAAGAACCATACAGATGATGGTGCATTTATTTATTTCAACTGAATTCTCATGGAAAGAAAAATCCATTTCTAAGTAACATTTCTAAGTTCAAGTTTTTTTTCAAGTAGGGTGGAAAAAGCCATGCTCTTCTCACAGATTCCCAGAGTTAGAGGAAGAAAAAGTTTCTCTATAAAAGTCTTCAGGTATCATCTAAGTAAGGCACATGTATTTTTTAATAAGCCCATTAACAAGGAACAGTGTGAGTAGTATGTGAAGTAGGAGGTAGCAAATGCAGAGGAAATGAAGAAAAACGAGAACATCACATTTCCTTTAGAATGGTTTTGAATGATGCGCATTTGATTTTTAAACAGTACTATCAGTACATTTCAAAAGAAAGCAAGTGATTGGGATGGGCAGTTGTAGAAAATATTTCAAGGGTTTCCTGCCTTGGGAAAAACAAAACGAAAAAGAAACGGTAAGAAACTGGTAAGCCAAAATTAGCTGGCAGTTGATAGGACAATTCTAATTCATAGATGGAGGGTTTTAGGATTAGATTTTTCTGGTGATCGGCTGATTCCAGAAATCTGTTAATGGAGTGATCTGAGCCTTTGGTATAAGATATACCATCAGGGTAACTAATATAGAAGACAAGAATAGATAGGGCAAAGGAAGAGCCACATTTTAGCAGAATCAAACTTTCTGCAGTTATGTCTAAGTCAACAATATTAGCATCATTAGACTTTTCATTGAATCTAATGGGCCTTTTCATTTTCTCAGCCGTGCCAACTCTGATGTAAACACAGATTAGGATAACGCATAATTCAACTATCTCCAACCATTTTAGCTGCTTCAAATTAAGCGACCTTACCTTATTACTAAAAGTTTCTACAAGCAAGGAGAGCTTGCTATTTGAAAGGGATCTTTAAGATATATTCAGGAGGTATGCACAAAAGCCCACTTAAATGGCTCATGAGAAAGTGACAAGAGATGAAAGATTTGAAACAAGAAAGAAGTAAATGTTAAGATTAATCACAACCCTAACACTTTCACTGAAAATGATCATTTGTCTTTGAATGTACACCAGTCTTCCCAAGCTGGCATCCTTTGGATTGGTTAGGACTGCAAGCCTCCAGAAGATTGAGGGTCAGTGTTGGCAATTTTGCAGCCAACATATCTCAAAGGCATCAGCTCAAAAAAGATAGACTAAGGCAATTTAAAAAATAGTTTCTCTTTTCAGTTAATGCTTCATGATTATGGGAAAGAACCATTTAAAAATAATTTATAAGTTGATACTGAAAAGTTAAAGCACCATCTCTGGTATTTCTATCAAACTGAGGAACTCTTATTCATTATCTGTAAGCTATAAATCAGAGTTAACTTTCACAACCTAGAATTTGTAAACCAAAACTACCACCAGCCACATTGGCTGGGATTCTCGGAATTGCAACCTCACAGTGAAAGGGCATCATGTGGAAGGCTGATTTAGAGCTGTTGTGCACTCTCTCTTTTTTTAAACATACAATGCTAGAAAACAATTCCAAGCTTACTTCTAGAGAACATTAGTGATCTTAATTATTTGATTTGATTCAATCCCCAGTTTGCAACTGGAGATGATTCAGCGCAGCAAAGCTCGGGAAATATTTCGGGTAGAGCTTATGCTCATCTGTTTCAGTCCTTAAAAAAATATTGAAAAGTCAAAGCAGCTCTGGGTTTTCATTGACCCTGACAGAGGAAAATATCCCCACATGTCTCACCAGATTGGGCTCAATCACAAATGCATGCTCGCCCTTGGTACGCAGCAGTGAATAAAGAGCAATATCTTTGGCAAAACCGAGGCGACACTGAACTTCTTTCATGTAACCCAAAACACGGTGTGCTGAAGGAGTAGAGAACACCATGGCTGGAGTGCAGCATTCGGTCACAGGCACAATGTTGTAGAAGGATGGCGCCAGGCGTCGAAGTTCCAAGAGATAGTGGCGCCCAACCAGCTCTACTAGCAGCATGCTATACAGGGCAAAAAACAACACAATGGACCAACTAAGGCTAGAGCGGTTGGATGCCCATGAGTAGACAAAGCCCAAGAAGGATCCTGAAAACATGCCTAATCCAAGCCATTCCAGGATCCTCATGGGTTCTGGATTGATGTAATGTTGAAGTCTCTCAGGATGGTACAGTTTGATATAGAGAGCATCTCGGAGGTGGGGCTTTGAGAATCGTGTCTGTAACAAGTGATGGAGGACTGGAAAGAACTCCTTTTCTGGGAGGGTATCATCTTCCACCAACAGTACATATTCTGGTCTATATAGCTGAAGTGATTTCTCAAGGCAATAGGTGTAATCTTGCTTCTCCTTCTCAAAACGGTTTGGAAAGAGATTCAAATTTTCCTGACCACTGTAGCGGTTCACCACAGCAAAGAAAGTGGCAAGCAGCTTAGCATCCTGGTGGTTGCTAGGATCTGTTTCCACGTTACAGAGTAAGAGTCGATGGTGCTGGCAAGAAGGGCCACATTCCTGGAGCAGGCGGTGGAAGTGGGCTGCTACTTGAAGGACATAGTGGAGTTCCGGCCTCCTTTGGACAGTAATGATGGTAATCAGCAACCATGGTGACAAGGCCTCTTTGGTCAACTTCTCTGATGTATTCTGCAGTCGCTCAAAGTAATGGAGAGCACTCAAACCTTCCTCTTGGCTCTGCTTTAAAAAATGTTGGGTCATTGAGTTCAGGTACCAACCACGCATGTAGAAGTAAGAATGTAGGAGGTCTCGGCAAGTGAAGGGAGCGATCACACCAAATGTCACAATGCTCAAGACAAGGAATTGCAGGAATGGGCTGGACCAACGGCATAGTCGGCCCCAAGGCAGCAATCTGTGCAAGAAGATGGCTGCCACATCTGCAGTTCGACAGTCCTTTGGTTTTTTCCTGCGTGCCATTTGCTTAGCCTCTTGCTTCAAGCAGCAGACTGGGTAGAGGGCCTTCTAGCAAAGTCATGATTAGATCCAATTCTGTAAAAAGTAAAGAAAAAAAAAAGATTATGGATATTTCATGCCTGATGAAGAAGTAGTTGTACTGAAAGCCTTCATTTAAACAATATTTTACATGATTGCTACTCCCTCTTTTAGGTCATTTTAAACAATGACAGGTTCATATCCAGTTGATCTGTTGCAAATTTAATAAATGCATTCACATGCCATTAAATTGAAATTAAGATCCATACTATTCCTCCTCCTTTTAATTTGGCTTTGGAGCCTCTTGGATTAAGTAGAAATAGTAAAATACTGAATGGAATTGCACTAAGAGACTGCTGAACACAAGGCCCTGCTATTAGCAGACAATATATTTCACTCATTGAGCATTTCTATTCCTAAACTCACTTCATAAGTTTGGTTTTCCTATCTGATTACTGTTAATTGGATAAATTATATTAGATGCCACTAGGGACAACAGTAATTTTGTCACCTACGTGGAATGGAATTTTTACATTGTATTTGACTTCTTTATGTAAGTATTTTCAATAAGTTTTCTCAACTATAAAATGTAAAATAAATCCACTGTTTTCATGCAAAGAAATTCCAGATATTTGTTCTCGAATTCCTTTTGAATATTTGGGATAGGCTAAATGTAATTTACATGAATTAATTTTAAAGGTGCTTGACTCTTTGAGAGGCCTTTCAATGCTTCTTTCCTACATTATTTTTTTACAGGACACTGAATAAATTATTCTTACCATGGTCATCCTGTGGGATTCTCATTGTATAAATTATAATTACCTCTTAGGAATTTAACTTCTCCACTTTCAATTTTATCGCTAGGCATTTATTCTGGATTTGTCACGATTTAGCGTACCATGCTCCTTTTTAACTCATAGGTTAAAAGTGGCTTAGAAATGGTACATTTAAAAATTATTTGACACTCCCTCATTTGGGTATATACAGTATACACAGAGTAATTTTAAAGAGTTGAAGTCCACAAGTCTTAACTTGCCAAGTTTGAAGAGCCCTGCCTTAGACTATACAAATCGCGATCTGTCATGAACAGTGAAACCACTGAAAATAATTTTAAAACCTGGTCACACAAAATCGTTAACAGCTATTGATATTAAAAGATTAAAAGAAAGCTGAAGAGAGAGAAACTAAAGTGTTCTTTCATTGTATCTTCCTAGGGATACAATACATATGCTGCCATATGTGACTCCAGACAAAACAAGCAGGAAATTAGTCCAGTTAGTGTTATTACAAGTCATCCTCGCTTAGTGTCTTGTGCAGCGACTGTTGAAGTTACAACAGTGGAAAAAAACAATTTTGCAAACGATCCTCACATTTACAACCACTGCAGCATGCCACGGTTACGTTGTCACCATTCAGGCATCTCATAACTGGCTTGCAACAAGCAGAACTAATAGAGGAGGAGGAAATAACATATCAAGGGGTTATGCAATCTTCCAGTTAGCAACCAAGTTGCTAGTCCCTTCTGCAGTCCCAAAGCGTGGACTATATATACATCAAAATTTGTGATAATTATCTATCTATCTACACATATTACACAAACATGAATGAAACAGATGTTTGACTCAAACGGACTGTCCTTCAACTTGCCTTTCTGGGAGAAACTGGGAAGCCCAACACTGACGATTCAACCCTATTTCGCATTTCTTGGAAAGAGGGAAACGGAAAGACAAACGAACGAGGGGAGGAAAGAAAGGAAAGGAAGGACTCTCCTCTTTGCAGATTTACTTGAAAAAGGTGTGAGCTACACCTTGTTCCTTCAAGAGTGCGATCCTCGCCAGCCACCGGGGGGGGGGGGGGCAGCTGAAGCATGTCAAAGCACTACGAAGCGGTATATAAGTCTTTGTGCTATTGCTTTCGCAGGATGGATACATGCAGTACGTGCCCCTAGCAATCCAGTTACACGTGTTCAGCATCAGATACCGTTGAAAAAAGGCTCTCTGGCTTCCCCTTTCGGTCAGCATCCCCTTGAGGATCCCAGTTTCCAGCTTTGTTTGCAAGGTCTCCCAGGGCGACCTCCTGCAAGCCTTGCTACGCTTACCCGGGCATGATAGAGAGCAACATACACACCACCACCAGACCGCCGAGAAGGAAGCGGAAGGCGGATATATAAAGGAGGGGAAGTTGCTAGCCGTAGACCAGCAACCGGAAACCAAAAAGGGGGCGGAACCCCGAGGAGGCGCAGCCGCAAGTTTTGACAGAAAGAAGCCGATTGGCGGCGAAGCCAAAGCCAGCCCCCCCCCCTCTACGGGGGTGGGATTTTCCGTGGATAACTTAACCCTTAGGGGAGTTCCGGACCGCGAGGGGTGCTGGGAATTGTAGTTTCAAAAAGCACCGCGAAGAGGGAATGGTCGCCACAACTCCAGCTCGGCCAACTGAGTTCGCCAGGACCTCGGCTTTCTTTTTTTAAATTTAAACAGCATGTATGTTAACTTTTCCAAAAACTTATCGAATAAAAAATATTACTATTACCACTACTACTAATAATGAATCGACCTGTTGAGCTATCAACCAGCCACAAAGGCTGTGAATCTCACTAAAGAAATAAATTAATAATACTAATACTCATGACAATAATAACAACGACGATAACAACGATAATAATAATAATAAAAAGCCGTACAGAAAACGGCTTTTCAGTGGCAGCGGGGAGCCGGCGAGCTAAATCCCTACTGCAGCCGTTGAGATGCATGAATAGCCGTTCTCAGAAACCTCGCGCTGCATTTTTTGAGAAGAAGTAGTTCCGACTTGGTGGAGTACGGTACCGTGAGCCGTTCACAATCGCTTGGCAGAAAGAGAAAGAAAGAAAGAAGACGGGCGGCGTATCAATGTAATAAATAAAAGGAAGGAAAAGTTTAGGAAAACTGAACCCGGAACCTGACCATCTTCGCTTTCTCTCTCTCTCTCTCTCTCTCTCTGTCTGTAAAGGTTGTGAAGCTATGGTGCGGCAGCCATTTTGGGTCAGGGCAAAAGAGGCCGTTTCTAAAGGTGGGGAAGAAGCGAGGCCCGATTGGTTGCTTGGCGTTTTGTCGTCAGCGTACGGTTTCCTGTGGCAATCGTCGTAGGCCGCAGGCTCTGGTGGGGGGGTGTTGGTGAGCAAGTGCAGGATCAGAGAACGTATCGCCGGCCGGGGGGGCCTTCCGGGTTTTTTTTTTTTTTTTTTTTTGGCAGGGGTGTCACCCTCCTCCTCTCCTGGGACGGCGCCTGAGGAAAAGGGGACTAAAGAGGCGGGATTCAGTGCTGTCGTAAACCGAGCGGTCTCTTCCTGAGCCTTGGGGTGCCGGGGGATATGGAGAAATGTGTGGGGCTGGAAGAACGGAGGACGTTGGACGGCAGACCCAGCGAGCGGTAAACGGTGTGCTGCTCTGGGCGGCTGTTGACAGCTTCGAGCACTGTAAGTGTCTCTCGTTAAGAGTTCCCCTGAGCATGAGTAAAGTTTTTTTCTGCCTTTATTTTGAGCAAGCGGCATTTAGAACGGGTCTCCAACCTTGGCAACTTTAAGCCTGGAGGACTTCAACTCCCAGAATTCCCCAGCCAACAAAGCTGGCTGGGGAATTCTGGGAGTTGAAGTCCTCCAGGCTTAAAGTTGCCAAGGCTGCAGACCCCTGATTTCGAAGACAGTGGAGCACCTGTTATTTTTTTTTTTCCCGGTATGTTTTATCAGTTCTTGGTTTTGGTTTTTTGCTCCCCAGGGTGCACGCCTCCATTTGGTGGATACCTTTTGATCCAGCAAGCAACCAGTCTCAGCACCAAGAACTCCATAGTTCAGTCTTGAGCTCCAGATATTCTGTTGTCATGTTAAGTTTTCAGAAAGTGGAACAGCAAAAATGCAAAGAAGGGCAAGAAGGTGGGACAGAGTTACCAAACTATATGAATAGGCTGAGGAACAAACTTTTGATCCAGGTGTGGGAATTATACTTTATTCCTTATCTTGTCATTGTGTTCCGTTCTTTAACACCCCCCCCCCCCACCACCACCACCTTCTTGCTGTCTTTGTATTTTTGCTGTTCTACTTACTGAAAGCTAGATGACAATGCAGGTAGTCCTTGACTTACAACAGTTCACTTAGTGACTGTTTGAAGTTATAGCAGCACTGAAAAAGTGACTTATGACCATTTTTCACACTTACAGCCATGGCAGCATCCCCGTGGTCACATGATTTATATTCAGATGCTTGACAACCGACTCTCATTTACGATGGTTCCAGTGTCACCTTTTGCAACCTTATGACATACAAAGTGAATGGGGAAAGCCAGATTCACTTAACAATCATGTTACTAATTTAACTGCTGCAGTGATTCAGTTAACTAATGTGACAAGAAAAAGTCATAAAATGAGGCAAAACTCAATAAATTTATCACTTAGCAACACAAAGTTTGGCTCAATTGTCATAAGTCAAGGGACTACCTGTAGAATATCTGTAGTGTAGGAGTGAACTATGGAGTTCTTAAGTGCTGTCTGAGCTTAGTTGTTCACGTGCAGATGTTCATTAGCAAACTAGGTAACATGATCAGTGTCAGTGAGTGTAGAATTTGCTTTCTGTTTATATACAGTTGCTTGCCGGTTTTTGATGGGGGTCTAGTAGGGCAGTGAAACATCTACAAGCAAACAACCAAGCTCAGAGAGCACTAAGGACTACATAACCAGATGCAGTCAAATTCCTGTGTGCTTCAAAATAATTAAATGTAAATGTTCTCAGCTCTGATCCCAGGGGATTGTCAGCAGTTCTTAAATGGGCAAAAAAGCAGTAAATAGTGAATTAAACAAGCATTTGTGAGATCATTTTGTGGATTCCAAGATGAAAAGAGATTTTTTTCTTTTCATAAAACTAATGAGACCTTGAACACAAAAAAGAGAGGGGATTTGCATGCATTTTATTTCAAAATAATTTGTTATCTTGTTCAGTTTTTTTCCTGATTATTGGAAATAAGACAAATGAGAAAAGTTAAAATTCAAATATTTACAATGTCCCTTCTCTTTCTTTCAGGAAGAATAATTGGAGAAGTGGGAACCTCCAGTTTGTAGCTATGTCTGGGATTGGGAACAAACGAGTGGCTGCAGAGACTAGCCCATCAGCTCCTCCAGAGAAGAAGGCAGGAGTTGAGGACTCAGAAACCACTGTGGAGACTATTAAGCTTGGTGGCGTTTCCTCAACGGTTTGTATCTCATGTTGAGTTTTACTCTTTCTGTGGATTGCAACATTAATTTTGATTATTATGCTCTCCTGGACTCCCACAGCCACTGGGATGA
Source organism: Laticauda colubrina (assembly GCA_015471245.1). Lineage (NCBI taxonomy): Eukaryota > Metazoa > Chordata > Lepidosauria > Squamata > Elapidae > Laticauda > Laticauda colubrina. Next base: position 25,804,065 of record BLBF01000004.1, on the reverse strand, counting down.
GTTCTATCACAAAGCTGGGTGGACTTGGGTCTAACTTTCATGGAATGATAAATTTGTTTCTAGGATAGGATGTGGATGATTAGTTGTGAGTCCTTATTCGTTCCATTTCCCTTTCATACTAATTTTCTTTATGAATTTTATTGGAAGGTGGATATTTGAGAAACATTGCATGATATAGTGTAAAATGTTATGAATTGGATTTTGATATGTAGATACGTAGCATTCTCTAGATCTTTTACAATTCAGTAGCAAAGAATTGGATATTTTGGTCCAAAAAATGTGGAGACCATCAGGTTGCTTATTGCTGACTTACTACTTCAGACATACATTAAAATGAATAGTTGTTCTTCCCAAACCTAGATCAACAGTGTAATCACTATACCATGTTGACTGTATTTCAGGAAGAACTGGACATTCGCACGCTTCAGAGTAAGAACCGAAAACTGGCAGAGATGCTAGACCAAAGACAAGCTATTGAAGATGAGCTGCGAGAGCATATAGAGAAACTGGAAAAGCGTCAAGCCACAGATGATGCTTCGCTACTGATCGTCAACCGCTATTGGAGTCAGGTCTTGTTGCATTTTTCTCCTAATGGTCTCATCCCTTTAATTTTACTTGGCAAATCTCTTATCAGTGAAATGTGTCCTCTTTTCAGTTTGATGAGAACATTCGCATCATTTTGAAACGCTATGACTTGGATCAAGGCCTTGGGGATCTCCTGTCAGAGCGAAAAGCATTGGTGGTACCAGAACCAGAGCCCGATTCAGACAGCAACCAAGAGCGTAAAGATGAGAGGGATCGAGGTAAAGTATCTGATACAGGATGGTAAATGTTTTACAAAATGCTTATGATCTCATGGTAGTATGAAATAATTTATTGTTTGGATCCAGATTACATCTAGTTATAATTACTTTCTTGCACTATTATAATTTAGGAGAAATATTTGAACCTGCATTCTCCTTTCTGGCTACACTGGCTAGTAGCACTAGTGAGGAAATGGAATCCCAGCTTCAGGAACGTTTTGAATCTTCCCGCCGTGCAGTCACACAGATTGTGTCAATGTATGATAAACTTCAGGAGAGAGTGGATGTGCTGTCTCAGAAACTAAACAGTGGAGGTATGGCATTTTCCAGAATTTATGGATATACTGCATTGTATTTTGAAAACATTTGTACTTAAATAACCTTTCAGGGAATATGGGCTAATCTGTTGCTAGTCCATTGACTTTAGTGCCAATTTGACAAATAAATAATGATTTTTTGGTTCTTTTGAAATTATGCTAAAAATAGATATTTGGCTGGAATTGCAACTTCACATTAAGAGGGTTGCCACAATAGGGCAGACTACACCTTGTAGTAAACTGGAATTGTTAGATAAAACAAAATTTGAATCTGATATTTGACTTTTCTCACATTACTAGATTTCCAATTCCCATTACTCCTGGCTATTGCCCATGTTGTCTGAAGATTTACAATCCAACAATTTGTTTTGATAACCTTGAGTACATTATCTTGTTGGATCTGGGAATTGGTGATTTGCCACGCCTTCCAAGTTAAATGATGTGTCTATTCTTACATGCTTAGGTCCAAACTACTTGCAGATTAACCTATATAATCCAATCTGGACTGTAGCTCATCAAAAGGCATCTTTGTAATCTTCCTATCACACATGTGGTACTATTTGGTTCAGATGCTTTTTGAATTCTATCCATTTTTTTATTGCTGAATTACATTTGTTTTCCGATTTAGTTGAACTAATAAAATCAGTGAACAACCTTCATTTTGGTTGCTTTATGTAGACAGTACCAAACATCATTAATATTTCAACTTATTCATGGTAGACTTTTGCTGCTTGAGGTTTGAATCCACGACGGTTATTTATATGTTTTATAATTTGTAGTTACTTCATTTTATGTTTGATTTCTTTATTGTACTTTAGTTCTGTGTAATGGGGAGTTCGCTACCATGTTATTTATACCATTATAAATGTGTTTAGAAATATTTGTAAATGAAAAGAAATAAAAAGGAAAAGCAATAAAATGCTATAGGAAAGAGAAGTTCTAAAATCTTCTGATGTAGTATAGAATCAAAATATACATTAGAGAGTGATTGTGGCACAATGGTTAAAATGCAGTATTGCAGGCTGCTACTGCCAACTGCCAGCAGTTGGATCCTGATCGGCTCAAGGTTGACTTAGTCTTCCATCCTTCTGATGTCACTAAAATGAAGATACAGATTGTTGGGGCAATATGCTGACTCTGTAAACAGCTTAGGGAGGGTCGTAACTGTTATGAAGTGATATACAAAATCTAAGTGCTATTATCACTAGCACTAGCACTTAGACCTATATATCGCTTCACAGTGCTTTGCAGCCCTCTCTAAGCAGTTTACAGAATCAGCGTATTGCCCCCAACAATCTGGGTCCTCATTTTACTGACCTTGGAAGGCTGAATCAACCTTGAGTTGGTGAGAATCGAAGTAACAAACTGCTGGCAGCAGTCAGTCAGCAGAAGTAAGCCTGCAATACTTTATTCTAAACATTGTGCCACTGTGGCTCTATTGCTGGGGTGTCAAACACACGGACTGCGGGCCAGATGCGTCCTGTATTGGCCCCACCCTGCCCAATTTAGCGAAGTGGGAAAAAGTCCCAATACATCACGTGATGCTGCCGTGATGCTGCGTGTTTGATATCCCTGCTCTATTGCTATACATTGCTTCATTAGATCTATTTTTGGACAATTATTTCCAAATTTTATTGTTGAAATTATTTTCAAAGTTTAACAATAAAAACTATGAAGAGTGCAAATATTAGTTTTCCTGTTTTTTTGAAACAATACTCTAAAATTATTCAATATTATTTAGAATTGTTCCCGTCATTCTGAAGTCTGTTCTTAAAATCTGTAAGGCTAGAAACTTTCTTTAAAAAATAAAAATAATTGGGTTCCTATGAAAAATGTAATCATAATTGTGTCTTGTTTATTTCTGTTTTTAAAAGAAAATATTTAAGAGGCCTGATACCTTCAATATGATAATGTTCATTTTTTCCCCTCATCTTCAGATGTATCCCTAATGGAAGAGGCTGTTCAAGAGCTGAATTCCTATCTAGCAAATGAGAACAGAAGGCTGCAGGAATTGGCTGATTTGCTTCAGGAGAAACATCGCTCTATGTCTCAAGAGGTACAAGGAAAGGTTCTATGAAGCCATGTAGCAAAAGTGTTGGGGCCAGGAAAATTGTGACCTGATTTTGTGGGGCAAAGGAAAAGACGTAAAGGAGAATGACGTTAATTAAGACGTTGTTGAATCTTACATATAAATTATTTGCTTGGCCTTGTAATCTACACAGTGCAAAATTTGAGGGCTCTAGGAGTAGAATAGGTTGGTGAGGTTCAATGAACAGGGAAACTAGAAGCTGTGGAACCTAAAAACAGATTGTGAAGAAGAAAACAGGAAAAACAGGAAGCAGAGCTCTCATAGTGCCAGCCAGTTATTAGGTGAATAGTGTACATTTATGTGTATCACACTATTAATAAAGCAGAAACAAAACTGAGTGCAGTTCATTGTTCTGAATGCTATGGGTGCAACTGGTCTTTTCTCATTCATTAGCTACCATGAGAAGTGCAAATAAAATATTTGCTGTTAATTTTAAATTTATTTTTATTGTAAAACTCTGAGACTATAATTCACCAATACATCAAGTTAAATAAACAGTGCTTCGTATATATTGATTGTGGGTAGGAATAGGCTTTTTGAGATTACTAGAAGTGAGTGCTGATGGCTGCACCCAGACTTTCTGTTTATTCAGATATTATTGGGACAACAGCATCAATGTTCTCATAATTTTTCTGCTAGGAGTGTGAGCCATAAGATTATGGCTTCTCTTCTCTATCAAGTTATAGTTTCACCATCCTCTTTGGCACTTGATATCCTCAGCTTATTCTCAAATAATTGACAAACTCAGCTATTCAGGTAGTAAGGATTCACACATATTGCTCCCCAATGATTGCTGTAGGCTTTGTTGAAATTTATGGATCCTAGATGGAGAAGATGAATGCACTACGGGTAGTCCTCAATTTACAATAATTTATTCAGTGACCGTTCAAAGTTACAACTGCATTGAGAAAATGTCTTATGACTGTTTTTCACACTTATGACTATTGCAGCATCCCCATGGTCACCTGATCAAAATTAAATGCTTGGCAAGTAGTTCATATTTATGACTATTGCAGTGTCCCGGGATCATGTGATTATCTTTTGCGACCTTCAGACAAGCAACACGAACCACTGTGTTACTAGCTGAACAGATGCAATGATTCACTTAACAACCATGGCAAGAAAAGCCATAAAATGGGACAAACTCACTTATCAGATGTTTCACTTAGCTACATAAATTTTGGGTCCCATTGTGGTTGTAACTTGAGGACTACCTATAATATATGGAGGTGAATTAACCACCAAGCTAGTTTTGGACTGAGGTGCAATAAATTGGGGTTAGAGTTGCATTCTCTCTAAAAGATCACAGCCTTAGGTAGTTCTGTACCTTGCATTGTTCTTGGAGGACAGAGGCTATAGCGACTCTGGCTAAGAAAAAAAGATGCTGGCCACCTTCACTTCTTGTCTTAAATATTGCAGCATGGACAATAGGGGGAAGCTTCTGGACAGTATTTAGAATTGAAAGCAAGGTCAAAATGCCACATTGCTCTCTACAGAGTGCTGTGTTCATTGTCATTTGTTCTCTGTGAACTGCATTAGCGGCTTCTTTGTTTCTCAATGATGTTCAAGATGTTGATTCTTGGAGTCAGCATTTCTCACTTTTAATGAATATTTTATTCTGATACTGTTAGTCCTACTCACTAAAAATTAAGTTAGGTTACTTACTTTCAGTTTTCCCTTTGTGTCTTGCTTTCAGTTATAAATGCATTTTAAATATTTTTCAGTATTCAGTTTAAAAATTGTAAGTCTATCAGAGCAATGCCTTCTTTTGTAGGGGAAAAGCATGACATATATTTCTTAAACAGGAAATTAATAAATGAAAAACTTGCCTTCTCCATTTGCCTGCCTGCAATTTAATTCATTGTCCTCCTGTTGTATGAAGACAGTCCCATAATTATTAGTCAGCATGAACATTTGCTTCAGAAAAAAGTATTCTGTAACTGGCATTTTAAAACTGAAATGATTCTCATGTTGTGAAGGTGTTTTTAGAGTTGTAGATCAACACTGTGGCACAGAAACAAGTCATTTGTAGGATGCATATAGTGCATAGGTTGTGCAATTTGCAGTGACATCCTGAATGGAATGGGCTGAATGGATGCAGTGGAAGGGAGGAGCAGTTTCATTAGTAGCCCCTGAAAATTCCTTTGTTTGAAAGCATGTGACAGTGGCATCCTTGGTGAAGGTATAAGTAAAATTTAAGATGCTTATGTAACACGCAGAATGTCAAAACTGAGTAGTTGTTCTTGAGAATAAACCCAGGAATCTCATTTAACTTCCATCCCTTCTAATTTCTTTGTCTCAGTTTTCTAAATTACAAGGGAAAGTAGAGACAGCAGAGTCTCGTGTATCTGTGCTAGAAACTACGATTGAAGATTTGCAATGGGACACGGATAAAATCCGCAAACGAGAACAGCGGTTGAACAGGCACCTGGCAGATGTTCTAGAAAGAGTAAGTAGTAGTCCCAGACTGAAAAACAGGAACATATATTTCCTGGTTAATATGAAAATGTGGTCATCAACTTGGACTTTCTTTCCTACTTCAGCATTTTCAATTTCAGCGACGGTTTCTGAAGTTGCACAATGATTGTAAAGTAAGGCAGTTTTTTTAAAAAACAAGAAACTAAAGCCCCTGTCCCACTGCACTAATGGATGCAAAGAGGATGTCAAACATTAAAAAAAGCTTGCCATCCATTGGAAAACGCTATGCATCCGTTGTGTACTCATTGCATACGTGTTTCATACGCTCTATCCGTCGAACATCCGTCCACTGAGATTTCATCCGCGCAAGAAGTTTTGAGCTGCACAAAACTTTGTGAACGGATGAACTTTCCGCTGTGTATGATGTAAATCCGTGACATCCGAGCAACAAACGTTCTATGTCCGTATATCATCCGTTAAACGTCCGCTGTATCCTCTGGGCATCCTCTGGGCATCTTCGCAACTCACATCCGCTGTAGCTGAAAATGGAAAGAGGGAGGAAACAAAAGGTACATGGAACGTCTACACAGCGTTTGTAGCACGGAAATAGAAAGGATGCGCAGTGAACGGTTTGCATCCAGTATACATGCGCTAGGCTTCCTATGAACATCCGTTTAACATCCCCACTACATGCTACCCACGTCCATTCTTTTCCTTTCTTTTCCGTTCTGTTTATGCAAATTTTCGCCACTTTTTGGAGCAGATGACAACGGATGGAGCCACCCCTGAAAATTTGCTCATCCGTTGTGTCCTTTATGCATACATTTTGCGTCCGTCGGCCAGTGGGACCTAGCCTTAAATAGATGAAATTAGAGGAAGTAAATATAAAAATGTTAATATATTGCCCTTCAGAAAAAAAGCTTCCTACTTTGAATTTCCTCTTGGAAAATTGTTCTTAAAAGGCAGTGGAAACTGGACAGCTTTCAAGGGCTGCTCACTTCTTATGAAAAGGTTTACAATAGCTTGTAGTGCTTTAAATAGCTTCCTGCCTTTTTCTGAAAGAAATAACATTGTATTATTATAATAAATACACTATTCTAAAAGCAACGTATTAATAAATAAAATAAAATTGAATAAAATAAAATTTTGGAATTTGGCTTGCTTTTACACCTCACTTGAAATTGTTTTGAGTCAGAATAAAGTCTTTAATTCATGTTTTTTCTTCATAAACCATGGCTAAATATTTCTCTAATCCATTTTTTGCGTTATCTATATGCATCTCCATGAGGGGCACAAATTATTGCTATTGATAATTTCGTTTCAAGAGTTAAAAGGCACATACAGATAAATAACCAAAAAACTTTTTAACCTTTATATATGTGGGAGGGAAATCTTAAAACATTTTCAAAAAAGTTGGGGAGACCAAATACATTATCATTTTCTATTTAACGATGGCAGTGAGGATCAGTCCTTAACTCCAATTGGATAAGTTTTTATTTTGCACAATTTGCAGCTTTGTGAACAGTGCTGTAAAATGTTTCAAAACTGATAATCTTAACATATGTTTTTTATTGTAAACCTTACAGGTAAACTCAAAAGGATACAAGGTATATGGAGCAGGTAGCAGTCTCTATGGAGGTACAATCACAATCAACTCTCGAAAGGTAACTTTTAAAAGTCCAGCAGCTGGTTATAAAAAACAGAGGTAGTGGGGGGATCAGAGTGTGAGAGCACAAAGCAAAGGATGTCACACATTTGTCGTCCTGGTGTTCTTCCATTTTGCAGTTTGAAGAGATGAATGCAGAACTTGAGGAAAACAAGGAACTTGCCCAAAACCGTTTGAGTGAACTAGAAAAATTGCGTCAGGATCTTGAGGAGGTGACAACTCAGAATGAGAAGCTAAAGGTATGAATAGGGCATGTGTTTCCCAAAAGTCTGGAAGCTGCATTAAATCTGAAAGTGTAGCTCTCTCTCACATCTGCAAGGCTTTATTTAATTTTGGAGTCCATCCAAGAATCAGAATTAGCAGTCAATAGTTCCTGTTTTTATGTTATTGAATGGATCAATTTTCCCGGGTGTGTCCTGTGAATGGATGAAGGACTGTATGCAGAGATGAAATCTCTGCAGTACTTGGAGGGCACTATCAGAAGTTTAAATCAGGAAGACCATTGGTTTTGGTCAGTGTGCGAATCCCAAACCTTTACAGTCTGCTGCTTATTCATCAGAGTATAGTAGTCAGTCTGGATATGTGAGTGAGACAGGAACCAATCCAGGAACTCAAAACAGCTCTCTTTCCAAGAAGAAGCTTTGGCCCATGGGAATATCTCTTGGAGCCAAAAGTAGCCCTTTCTAACAACAGCAGCTCCCATAAAGGGCAGATCATTGCATTTGTGCCATGAATTTATATATTTATTAATGACATTTGTATAGCTACCCATCTGAAAACCAAATTCTGGATGGCTCTCAAGCCAGGAATATAAGCAGTAAAATAGAAAACAATAAAACCAAGAACAGAAAAACCCGATTTTCAACCAAACTCTTCCTCAATGCAATCCATAACAATACTTTGGGGAAAAATATGTTCTTAAGTGCTTTCTGGAAAGTTAAAAGGGTAGGGGACTGCCAGATCCCAAGAGAAAGAGGGTGAATGATGAATTGTTCCAAGTGTATCAAAAGGATCAGGATGATTAACTTCTTAGTTTACAACAAAAGCCCAAGGTCTGAATAAAAGAAGCTGTTTCCTACCTAGCCTGGAGCTCACTATTTGTCAAAATGAGCATGCCCTAAATGTAGGCCAGAGATGCAACACTTGCATCCATACTGAATTGCGGCCTGCTGGCATCACTTTTGTGATGCCTGAAATCTTCTCATATCTAAGAATTTATTGATCCTTTTAAAACATTTTAGTAAGTTTTGTAAAGTTTTGTAAACCATCTAACAGATGGTTAAGGCAGCCATTTAATCTCTTAGAAGTCCTGAACTCCTTTTTTTCTGGAGAACAGCCCCTCAACATGATATGCCAAACCTGATATTATTAACCCTTCAAATTGATATAAATTGTAACCTCTCCAGATCTATGGTATGGGCGGAATTCGGCAGATATAAACTGCTTTGATTTATTGTTTTAATTCATCATTACTTTCTGTTTTCTCTTTAAAAAACGAATTGCAAGAGTGTATAACTCCACATTCTCGATATGCTATGTTGATTTTAATACACCAGCTTCATTGTAACTGGTACACTAGTAGTTTGGAAGTAGATTTGTCTGATGCAATGTTGCCCCCCTCTGGACAAAGTGGAGATATTAGCAGTGTATTTTGTTTATATTATCTTAAATATTACTCTGATATTTATTCCAAAATAGAAACAGATTATGTTTCCAAAATAGAAACAAGATCATTACATACATTATTTAATATATATTTTTCTCATATCACTGAAAGCCAGATAGTTAAGGTTTGGAGCCCTCCTCCATTTAGTCTCTGAAAACCACTCAGATTTGCTTAACTTTAACTAGATTGCTGTTGAATTGTCCATATTCTCATAATGTCAATCTGCACAGTTCTTTTTACAGAATGCCCAAAATATACATGAGCAAAGCTGTATATATGATATCCTAGATATGTTGTGTGTTTTGATTTTACTTGGGGAAACAAAAACACAAACAAGATATTAAGATCATTCCATTGCCTTAGAGAACTCATGTCTCTTGAAATTAGGGACATGTTATGATACATATTTTATTGCAAGGAATATATAGTTCGAATTGATTATCCAGTTGATCAGTCGAACACTTCTTGAAACTTTAGCCTTGTTTCAGTGTTATAATTGCAACATTTAATAGTTGATATCACTAATATGATATAAAATAAAGTCAGGTCTCTGTAAAAGTCAAACATTCAGAGCAATGTTGCAAGTGAGGAAATGGCAACATGTCTTTGGAGTGCCATGTTTTCAGCAATTGATAAATAACTGGGTTCCAGCATATTTTGTTTGTAGGCAATGATCAGTTGAACAAACAAAACTAAAAGTTGGCAGTCTTTGTATTGACCAGTGTTCCTCAGCCTGACAAGTTGAAGATACTTGAACTTCAGATTTAAGATTTCTGGAGCAAGCATTGTGGCTGGGGAATTCTGGGAGTTTGAGTCCACACATTTTGAGTCTGCAAGACTGAGAAACAGTGATATAGGTAGTAATATGAACCAAGGTTATAAATTCCTTGCAAACCCATGGCTTACTTTTTTCCTGGGATTTTCCATTGGATAGATGTAATATTGATTATTAATATAAATACTTTCTCCTGAACTTTGCCCTGAACTTCTAGTTTTAATACATGCATCTAAATGTCCAGTGATATAACTCATGGAATGAATTAAATACAAGTCTCTGATGGGATAATTTCAATTCAAGAAGTTGTCCTGCGGTTGTTTTAGCTTCTCTCTTTATTTTGCCTTCAAGATACTCTAATAAAGCTTGTTTGGAAATCATGTTGCATCCTCTTACTTTATTATGCTATATATAAAGTTTGCTACAAAATATGTAGGGTGCTGATTATATTTCATCAGAGCAAAACATAAAAGTTTACTTCATGTGTGTGCTTTAATTTAAGAATTACGAGTAGCTTCAGATTATATTGCCAGATTTCATGATTTATTGTTGTTTTCTTTTTTAATGGCCATTTGGGATTTTATTTAAAAGCTTGATAGCAATTTTATTTTATTAACCATCTTGGAAAGAATTTTGTTCCAAGGATTGTCTTTGTTGTTATGAATGAAAGGGTAACCTAACTTTCAGATTTGGGACAGTTGCTTTCCTTGTGTATTTTTTGGATTGCATTTTATTTCTATCAAGTATATATATATTTCTATCAACCACTTCTCTTTCATGGGCCCAACCAGGTGGATCTAAGGCGGGCAGTGGAAGAAGTAGTGAAGGAAACTCCAGAATACCGTTGCATGCAATCCCAGTTCTCTGTATTGTATAATGAGAGCCTCCAGTTAAAATCACAGCTGGATGAAGCCCGCACTCTGCTACATGGTACCCGAAGTACTCACCAGCGCCAGGTGGAACTGATTGAGGTATTGGCTTTCTCCCTTTGTGTCTCTTACTTTGTCCTGAAAATATAAGAAAGTGAGTATTAATTCTTTTGCTGCTTTGCTCATTCCAAATGCTTTGTACATTGTAACTCCTGCTAGTCCCAGCTATGTAATATATGGTTCTTGCTAGTTTGGAACATTTCAGGGTGAAAATGTTTTTGCAACACCATCTTTAAAGCCTGTGTATCAACATCAGGATAATCAGGTGGAGATTATAAAGACATAAGCCATTTGTAGGTAAATAGCAAGTAACTGTTGACTGACTTAGAATAAAAAAAAAGTGCAGACAGAAATAGGTGTTATCACATTTTGTGTTTCAAGTAAACTGCGTAATTTCTGTCACGGGAATACCCATTATGGTTCTGGAAAGTGTATCTACAGCCTTTCTTCATTATGGCAGCATTAATGCAGTAACCATTGTTTTACCTTGCCAGCGGGATGAAGTCAGTTTACATAAAAAATTACGAACAGAGGTTATTCAACTGGAAGACACTCTTGCCCAGGTTCGCAAGGAATATGAGATGTTGCGGATTGAATTTGAACAGACTCTTGCAGCTAACGAACAAGCAGGTACTTCATATCAGGTCTCTCATAGTATCCTAATTTGTTGCTTTTGCAAAACCACCTGCACAAATAATCTTTTTAACACTGCATAACTTCACTAGTGATGTAGCCCTTCGTGACTGAATGTTAAAGAGCCATTGATTTTAAGATATAATGAACTTTTAAGTGAGCCTGAAGCATGATGGTACACAAATCTAATGGATTGATGGATGGATGTGAGTCATGAGGATTCCACTTCTATAGTACAGTATTTTTGATTCATTATCATGGGGGTTTTAAAGGGCACTTTCTATGTGTTCTTGCAATATTTTTTTTAATTCCACTATAGGTCCTTTTATAATTGGATTGCTAGAATCAGAGGAGCTAAAGCCCTTTATAAGCAGCATTTTGAAGGATGGCTCCCATTTGATCATGTGCAAAATTCTTGTATTCAGTATGAATATGACACTGTCTTTTTGTGCAGCATTTCAATAACTGGAAATGACCAGAGATCAAAAGGAGGGTCTTTTGGTCATTGAGAAATGACATTTCATTTGATTTGGAGGCTTGTATTAGTCGTCCCTAATATAAATCTTCATTGATTACAATTAATCTAGGAATTAGTCTATTTGAGAAAGGGTTATTTATGGCAAAATTGAGGAGAAGTTGATATAATACATTTGTTATGTGTGTGTGTTGTAGGCCCCATCAACCGAGAGATGCGCCACCTCATCAGCAGTCTCCAAAATCATAATCACCAGCTAAAAGGGGAGGTGTTGAGATATAAGCGGAAGTTGAGGGAGGCTCAGTCTGACTTGAGCAAGGTAAGGGAGATGGAAAAATAAAAATTGTCTCAAAAAACTGGAAGCAAAAAACTTTTTTTTTTAGTGTGCATTAATTCAGGTATGAAGATCATGTGGGAGAGTCTTTGCGTGACTAGCTGTGCTTTTTTAAAAGATAGCTCCTGATATTTATCATTTTATAAGTACTATTAGAAATGTTTCTTAAACTACTATTCAAGTAGTTTTAATTGCTTGAAATTAGTAGCTTCAATTGATCCATTCTGGCTATTTTTGCAGAAAAGCGCAGTAAATGAAATGTGGAAGAAAAGCAAGTTGTGTGCAGAAAACACTGCAATCTGGAGATAGAACATTTATTTGGAAGGTTCTCTTACTGTTCCGGATCACGTCTAGAACACCACAAAACATGGCCTGTTTCAGAAAATTGTATTTATAAAGATTGTGGCCCACCCCCAGAATGCATGATAGTATCTCAGAATTCCCCATACTATTCCATCCTTAAGTTCCAACTTTTAATTAGTTTTATCAAAATATAAAATACAAAGAAAAATGAAAATAGTGGGAAAGCGAGGGAGGAAGAAGAGAAGACAAATGCAGGATAAAAGAGGCATTGTCTTCCTACCCTTTTAAGCATAGTAAAATAAAATAATAATATACAGCCTCAACTTTTTACTTTTACATAATAATATATACTAGCTATTTCTATAACAACAAAGTTTTCGAATCAGCAAAACCCACGATCAAAATTTCACATTTTTCCATCCCAGGCACAAAGTCGAGAAACGGTTTCCAACTGGAAACAAAGTTAGCTGTATTCTTTGATTAGGTCAGTCAATTTAGCCATCTCTGCTAATTCCATCAGTTTTTTCCAGCCAGCCATCAATTGTGGGAATTAAAGGATCTTTCCATTTTTATGCACAAAGCATTCTCGTTACTATGAATAATGTTCTGTCTTCAGAATAGAATATTTGCATGTAGCAACTGCAGAGGATGTGAAGGATAATATACAATGATCTCTGTATTTTCACATTTGGATGAACAAAGAAGAATCCTACCCTACCCCATTTTTGAAAGTGCCTTGGTGTGTTTTTGCTGTAAAATGAAAGTAAAGAAGAGGTGTATATATCTTTTTGAAAACCCATATCGAAAGTATCCCTAATAAATTGTTCTTCTACTCCAGACTCGTTCTCGCAGTGGCAGTGCTGTCCTGCACTCCCAATCCAGTACTGAAGACGCCAAGGAGGAACCATCAGAGATCAAACAGGAAGCTGAGGATCCTTCTCATGCTGCAACCTCCAAGGGACCCTCAGAGGATGCCTTGGAAACTAAAGCAAAACGAGATGAAGAAGAACGGGAGAGGGAAAGACGAGAAAAAGAGCGGGAACGGGAGAAAGAAAAGGAAAAAGAAAAAGAAAGAGAAAGGGAAAAGGAGAAAGAAAGGGAAAGGCAGAAGCAAAAGGAATCTGAGAAGGAGAGAGAATCTACCAAAGAGAAAGATAAAGGGAAACATGATGATGGAAGGAAGAGAGAAGCTGAGATGGTAAAGCAATTGAAAGTAGATCTTAAGTAAGTTGATCTGCATATTTTTTTTTCTTGGGGAGTGGGACTGTGATAGCTGACATTCCTATATGACATTACTATGTCAAAAAAAGAAAAGAAACAGATTAAAGGGATTAAAGTTGGACCCTAGATCTTGAAAAGTGTTTCCTTTTTAAACAGTGGGTTAAACTACAGATATTGTCAATTTATAAAGGGGATCCTTGGATTTGTGGAAGTCACCTGGGATTGCTTTTAGGCTGCCTGCACCAATGAAGTGATGAAGCATCTGTGTGAGATGCTCACAGCATTCAATACCAATTAATAGCCTTTCAGCTATATAAGTTGCAATTTCTAGGCCATTTGCAAAGGGCTGATGATAAGCAATACCATCTCATTCCACAGCCAGCATTTTTTCAGGTTTTCTCTTATGAGACACTCACTTTCTTAGTAAGAAGTGATGTTGCAGCCTCCAGTTGTGACACTATCTAGGGTCAAGATCATTTATTGATTTGTTCCATCACAGTTATAGAACAAAATGAATAGCCCTTTTTTTCTATTTTGTCCCCAACATCACTCCTGGGGACAATAAGCCCTAACTTAGTGGGAAGAGTGAGCTGAATTGTTTGCAACTAGACAGTGCTATACTGTTTTACCCTTATAAATTCTGTTTTATTTTCCAATCTACTCAGGAAGGCACAAGAGAGCCAGAAAGAAATGAAGTTGTTGTTAGATATGTATCGCTCTGCTCCCAAAGAGCAGAGAGACAAAGTTCAACTGATGGCTGCTGAAAAGAAGTCTAAAGCTGAGGTAATCATATTTGATGTGGTCCAACTCCAAAGTATATTCTGTTCTAATCTCTCCCATAATATAATGGACTCTGATTTTTAAAGCTCATAAAGCAATCTGGAAATTTGGGAGTCAAATTAGAAGTGATCTCCATTGAATATTTAAAGCCTATCAAGCATTCAGATTCTGCTTGTCAGTTGGAAATGTACCAACTGACAAACAGAATCTGAATGCCTGAAATGTAGAATATAAAGGGATTGATATTCAGTAGAGATCACTTCTAATTCAACTCCAAGTTTCCAGATTTCTTTATGGATGGAGTTTGGCTTACAAGTCCATAAAAAAGAATCCCTGCCTTTTCCTTGCAGTCTAAAAAACACATAGAATAAACAAAGAACAGGAACCAAACAAAGGGAACAGGATGACAAGAATTTTTGGGTACTGGATCCTAATGAAATACTGATCTTATAATGAATATAAAAGAACATGACACAAGTCATTATCTTTTTGTGTCACAAACTGGAGTGGAATCAGTTCTGTTTTTTTTTTTTTTTTCATTTAAACCAGTGATATGATTCCTCTTCCTTTCTCTCCAACTGCTACAGTGCAGTTCAGTGGGTTGATGCAGACTCCTTTGTTTTTGTTAAATTTTGTAAGATGGCATTCTGCCTAGTGCTAATTAGCAAATATATCAAACCTTTTTACTTCCTCCAAGTAATTATGAACAAACTTTAGGATTCTTTGAGCTATCCTCCTGCTTTACTGTTTGCATATTCATTTTCTATTCCTTTAAAAACAAAAACTTTTCTCCTGGACAATTCTGCTTGTACAGTTGGAAGAGCTAAGACAAAGGCTTAAGGAATTGGAGGATAAAGAGAAGAAAGAAAGCAAAAAGATGGCTGACGAGGACGCACTCCGGAAAATCCGGGCTGTGGAAGAACAGATAGAGTACTTGCAGAAGAAACTAGCCATGGCAAAACAAGTAAGAAATAGTAATGAGATAGTTGAGAGGCAAGCAGATTGTCTTATTCTTCAAGGATGCAAAATCTTTGATTTACTCTTAATGACTAGGTAAGAGATGATTGGAGTTTAGAATGTTGATATTTTTCTGTCTTCTTACTATACCCCCCCCCCCCCCGATATCCACATCCAAGTGGCGTCATCTACTTCGCTAGGAAAATGGATATTTGTGGTAAATTATATGTATCAGAAGGGTAGAATCCAGGATATACTACATTAGATAATTTATGTTAATTAATAAATTGGTTTAAATTATATGCCAATAACTAACAAAAAAAAATCTAGAATCTCCTGATAGTTATTTTTTCATCACAAACATAATCACAAACTGATGAGGCCATAATGATGATATGCTTACGATGATGCCATGGTTACATATTTGATGCTACTGTTACATATTTGAGTCCTGATGTCCAAAGTAAATACTGTACATAGATTGCAAAATAAAAATAGTCCTCTTTTACTGACCGTCTCATACAACAGCCTTTTCTGCTTACAAAGGTGATGAAAAGGTAACTATGCAGCCAATCCTTACATTTATAACCTTTGCAGGTCCGTAAAGCAAAGGCAAGCTGAAGTGCAATTTTAAGCACGTTTATGGTTTCACTTAGTGGTCACTTTGCTTAGTGATCGAGTTGCCAGACCAATTGTAGTTATTAAAGAACACAATCCCTGTATTTGCTTGCATGATGATATCACTCAAAAGTCATCATTTATATCCCCTCCTGTCAAGCGCCGACACATTTATCGACGTGTATTATAGTGTCCAGGAAAGGTGCAAACCGTCTCCCTCTCAATTGCAGGAGGAAGAAGCCCTGCTATCCGAAATGGATGTGACAGGCCAGGCCTTTGAAGATATGCAGGAGCAAAACATCCGCCTGATGCAACAGCTGAGGGAAAAAGATGACGCCAACTTCAAGCTCATGTCGGAACGCATCAAATCCAACCAGATCCATAAACTATTAAAAGAGGAAAAGGAGGAGCTGGCAGACCAGGTCCTTACCCTGAAGACACAGGCAAGTGGGGAAAATGAGAAGAGGAGCGGAACAGGAACCTAGAAGTCTTAAATTCTTTGACCAAGACATAAGTTGAAAGTGCAGTTGTTATCAGTGAGAGACTGCATCTTAAGACTGAGTTGTGTGTATATCTTTAATCATTATTTTTTAAGCAGTTTGGCAGTAATCTGGCATTTTTTTACATAGGGGCAAATGACCTATAACTACGAGTGACTTCAGCCCCATTTTTGAGACCATCCCCATCCCCATGTCAAGCTGCCAAGATTTTGTGGCAAATGTTCGATTTTTAGTGGCATGGGTTTTTTGCTTTACACAAACCAAAACAACTCCCCAAAGCATTAAGCCTCCAGTAACCTTCATGCAACTATTCTGAGTAGTCACTCAGAAAAGGGCTACAGGTTTCAACACTACCCATTCAGGTGATATCCCTGTGTTAATGACTTGCCTCTTATATGCCTCAGAAGCCATTTTTTTTAAAGGTGAGGGGGTTTCAATTCATAAGAAAATGATCCGTTGCTATTCTGAAGAAATAATAGATTTTTGATCCAGGCGTGGTCTTTGCAGAGGAATGCTAGGAAGATGAAGAAAGAAACATTACCATTTACAGGAAAGCAGGATATTAGGTGGATTTGGGGGCAACAATTTGATAAGTGCAAACATGCAAGTTATATCAGGGGAATTGGGGGGTAATGCTTCCTTAAGCCCCTGTCATACTGCACCAACGGATGGAAAGAGGATGTAAAACAGAGAAAAACACTTGCCATCCGTTGGTTAACACAGTGCTTCCGTTCTGTACTCACTGCCTCCGTTTTGCTTCCTCTCTATCCGTCCAGCATCCGTCTATTGACATTTCATCCGCTCAGAAGGTTTTGAGCTGCTCAAAACTTTTGAGCGGAAAATGTATCCAATGCATCCGTTCTGCATCCTCTAGGCATACGGGGGACATCTGTTCTGCATCCGTTACGCATCTGCTATATCTGCTAGGCATCCGCTGCGCATCCGCACAACTCAAATCCGTTCCAGCGGTAAACAGACGCAGGGAGGAAGCGGAATGGACGCGCAGCATTAGTAGCACGGACAGAGAAAGGATGAAAGCGGATGCAGCTACGCATCCGCGTCATCCGCTACGCATCCGCTCTGCATCCTCTACGCATCCGCTCTGCATCCGCTTCCATCCGCTAGGCTTCCGTTCCGCATCCGCTTTCCATCTGCTCTGCGTCCTCCCCCCGTCCATTCCTTTCCATGTTATCCGCTCAAAAATTTTATGCAAATTTTTGCCCCTTTTGAGAGCAGATAACAACGGATGGAACATTTTTCTCGTCCGCTGTGTCCATTTTACAAACGTTTTGCATCCGTTGGGCAGTGTGACAGGGCCTTTAATACCATAAAGAATATTAAATTATATGATCTGGGCCATAGGCATGAAAGTCTAAATTAGCCATTTGAAAAAAGTTCTTGCATTTTGGAGACATAATTTCCATAGTTGCCTTTTTGTTTCATCATAATGTATTTGGTAGACTGAAATCTGAAATGTATTTTTTTTAGCATATGGAAGGTAGAACATGATTCCTGGAGAAACAGCAAAGCAATAGTACTTAAATTTATATACCTCTTCACAGTGCTTTACAGCTCTCTCTAAGTAATGTTACAGTTAGCATATTGCCCCCAACTATCTGGGTCCTCATTTTACCCCCCTCGGAAGGATGGAAGGCTAAGTCAACCTTGAGCCTGGTGGGATTCAAACTGCCAAATTGCTGGCAGCCGGCAGTCAGCAAAAGTGGCCTGCAATACTGCATTCTATCCACTGTGCCACCACGGCTCAGTATCTTTTAATTTGTAGCCCTCCTTAGAAGTAGGTGAGCTATGACTACTTGACATTTCAGGTTCCTTTAAAGGGAAGATTTCCATTGGCCTTAGTTTCTCATTCCATAATGGGCAAAAAAATAAAAATTCCCATTATAAAACAAGCAGAATTCTTCAGTTTACTTAAAGGTTCCAATCCTAAGAGACAGAACCGTAAATAAGTTGAGCAAATGAAAAATCCTAAATTGAATGCTTTCCTCTTCCTTGTGTTTGCCTCTTGAAGGTGGATGCCCAGCTGCAAGTTGTGCGAAAGCTGGAGGAGAAAGAGCATCTGCTACAAAGCAACATTGGCACTGGAGAAAAGGAGCTGGGCCTGCGAACCCAGGCCCTGGAGATGAACAAGCGGAAAGTAAGTAGATATATACAGGAAGATCCTTAATTTACAACCGTTCACTTAGTGATCGTTCAAAATTACAGTGGCACTGAAAAAATGACTTATGACTATTTTTCACACTTACGACTGTTGCAGCATTCCCATGGTCATGTAATTTACATTCAGATGTTTGACAACTGACTCACATTCATGATGGTTGCATGTAATCACCAGTTGCAACCTCCTGTCACGCAAAGTCAATGGGGAAACCAGGTTCACTCAACAACGGTGTTACTAATTTAATAACTGCAGTGATTCGTTTAATAAATGGGGCAAGAGAAGTCATAAAATGGGGCAAAACCTTAATTTCTCACCGAGCAACATAAATTTTGGGTATAAAGTAAGCTCATGTAGCTTTCAGGTTTAACTTACACTGCAGGGTTGTTTGAAAGAATATAAAATGAGAGCTAGGGAAGAAGACTCACTTGAAGAAAAAGCAGAACTTTGCATGGGAAAAATTTCTTGTTTTTACATTTGTGAAGGAGACTTAAAAAAATAAAAGTAACGAGAGTCAAACTACCTTGTATAATAAAAGCAGGAATAGATCCACAAATGTAGATATGTATAATAAATGCATAAAAGGTATACATTTATACCTATTATGCATTTTATGTATAATAAAAACAGGATTAGATCAGGGGTGGGATTCTACCAGTTCGCATCTATTAGCTAGAACCGGTTGTTAACATTCTAAGCAGTTCGGAGAACCGGTTATAGAAGAAATTACTGACCTAATCCTGTAAGGAAGGCAGGAAAGAAACATTCTGGTGTTGCTTACAGAAACTGCCTCTCCGTTAACCCTTATTACATTTTGGCAGGACTAGACTTCCTGTCTCAGGAACGTTTCTGGAGGTTTTTTTCCTCCTTTGCTGGTACTTCGCTTGTGTGGAGTGACCATTGAAAAAAGTGACTTATGATGAGTGCCTCGATGTGAGTGATGTTGAGTTGGCCATGCCCAGCCAGAAACATGATCACCAAGCCATGTCCACCCAGTCACATGACCACCAAGCCACACCCACCAACTAAGCCACACCCACAGAACCAGTTGTTAACAGTTTTAAATCCCACCCCTGGAATAGATCCACAAATAATAATATGAGCAGTAGCACCATGATAAATACTATCCAGGCTTCCTCTTCCTTATGCTTAAATCAGTTCTCCAAGGAAAGGATATTCCTAGGTGTAACCTGACCAAAATCTAGATGGAACTCCATCCTGAACTGGCTTCTGTCAATCAGCCTTATGCTAAATAAGAATCACCTGGAAGATATTTAATCAGTCATCTATAGAAATGAGCAGTCACTTTGAATTTTCCACCTAGAAATTGCCTCATCCCCTTAGAAACCCTTCAGTTGAGTGAAGGGTGCTTTGGCCTTAAGAGATTTGTGTAAGATAAAGACCCTGCAATTCCAGGGCAATGGAAACTGGGAGAAATTCTGTTCTTCACAGCTATAAACCCCGAACTTGGATTCTCAAATATTCAATCTGAAGGCTTTTAAGATTAATTTTGTGAATAGTAAGCAAATCAGATAGTCTTCACTTAGCAACCCTAATTGGGATTGGAATTCTGTTGTTAAGCATAGTGGTTGTTAGGTGAAACAGCACATAATGGCATCACTTGGCAACATCAATTTTAGTAGTTCTGATTTGCCATTAGGCAAGGAATGCTCCATCGTTAGATAAGGATTTCACGCTTCTGCCCTGCACAAACTGCCAGCTCCATTCTGCTGCCTCTTTTCCAGCTAAGCCCAGCCAGTTGCCTTTGGCAGAAGCTGCACTGCCCTGCCAGGCTCACCTCCATTTCAGCTTCCCCTATCACAACTTGTGCGCTTCAGTTACCTGGCACCAGTCCTCCCTCTCCCCCCCCCCGCCAATCTCTGTCATTTTGTCCACCATGTACTCCACTGCTGCCATCTAAACGATCACCCCAGCCAACCTTGTTATCTACTTCCTCCTGCTGCTGTCAAAGTGTGCCTAGTGTCAACAAAGGGCCAGCAGATGTCGGTGGAATGCATGGAGGCAGGGGCATCGGGAATTGTGGGTTGCAGGATGGCAAAAGGACAGACCTGGTTGAGATGGAGAAGTACGCAGATGGGAATTAAAGTGCATGCGGAGGTTGTAAATGTGGGTGGACAGTCAAGTGTCTGTTGATCATGTGACTGGGTGGGGTGTGTGTGCTATGATGACTATAATTTAAAGAGCTGGTCATTACTCTCATTTGTTCAGCACTGTTACAACTTTGAATGGTCATTCAGCATTGATCCTCAAGCTGAGACTACATATATAGCTATTTATGAAGTATGAACCAAGAGGGTGAGTGGAATGGATTGATAGCTGCAAACATTTCTATTTTACAAACAAGCAGGTTCCCTAGAAGACAGAAGAATTTTTCATTGAAATCCTGAGAGACTTAGGTTGGCCTCCGAAATGAAAAATAGCTATTCCAATTGTTTGAATCCTTGGGAATGTGTCTCTCCCTAGGGAGAGATAGGCTCGCTAGGTCGATAAATCTCTTCTCACCTAAGGAAATGCTGAGAAATCACAAATGATTTGTTAATTAGGAGAAAAAGCAATGCTACAAAGTGATTTCATGGAGAAAAAGAAGTGTTGGGGAAAAAATTGAACTTTTAAAAAAATTAATAGAGTCTGATGTAAATAATTAGAAGGTTTAAAGGTTTCCACAAAAAAAAGGTTGTGAGGATAAATGAAAAGCAGAATCTGCTGAGGTGGAGTTGAATATCATGAGAAGAAGAAAGTTGAAAATAATGTTTTGAGAGTTTGCTATTTTGGTTACTGCATTAGCATTGGTTGTTAATACACATGCACAAAATAATATGACGCCAATTTATAATTTTGTGTCAACCAAAGTTCTGTGTCTTCAATTCTTAGATGAAAATGAACTGCAGGTCCCATTGACCAGGCATTTAGGGCTGCCCTAATCTATAGATCAGCAATTAGTTGAGGATTCAAGTGAACCTTAGCCCAAGAATTCTGGATCTTTTCTCTCTGGCCATTTCTGGACAACAATTAACATTTCTGACAAAAATAGCAATTGCTGAGACAAAAGTGCTGAATAGTCCTGTTTAATTGGTGCAGGTTTTTTTTGGGGGGGGGGAGGAGAAGTCACCCGTTTTCTGAAATTACTTTTAATTTTCTTTTCTCCTGGCCTCCAGTCTTAAATCCTCCAGCACTGAATTTTAAAAAGCAGGGGAGTGTGGAATCTCTAAGGCCTGCAGAGAACATCAGACGATAGGAATGATGTTAGGTCTATAGATCACTGGGGATGGGGGAATTTTCTCTGCCAGGGTTTCATTTCTGTATGATATCTCAGGAGAATTTATTTCCTCACTCTACCCCCTCTCCTTAATTAGAGTGTCAAAGCAGCCTGTAAAAAGCTAAAAATCAGATTCAGGTTTAAAAAATAATAAAAAACACTACAGTATAAAAAGAATTTTTCAGAAGGAAGAAGCAGAAGTAATCATAATAATTAAAGGAGGAACAAAGCATTATACAGTGTTTTAAAAGCCTAAGAAACTGGGCAGAGGCATTTGCACTGAGATGAAAATAAGATAGGTGGCAGGTTGTCTTCTTGGCTAGAGCTTTCCATAAAAATTGCCTGACTGGCTTTTGGTATAGGATAAGGAGATGGGACTTAGAATGCATCTGTATATACAGTATTTTGGACTGATTCTTCTCCCCCATCATTCTCCCCAATTCCTCCCTTCCTTTCCTAACATTCCATTTAATCCCATTCCAACCTGCCTCGTGGAGTGCTGCTATCCCTTGTGTAAATTTCAATAAGTGGAATAGGGAAATATTATGGTTTTTTTTTTTAGGCTATGGATGCTGCTCAGCTAGCTGATGATCTTCGGGCCCAATTGGAGCTGGCACAGAAAAAATTGCATGACTTCCAGGATGAGATTATAGAAAATAGTGTAACAAAGGAAAAAGACATGTTCAACTTCAAACGAGCCCAGGTAACCGGCATGCAGTCCTTTGCTTGGCTAGCTACCTCTCACAATTTGCCTTTATTTCCAGTTTCATTAATTCAGATTATATGGCTGCCTCTTGTTTTCTGACAGCATTTTGGCTCCTCTAGTTTGATAGCCTGGTTACCATTATATGGGTCACTTTCAGTTATTTCCACTGTTGCTTTTGTTGGTTGTCCATGCTGGCGCTGAACACCTAAACTGGAGCTCCTACAATTCACCTATCAATTTTAATTCAGTTTTTGACTTCTAAAAGAGTTCTGCAAGGCTCTAATAATAATGGAAGAACTACAGCTTTCTCATTTTCATAATAGCTTAACATAGATCCATAAATTTTTGTAATTCGTGTGAAATGCTGTGGGGCGGTAAAAACCAAAATGTAGGTGTTTATGAACCTTTTACCAGATTTATTTCCATTATAAAGGGAACCTGACATTCTTCTTTGCCATCTGAAAGGCAAGAAGATAACAGGCCTACCCAACTAATATTTTTCCTGTAGGAGGATATTTCACGGCTACGAAGAAAATTGGAGACAACTAAGAAACCAGACATGATTCCCAACTGTGATGAAATCCTCATGGAGGAGATAAAAGACTATAAGGTAGACCATTTGAGGTCTATTGACACTTGGGTTCAGTGGGTTTGTGCATATCTTTGTAAGCTTGGAGAAAGATAAAAATTGCCACTAGTTAGGGGTGACTCATTTGGGAGATCTATTGTGTAAGTAGAAGTTACAAAATTTCCTTTTGTGGAAAGAAATGTTCATTTTTCCAGATGAAGAATGAACATTTTCTCCCCCATAGACTAAAAGGGGAGGACTTGTCTGTTGACACCTGCACTAAACTCTGCCCCATCTTTCCCAAAGGCTCGCCTGACCTGCCCCTGCTGCAACATGCGGAAGAAGGATGCTGTGCTCACCAAATGCTTTCACGTCTTCTGTTTTGAATGTGTGAAGACTCGCTATGACACTCGGCAGCGCAAATGTCCCAAGTGCAATGCTGCATTTGGAGCCAATGACTTCCATCGGATCTACATTGGTTGATGTGTCCACATATGTATGGCCAGAGGATTTCCGCTGTCCACTCCCATATCTGCCATTGTTCAGCAGGCTGGATACTGCTTATTGCCAGCTAGGTTTCCCCCTATTTTGACTTCTTTGTAAAGGAATATTTTGGTTTATTCTTTTTGTGTATGTGTTCTTTTTGTTTTTCTCTTCATTTTTTTAAAGTACTGCCAATTCCTAAGCCAGTTCTCACTCTTATTAAATACACTTTCTGTGGGGCCCAGATAGTCAATTGGTCCCTGAATCATCAGTGTTGACATCATTTGGCTTAGAACTAAAACCAGGCAGCAACATTTAAACTGGGAAATCCACTTGGGATAGCTCAATTGGCTTTCTCATGATTTTTTAGCTAATTATTTCTCTGTTTTGGATAAAAGAGGAAACTCTTCTTTCTAATCATCACATTTCCCAATTTAATGTCTGCTTGTGCGTCTGGAATGCTGTAGTCTACAGAAGGCATTCCTACTTCTGAGGAAAAAAGACAGTGATGCAGCCATCCTATTTCAAACTGAACCTTTAACTCCTGTTTTCTGAAAATTGCCAACAAAATACATCTTGGAACTGGAGGCATTGAGAAAATGGGACCTTCACTATATTTCATCTCTTCATCATAATGTAATCTGTTCTGATAATACAGAAACACATACTTGGTCTCATCCATAATTTTGCATCCGATTACATCATGATGCTGCTTCAAGAAAAGGGCACTTTTTTGACACATTGCCTGGAGAATTTTTAATATTAGGGTAAGCACAAATGGTACCTGTTGGCATTATATGGCCAATGCTTTCTTTGCAATCTGTTGCATCAATAGGAACTGGATCACACTCAAATGCACAAGCCTGATTCGCTTTGAACATTTTCTGTGCAGTGAAGGAAGCAATTCTGGACCAGATCTAGGTTTTGGAGACCACTGTTTCAGGGAAGACTTTTGGTTGGCCAGAATATTGTCAAACAGTGGCCCAGGCTTTATTGGATGCTACTGTCTATTATTTTGCTATGAAAATAAGATTTTCATAGGCATTTTTCAAAGGGCATTGTCTTCAATAAATTGCCATGGTTCTCTCTTGTTTTTGCTTTGTGAGATTGTTCCCCCCTCCCTCATTCTTGCGAACAGACTTGTCTGTAAATTGATCTTAGATATGGACAGTTTGGGATTTTGATGTTTGTATATCCATGTACATACTATAGCTAAAGAGCTATTATGTAAGATCTAACTAAAGGACGAGAGCCCAGTATGTTTTCGCACTTTTTGAATGGAATGGTGGGAAATAGGAATGTCTGGCTTTGGGAGGCAACTGATTCCCAATCTAGAGTACGCAAGGATATGTCAGAATATCTATCCATTTGGTTTAGTCATTGAGAGAAGGCCTTCTGAAAATACCCTCCCCTTGTGAGATTCACAAGGCAGGAATGAGACAGCAGAACTTCTTTGGTAATAGTCCTCACTTTGTGGAATACTCTTTGCCCCCTCCCTTCAAAAGTACAGCCCCCACTTGCTGCACTCCTGGAAATAGATTTAAACTATTTTCATTTGAACATAGTTTTGATTCCCGCTGATTAAAATTGTTGGCACATTTCTTGGGTTTTCTTTGGGGCTTATATTTGCCCTTTGTAATATTGGGAGAGCATTTCGGTTGTTCCAATTGACTAATTTATTATGATGTTCTTGGCTTTCTTCTCACTGACATGATATGCTCACAACATCCTGTGGGA
Organism: Laticauda colubrina; assembly: GCA_015471245.1. Classification (NCBI taxonomy): domain Eukaryota; kingdom Metazoa; phylum Chordata; class Lepidosauria; order Squamata; family Elapidae; genus Laticauda; species Laticauda colubrina. The sequence continues at coordinate 25,778,634 of BLBF01000004.1, read as the reverse complement.
TTGGGATGAGTTAATAAATTCAGTGGAATGCATAAATAACTACATTCCGTCCCTTAATCTGCTACCAATAAAACTCCCTAGGCTTTCAATGATGCTTTTGGGCCTTTACTCAAGAATGCTAAAGGTGGGGATGGGAGTGATTTGACTCCCATTCCAGTTCCTTTTGGTAACACACTCTCCACCAAATTTAGGCAAAATATGGTGATTTCAGGTTGATGTATTTATACGCAATATATAATAAGAGGTCTATTGAAACATGGTATTTTGCCATTGAATTTCAACAAGACTGTCTTAAGAGTGCTAGGCTATACATACAAGCTACAAGATGTCCATTCAATAGAGCAGTGGTAGTCAATCTAGTCCCTACCGCCCACTAGTGGGCGTTCCAGCTTTCATGGTGGGTGGTAGGGGTTTTGTCCCCTACTTTATAAATCACCATTTCTGTGGAACCAGTGGGCAGTTAGAGAAAACATTACAACTAACAGAGATACAAAAGTGGGCGGTAGGTATAAAAAGGGTATGAAGTACTTGAGGCAATACTGTCCAAGGTGAACCAGTAATTGATTTAATGTATAGTAATCTCATATCCCTAAAACAAGATGGATTGATGACATCAGCAAGTATTACAGGCCCAATTGGCAAAAGAGCTCAGGACCATATTGGATGGAAACATGCAGAAGAGGCCTTCAACTTGCAGTGGATAGACAATGTCTAAAATGATGATGAATCTAATATATTCTGCTGGAGCAACTTGGTGGCCTAGAGGTAGAGCTCTCGCCTCACAATCAGGAGGTATGAGTTCAATTCTAGGTAATGGCAGATGTTTCTCTGGGAGCAATGAGTAATTGTCTGCTGTGAACTCCACTTCGGTGTCAGGAAGGGCATCTGGCCAATAAACACTCAGTTCCATTCAGTTGTCCCAACTCCACCCTGATGCATGGGATTACAGGGTCATTAAAAAAAAAAATCTCATGCTCTGCTGAATCATATCACATAGAAGGCTGATTCTGTGATGAAATCCATTTTATCCATGGATTAACTGGAAAAATGAAGATGGGGAAGGAAAAAGAACAGTTATACTGTAAAGAGAAGAATAAAAATGAATGAAGATAACAAAAAAGCCCTGGTTAGGCATCAGTTACTTTGAAGGCTAAAAGTTAACTAGGCAAGCAGCCATCCCAACTGTGGTTAGTTTTTAAGAATCAAGATTTTGCAACAGGAATGTCAGTCTTCCACTGATTTGTTTTTATCAATTTCTATCTGAATGAGAGTTCTCTCCATCCCCCACGTTTACAGATAATTTGGAAAATTATGGAAAACAGCCTTCATATTGGGCAAATAAAACATAACTCGTCTCCAAAGAGTGAATCTGCATTTTGTCATCCAACCAGCTTATCAGCTGGATCCAAACCGTAAAACAAATCAACAAGCCTGAACAATTAGTATTAAAATTTATTTAAAACTTAAAAAAAAACAAAAAACCAGCACATTCCCCAACCAGAATTTTCATTCAGAAAAGGTGATGGCCAGGGCAACTTACAGAAGTCAAGGAAAGACTTCACTCATTGACGCCAAAGGTGTAAGATATATTGTAGTGCTGGCTTTCTCTTAGATATTTGAAGATGCCAATAAACTACTTAAACAAAGAGAGGGGCTTCTTAATTGGATAAAATTACTTGGTGACCTAGTGAGTAGAAGGACATTAGTCAGGCATTAGGCATTTAGACATTAACATCAGCACATTTTGTTGGTAGATTACTGCATTTGCTACACAAAAACTTGGCAGTTTTTAGGAGCAAATCCCCATTATGTTCATATTCTCACATAGGAATTATCTTGGACAGAAAAGTTAAACCTATGTGACATGTCTATAGGTCATGTTTTCTCAAACTTTGATTGGCAGAAGAACTTGAAAGTGAACTGGTCAAATTATACAAGGCCCTAGTATGTACATTACTTTGATTTGCCTCTTCTGTTGCTACTCGTGTGCCAATCAACATCATGTAATACGTACTCTGGATCCCTGATTAGGTTGGATTTCATAGTTATATGCCTTGTCGGCAGTACCCTCTGTACAGGGTAAGCATCATCAGCTCGATATATAACTATGTATGAGGCCCCACTGTTGAGAGAAGAGAAAAGAGAAGCATAGTTCTTGGAATAATATGAAATCATCTTTGAAACCAGGATTATGTCATTTAGAGTAGCACGTAAATTGGACCATACTGACAATAATGTGTGTGTACGTGTATGTGTAGGCAGGGTGGTATAGGGGAATAGGAGACACAGAATGATAATGCTGATTGGTTGTACACCATATATTGTTGCACCCACTGCTTGTATAGCACCTGCATCAAGTATACACATTTAACAACTGGCGAGCAAGCCATAATCACTGGCAACTTACACAACACACTTCACTGAAGGATACCACTGAGCTTCAAAAAAAAACATTTAATCACTAGAGTTAGATTTGGATTAATGAGGGACCAGAGTTTCCCTAGCCTCCAGCCTAAAATGATAGCTCCTCAGAACACGACATGGAATATTTATAAATAAGACTCTGGTAATAGAAAAACACTTTAAAGAATATTTTAACTGGTAATTTTAAAATTTCTCCTTTGACATTTAAAAAATATGCTCAGGTCATCATCTATCTTGTCGAGGGTAGCGAGAGGATTATTTTGTGGAAGGAAAAACTTGGAAAATGGTCTAGTCTGAAAAAAGTGGCAAAACAGTAGAACTTTGTCCAAAGAATATATAAGTAGTCCTTGATTAGTGACCAAAATTGAAATGAGCAACTCTGTCACAGTTGGTGTAAAGAATAAGAAAGAAAAAGTGTGAAATGCAAAATGCCTTTCTTTTTCATACTTTCTTTCCCTTTTCATACTTTCCCACTGTTTATTTTATTTTGCTATTTGAATGTTTCATGGTTAGCATTTGCTTTTATACTTTTTCATTCTTATTACGATTATTTGCAAAGCTGGGGTTATTAGGCAGTCAATCACATGATTGGGACAGATATACGACTGCACATTTGCTTCGGTCATTAAGTGGAACATAATGTGACTGTGACTTATGATTTTATTTCCACGTTCTCTATTCACTCTGTTTGTCGCAAGCTGGTTGTGAAGCACAGAAGTGACAATTATGTGACTAAGGGATGCTGCAACAGTTGTAAATGTTAGGAGACAGGAAAGCATTTTGAATGCTTTGCCAAGTACAAAATTTTCTATAAACACTCAACACATTGAAGCAGAATGTTTTACAATTCAAAGCTTGCTTATTTGCTTGTTTTAAGTGAACTGCTCAAAAAATATAGTCCTACTCTATATGGAATTTTAAATGAAAGAATCTTAAAATACTACCTTTAAACAAAATTAAGAGTGTGTATCTACAACATCTGCCAAGGGTGGCTGTAAAATTATTTTATATAGAAGAGAAAGTTGGTGGACTTTACTCTGGCAATTCTGAGAATGGAAAAAGCAAGGAATATAAGATGATAGCTGTTAGTGAGAAGCAATCTGCACATATTATAAAAAAAAAATAGTATGGTCAGAGTGCTGGGCTTTACCAGTAAACTTGGAGACAGGAAGCCATATTTTGAGTGCATCCCCATATAAAAGATACCTGGTATGTGGTTACATAATACTTTGGAGCAACAAAAGTTTGAACCAAAACCAGTCTACTTTTTTTTAATGTTGACATTCAGAACACATTTTTCCTTGTTTATCTTTTTCAGAAGGGACAGAATTCTATATATTCCTACCACAATCCCCAATTTTTGAAAGTTATCCTGAGGTCTTCCCTCCAAGCGTGGTATCATTTTTTGATAATGGATAGTTAAGAATGGGGTATAATTAAAACCTCTTACTAATGTGTTTAATCTTTGCACCTGATTTTTTTGTAGGGAATATCTGCACTCCTCTTGTGCCAATTGCAGAGAAGGCCAGCACCTACAGGACCCCTGGAGCCTACAGTCTGAGACATAATTATGTAGGTTTAAAAACTTTGAACAGCAAAATCCATGCAGAGAACAATTCTGAATAATCTTTGAAAGGCTCTTGCTCTTTTGTTTTAATTAATGCAGAGAAAAAGAAGGAAAAAAAATCCTAAAAAGTGGAAAAATTCATTTAATTCTAGTGAGAAAGAAAATAGGTGCGGTGTGGTATGGAGGCTTCAAATTCCTGTAGCCTGAGATCAACCCTTTCTACTAGGCTAAAACTTCCCACAGAGGAGGACCTGTTGGTACTTTGAAGGATTCCGGTAACCAGAATGCGGCCATCTTTTGGTAGTGTCGCTTTTGCAGGAAGGCAGGAGTTACTATAGACCTATTGCTGGCCAACTGTGGCGCCACTTCTTAGCATTACACAAAAACAAAGCCCAAAGGTGAGGGTGTAATACAAATTATTACAGTCCGAGATGGAACGAGGATGAACCCTTTCAAAGCTCCAGAGTTCTATTTGTCCTCTGAAATTCCTCCAGCTCCTGTTTTCTGCTCACCGCTAACTGCAGTTCCTGCTTGATCACTTCGATCTGCTTCTCCAGTTCTGAGAGTTCATGGATCACTGAGGTCCTAGCAGTGTTCAGAGCATCTGATTTCCCATTGGTAGTCCCTGGAGAGTCTCTTTTCAAGGGGGGGAAAGCTGTATCATGCCTCAGTTGTTTGAGCATCACTTCACTCGTTTTTTCAACACTGCAGACGTATTTCCTTCTGTGGCAGTTGCCAGGGCTAGCAGTGTTCCACACTGAAACCTGACTATTCCTGGGACTGGACCTGCAGAGGGATGTTCACACAAGGAATTAGGCACTCATCATATATATGCACTTACATAGTGAGGTGAACTAGGAAAAGGAAATTCTATAATTCCCCACAACTTCTTAGGCCTATTGTTCCAGCTTCCCCTTTAGCTATGTTTCTTGATTCTACTGTAGTTTTGAATTGCTTGGGAGCTTCTCTAATTGGATCCAATCCCATGTCCCAATTTGAATCCAGTACATTTTTAGGTTGGCCAAACAACAAAACAATCACAAATCTATTGCGGTTTTACTGTATGAATAACCCTCCAGATTGGACAAAAACTCCATCTAGCCCAGTATTTTGCTTTCCAAAATACTCCCCATAAGCTTCCAGGAAGTCTCCTAACAGCTTATGGAGGCTGAGGTCCTGTATTCTTGCTCTTTGTCTTTCTAGTAACTGGTGCAAATGGTTAAATTACAGAGAACCTGGCCTCTGTTTTAATTTTTAAGGACAGGCAAGAAGAATGATAGAAACAGTCAGATGGAACAAACCTTGAAGGAAACTGGTCTTCCAGAGGTCACTGAGCTATATCTTCATCAGTAGGATTAGCTGGAAATTGTGCACAATCTCTGGAAAACCATCGTTCCCACAACTCGTGTTATAGTTTTGTGGCTAAACTAGGGTGAGGTAAATTTCAAGCAATTTTTGATATCTGGTGTTATCTTTTCCTCTATGTAAGGAATTTTGTCTTTTTATTTTGGATGTTTTAAAAAACGGTGCATCTCTACGTGTATAGTATTGGGGAAAATAGCTTCAGTAGTGATTGAAGAAGGTATAAGGGTTGTGTATCTCAGGGATAGCAATTTTGTTTCAACATTCTTCATTCCTGTCTTTCTCACAATTACCTAAAAGCATCGATCAGAGTTATTGAAGAGCAGAAAGTCATTCTTTACACTGTTTAACTGCAATGATTTGCTATTTCTGTATCTGTGGTTTGGCAACTTGACCGCAGGTAGATTGAATAGGTATCCATCATAGAAATACAACATGGTAGACATGTTTACATGCTAGTGCTCAACTCTTCTTTCTCCAGGGTTCCTGGTCCTAACATTTCAAATTGAATATTTATTTTTTATCAAAAACCATTTGGAAAGTCATATTCACCCAGGGATTTAATTCTGTCAGATTTCTAAAAATTGCTTTATAGCAATAGCACTTAGACATACCACTTTATAGTGCTTTATAGCGGTTTACAGAATCAGCATATTGCCCCCAACAATTTGGCTCCTCATTTTACCCACCTCGGAAGGATGGAAGGCTGAGTCAACCTTGAGCCTGGTGGGAATCGATCTGCCAAATTGCAGTAGGAGTAGCTTGCAGTACTGCACTCTAATCACTGCGCCACCGAGGCTCTGTTTTATGGCCAGACTAGGTTTATTACAAGGGACATGAGAAAAACCAACAAAGAAGGATGTCTGGAAAAATACAGGCAGGCATGGGTGTTATTATTTGTGTCAATATTTGTGAAGCGAAAAGCACATCTGTCAAAGCTGATGCAGCATTGCAAAGTTAGCTTGTGCATTGGCTTCAGAGAGACATTTCATAACGTAGTAAGCAACACAATGGCACTATGCTAGATAAGAATGTCAGATTAATTGTAAACTGGCTTTGAAGAGGCAAAGTCTAGTGATGAAGGCAGCAGGCTAAAAACCGGGAATGGGACTTCTAGTACTGCCTTAAGTAGGAAAGGATCTTTGCGCCAATCACCCTCTCTCAGCCCAATCTACCTCACATAATTGTTGTGGAGAAAATAAGAGAAAGGGGTATGTTTGTCACCATGAACTATTTATAAAAATAATAAAGATGGGACATCACATCACAACTTAACAATATAACATAACCCCTGTTTATACAGTACTAAGAAAAAGTTCAAAAGGGAGATGCAATTATCAGAGAATGGTGTCTATCTGTCATTAACATCCTACAACCCCTAACATATTATTCCTAAAAAAACTATGGTTTCAAAGAGTTAGTGCCTGAATACAATGTGTTAGACCAGTTTTTTTTCTCAGTCTTGGCAACTTTAAGATATGTAGATTTCAACCCACAGAATTCCCCAGCCAGCCATGTGGGTTAAAGAACTCTGGGAGTTGAAGTCCACATATCTTAAAAATGCCAAGATTGGAAAACATTGTGTTAGACCAGAGTAAATCAGTTAATGGGAGAAGAAATATTAATTCAGGGAAAGGATATATAGTTAAAGTCATTTTTTCAGAATATCTGAAGTGGATCTTTCTGATATATGACTCTCTTGACCCCAAACAGATAAAATTGTGTACTTTCCTACACTGTCTTATATAATACAGGTGAAGTGGATCTGTCTGATATGTGATTCTCTTGATTCCCAAATAAATAAAACTTTCCATTTTTCTATAATGTGTGACTACCTTATACAATTCTTGTCCTTTAAACCAAACCAAAACAATGCCTGGGGAATCTTTATCTATAGATGCATCAGCAAAAACAAGAAATTAAAAACTTATTTTTCTTACTTCTTTTCAGCTGGCTTTGTTTTAAGCTGGTGCTTGTCTTCCATAAATGTGTTGTTTAGAGCACGGTGCAGTCGCTAGAGGAAAAACCCAAAATAAATTAATCAGAAGGGAAATTGTCCTTGCATTTTAGGTAGATTGAATATGAAACAGGGACTCTGTAGGGAATGCAGTATGGAAATAAAACTGTTTGCCTAATTTATCATTGTTTCTGAATGTTGTATCTTTATGACAAGTCCAAAGTTTCAGCTCCTCATATTTGCTAATACTGCACTTTAATGAAGGACTACAGATTAGATGGTTGCATGCATATTCAATCCACATGTTTCCTAGGATTAGAGATTCAGCCATACAGCCAGAAGTGTTGCCAGGCAAGGTAACTAACTGGAGGTGAAATGGGCCAATAGGCTGATTAATATACTAATTCTGGGTTTTAAATCAGAAATGGAAAAGGTATGACCATCATGATGTTAACTATACAGTGCCAACACACAAAATAGAAACTTGGGAGAAAGGCTGTAGGGTTGCAGTCCAAATGATCTTGTGACTGAATGTAATAAGAAAGGCCTTTCATGGCTGATACAGAGAAGCTTTAAAGAATAATCAGATTGCAAGTGCAAGTATGTCTTTCTCAATATCATAGAGACTACAGGAAAGAAAGGAGTCAATCCAGAAGAATATTCTGATGGCAGAAATTAATGTCATTCTTCTTCTTTTATTTAATAATTGTTAAAATGTTCACAGAAAACAAAATGGTGGACAGCTAAAAAGGATAAAGCAAGGAGGGATCCAAGGAGGGATAGTTCGGTTTTTGTGTTTCTTGAGTAGCAATGATTTAGGCACTAAAAGTTCACCCGCAATGTTTCATCATTACTGAAAGCTTAGATTAGGGGTGTCAAACTCGATTTCATTGAGGGCTGAATCAGGGTTGTGTTTGAACTCAGGGTGGTGATGGGAATGGCCAGGCTGGGCATGGCCAGTTCAACGTTATTTGTGTCAGGGGTTCCTGTGGTGGCCCGAGCGCTCTGCCAGTGAAAACGGGCTCCCAAGCTCTGTTTTTGGCTGCCATGGCCTCTCGCAACCCTTGGTCAGTGAAAAGGGAGTTCTGTTTTCATTGGTAGAGGGTTGCAGGAGGCTGTGGCAGCCAAAAACAGAGCTCGGGAGCTTGTTTTCCCTGGCAGAAGCATGTGCCCCCAACATGAGTAAAAACATTGAGCTGGCCCTTGCTGTTTCCAGGGTGGCCCCGTGGGCCACATCTAAGCACATTGCAGGCAGGATCTGGCCCCCGGGCCTTTAGTTTGACACTCCTGGCTTAGATTTTGGATTGAGGGACCACATGTAGGTAGAGGTTAAGAAAAGTTCAATGGACAACTCTGCAGGACAAACCAACCCATAAGATTGATGTGATTTCTCTATGTTGTGTCTGTAGCTCATGCTGTGCACGGAGCAGGAAATTTACCAAAGAGATGTTGATCCTAATGGTGAACATAGGCTATAGAGCATCTTATAAGCTTGAAAATGTTAATTTGAATTTCTATGCTAAATGCACAAATTTATGATTATGTTAATGAATTAGTGCCTTTTCCATTCTAACACATATTATTTATAATATGAAAACAGATAAAAGCTTTTTACCTTCTGCTCATGTTGGAGAAATAAAATTATGTTACTGCAGTAAAACAGGTGTAATACAGTTGGCATGCAGCTTTTGAGCCATTGTGGTTGAAATCCAGAAAATATTGTGATATCTGTCATAGCTAGATAGTGCAAGTAATCAGAAACATTAATAGGAAAATCAAAACTAAAAATATATGATTTTTCTGCATTCGTATGTGCAACTCAGTTAACAGTCAAGGAGCTCCAAATTTCTTGAGAAAGTTCCTTTGCCTGAAAATTGTATGATATCTGAGTCACTTTTCCTAGAACTATATTATATATTTTTCTCAACAAACAAAAGTAGGATAGTTTTTAACTAGTATTATTATTTTTGTTTTTTCCAGAGTCAGTTGGAAAGATGCATTAAAAAAAATAGAAATAAATAAATAGAAAAAATATTATTATCCCAGATTTTGCTTCTTAATCATGGTTGGGATGTGATAAGATATCAAGAAGAGGCCTGGGAATGCCATCTATTGAATCCAATCATTCAATAGGACTTCAGTTCCAGCCAATGATCATTCCCTTTGAGAGACTTAGACATATGTACCTGACTTGTATGGAGCCAATATGTCATCTTGGATTTCTTTTTGATTCGTGGTATCATCAGCCTGTATATGATATGTTCTCCAATGGTAGTGAGAATAGACAGACCAAATCCAACACACAGCATCACAAATAGCCCGGAAAAATGCTTGATGCCCATTTGAAGGGTCTGTTGTGGGGGGGGGGGGGGGGAGAAAGAAAATCCATGTACAAATTTATAAAATGGGAACACATATGCAGCAAAATCAACAATTATTTTTTTACACCCCTTCCACTCAATTTTCTTCCCATTTGATGCCATAAAATGAACATTTGCAGTATTGCCATGACACAAGAGAGTTTTAGTTGCATGAGACATGGAATTAAAGTTGGCTCTACCAAGTTACTGGGACCCAACCTATTGACAGGGTTCAATCATAAAGTTGCATACTCAGTGATAAGACTTAGCTGCCTTTGGACTGACCTAATTAGAAATGAGAGATTGCTGTAAACTGCTTGCAACTTTAAGTCCAGGTGCTCTTTGATTTACAACCGGTTCAAAGTTCTGTTGGATCTGCCTTGGGGACATTTATGACCCAGATTTAAAATTCTGACAGTTGAATTTTCCCATAGTCACAGGACCATAGGTTGGTTGTTTGACAATCACATGTATGGTCATTTGCATCCCGTGGTCACTTGACCACATTTTATAAAGGTTTTGCACAAAGCCAGCCCATAGCAAACCATTGGTTCACTTAATTACTGTAGAATTTGCTCAATGACCAAGGTGATTCACTTAATAACCTGCTGTAAAATAGGTTGCATAATTGGGTCAGCTATGTGACCAACCCTTTTTACAACTGTCACAAGTTACAATTGTGATGGATGAGTTCCATTACAGTTGTAACTCAAGGACTCCCTGCAACTCAAAAGTCCCGGAAGCATCACTACTCTGAGCTTCTTACTCTAAGGAGAAAGTTAACCCACCAGCAGAAGTTAACGGTTTCAAGAGTAGTGCTGATATCAAAGAGCTCATCAGTGCTAGCTAGTAAGGAATGGTAAGGATTCTTTACTAGCACTGATGATGTTACAGTACCTAGTTTGGGCAGTGAAAGGTTTGCAACAAAACAAGTAAGCTTAGAGAGCATCATGGACACTTAATTTGAACCCTGAACTTCAAATATTCTCCTTTATCCTTTACTGACATGTCCTGAGATAGCTTGAGACCTTTTAGTTGAGTTCAGCAATCTCTCACTCAGTTGTGCTTGTAAAATTTCTTTTTTCCAAGATGGCTGAGATTTGTAATGGAGGGTAAATGCTTTACGTTGCCCTTGATTTGAGTCCCAATGTCAAACTTGATCCATCAATTCTTTTACATAAGCCTTGTCCAGTGAAGAACCCAAAGGTTGTCGGTAGATTATAGCGTATATCACATAAGAGGAAGAGCATGAAAAGCACCCCTAATCTTGTGCATGTATTTATGGTGGCCTGTAATAATATTGCTGGTATATGCATGGGGGCAAAACAGATATCTGAGTTTGTTTCAGGGTCTGGTTTCCATGTTAGCATCATTTCTTGTTGTTGCTTGTTGGAAACTGCTCCAGTTGAGTGGTTGCCTCTTTGCAAGGATGGGCCTGCCAGACATTATGCAGCAATGAAGTTTGTGAAAAATGAGGAAACTCTAGTTTCATACTAGACCACCTAACTATAGAACATAGAATTCTAGGGCTAGAAGAGACCTCAGAGATTTTCTAGTTCAACCAAAGGTGGGAGACCTTATACCATCCCAGTCTAATGGTTATCTCATCTATTTTTGTAAAAACCTCCAGGTGGTAATTCCAGGTGGTAAACTATTCCATTGATTAATTGTTCTCATTTCAGAAAATTTCTTCTTACTTCTAGGTTGGATCTTTCTTTAACAAGCCTCCATCCATTACTTCTTGTCCTGCTGTCTGGTGCTTTGGAGAATAAGTCAAGGCCCTCTTTTCTGACAGCTCCTTATATACTAGAAGACAGTTGTCATGTCCCCTTCTAATCCTTCTCTTTGATAGGCTAGAGCAGGGGTGGGATTCTACCAGTTCGCACCTATTCGCTAGAAATGGTTGTTAACATTCTAAGCAGTTCGGAGAACCAGTTGTTAGAAGAAATTACTGGCCTAATCCTGTAAGGAAGGCAGGAAGGAAACATTCTGGTGTTGCTTACAGAAACTGCCTCTCCGTTAACCCTTATTACATTCTTGGCAGGACTAGACTTCCTGTCTCTGGAACTTCTCTGGAGTTTTCCCCCCCATCCCCTTTGCTGGTATTTTGCTTGTGTGGAGTCCATTCAAAGTTACAATGGCACTGAAAAAAGTGTCTTATGACCATTTTTCATATTTACGACTGTTGCAGCATCCCCATAGTCATGAGAGGCCAGACAAGGAGATACGTGCCTCGATGTGAGTGATATTGGGTTGGCCACACCCAGCCAATAACATGACCACCAAGCCATGTCCACCCAGGCACATGACCACTAAGCCAGGCCTACCATCTAAGCCACGCCCACAGAACCAGTTGTTAAAAATTTGAATCCCACCCCTGGGCTAGAGGTTAGGCAGCCTGAGCTATGGAGATAAGATGAAGGCAGTATGAGGGAAACAGGTAATGAAGCAGATCTGAGTTGCAATTAGAAGAATGTAGAGATACACCCCAGGAATATTAACCCTTCAGATAGTACTTTTAGAAGTCAGCTGTTGCAGAAAGCTGGCAGAATGCTTCACAGAATTCCTGGCGTTATCTTTTTTCATAGGACATATGAGACAATTCCATGCCAAAATATTACCAAAAGTTTGTTTAAACATTCAGGACCAAAATGAGATTTGGATCACAACTAGGAAAAGAGGGCTAAATCTTTCCCATTCCAGAAACTGGAGATTTATCCAAAATATAGAGCCAAAGGACTTGATTTTGTCTATTTTAACTTAGTCCAAATATGCAATGAAAACACTTTTTGGTGACAAAGATAGGCTTCACTGAACAGAAACCAGCAAATGGGAAGTAACACCAGCAGATGTAAATAAATAATACTCTTTTTTTTTTGCATTTTATAAGCTTGATTTTGGACATCTAATCCTGTTTTTGGCTGTAATGAAGGCACTGTTGAGAAAAGTTTTCAATTGAAAATTGTTCCTTTCATGCTAAGAAAAAGCAAATAAAATATGGTAGTTCTTTGATTAATTAAGTAATATGCCTAATTACTCTTTTAAGCTAGCAGAGGAGGAAAAAATAACAAATCTGATGAATCTAATGACAAATCTCAGCAAATGAACAATAAATCAAAATGCGGAGTTCATGGTTTTTTTCCTACAAGGATTACATCATAAACAACTTTTTTTCTTGATAAGAGGAATGTTTTCTTTTCACATCAACCTCTTAATCTTTTTAGATTATCTTCTTGGCAGCAGCATTTTCTCTTTGACAACAGATTTGTCAGAGAGTTGTAAGCACTGAATGCAAGAGTACAAAATACGTAGCTTTCAATTAGGTTACTTTAATTAAATTCACATTGATGAAGCTCTTATACTTAGATGTTTTGATCACTTTCCACGGAATATATTTAGAATATTTCCCTGCCAGGGATGGAGGTGGAAATGGCTAGTTGTGGCTAGTCAGATGTTTCTGAAGTGTAACTTCCATTAGCCTCGAGTACTGAGACCAATGGTCTGGGGTGCTGAATATGAAGAGATGATGGATATACAGCGATATCTGGACCACAGTTTCTAGGGCTACAGATTTAGACTACATTCATAAAGGCAGGTATCAAAAAGAACCAACAACTTGTTGGGCAAAACCCATGATATACATCATAAACTATGATTGGCTTGAACCATTCTTTATGGAACAAAACAAACCTGAAAACAAGCAAAATCACCATGGTTACATACAGTATATCCTTGGTTTGTTGCCCAATTTTTGTTTAGATCTTCTAGCCTTACATTTGTTAGGCCCTAGGCAATATATGTCCATAAAAAATACCATGTGCTTTTTAAAGTTGCTACTACATTGTAATTTTTGTTGTGACAGGAAGAAATACCGAAATTTCAATATCTAAGAGGCTGCTATCAAGAAGAGGCGGTCAACTATTCTCCAAGGCACCTGAAAGCAGGACAAGAAGCATTGGATGGAAAGTAATCAAGGAGAGAAGAAACCCTAACCTGAAAGTGGATTTTAAAATGACAGGCCTCAAGAATGATGTTGAAAAAGATGCTACACTGGATATACAAAAACACCCAGCTGATATCTTAGTAACTAAAAGGGATAAACCAATAACAAACAAGAGAGTGACCTGGATAATTTTCCTATATTGCATTTACAAAAGAAGCTTTGAAGGATTCTGTGAGAAGGGACAAAAAGAAAATGAAAAGAAATAAAGATCTAAGATATTATTTGAAGAAATAAATATATATAAAGAGATCATTTATTGTATTTGAAGAGAAGGTATAAAAGTTAAAAAAAGGTAAAGGAATACCTGTGGATTTTATTTTATTGCTGACTATAGAGGAGAAGAGAAAGTATCAGTTATTAAAATTATTTATACTTGTGATGAAGGGGCATGTAATTTTTTTATATAAATAAGAATACTTATTTTTTTCTTTCCTATTTCCTATTTCTGTTTTCTTTTCTATTTTTTTTCTTTTCTGCCCTTTCTATTTTTCTTTTAATTTCTTAGTTTGTATTAGCTTTTAATCTTTGAAATTTTAATTGCTGTTCAAAAATAAAATATTTACCTTTGGTAAGAATTTCTGGAGATTGGAGGAGTCCATTTGTGAAGACCTTTATTGGATGGGCCTGACATATATATGGATGCCATGGTAGGAAATATAAGTGAATTGGGAGAATAGAATTTTGTCTCTTCCAAAATTCCTAAGACTTTTAGCTGTTAGAAATGGTTAACCAAATTCTTCACATCTTCTCTGACTCCAGATCCACTTTCAGGAATTCTTGGAATGAGAAGCCAGTAGGTTGCTGAAGAACCCGTTACCCACTTGCCATTTGTCTCCTTTGATTTGAACATCTCCCCAACTTTTCTGTAAGTTTCTATGCTCCTGGAAGCTGACTATTTCCCTGCGGAACTGCATGATGATCAAGCCACTGATGCATGATTAGAAGAGGCTGTTCTGGCAGACGAAAGCAGAATGTTTTTGTTAAGCAAGTTTGTGTTAAGGGGAAAAAAAAAACCGAATAAAGAAAATCCTTCAAGTAAGCAGAGAGGGGATTTCATTACGTAATAAAGTGCAAAGTACTGTGGGCTGAAATATTGGTTATGGAGTGGGCCAAAAGAGTGATGAAAACCAGGAGATCGATATTTCATTGTTTAGCAAGGTCATCATAATCAATATTTCACTTATAGATAAGGCCATGCCAGACCATTTGTTTTGTGTTGACATATCCTGCTATGAAAGTCAGAAACTGTAATAAAAAAAGATCTTAAGGGAGGGGGAAAATCTTGTATATGTTATCACAAACACCCAGATCTTTTTTAGAATGTATGCAGGGAAGAAATTATTATTATTATTATTATTATTATTATTATTATTATTATTATTAT
>BLBF01000004.1:25733069-25763567 GCA_015471245.1 Laticauda colubrina | reverse complement strand
ATTATTATTATTATTATTATTATTATTATTATTATTATTATTATTATTATCATCATCATCATCATCATCATCATCATCATCATCATCATCATTCTACACAAAAATGACGGCATACACAGCAAAAAAGATAACTATGCTGGGTTTCACAAATCACTAGTTGAACATTTCCCAAGTGTTTAGGACTGCGTGATGTATCGGCAGATTATGCAAGCAGATCCCAGTAAGGTGGCCTTCTGCAGCTGACCAATGGTGATCTTATCAGTGCCAATTGTTTCTAAGTGCTTGCCTAGGTCTTTAGGCACAGCACCCAGTGTGCTGAGTACCACTGGAACCACCTGCACTGGTTTATGCCAGAGTCTCTGCAGTTCGATTCTCAAGTCCTGATATCTGGTGACTTTTTCAAGTTGTTTCTCGTAGATTTTGCTGTCACCAGGTATGGCAATGTCAACTACCCCCATGGGGTGCTGCCTTGACATGGCGGGGGGGCTTAACTGCTCCAGTGAAGCTGAGAGCTGTGCTGGCAGTAGTGCAAACTACCAGCTGGTCCAACCACGTCAGAGAAGTCTGGGCCGAGGAGCAGAACTGAGTGCATCCAACAACCCATGCAATGAATCATGGTGAAACACAACCGAACGAAGCCTATACTGGCTCGGTTGTTATCTGTGTTAACAAGGACCGCATTGGGTGTTGGGGAACCTGGGCATCAGTCGACAAGTAGACTACAGGTTACAGGTGCCATAGCTGAGCAACCAGAGCATGGGCCTGCAGGGCTACTGGAAGCTGAACAACCTCAGAAGCGGCAGAAATACACCATGTCAGAGAACCGCACTGTAATGAAATGCTACTACAAAGCAGAACTAGAAAAATGAGGCAATCAAAAAAGGATGTACAAATTATGGAAACAAGAATACTCAGAGTCAAGGATAACTGAATTACGATGAGCCAATCAGTGACAATTCATCACTTGGAATAACAACAACAACAACAACAACAACAACAACAATAACAATAAGCTTGTTCTTCTTATTATTGTTGTTATTGTTGTTGTTGTCGTCGTCATCATCATCATCATCATCATCATCATCATCATCATCATCATCATCCTTTCTATCTGGAAAAATCACAGATATTCACCACACAAGCACAAAATGCAATTCCTTTTTGCCTTCAATAGGTTTTGCCTTCAGGCTCCAGGCAGAGACTATAGGGTTTTATGAACCCCCATATGCTGTGGACAGCTTTAGCTTTTGGTATTCCCTGGCTGATTGTTTCTTATTTGACTCCCCTTATCGTATTATGTTGTTATATGCTGCCTGGAGTCATTTGATGATTAAATTGTCTTAAAAATCCAATACAGAGATAGACAAATAGATAGTATCCCTGGAGTTTGCTTCTGATCACATTGTCAACATTCATCAATGTGATTTGCTAATTGAAATTCTGATTTGTTTCCATTGAATTAGTATTCTTAAGAGGAGTTGCTTTTTTTTTTTTTTTTAAATCCTGTCCTCTCACCTATCTCAAAAGCATAACTGCTAAAGTTTGTTCAGGTGGCATGAAAGATTTACTATTGCTTAAAAAACGAAAACAAAAACAAAATGGCTGTGTAAATGTACCTAGGTTTTGAACCCTGAATTGCACTGTACAATTCATATAGTCACATATATTATTTTGACATATACACAGGTCTATATAAAAATAACACTTTGGCAAACAAATAAATGAACACACTGTGTTTTTAACTAGTAGTTAAGTTTTTGAAATAGTTCTTGGCCAGACCCTGATTATCCATTAGCAATCTGAAGCCTACTGAGGCATATCTTCTTGATTTCAAGTTCTCCAGATTATTTCAACTGTTCCACTTTGATCCAAATATAATCATTGTTTAACTTCTTATTAATTTTAGACTCTTGGTGATAAATCATTGCTCATCAAACTGATTAAAGCTAATCAACTAAAAGTCTTAAAAATACTTAGAGCTGATTAGAAGTATACTTCCAATCTGCGGGTTTTTTTTTTTTTTTAATAAGTATTATAGCAAAGTTTTCAAATGATGGGATTACATGAGAGGGAAAAGGAACGATATGTCTCTTCAGCATCTCTGGCAATTACCAAATTGTGTAATCTTTCAATGCTCTACCTCAGTGGTCGCCAACCAGTGGGCTGAGGACCAACGATGGTCCACAAGAAAATTTTGGTGGTCTGCAGAGAAATGTCACCCCCAAAGCATCCCCCAAAGTAATTAATTCAGGCTGCATGGGAACACAATTTTCCTGCAGACCTTATATCTCTCTTCCAGTAGGGATGAACTACACTTATCTAGTTTGATTTTAAATGCTACGTCCTGATTTTGCTTTTGAGGCAGTTCTGACAGAGGGAAGCTTCTAAAGAAACACCTTTTCCCATCTTTATTGCAGTGTTAGCAAAATAAATGTTTTCTTTTTCTTTTCAAAAGATTAATAGGCTGTCTTTTTTCAGCCTTCAAGCTGCTTGTTATAGGAGAACTGAAGAGAAATTACATACTTTGTAAGCCAATGTTTTTCTGGCAAAATAAGAGTTATTCCTGTAAATGGGTATCCTGTAAAGACAAGTATTGTTTATCAATCCTTTTAACAGAATGTTACCCAGGACAATACTGATTCCAAATATAAAGTACTGTTTAGGATATTTTATAGAATCTAGTATTTGAGCATTTACACTTTTTTATTAAGAAATTAAGAAATCACATCATGTTTTGTAACTGTGCTTCCCAATATTTTCTTTACAATTTTGTTGGCCTTCTCACTTTTTAGCTTTCACAGGCCATGCAAGTAGCATACTCATGGAAATAAGATAAGGTCTCCTTTATATAAATAATTATAAAATGTGCTGGAAGAAGGGAGTTTCTTTGGCCACCCTCCTCATAGCTTGTTGTCATTGCACTTGAGTGACGATTAAAGAACTTAATTTCATGAAGCTGCCTGACTATCTTTTGTATCCTAGCTCAGAATGAACTTGGTAAGGAATAAAATTCCAACAGTACCAAGAAGATCACAGATCACTGTTTGCTGAGGATAGGAGTGCTACCTTAAAAACTGTTTTTTTCACAAAGAACAGTACATTTTGGGCCATATTTTTGCTGGAGAACCTAAAACACTCCTCTCTTTCAATAAGCACATTAAAATCAAGATGAAAGTCATAAGGTCTTGTTCTGATTAAATTCTGTTATTTCTGAAACAATTTTGGCCCACTTATATTTCTATGGATGAGTCCACAGTATGCATATTTCTTGACCGAGAGCTGGATGTCCAAATGGACCTCTGTGGACATCAGTACCCAGAGGTAGCAGTTTCTAAATAATCAGAATACTATAACAGTGAGATTACCAGGTAAGTTATTATTAGGAGAGAGAATCAGTTTCCCAATTGCTTCTTTTGCACTTTGCTAGGTGTGTGTGTGTGTGTGTGTGTGTGTGTGTGTGTGTGTGTTAAAGCCAGTTAAGGAGATATGCCCTACATTTTGCCAAGCTGAAGCATAATAAATCCAGGTTCATTCATTTTAGCATGCAGCTTCCCAAAGTAACCAGGATAGTGAGCACTTATAACGGAAGTCGATGGGCTGTTAATAGCAGGCATGAATTAACGGACACATAAACAGGAGTCATAGCATTAAGAGCAGGGCAGGAAGCAGTTATACTCTCTTCTCTTTCATTAGAAATCATCACCTGGATTTTGTATTGGTGTTGAGGGAAAAAAGCTTTCCAAGCTTTAACAATGAAAGATCATTTCCTCTGCCATAGCTACTCATGGTCCTTCAAGACTGCTATTTGACTGTATAAAATATGTTCATGTCACGAATGTTCATGCTGTCAAAACTGTACCTGGTATAAGCTCCCGATATGGCTCTGCTCATGAACATCTATTTTCTCTCTCTCTCTCTCCCTCCCTCCCTCCCCTAGGAATGAATGAAATGAAGACTGACATGGGAGGAAAAGTGGTTTGTTAATCATCTATCTTAATTTACATGTGCTCAAACATGCAACTTAGAATGCAATTGGCCTTTAGATGTCCATATAGTTAAATTTTACTATCCAATCTTCTAGTTAAACAATGCGCACACATGCACACACACACACAAAACCAGAAACAATTTGTCTGTTAGGACTAAGGAATGCCAATGCTGAAAGCAACATAGAAATGAATTTTACCAGAGGAAAGGGTTTGAGCAAATATACATAACCAAGAACAGGGATATGCATTAGGATAAAGGTATATGAAAATGTACATTGACTTTTATGCAGACTTTATAACAACAACGACCAACCAGAAAACATGGGTGGAAGGAGATTGAAATAAATACACAGTTAAAAAAAAGAGAGAGAGACTCAAAGGGATGGATTTATCTATTCCGAGTGCTGGAAAGACCTATGGGACTTTTCTTACCTCAGTCACAGCAAAGCTTCTTTTTCCACATGGTACCACTTTGTACCACTTGTCATGTAAGACATCCATGAAGCCGTGGGACTTATACTGGCTGATGAGTTCAGAAATATTTGAGGTTAGTGGAGAGTTTGGAGGAAGGCCAATACCATACCCTAGCAAAAGAATAACACCAGTATATTTTCTCATTAGTTGATTCTTGACCATAATTCCAAACAAGAATATCTAAAATTGTCGCTTTGGCAGATGTTCATTAAAATATGCACCGGAACTCCTCTCTGATACTTGTTCCTTTACCTCACTGAACAGTAGGAAATCAGCTTCTATGTTGGCTCATAGCAACAACAACTTTTGCAGGAGTGAGAATTTTGCTTTCTCTGTGGGGAAAGTTCTGCTGTCATTGGCACTGTTATACTGTCACTGATATACAAATTACTCACAAACAGCAGAAACTCACAATCAGAGAGGCTTACATATGAGTGGATCTGCAAATTAGGAGTTCCTACTTGACCTACAGGCTTCTTCTGGAACTGTAAACCCACTTTGACTTGCTTGATGTTTTACTAGCTAGCAAAGAACTGGACATCTTCTCATCCATCCTCTAGCACAGCGGTGGCTAATCTTTTTGGGCTCCTGTGCCAAAAAATTGTTTGTGCGCTTGTGCATGCACTCTCACATGCGAGCACTGCGCCTCTCAGCTGATTTTCAGCCTGTTTGAAGCCTTTTTCAGTCTGAAGGAAGCCTCTGCAGGGTGAAAAATGGGCCTGTTTTGTCACTTCTGGTATTTCCAAAAAAGGCCCGAAAATCAGCTGGGAGGCGCACGCATGTGCAGTGAGATAAGTTTGCCTGGGGCCTCGCATGCCCGCACAAATGGCTCTGCATGCCACCTGTGGCATGTGTGCCATAGGTTCGCCATCATGGCTCTAGAAAATAGTACATGATTATGGATTAAAAGCTTTTTCACACTTGCATTGTTTCCTTGTAAGTATGTCCCACCTAGAGAGAGAAGGGGTTGGTATAATGGACTGGTGGGAATCCTTCTATACTCTGTAAGGCAGGGGTCCAGTGTTGGAGCACCCACAGCTTCTCAAGGCAGGTCACTCCACTGATTAATTGTTTTAACTGTCAGAAAACTTCTTAGTTCTAGATTGGTTCTCTCCTTAATTATTTTCTCATCATTGCTTCTTGTCCTGCCTTCAGCTGCTTTGGAGAATAGGTTCACTCTCTCTTCTATGTGGCAGCCCCTGAGATATTGGAAAAATGCTATCATGTCATCGCTAGTCCTTTTTATTAAACTACACCAGATGTGGTATTCAGCAGGTTCTGACCAATTCTGGAGAACTGGTAGTCAAAACTTTGAGTAGATCGGAGAACCAGTAGTGGAAATTTTGAGTAGTTTGGAATACCACCTCTGACTGGCCCCTTCCCCATCTATTCTCTGCCTCCTGAGTCCCAGCTGATTGGCTGGGTCTTTTTTTGTTGCCCTGCATAGGAGAACAGAGCTGTAAAGCAGGTTAGTGGAGTGGTGAGAGAATAGAGATTTTGCAGTATTCTTCCCCTGCCACGCCCACCAAGCCACACCCACCAAGCCACACCCACAGAACCTGTAGTAAAAATTTTTGAATCCCACCACTGAACTAAACATATGCAATTCCAGAATCCCATCGTCATATGTTTTAGCCTCCAGTCCCCAAATCATCTTTGTTGCTCTTCTTGGCACTCTTTCCAGAGCCTGGATATCCTTTTTTAATATTATGGTGACCTAAACTTTTTCAAGACCTTGTTGATGATCGAAACTCTGTCAAGGACCTAGGAGTTATCATCTCTAATGATCTACATGCTAGAGCCCCCTGTAACTACATAGCCAAAAACCTAATCCTATGTGGCTTCTTCTCTGGTAATATCACACTACTAACGAGAGCATACAAAACATTTGCTAGACCAATACTTGAATACAGCTCATCAGTCTGGAACCCACATTACGTATCTGATATTAACACAGTTGAGAAAGTCCAGAAATATTTCACAAGAAGAGTTCTCTACTCCTCTACTCATTGCAGAATACCTTATGCCACCAGACTTGAAATTCTAGACCTAGAAAACTTAGAACTATGCTGTCTTCGGTCTGATCTAAGTATAATATATAAAATCATACATTGCAATGACTTACTATCAATGAATACTTCAGCTTCAACCATAACAATACAAGAGCAAACAATAGATACAAACTCAATGTTAACCGTACCAAACTTGATTGTAGGAAATACGACTTCAGCAACAGAGTGGTCAATGTCTGGAAAACTCTTCCTGACTCTGTGGTTTCTTCCCCAATCCCAAAAACTTTAACCTTAGACTGTCTACTATTGACCTCACCTCTTTCCTAAGAGGTCTGTCGGAACAGACCTAACAGGTCTGCATAAGCACACCAACGTGCCTACTGTCCCTGTCCTATTTTATTCCTTTTATTTTTTATTTTTATTTTTCTTATATGTATGTATCCATTTCATGTATCCATCATTATGTTTATATTTATATCTGTTGTCTTATAATTGCTTGACTAAATAAATAAATAAATCAACAAGTAAATAAATAAATAAATAAAATGAAATAAAAACTGGATGCAATATTCCAAGTGTGGTCTTGCAAAGTCTTTATCAAGTGGTAATTAAAACTTCATGTGAACCTGATTCTATCCTTCTGTTAATAGAGTCTAGGACTGGCTTTTAATTGGCAGCTGCACTGCTGGCTTATATTGAGGTGATTGTCCGCTAGGATACCTTATGTCCTGATGATTCCTCCATCATCAGTCATTCTAATTCCTCAACCTGGTAAACTCAGTGGTGTTGCAGTTCTGCTCCCAAATCATCAGAATCATGCTGGCTGAGCATTTCTGGAATGTATTTTGAGCCCACCAGATTAGGGAAGTCTGTGTCAACTAAAAAGATACTCCTTTGGTCTTTTTTAGCTACCAGAAAAAGGGAGTAGAGGAAAATAAGGCATTCTTTAAATGCCTAGATAATTATCCCGGCAGATCAAAGTTATCAGAGCATAAGAAGGTTATTAGAGAGCATGATGGATGACTCTTGAAGATGGGTGTGTCCCATTGGAGAAGTCACATCTAGGGGTGGGGGGGAAGACCAGGATCAAGGGGTGATTTGATTTAGTATTGGCTGCACCCAGCCACGCACCAACATGAAAACTTCTAATAAACCAATTTACTTTTCTCTGAGATGTGGTGAGAGATTTTGATTTGAATGAGGGTGGATTTATTAGAGCCCTGACAGTCTGATTTAAAGACTTCTTTCTTACAAATAAATAAATTGAGCTCAGAAGCCCAATATGATATTAAGTTATGATTTCTGATATTTTCCCCTTTGTATCTATTAAACTGAGTTTAAATGGAGCTAGCATAATATAATGTTATATTAATGTCCACTTCCCTGAAGTTTATCTGAAAGGGCAGTAGCAGTTCAGAGATGGGTAGAAAAAAATATATTAATTCCCCACAACATCCAGTAAAATGTCATTCTGGAGCACTGAAAATCAAAATGGAAGAACTGATGTGGGAGACAAAAGACCAAACTGATGAGCCTTACAGAAAGAAATTCAGGGTCGTTAATCTCTCATTCTATCAGCCCTCAACATTTCTGAATGAGATCTCCTCTCTCACTTATTATAAAATCAGTATTTTTGGCTTTGAGATAAATGGAAGATTTGCATTACTAAGACTGCTTTGGATTATATGATTTTATGCTTTTTTTCTTCCCAATGGTTTTTCTGCTTACTTGTTGCGAGCCATTTTGAGAATTTTACATCAACATGCTCACATAATAAATATGGGAAAGGGAGGTTAATATCCACTGACCCATCTGGTAATGACATTGGAAGATGAAATGCAAAAAGGAGTAAATGATCAGAAGCAACAATTAATAAAGTGAAACGAACTGTGTATGAGTGAAATAAAAAGAAAGAGGAAGGATGCATGATATCTCAGTGAAGCTGGTCTGGGTTTTAGGGAACTCAGCCGATAAATACATGCAAGGAAGTGAATGTGGAGATTGTGAAGAAAGTGATATATATCTCTTTCCATCCTTCCATCCTTCTAAGATAAGTAAAATGAGGACCCAGATTGTTAGAAGTAAAAGAAAGAAATGAGAAGGAAATGTTCTAGATTATTCTTCCAACAGAATGAATGGAAAGTAGATGCAGAAACTGTTTGGAAAAGAGATCATAGAAATGTATTCTGTAGCTCCTGAGAGTAGAACTAGTGATTAAAACTATAAGGAGATGGATTCAGGCTAGATACCAGGAGAAACTTTCTGAGTGGAAAAAGTTGTCGTATGAACTGGTGAATTATTCTTTGGTGTTGGTCCTTTCACAGAAGTTGATGGTCATTTGTAAGAGAAGCTCGAGCCTGCAGTGAGCAAGGAGTTGCATTAAATGATTTCTGGAATCTCTAACTTCATGTTTCTGTGAAAAGAATTGTGTTACAGAGTTCCACAGAAATATATGTGGTTATGCTAAGAATGAAAAGGAAGCTTGATGAAAGGATGATGTGAAAGAGATTGTAGGGGACAAAAGAATCCACACAAGAGAACATTTGTTGCAAAATATAAAGATGAGGGAAATATATTGTATAACATATTCAGAGACAGCAAAAAAAAAAAAAAGAGTTATAAAGAAAGTAGACAAAGATAAGAGAAATGATTAAAATTAAAAAAACTCAGAGAAAATGCACAGTATTTTGAGGGAAATTAGTGTGATATGATGGATGTAAGAGAAGAGATATAATGCTTAGTGAATGATTGAACACTGAATCGCAAACATGAGTTAACAACAGTCCCACAATTATTCCATGTTCTGTATTTGTGGAGGGCAACTTAAATTTGCTTGTTTGAAGTGATGTATAAGCAAGAATGAATGGAATGGAATGCTTGGGATCACATTGCTATTATTATTGCATTGAGAATATGAATGTGCATGTACTTTTTCCATGTAGATGTTGCTGTGTGGTTGGTCTTAATTATTTGCATTGTGCAAAGGAGAATTTAATGATGCAATGTGTGTAAGGTCATGCTTTTTGCCTATTGTGCGTTTGCTGTGGCATGAGAAATATAAAAATAAGTTGAAATGGAGATTGGTTGTAAAAGAAGTGTGTGCAATAAAACAAGAAAATATGGGATCAAGGATGAATGGATGCTGAACAAATGTGGACTAAAACAAAAGTAGAAGACCAGAATAAAAGAAACATATTGAGATGGTCTGATGATACCTTGAGAATATATGAGGCATGAATCAGAAAATAAATATATAAAGGAAGAGTGAATGGGTCAAGAGGAAGATGCTCCAGTAGTTTTGGTATTGCACCTAAGGCACCTATTATTATTGGTGTTTTGACATTTTTCAACTGAGAAAGAGAGCCTCAGGTTTACACCAGTTAAAAAGAAGATGCCTATTAAGTGAACACATTCCAGAAAGCCCTACAATTTTGCCAATGGGGATTTCTAATTGCTTGTATAATCACACGCCAATTCATGACTATTAGTGGAGTCCACTAAGTCCTTGCACAGAACTGGAAAAGAGCAGGAGATCAGCAATTCCTGCACCATGTTTTGCATCTGGGAAATATGACATCGTTTTATATTAAATGATGCCCTTGTGTGTTTGGATATGCAGGAAATTACATTTAGCCAGCTTGGTTGGTTCACTCTAAGGGTTGTCTATTTGAACTAACTGATTTACAGAGTGGAACCATTCATGCTGTAGAAAGTTAAAAGTCCATATTTGCCAGAAATAAGAACTGGGACATGTCATGATATTGTACTTTGCTTGCCCCCAGATGGCAATCACAAAAATACTTAAAGGCCTGCCTGCCTGCCTTCCCACCTCCCTCCCTCCCTTTTTCCTTCCTCCCTCCCTCCTCCCTTCCTTCTTTCCTTCCTCACATAAATCTGAAAAGCAGCAACCATCCATTATTATGCAGATCACTGAACCTTACTATTCTTAACACTTCTTTCCCACCTTGTTATCCTACCAAACCAGAACAAAACACAACATGGTAAAAAGAAGCTTTGCCTTCTTCATGGATGGTTATTTCCTACTCTAGTGATTTTTTTCTTTGATTATGGATATTCTTTGTTTTTAAATATAGCAAGGTGTTTTGTCGGATAAACAGCATGTGTTTTGTTTTGCTGTGAACCAAGGAGGAACTCCTAAATAGTGAACATCCAAAAGTAAGATTTAATTTGATTTTAATTTAAAATTGGAATTCAATTACTTGCTGGTATAAACAACATTATATAGCATTCATTAAATGCAATTTGTATGATTATGCCCCAGGATTTTTATTCTTTGACATTCTGTGACACTAACAACTACAATTTGGATGCCTTCCAAGATTTTCAGTGGTTGGGCATCTCCCCATTCCCCACTACTATAAAAGATATGTAGAAAACAACAAATAAAATGATCATATAAAACACAGTTTTAGAAAGTTGCTTCATACCTTCAATTGCAAATGGTTTTCCCACCGTCAAAAGTTTACAGTCTGCATCAATGGATACTTCATAATCCAGAAGGGCTTTGTCCATGATAAAGGCATCTAATTTCTCCGGATCCTGCCTGAAAAGGAAAATAGTCAACAAAGTGCAACAAACAAGCAATGTTTTATCCATTTCTACAAGGCTTCCGGTTTCCAGGTGGAAATTCCAGATCTATTTTCTTTAATCCTTATAAAAACCAAAGCAAAATCTCATCTATGAGCCAATAAATATACATAATCTGATGCTGGTATCGTAGCCTGTGAATCAATTTATCTTAAAAAAGAAACTGGGTGAAATGTAACATGTAAGCCTTTTAAAAGCTACTGGATACATTTTAGCTGGAAACATTATTCTAAAGCCCCTGTCACACTGCACCAATGGATGGAAAGAGAATGTAAAACGGAGAAAAACATTTGCCATCCGTTGGTTAATGCGATGCTTCTGTTCTGTATTCACTGCCTCCGTTTTGCTTCCTCTCTATCCGTCCAGCATCCGTCTATTGACATTTCATCTGCTCAGAAGGTTTTGAGCTGCTCAAAACTTTTGAGCGGAAAATGTATCCAATGCATCCGTTCTGCATCCTCTAGGCATACGGGGGACATCCGTTCTGCATCCATTATGCATCTGCTATATCCGCTAGGCATCCACTGCGCATCCGCACAACTCAAATCCGTTCCAGCGGTAAACAGACGCAGGGAGGAAGCGGAACAGACGCTCAGCGTTAGTAGCACAGACGGAGAAAGGATGAAAGTGGATGCAGCTACGCATCCGCATCATCCGCTTCATCCGCTACGCATCCGCTCTGCATCCACTCTGCATCCTCTACGCATCCGCTCTGCATCCTCTATGCATCCTCTATGCATCCTCTATGCATCCGCTCTGCATCCGCTTCCATCCACTTCCATCCGCTAGGCTTCTGTTCCGCATCCGCTTTCCATCCGCTCTGCGTCCTCCCCTGTCCGTTCCTTTCTGTATTATCCGCTCTGCTTATGCAAATTTTTGCCCCTTTTGAGAGCAGATAACAACGTATGGAACATTTTTCTCGTCTGCGGTGTCCTTTTTACAAACATTTTGCATCCGTTGGGCAGTGTGACAGGGCCTTAAAAGCAGCAATCAGATATTAAAAAAAAAAAAAAAAAACCAGTAATGCATTTTTTTTAAATCAAACCTTATCTGGTAATTTTTGAATAATAGCAAACTGATCTGTAAAACCTATGGAGCTTCAAAGGACCTTGGATGGACTGCAGTGTCTTCTCTGAAAATTTAGGTCAGATGACTTTCAGTCAACTTTGCTCGCTTATTCTGTTTTAACATCTATTTACAACCCACACAGAAATGCTGGGGGCATCTGGCAGGGCTAGGTAAAGTTTTTATGTGTTAAATTGTTCCTATATTGGCTGTTTTATTCACAGTTCTTTTCCTCATCATTTCAAACAGAGATTTTTTTCCCCTTTGGGTAGCAAACCCACATTGGGTTGAAATTGTCCATACTGATTCCAAGATCCCTTTCCTGATCACTTACTGCCAACTCTAATACCATTAATATATAGGTGATTCTTTTGTGGCACTCTATTTGTTTATATCAAATAGGACTTGTTATTCTAAGCCCCTTTCTTCCAGCTGAAGGGATCATTTGGGAACTCCCTAGTTTGTTGAACATTCTGAGATCCAATGAAGTGACCACCTCACTAATAGGAATAGCTCCACTATAAAGTCCTGTCTTTCAAGAGTACATTAAAAAAAAAAGGCATATGCTGTGAGAGGCACTCATGGGGCTAGGGTGAGCGTGGCCATGGTGGGTGTGGCATAGTCAGCCTCCTGCACCATGGGGGGTGTTTTTGCCCTCTCCAGGCACTGGAGGCTTCCTGAACTTCTGTGTGGCCCATTTTTCACCCTCCCCGAGTCTCCCCGTGTGCCCTGCCCTTACCTGCATCCAAAATGGGCTGCTTGGGGACTCCAAGGAGGGCAGGTGGGCAGGGCCAGCCAGGAGTGGGATTTGGGGGTTCTCTGAACTGGGCAGAAACTTAGCGAGGGGTTCTCCCGAACTCCTGCGAACCCCCAGTAGCTCACCCATGCATAGGGGGCATCAAACATAAGCAGATGATTTTTTAAAAAGTACTCCACCATTGCAATGGAAACTGAAACCTTTTTGTTTGTGAGTTGTGACACTACATGCACATATTCAAGAAGGGTCCAGGTTACTTGAGGGACCGTCTCCCCCCACTGGGATTGGCTGGTACCACTCGTGCTGACAGAGGAGACATGCTGTGGGCCCAGTCAATGCAATTAGTCCACCTGGTGGAGTCCAGGAGGAAGGCCTTCTTTGCTGTGGTTCCTGCCTGCTGGAACATCTTGCCCTCAGATGTGAGGTTGGTCCCAACTCTCCTATCTTTTCATAAGGGCCTAAAGATGGCGCCCTTGCAGTTGGCTTGGAGCCCCAGTGGGCGAATAGCACAGTGGAGGTGGTTGATTGAGTAATAACAGATCCCATCTCCCATCACTCTGCCTCCTCCCTCCCCACATGTCCTTGGTTTTAATGTCTGATTTTAACATTTTCTGTTTTAATTGTATATCTAACTGTAAGCTGCCTAGAGAGTTATCTTATGGTAAGATGGGCAGCCAATAAAATGCATAAACAAACAAACAAACAAATAAATAAATAAGCAAGCAAGCAAACAAACAAACAATCTGCGGTGGTGCAATGCTCCAGTGTTCATTTTGAACAAAGCATCAGCTTCTGTAGACATCTCTGAATTCCAGTGGTTATTGACTGGTCTTTGGAGAAGCAACAATATATTTCTGTGCACTCAGAAACAAAGAGGGCCAAGCTTTCTATTCATTAGCTATCTTCTTGCTCTCATTGGCCTTTCTGCGCATGTTAATCATATGTACTAGGGTGAGGTACCTGCACAAATAAATCTGGGATAAGCAACCTGTGGGCCAAAGGTGGTATTCAGCAGGTTCTGACCAGTTCTAGAGAATTGATAGTAGAAATTTTGAGTTGTCTGGAAAATGGCAAATACCACCTTTGACTGGCCCCACCCCCATCTCTTCTCTGCCTCCCAAGTCTCAACTGATTGACAGGGTCTTCTTTTGTTGCCCTGCACAGGAGAATGGAGCTGGAAAGCAGGTTAATGGGGTAGGGAGGGAATGGGGATTTTGCAGTAACCTTCCCCTGTCACGCCCACCATGCCACGCCCACATCACACCCACCAAACCATGCCCACAGAACCGGGAGTAATTACCAGTAGTATTTCAAAAAATTTTGAATTGCACCACTGCTGGTGGACTGCAGTTTTTTTTAAACTGAATTCTCAGCATCCTTTCCATTAACCATTCTTTCATGGGCTGCTTGATGCTGCAGTTCAGCGATAGCTGAAAAGCTACAGCCTGACAGTCTCCCTTAAGCTGGAATGCCAGCCCAGGGGGAATCGAAGACGTGCCTTCATCGATTTATCTCTAATCCCAGGAAGCCTACTTACTTCAAGTATTCCACTCCATCGGGAGTTGCAGGTACATTGAACCGCTTCATGTATTCATGCATATCTGGAAAGCTTTGCTTGAAATAATCTTCAGAGCTGCTTTCTTTCACAGTTCCGAAACGAAACCCCTGGGAAGGGTGATGCAGCTGAGGAGAAATGCCAAAACATTTTAAGAACAAAACCAAACTGGAAAGAATTTGTATGGCTTAGTTCCTTGAATTTTGGAGAGCGTTGTTCTCTGGATGAGAATTATTTATCAGTCCTTCGGGAATTACATAATTACATATTTAGCTGTGGGCTAGTTTAAAGGCACCGAAGAAGCTCCCAAGGTTGAGGATAAATTTGAAACTCATCTTCCTGGGGTTGCTCCAACAACATTACCCTATTTCACTACAGCAGGGGTGTCAAACCTGATTTCACTGAGGGCCGCATCAGGGTTGTGTTTGACCTCAGGGACCAGGATGGGTGTGGCCAGGATGGGCATGGCTAGCTTAACATCACATCATCTTTTTTTAAAGAATAGTGTGTATTTTAAGAATGTACCAAGCAGAATTCTATTGGAAGTTATGTATTATATTGAATGTTATAATCTTAAAGTATACATTGAAGCTTAAATAAGAGTTGAATGGATAAAATTAAAAGTTATAAAGGTGTCATACTCCAGTTAGTAACTACAGGGGAAAATTTGTTTAATGAGAAATGGTAATATGAAATTAAAACAGGACAGACAAAAGTATAAATATAATGATTTGAATTGAGATGAGATTATCAAAATAAAGTTGAGAAAATTAAAAGAGGGCAAAAACTATGTAGAAAATGTAAAACAGTAATAAGATATGGAATAGAACACAAAAATGAGCATGAAATTGAGTTTGTGTCTATATGAAGAAGTGATAACCTGGGACTATGCTATTTTAAAAAAAAGATGGTTTATTTGTATTATGGGTTTTTTTGAAAACCTAAATAAAATTTTCAACAAAAAAACACATCACTCATGTTGCGGGTTCCTGTGGTGGCCCAAGTGCTTTGCCAGGGAAAACAGGCTTCTGAGCTCTGTTTTCTGCCGCAATGGCCTCATGCAGCCCTTTACCAGTGAAAACAGAACTTGAGTTGGCCATATGTGCCCCCCCCAGGCCCTGTTTTCAGCCATTATGGCCTCCTACAGCCCTCTGCCAATGAACACGGAGCTCCCTTTTTGCTGGCAGAGGATTACATGAGGTCGTCACAGCCAAAAACCGGGCCACATGCAGCCCTCCAAATCTCCATTTTCTCTGGCAGAGGTATCACAGGCTGGTCCTTCACCATTTCCAGGGTGGCCCTGTGGGCCAGATCTAAGTACCCCACGGCCTGGATCCAGTCTCTGGACCTTTGCACAACAGCCTTTAAATGAGTTCTGTTGATGGTTTCAATCAGAGCTCAGCCTTAATAGATCATCAATTCCACAAGTTAGAAAGATAAACCAATAATTCCAGAGCTGCCCAACCAGAATACCCAGTTTGAAACTCCTGACAGTTTTTAAATAGTTCACATCTAAAACAGGGGTTTCATCTCATAGTTTATCATCTAAAACTTGGCAATTTTAAGACTTGTGGACTTCGACTCCCAGAATTCCTCAGCCATCAATGGCAAGTCCCCCAATCTTAAAATTGCCAATCTAAAACATTGCACCACATAGTTGAATCAGGAAATGGTTTTTATTTGAAATTATTATACATTTACTCATATATTACTTAATTTTCTGGTGTTTTTCTGAGTTCCTCACGTGATAATAATGGAGCAATATTTTCCATTTGTTTTGCAAAAGTGGTCATAGTTGGATCTGAAGTTGCAAAGAAGGTGTTTGGACATCACACAAGGTCTTAGCCAATGTTCCCATGTCTCTTCTAGTAGCCATATTTCTTTCAACTGTAAAATTTGGGGAATGAGAACCCCATGCATTGCTCAAGAATATTAGCACATACCTCCAAAATTCCAGAGCAGAATTAAAGTTCACCAGAGGTAACTGGAACATTAAATCTTGAAACCATATCACTTTTTTCTCACTGTGTCTTGAAGATTAAGGCTGTAAAGTAGCTTTTAAGGTGAAGAGCAAAACTTCTGTCTATTTTTTGATATTCAATGTCATTTATTCACTTGAGTCCCATTTGGAAAATAGATCTGTGACATAATTAGGCTAGTCATGGGCCTACTTCAATCTTCATTTTATAGTCAGAGTCATTATCACATTATCATACTTCTGCTATTGCTTAATTGAAAAAGACACTTAGGTTTTAGATATGCAACAAATCTTTGAAGGACACTTCAAAATAAGCCAAATTGCCACTAACTATGCAGATGTTCAAAGATCCACTGCTTAAGAGAAGAATGTCTTCCCACCTTTCTAACACATAAACAGCTTAGAGTGATGAGGTTAAATATCTGATAAAATGGTAAAACCAATGAACAGAGAATATATTGAGAACAAACTTAGGTAAAAATATGACTAATTTGCAGAAAATAGCTTCAAATGAGACCAGTGGAGCTACATTAGAAAAGATGTTTCACAGTTTGAATAATATTACAATTGACAGGCTATAAAAAAGAAAAACCTAAATACTATAAAGACCATAAATGTAAAAAGTAGAACAAGTAACGACTTTCAGACAAATAAGCTTCTGTCACTTACTTGTTTCAGAAATGAATGAATTAAATGCATTTACATATTATCATATCTGAATGTGGATGTTTTGGGGTGATATCACAAATTTAAATAAAACAGTAACACAAGCCAGCACTTGTCAGAGAATAAGAAGTCCTTTTAAATATTTTTTTTTAAATTTCCTAATTCAGAAATTCAGGACTTGGATCCCACTATTTAATATCCTCCTCTGATACTGTAGAGCAATTAACTTGCCAACCTTATAAAATAATGCAATTAAAAATTGGCTTGAGGTAGGCCTAAGCCAAGCCTCTCTATAAAATAAATGTTGGTGTGAATTTGGATGAGAAAAGGGAATGGGAGGCTAATGAAAGGAAGGATGGATCTAATATCCCATCCATTTTCCTGGATAGAGCCAGATTCATAGGTTGAATATTAGGATGGGCATAAGTTTTATCATCAGCACTAAAATGATACTCCATATTGATAGAACTTGGCTTGTATGGTAGGTGCTTCCTTTTACTCCTGAGGAGTAAAACAGTGGTCAATATTTGTGCTTCAAGGCCCCATCTCACCCATTCCTTTGTATATAATGAATGCCATGACACCACCAAAGGATGCTAACCTGTACCTTGTTAAAGTTAGCTACAATTAGTTGGGTCTAAGTTAAAGCACTAGGGTAGAAACCAGGGGGCTGTGAGTTCAAGTTCTGCCTTAAACACAATATAAACTGGGTGATCATGTGCCAGTCACTCTGTCTCAGCTCTAGGAAATTCTGAAAATTCTTGCCAAGAAAACTCCAGGCAGTCTCCCAGAATAGAATGTGATTGAACAGGACAAAACAAAAAAAAATGCAGCACACTAAACCAAAAAGAAATAATAATTTTAACACTTATCAGGATGCACAAGTTAAATTATTCTGGCTCAGAATTTGGGAAGCTGCAGTCCCCAAAATAGGAGAGGTGGATTACAAGAATAGCTATAGCATCTATAGTGATTTCCTCCTCCTTTATCCGCAGCCATTCCTCTGTTTTTAATATCTGCAGGCAAATCTGTGATAGGAAAGCATAGCGACGGGGAATGTCTTTGAGATTACATCAAGGTGGTGAATTATGGCATTTCACCTGAAGAAGTGATTTCCACAAGTGGAATCCATTTTAGAAGTTGCTGTCCATGAGTAAAGAGTCTTCTATGTAGGAATGTTGCTTGATTACTCAGCCATTGGCAACATACGTGAAGTGTCTCCAATGAATGTATTTGCCCATTAGTACCCCAGCATTTGGGCACTAATGGACACATTTGAAAGTTAGAGAGCATGATACGGGCACTCTGACAAAGTAGTTGCCATGGTGACCAGCAGCACAAACACTCATTGACTAGGGAGAAGGCGGAGCTTCGTCTCGGTGCTACAGCTGCGATCTCGGGGCTCTGAGATCGCAGCTGATATTTTCGCCCCTGGTCGGTCCTATCGGACCTAAACCGTCCCGTAGAGACGGGGATTGTGAAGGGCACAGTCCCAGGATCCCAGAGATATCGCAAAATCTCTGGTTTGATCCGGGAGAAGCCCTTTTACTGGCGGTGGAAAGGCAGCCTCCAAAGCTGCTGAAGTCGGGACAGCTCCGAAAAGAAAGTGGCTTGAGCGAGTGTGTGTCGGTTGGGTGAGAAACCTCTTTTGTATTGTAAATTGGTTGAGACCTGAAAGGATATCCTGAACAAATAAGAAACCTGTGGCTTTATTGTTGTTTGACTGGAATTGTTTGAGCGGCGTTTTTTAAAGTGATGTCAAATTGAGGCTTGGATTCTTTCCTTACTACTTCTTTTTCTGAGGACTTTAATGTGACTTTGTAGGTAACCAGATTGAATTTTTTCTTATATATATTTTTATGCTTCTTTTGATTTTTTAATTTTCTTTAGGATAGAGGCCCCCCTTGATTTTTTTTTTTCTTTTCCTCTGAGTTTTGTATACATTACTCTTCTTCCTGGCTGGGGGGGGAAAAAAGTATTAAGAGATCTTGCAACACTGCCAACTAGAGGCTTGAAAGTACTTTATTTGAATTGGGGAGAAATGTATAAACACTCCTTCTCAAGGACATTTTAATGTGATAAGATGAGGAAGAGCACAGAAAAATATTATTACAGGTGTTTTCCTGGACTCTTATCAATATTTCAACACTTGAGGCTTGGCTTTGAAGCTGCTGGAGAAGAGAGTCATAATAAGAGCCTTGGATAAATAAATAAAGTGCAGTGTGCAGTCTCTCTCTCTCTCCCTCTCTCTCTCTCTCTCTCTCTCTCTCTCTCTCTCTCTCTCTCTCTCTCTCTCTCTCTATATATATATATATATATATATATATATATATATATATATATTTGTTTTTTTAAGTTATCGCGGGTACTTACATGTGTGCTGTTCAGCTTCCTTCGGGTATTATCCCACGTCATTGTAGTTCTGTTAAAGTTGTAGCAACGTTTCAGCAGAATCTCATCTGCCATCATCAGGCTTCTGTATGGATGTGGGTCTTACAGCTCCTGGTTTTTAAATTTGAGGCTGGTTCATTCTGATTGGCTGGGAGCCTGGACCTGTTTCATTGGACTTGGAGTTTGATTGGTTGGTGTTTCTGGTTTCTTCTGTCTGTTTTGTGGCTTTGATTGGCTGGCAACACTCTGTTCTTGTTTTGGAGGCTTTCAGTGCAGCTTGGCTCCGTGTGAAAGGACGGCTGCTCTTCATTAGCAATTCTTCATTAGCAATTCTCTTCATTAGTATGTATACACACACACACACACTTATCTCACACATATTCAACATTTTATAAATATACGTGTATTGGGGGGGTGCAAATATTTGTGTACACATTTGGGTGTGTGTACAAAGCATACCCCTAAAAACATGAACTACAAAGATGAAAGATATAAACAGATATTATAATATTTCTTTCTGGATAATCTTGGAGTATATGCATCCCTTTTGGAAGAGACTGGGGAATAAAAGAGATCATTTTATTAAACAATCAAGAAGAGAGTTACAGTAAAAGTAGATTAAAAAAACAAAGAGATTATTTTGTGTGCCTGCTTTCAATCTTCATTATATCAAACAAAGAAGGAGAGAGAGAGAGAGAAATGTGACATGATGTAGGGTAGTTCAGATTTGAAAAATGAAATATTCAATCTCTCTAATTATCAAAGGTCCATGGCTGTCTGGATCACAGTCTTGATAAAAATATAATTTTTCTTAAGTATTTTTAGCGAGCATGCAAATTGCCTCACATGATGGGTAAAGTGCCTTAATTAAAAATCCACAGCCTAACCCCTTGCAAAACAATACATTTAAAAAAGAAACAGATTAATTCTATAAATCCCTTCAAAGATTATGAAATTGGCTAAATCAGGTTGTTAAATTAATTACCAAATTAGTTATCAAATTAGTTATATTACGAGTTATTAAAGAAAAGGAGACAATGACAGGCAGGAAGTACCACTAATTTCTCTCTTCCCTCCAGGAAAGCAAAATGTTGGTTCTATTTTTTTTCTCCAAAATTAAAATCTACATAAAATATTTAGCAATGGAGAAATTGTGGTTTAAATTGGACTAATAAAAGATCTGAGCAGCAATTCTTGACTATATAGAGCTGTGGATGGAATGGAAGACGCTCTGTGTGCTCCATATGTGAAACAAACATATTGTGCTCAGTGAGTGCAGCCATCCCATTCTGGTCTGGCCAATTTTCAGACAGAGTAAGATCTGCCACTGTCTGTCCATCTCTAGTTCCATCATTTCAGAATCTGGGGAAAAAATATACCAACATGCTAGATTTTAAACCTACACAGATGTAAAGGGACACTGACATTTGTTATCATTTAGAAGCTGTTGAGACACAATGATTAGTTTATCCAATCATTTATCCTCCTATCTGAAGAAAGATGTGTGTTCCTCCCAGTTCTTTTGGGGCAGCGGGGAGGAGAAGGAGGTGGATTTACAGAAAATTTCAGTTTCTATGAGTCCTACTAGCAAGGGTGGAAGGAAGGAGAGCAAATAAATGTGTGTGTGTGTGTGTGTGTGTGTGTGTGTGTCCCTCCGGGCCTGGCTGCCATCTGTTCTAAATGTGAACTAATTTACATTTAGCTTAAACTAATATGTAATGGCATATCTGATTTTTTTTTCATCCAGAGTACTGTACTTTCAGATTCCATCCAAAAGTAGGCCATTCCTGCTCTATATTCTGAAAGAGCAAAGCATACAAGACACAGGAATTTTGCTTCATACACAGATTGCTATGTCTACAATGGCAATGTTAACATTTTGCCAAAATATCTGTTATTTTTCCAACATTGGACCAGGGGGAAATCATGCTGGAATTTTATTGGTCATGCAGCAGCTATGGATGGAAAGAGGATGTAAAACGGAGAAAAATGCTTGCCATCCGTTGGTTAATGCGATGCATCTATTCTGTACTCACTGTGTGCATGATTCATACGTTCTATCCATCCAGCATCTGTCTACTGAGATTTCATTCGCTCAAAAAGTTTTGAGCTGCACAAAACTTTTTGAGCAGATGAACTTTCTGCCGCGTCCGTTCTACATCCATGACACATACAGGGAACAAACATTCTACGTCCATCGTCATCTGTTACACGTCCGCTGTATCTGCTCAGCATCCGCTGCGCATCCGCGCAACTCGCATCCGCTCCAGCGGAAAACAGAAAGAGGGAGGAAGCGAAACGGACCCGGAACGTCTGTGCAGCGTCAGTAGCACGGACATAGAAAGGATGAAAGTGGATGCAGTTCGCATATAAAGCATTAAAACGGAAAAAACGTTTGTATAGGGGACCTATCTCGGATATTTAGGATGTCTGGAGGATGTCTAGAGGTTGCAGAAGGACACCTAGTGGAAAACCAATATTTCCTATAAAAAGGGGGAGGAAATCATCTGGATTCACTATCAGTCCAGCAGCCCTGGTGTGCAGACCTCTTCAGTCTTGCTCTTGCTCTTGCTCTTCCACATCATCCAGTCATCTCCACCATGGATTGTCACACACTCCTTTTGGTAGCTGCCATCATTCTACAGCAGTGCCAAGCCCTCTTCAGGCTCTTTCACCTGTTCTATGCAAGGAAAAGGAGGTGTCCAAGAAGTGTGTGGGTCCAAAGATGGATCACGAGAAGAGCCGAGTACGGACTGTATGACAAGTTGATGGTGGAGCTGAGGAACGAAGACACTCGTGCATTCCAGCACTTCATGAGGATGCCACCAGCCATGTTTGACGAAGTTGTGGAGTGGCTGAGACCCAGGTTGACCAAGGCAAACACCAACTTCTGGCCCAGCCTGGACCCTGGGCTGAAGATAGCACTCACTCTGCGCCACCTGGCCTCTGGGAACATGTACAGGAACATGCAGTATGCCTGGAGGGTGCCACACAACACCATCAGCATTGTGCTCAGAGAAGTGGTGCAGGCCATCATCAAAGAATACGTGGAGCAGCTCCTCCAGTGCCCCACCACTGAAGAAGGCTGGAAGAAAGTTGCAGAACAGTGGTATCAGAAGTGGAACTTCCCCCACACTGTTGGAGCCATAGATGGGAAGCACGTGGCCTGCAAAGCTCCAGCCAACTCAGGGTCCACTTATCACAACAACAAGGGCTTCTTTAGCATCATCCTCTTTGCCATGGTTGATGCTGACTAAAAGTTCATGTACATCAATGCTTCAGGCAATGGGTCAGCTTCAGATGCCCAGGTATACAACACCAGTGACCTCAAGCTGGGGCTGGAACGCAACCTCATCATGGGCTTCCCAGATCCAGACCCCCTGCCCAACGACACACAAGATGTGCCCTACTTCATCATGGGGGATGACGCCTTCTCCCTCAGAACCTACCTCATGAAGCTCTACACTTCCAGATACCTCACTCGTGAAGAGAGGATCTTCAACTACAGGCTGTCCAGGGCAAGACGGGTGGTGGAGAACACCTTTGGCATCCTGGCCAACAGGTTCCAAGTACTTCTCACCACCATGCAGCATTGCCCAGAGACCGTGAGGAACATCGTGGAAGCTTGCTGCATCCTGCACAATCTCATGCGCACCCGCTACCCAGTCTTGCAGAACAGGCTCTTGGACCGCCAACAAGGCAATGGGGACATGGAGCCTGGGGAATGGAGGCAAGGACTAAACCTGATAGACACTGTGGATGTACCAGGCCCCAACAGAGCTTCACGTGAAGGGAAGAAGCAGCACAACCTCCTGAAACACTGGTGCAACTCCCCAGCTGGAGCAGTGGAGTGACAAGACAGGATGGTAGATGCTTAATGGATGCTTCCTTCAGCCTGTCTCATCACACTGATGAGTTTGTACCATATATGTTGAGTGGCCCTACAATGAACAGGGCATTTAATAAAGAGTTGTGTTTATGTTGAAATGTGTTGATGAATGATTACATTGTTATTGATAATAAAGGGCCATAGGTGTGGCAGCTGGGAGGGTGGACCATACAGTCCCACTATGCTTGCACTGGAGGTTTATCTATCCCACAGCTATTACCCATCCCACAGGTATCCCTGCCCATCCCACTGCTATCCTTACCCATCCCACAGCTATCCATCCCACAGCTATCCTTATCCATCCCACAGCTATCCTTACCCATCCCACAAGCATGCAAAGGCTGAAACCATTTCTAAAAGTTTGAACCAAGACTTTATTAAGTAAAAGAACTAAACCAAGTGTGTGAAGCAAAGATAACCTTTATTAATAACAAACTGTAGGACTTTATTAAAAAAGCAAAATGAACCAAGAAAAGTGTCCCAAGCAAAGATAAAGTCAACAGGTAACAACCCAGTCTCTGGCACTTTTCTCAGTCACTCTGAGGCGTGCCCATGGTGTCAGGGGTGAAGGGTCCAGGGGCTGTGGAGGTGGCAGTGGCTGGAGTGCTGGTCTGAGGCGCCATTGGGGTGCCTGGCCCTGAGAGGACAACAGGGGATGGTGTGTGCAGGAAGCTCTCAGAGAGCTGGCTCAGTCCTGTGATGTTGAGAGGCCCTTCCTCCAGGACATGGGATGTCAGTCCCAACACTGATGACAGATGTTCTGAGGCCGGGCTTGGCTGTGGGATGGAGGAAGGAGGAGTGTAGTGGGGCTGTCTGGTCTGCAGCTGAGCGAGGTGAGGCGTCGGTGGCATCGGTGGTGTTGGTGGCATCTGTGGAGTTGGTGGCATCTGTGGCAGGCAAGGAACCTGTTCCTGGACTGGGAAGGGCTGCCTGTGCTGCTGGAAGTCCTGGTATCCGTAGC
This sequence comes from Laticauda colubrina, assembly GCA_015471245.1. Classification (NCBI taxonomy): domain Eukaryota; kingdom Metazoa; phylum Chordata; class Lepidosauria; order Squamata; family Elapidae; genus Laticauda; species Laticauda colubrina. Next base: position 25,739,222 of record BLBF01000004.1, on the reverse strand, counting down.
CTTGGTAGGTGATGGGCTGTTAAAAGCCTTGGAAGGGCTGTGACATCGCCTGGGGTGGAGGAGCAGACCTGGACTGGGTGGGAGCAGGTTCAGCTGGGCCTGGAGGGTGGTGCAGAAGACCTATGATCCTCTCCTTGATCACCTGGTACTGGGCTTCAGGCATTTCCATGAGGGTCTGGTTCACGTAGGTGAGGAAGGGCTTTTTGTTAGAGGATGGAATCTCGAAGTGTACCGGCTGAGAGAGGAGATCTACACTGCTCTTGATGGTGTCCCTGATCTCCAAGAGGACAGTGTGGCTCTGTCCCTCCGGTCTGCCTCTCTGCCTGCTTTCTGTGTAGGTGGAGCTGTGGGTGGGGGTGGGTTGGTCTCTGATGGCCGCAGCCTCTTCTTGCTCTATCTGCATCAGGGGATCCTCCATGTGCTCTGGCATGGGGAGTGCAGCTGTCCGGGGGGGTCTCTGTCATGGGGTGCTCCAAAGATACCTGCCTGGACACAGGAGCTGACACTTGGCCAGAAGAGGACTGGCTGTCTTTGGGCTGCCTGAGAGAGAGGGTTGACAGAGGGGCTGCTCCTCGGTGGTGAATCTCACCCTCCAAGAAGCTGCACTTGGCCATCACGTAGGTCTCCCGGTCCGTCAGCTTGACCGCGGCCTGGCCAGACTTCTTCAGGTGCAGCTTCCCGTACCAGGTGTGCATGTGCTTCCACCACCCCAGGAGGACCTCCGAAGTGTAGCCCAGGCTCTCCGCCTTCTCTGTCCAAGCCGCCTGCTTCCACTTGGTGTCTCGATACAGCTTGTGTCACTTCCTCCACAGGTACTCGTTCTCCCTCAGCCATTCGAGCACCTCCTCCTCATGTTCCTCTGCAATGGAGTACTGTCTCTTCTCCCCCTTTTCGCACGATTGCCTCTTCCTCCCTCTGGCAGGGCCTTCTGGGCCCTCATCAGCAGGGCTTTGAGGTCCTAGGGGCTGGTCCACCAAACCACCACCACCAGCAGCAGCAGCAGCACCAGCAGCAGTAGCACCAGCAGCAGCACCAGCAGAGTCAGAACCAGCAGAAGCACCAGCACCAGCAGCACCAGCAGCACCAGCAGTAGCACGAGCAGCAGCAGCACCAGCAGCACCAGCAGCACCAGCAGAGTCAGCACCAGCAGAAGCACCAGCACCAGGAGCAGCACCAGCAGAGTCAGCACCAGCAGAGTCAGCACCAGCACCAGCAGAGTTAGCACCAGTAGCAGAAGAAGCAGCAGCAGCAGCACCAGCAGCAGAAGCACCAGCAAAAGCAGAGTCAGCGCCAGGGGGTGGTATGGTGGTCCTGTCCTTCTTGCCACGGCTGGCAGGAGTAGGCACAGGCTTCCTTTTCTTCCCCATGGTTGTTGGCTGAAGAGGTGTCTGGCAGCAGGTCTTTCCTCTGAATGGTGACCTGCTTGCGAGCTGCTTCCCTTTATATCCGCGGGGCTGATGCAATGCATCCTCCCCGCATGCACAGTGAATGCTTTGCATCCGTTAGGCATCCGCTAGGCGTCCGTGATGCATCCGCGTCATCCGCTCGGCATCCACTACGCATCCACTCCTTCCACTGCACGTCCGCTTCGCTGTTCTCCCACGGAAGCCCTGCGGATATGTCATCCGCTTCCATCCGCTTCCATCTGCTAGGCTTCCGTTGAGCATCCGCTTAACATCCTCGCTACGTCCTCCCCATGTCCATTCCTTTCCGTTGTTGTCCGTTCTCTTTTTGCAAATTTGGGCACTTTTGAGAGCGGATAACAACGGATGGAAAATTTGCTCGTCCGCTGTGTCCTTTTTACATACGTTTTGCATCCGTCGGCCGATGTGACCTAGCCTTAAGATGTTTAGGGTCCAAGTGATGCATGGTCCTACCTAGGGAAGCCTACTACAAGATTACTAGCAGCTTGTCAGAAGTTACATTGATATAGTGGTTGTTTTGCAAAAAAACTGAAAGAAGGAGTTTATGAAGGAGGGAGATTGTGATCCTGGAGATCACAGGCTGTGTGCTTCATGAGTGATATTCCAGCCTGATAGATGTTTTTTCAAAATGGGTACTTAATTTATTCCTATATTGTGGCCTACGGTTACAGCAATAAACTTATTTACTTACTTTACTGGTTTGTTAAAATAGGTACATTTTAGAAAATTACTGTGGAATCTTACACATGGAAAGGGCTGCAATATAGAATTTGTTAATCTGATCTCAAATTTACCTGTTAAAAGTCATTTCAATGGCAAAAGACCCTTTGTAGCTGGTGCTAAGATAGCTCACAATTTTTTTTTATAAAAGAAGAAGGAATTGAGAAAATTACCAGTTCTACATCTGCACCTTCATAACTTGCTGTAATATTTCCCACAGATATTCTGGAATATTTTCTGCACATATGATCATGTTGAGAGCTACATCTGCTAAAAAAAAATGTCCTTATCTTCCCTCAAGTTGCATCCACAAAGGAAGAATTACGCTTCAAAGTATCCAAGACCAAAGAGCATCAACATTCTGTGGAAATGAGGAGTGGGGATTATTGACTGATTATATGCTATCAAGTGGTTATCAAATACACAGATTCTCTCCGTAAAGATCAGTGCCTCACCTGGTCTTTCAAGAATTTCAATGGTGACTATTAACAACTATAACTGAGCCCATCCGTTTGGCTGCTGGTCATCCTCCTCTCCTCTTTCCTTCTACCTTTCCCAGCTTTAGAGCTTTCTCCAGAAAGCTAAGTCTTCAGATAATATATTCGAAGTGGGATCATTTGAGCCTGGCCATTTGTGCCTTGAGTGAGAGCTCTGGGTTGATTTATTCAATAATCCATACTTAGATTGCTGCCAGGAAGAAGACTGGCTCTCTTTGCCACAGACACAATGAAAAATGGATCTCTGATCTAGTACAAATGTCCTTCTGTTTGATTTCTTACAGTAGTGCATGCTAATTTCACAGATTTTATCAGAGCCCAGGGCAACCGATCTACTTTTTTCCCAAGACAGTAGTTGTCTGGGGGGGAGGAGAGAGAAAGAAATCTGCAGCATTTCACTGCAGTTAAATTTAATCGGAGGGAATCAGCGAGTACCCGCTGCAATGAAAACTTCTCTTGCCAAGTTTCTGAAGCAGTGGGCTGTATGTCCCCAAGAAAACCTGAGTAGCCACTAGCCCCCCACTCTGGTGTTGTGGGGAAATCATTCACTTTGCTCTTTGGCTCAAATTTTAGATTAAATTAAAGCTAATTCTGGAGATGCATTTTGGTTATTGAAAATTGCAGCGATGTCTTGAGATGAACCCATTGCAGTGATTTGTTTGTTTGGGTGCAGTTTCTTAATTTATGTACAATTGTATTGGCAAATTAGAAGCCCCAAAGGCTTCCCTTTGGTCTCGTTTGTCAATAGGGAGTCAACCCTGTCTTAACTAAAGCAAAAACAGGTCTGTACGAGCAGAGGGGTCATCGTTCACCTGTCTGCAGTGGAAATGATCACACTTAAAGCAGACCATTTCCTGAGCCCCTCTGCATGCTTCATCTGGTGATGGTGGTAATGACATCCTATAATTAAAATAATAATTAGGAAGTTGGCATGATGCTTCCAGTACCAAAGGTAAATATAATTGTTTCCAAAAATACTTTAGGGATTACATATACATACACACACACACACACACGCACACACACACAGTGCACCAGTGCTGCTGTTGCAAGGCATGTGTTGGGGGCCTGGATACCCTGACTGCAGGGGCTCTGAGGTAAGCCAGTGCAGGGTGTATGGGGCACCACTACCCCGTCTTGCCTTATGGCCATGACACCATGAGCAACCAGATGGAATGGGAAGGTGGATGCTGCACAGGCTCCTAAATAGGGCTTATTTTGGGGGGGTAAGGCTTATATTCGGTGCATGCATAAAAAACATGCTAGGGCTTATTTTCAGGATAGGTCTTATTTTCAGGAAAATTTTGTTTGTGTGTATGTAGTGTGTGTGTGTGTATGTGTGGATAGATAGGTATGTAGGTAGGTAGGTAGGTAGGTAGGAAGGCAGGCAGGCAGGCAGGCAGGCAGGCAGGCAGGCAGTGTTGTGGTGCACAGCTGCCAGCAGACTGTGAGGAGGTTGGGGAGGAATTTGGGCCAGTCCTGGAGTCTGGGGAAGGCTCTGATGGATGCTCAGAATCAGAAGCAGAGAGAGGGCCAGGGCTGTCTGACATTTCCCAGCTGCCCATGGAGTCAGAGGTAAGTGGGGAAGAAGAACAGCTGGATTCCAGATTCATGTATGCACAGAGTTGTCAGGAGAGCAGAACAATTAAGGAACAGGGGCCAACTTGGAAGGAAAGGCACACATGGACATTGAATGGCCCCTCCCTAAGGAATAAATAGAAGCAAATGGGGAGTGGTAGTTGCAGGAGACAATTAGTTCATATTTCTTTTTGAAAATTTGCTTTTCAGAGTTCATGCCTCACAGAGACTCCTTGCCAGGCATTTAATTTATAGCTTTGGAACAGGAAACTCTAGGCCTGGCAACTATCCAAGGACTGCTAAGGTCTGTTCTTGCAATTAACCCTTGGGAGGATTATTGCCAGGACTTTTCTGTATGTGTGAATTCCATGAATTCACAGTAACTAAATAAAGAGGGGTTTTTCGGGACAAAAAGTCTGCTTCTTGGTTCTGCTCAGTCTGGGTCAGGACAGACAGACAGACAGACAGACAGAATAGATAGAGATATGGATAAGATATAGATATATAATCTCAGAGATTCTCTTAAAACAATGAAACTGGGGTGGGGGCTGCAATCTAGGGTTCTGTTTGGGAAGGGAATGGCTGCTTGGGGGGGATAAATCACGGAAATAAGGCAAGGTGGGCCACAGAATCCCCAAATGCTAGTACAGTAGGTTGACCTTTTGTTTTCCATCATCTAGTCAATGAGTGTTGTTTTTTTTTTGAAAGAATTTTATTAATTTTTAACAAACAAACATATACAAACAAAACACAAAACATAAAAAACATAAAATATCTTTTTGGACGGCAGTTTGATCCCGAGTTACATCTTTTTGTACAGACATAGATTCAGGTTCATGCTTACTTTTATATAGCATTCCATTTCTTATTTACTATTTTACATTTTCTATATAGCTTCTCCCCTCTTTTCACTCTCTTAATTCTATTATATTTATTTCATCTCAATTTAAATCATTATACTTATATCCTTTGTCTGTCCTGTTTCAGCTGTCTATTATCTTTTCTCATTAACACAAAATTTCTTCTGTAATGACTGATTGGAGTATAATGCCTTGTCATACTTATCCTTCCCCTAGTTTTAAAGCTTAACATAACACATAATTTTCATTCGGATTCTGCGTAGTACATTCTAAAGATAGACTCAATATTTTAAAACAAGAAAAAAAAATTTTTTAAATATATAATATAATTAAAACAACAATCCATAGCAATTGAAATTATATCATTAAAATTAATATTCATTTAAGTCTTAAACATTTTACACAATCCTTTCTAAATAAGTATCATGCTTCTATGGGAACACTTATAGATTTTGCTTAGTTACATCCCCCTATTTCACTTATATTTTAAAATATTATACAATGACAATGTTCCCATTTTTCTTTAATTCAATTCTCTCATATTTGATTTCATTTATTTTATTTAAAAAATTTTTTTCGCTAAGTTACATTAAGTATTTTGTCCCATTTTATAATCATATATTATTCCAATTTTCTAACATTATTTCAAATACAAATACAACAACACAGTCTTATGTACCTTTGCAGAATCTCTTTTTCAGTTATATGTTTACCCATTATCTCTAAATAAATTCTGTTTCTTTACATCTTGTTTGAAACCTTTGTAGCTTCTCTTCCCTTCTTTCCTCCCTTGCTTCTCCACTCTACCCTTTTTACCCCCTTGTCTCTTAATCTCCACCCTCTTGTGTATTCCTCTTTTCTGTTGCTTTCTGATGTTGTGTCCACTTTTCACCTTGTTTTTCCCTTTTTTGGTTGTTTTTTTAAGTCTTAAATTCTCCATTCTCTTTCTCCCCTTTCCCCTTTCTTCCCCAAATAAAGTTGCTTGTTCATTAAGGATGGTTTCTTCTTCATCCCAATCTTCTTGTTCTTGTAGTTTCTCATATGTAGAAATTGCCATTTCTAAAAAATGAAAAA
>BLBF01000004.1:25698924-25728069 GCA_015471245.1 Laticauda colubrina | reverse complement strand
TTCCATGAACAGGTTTGCAATGACGGGTGACAGTGGTGATCCCATAGGGGCTCCTTCAATTTGCTTGTATCTTTGTCCTTTGTATATGAAATATGTGTTGGTTAGGCAGTGTTCTGTTAGTTCCATGAGGTGTTTAGCTGGTTGGTATTTATTTTTGATGATTTCAAGAGTTTCTTTTGTCAGGACTTGAGTGAATAGTGAAACCACGTCGAAACTTACAAGCAGATCTTCTTGTTCCATGTGTAGATCTTTGATCATTTCTAAGAAGTGGTATGAGTTTTGTACATATGAAGCTGCGGTTTCAGCATGGGGCTGTCGTTGTTTTGCTAAGTGTTTCGCTAGGTTTTGTAATGGTACTCCTTTGGAGCTGACTATGGGTAGATATGGGTAGATATGGGTAGATAGATGTAGAAAAAAACATCCCGGCACAGCAATAGGCTAACCTCAAATTTAAAACCAACGCCTTTAAAACCAACGCCTGTGATAGCCTGACCCACATACAGACTCCATACAGAAGCCTGATGATGGCAGATGAGATTCTGCTGAAACGTTGCTACAACTTTAAAAGCACTACAATGACGTGGGATAATACCCGAAGGAAGCAAAAACACTATATATATATATGTTTTCTGAGGTTTTCACGGGTATTTGTATGTGGATCTTTGGTTATTCGGGTTTTCTCCCGCGTAGAATTGGAAGTATCTAGGCAACGTTTCGATGAAGTCTCATTCATCATCTTCAGGCTTGTTTCTTCAGCTCTGTGCTTCTCAGAGTAATGTGAGCTTGCAGCTGCTTCTTCCTTTTAACTGCTAGTGGGGGTATGACTTGATTGGGTGGGGGTTTGGCTGTGTTCTGATTGGTAGGGGGGTTGGCTGTGTTCTGATTGGCTGGGGGTGTGTTCTGCTTAGGTGGGGGCTTGGTTGTGCTCAGGTTAGTCTTAGTTACTGGGGGATTTGAGCTGGTGAGCTGTGATCTTGTTGTTTGGCTTCGTGTTCGTGGTCGTGCCACATCTTCATGGTGGGTGTCAGTTTGCTTCTTGTATGGGTCAGAGGGGTTTGAAGCGGGTAGTGGTGCAGCTGCAGTATGGTTTCTGGTTCGTGGTCGTGTCTCCTCTTCTGTGTGGGTGTGAGTCTTTTTTCTGTGTGGAAGTGTGGTGGTAGCATCTTGTGTGGCACTTGCGGGTGTGGGTCTGGTGTCATTCTTCAAGTTAGTTACTCGTTTATTAATGAGGGCAGGTTTCCAAATGGTTGGTAGGCGGGAGGTATCATCTCGTCTATTCATGCTGTGTGGGCGTTTCTCTATCTCTATGGCTTCTCTGATTATTCTGTTGTTGAAGTGTTCGGTTTTGGCGATGGTTCTGGTATTTTTAAAGTCAATTTCATGTCCTGTGGCTTTGAGGTGTTGGACCAGGGAAGAGGTCAGTTCTTATTTTTTGATTGAGTTTTTGTGTTCTTTAATGCGTGCACTAATTCTTCTGTTAGTTTGTCCTATGTATGTGCTGGGGCAGGCAGTGCAAGGGATTTCGTATACTCCTTGGTTTTCTAACTCGATTTTGTCCTTAGGGTTTCTCAGGAAGGTGGATATTTTTCTGTTTGTGCAGAATGCTGTTTTAATGTTGTGTTTTTGGAGGATCTTGCTGATTTTGTCTGTAGTGCCTTTTATATATGGGAGGAGGGCTTTGCCATTCTCTTGTTCTCTGTCTTGGCTTTTGGTTGGGGTTTCTTTTTGGATTAGGTGGGTAATCTTTTTTGGAAATCCATTGGCTGAAAGTACATTAGTGAGGGTGTGTAGTTCGGTTTTTAAGTGTTGTTCATCGGCTAAGCATTTTGTTCTGGAGATGAGTGTCTTGGCTACGGAATTGATCTGTGCTGGGTGGTGGTGTGAGAGTGCATGTAGATAGCGGTTTGTATGTGTTTTCTTCTGGTAGATGGTGTGTCCTAGGGAGCCATTGGATTTTTTGTATACTAAGACATCTAGGAAGGGAAGTTGATTGTTGGCTTCTGTTTCCATGGTGAATTGTATTTTGGGATGTAGACTGTTGAGGTGTGAGAGTGCAGGTTTCCAGCAGACTGTCAATCATTTGGAAACCTGCACTCTCAAATAGAAAGATCTCCACAACACAAAACAGACAAACACCTGAGCACAAACAGACTCCCTCTGATGCCTCCAACTCAAACACCCCCCCACCAGGCACCCAGGTGAAACCTAGCTTGCTAATGAATAACAGCCATCCTTTCACACGAAGCCAAGCTGCACTGAAAGCCTCCAACACAGAAACAGAGTGTTGCCAGCCAATCAAAGCCACAAAACAGACAGAAGAAACCAGAAACACCAATCAATCAAACTCCAAGTCCAGTGAACACAGACCCAGGCTCCTAGCCAATCAGAATGGACCAGCCTCAAATTTGAAACCAGGAGCTGTGAGACCCACATCCATAGAGAAGCCTGATGTTGGCAGATGGGATTCTGCTGAAATGTTGCTACAACTTTAACAGCAGTACAATGACATGGGATAATACCCGAAGGAAGCTAAACAGCACACACGCACACACACACACACACACACACACACACACACACACACATATATATATATATATATATATATATATATATGAAATTTTTTGTGTGTTGAAATATTTTATACTAATCAGAGCTCACAATTTAAAAAAAACATTAATGTTTTACGAAAGACAAAGAGGAAAATTTTTTCTTTAGATGAAGCTCAACTCCTGGAGTTTTTAGAAGACTTTTTAGTATGGTGTTCTTGATTGATTGGTCATTACCAACCCCATAGTCCTGGGATTCTTTGGAGGTTCCCCTGAAGTGTGTAGCTTTAAGAGTCAGCATGGAATTATCCATTTTTGAATTTTTATTGCAATCTAATGATCTGTAAAAATTATTATGCCTATGCTGCCTGCTAGGAAAAAAAGAGCACTGCTACTCATTTCTATATATCAGAGGCGTTGTATGGAGTTACATATATTCTTAGAGAATAAATAAAGCCCTTATTCTATGCATCAACTAAAAACGCTCCTAATAATCTCTGTTTCTCCTTGACACTGCTAAAATTTATTCTTCAGCAACTGTCAAGTCACAGTTTTAAATGGAGATATTTGTGAGCATTATAAGTAGCGCTATTGCTGGTTCAAGTCCACCTGGTCTGTTATGCTACTCCCACAGCAGTAAGCCAGATGTTCAGCTACACTATTTATTTCACAGCTACCAATTTGAAGCCAAATTAAGAAGGCTTTAAACGAATCTTTGCATTTAACAAGCAAGTATTTCAACAAGTATTTTTAAGTGCACTGCTTGGAGTGGTGAAATTGATAATTATTAATATTGACATCCATAGAAGATTTCTCTCCTTAGTAGATGCCAACTTGAAAGGAAAGATATTTTGAGAAACACAGCAAGGGAAGAAAAAATCACCACCATCACCTTTTCGGTAATTATAATCAACTTCCCTCCAACCAATACTATTTTCACATTTGACGTAAGGATACATTCAATATGTATCTAATTTAATCTGTAGAAGAAAACCCGGATTCTTAATTATATTCTATTCTTCAATTAGGATTGGTTAAAACTGGAAGTTTTCTCTTCCGAACGCTGTGCTGGAGTCATCCTCAGGGAACTTCTCTCTATCAGAATGCGTGCTTTAAGCTAGTCTATCCATCATATTTATGTGGTGCCTTCCTTCCTTCCTATTGACTGATTGGTTTGTTGATAGCTGGTAATTGGCTGGCATTTCCTCGTGCTACCAAGTTCTAGGCTCCTAAGTATCTGATAAGTTGGTAATAAATCAGCACTTCTGTTTACTGATCAATACCATGTAGTATTTTTCATGGATATGGCACTCAAAATTTTCTGAATTGAAAATTAATTTGTCCTTTGTACTGTCAACTTTAGACTGTTCCTCTACTAACAAGAGAAATTGGCATGCTAGTGACACTACTGTGGAATTTGCAAGCAGCTCTTCTGGTACAAAATATTTCACCTGATAAGAGTGTTATTACACAACCTAGTGATGTGCCCCTAATGAAATAAGTTTCTTGATTCTGGAAATTAAGCTACTGATCTTGTCTAAAACTGCTTCCCAAACAACAGTGACAGATAACAGTCTTAACTGGTGTTTGTGTCCATTTTGATTCTCCAGAATGTTAATCTTGAATTCATTTACCATCCTTCATTGCTTTAGATCCTTATCTGAATTTAGATTGCTTTTTTTTTTTTTGGTTACCACTGTAGTTTTTAGTTCAGTTACCATTTGATTGACAGAATACACCCTTTTTAGAAGCTCACTAGAAAGCATTTTTTTCCAAATCTTTTCCTAGCCTTCTTACTCATATAGAGGAATATGGAAAATTATCATTTTACAACATCATTAAGGCATGACTTAATGAAAGTTATCCACTTGCACATAGGATGCATATATTTATTTGATTTATATTCCACTTTTTCTTCAGGAGCTCAAGGAGGCTTACATAATAACTCTAGGCTAGTGAACTTGAAGGAAAATGACTGACAAAATTTTCAAGGCTGAAAGTGAACTTGGATTCTGGTCTCCCTAACTGTGTTCTCAGAGGTCAACCATGATATCGCATTGGCTCTCAAAGGTCCTAAGAAGATTTAAAATGGGATCTAAGGCTAAAATACCCATAAGATATGGGTTACAGGACCCTCCTCCAAGGGATTGTTGACAGGAGGCAATCCAGAGAGGAGCTTTCTTGGTCATGGTCCCTGTTCCTCTGGAACAATTTATACTGGAAAAAAGGATAGATGTGTCCCTTTTTTTAAAAAATAAAGTTTTATTTCGGTTTTCACACATACAAAATACAAGTAAAACATCTTTTTTGAAAATAGCATGATCCCGGGTTGAACTTCCTGATACAGACACAAAACTCAATTTCATGCTCCTTTTTGTGTTCTATTCCATATCTTATACTATTCTACATTTTCTATATAATTTTTCCTCTCTTTTAATTTTCTCAATTTTATTTTGATCATCTCATCTCAATTCAAATCATAATATTTATACTTTTGTCTGTTCTGTTTCAATTTCATATTATCTTTTCTCATTAAGCAATTTTTCTCCTGTAGTTACTAATTGGAGTATGACACCTTTATATCTTTTAATTACATCCATTCAACTCTTATTTAAACTTCAATATATACCTTGAGGTTATGACCTTCAATATAATACATAATACATAACTTCTAATTGAATTCTGCTTGGTACATTCTTATAATACACACAATATTCTTTAAAAAAAAAAGATTATATGTAATTATAAACCCTCATTCCATTCCAATTCAGTTCTATCATTAATAATCATTAAAATCTTAACATCTTTAACACTTCTTTTCAATTAAATATCATACTTCCTTAAAGACACATAATCTCCATAATTAAGTTTTCCCTTATTTCTCTTCACATGTTTTGTAAATCATTAAATATTCATTTTGTTACATTTATTTATTGACAAGCATTCCACTGAATTATGATAGCTATTTTATCAAACATTTTAATCATACATTGGTTCATATTTTCCAAATTGTTTCTGTTTCTAATATAATAATATCTAATAATAATATAATACATATGTACCTTTGCAGAATCCCTTTTTCCATTAATTTTCCACCCATTATCTCTAAATAGGCCCTGTTTATATTTTGTTTCTGTCCTTTATAACTTCTTTTCCTTTCTTTCTTCCCTCTCATCTTCTCTCTTCCCCTTTTACTCCCTTGTCTCTCTATTTCTAATTCTCTCTTCTGCATTTCTCTCTTCTGATGCTTTCTGATTTTATACTTATTTTTCATTTTTTTTGGGGGGGGGGAGTTGTTTTTCCCAATCTTAAACTTTTCATTCTCTTTCCCCCTTTTCCTTTTTTTCCTCCCACCTAAGATTACTTGTTCATTAAAGATGGCTTCTTCTATGTTGCAATCTTCTTGTTCTGAAGGCATTTCTTGTTGTTTCTCATAATTCCAAATCTCCATTTCTAAAAACTGAAATACGAAGCCAAAAGAACCTCTCCCTTCTTGTACATCTTCTTTGTACTTAAGTTCCATTTTCAGTTCTTCTAAAAGTGGAGCCATTTTAAACAGTTTTAAACAACCACCCGATTGATTTTAGTCATTCAAATACAATAACCAAAAATCCAGAAATCATCAAGTAATCCAAATAGTCCGGAGTTATTTCTTATTTCTTTTTCCATTTTCTCTTTCTGGGGTTTTTGTTGTGATACTTCAGTTAAAATGTATCTTTTGGAAGTCTTGTTGAGATTTTGCTGTAAGTTCTTTTTAATTCCAGGCAACCTCCTCCCTTCCAGATCCTCCCCTTTTATTCTTTTTCTCTCCTTTCCTGTTTTCAAAAACTTTTGATTATTCAGAAATCTTTATTATCCTTTTACTTTTTATTTTCAGTATTTAATGCCTATTAATGTCAAAGTGGATTTTTTTCCAATTTCTTGCTTAAAGCCCCGGTCCCACTGCACTTACGCATGCAAAGAGGATGTATAACGCCAAAAAAAGCTTGCCATCCATTGGAAAATGCTATGCATCTATTGTGTACTCACTGCATACGTGTTTCATATGCTCTATCCCTCGAGCATCTGTCCACTGAGATTTCATCCGCACAAGAAGTTTTGAGCTACACAAAACTTTGTGAGCGGATGAACTTTCCACCACGTATGATGTACATCCGCAACATATACCGGCAACAAACGTTCTATGTCCATTATCATCCGTTAAACGTCCGCTGTATCCACTCTGCATCCTCTGGCCATCCCCTCAACTCACATCCGCTGCAGCTGAAAATGGAAAGAGGGAGGAAACGAAAGGTACACGGAACGTCTACACAGCGTTAGTAGCACAGAAATAGAAAGGATGTAAACGTATGCATCTCGTATATAAAGGATTAAAATGGACAAAACGTTTGTATCTGGGATGTATCTCTATATTTAGGATGTCTGCAGTATGTCTAGAGTATGCAGAAGGCCCCATAGCAGACAACCGATATTTTCTATAAAAAGGGGGAGAAAATCATCTGGATTGCTGGGATGATGGACCGTACAGTTCCACTATGCTTGCGCTGGAGGTTTAACTATCCCACAACTATCCTTATCTATCCCACAAGCATGCAAAGGCTTAACCATTTTTTCAAAGTTTTCACCAACACTTTATTAGGTAAAAAAAATGAACCAAGTGTCTTAAGCAAAGATAACCTTTATTAACTTTCTTAGGTAAACTTTATGATTTTATTAAATAAGCAAAATGAACCAAGTAAACTGTATTAAGTGTGTTAAGCAAAGATAACATTTATTAACTTTCTTAGGTAAACTTTATGACTTTATTAAAAAAGCAAAATGAACCACGTAAAGTGTCTTAAGCAAAGATAAACTTAACAAGTAAACAACTCAGTCTCTGACCCTATTCTCAGTCACTCTGAGTCATGTCCATGGTCTCAGCTGTCAAGCGGGCAGGGACTGTGGAGGTGGCTATGGCTTGAGTGCTGGTCTGAGGCACCATTGGGGTGCTTGGCCCTGAGGGTACAACAGGTGGTGGTGTGTTCAGGAAGCTATCCGAGAGCTGACTCAGTCCCATGAGGTTGAGAGGTCCTTCATCAAGGACTTGAGATGTCAGGCCCAATACTGATGACAGATTGTCCGTTGACGGGCTTGGCTGTGGGGTGGAGTAAGGAGGAGTGTAGTGGGGCTGTCTGGTCTTCAGCTGGGTGAGGAGTGGCATCTGTGGCATGTGATGAACCTGGGCCTGAACTGGGAAGGTCTGTTTTTGCTGTGGGAAGTCCTGGTAGTCGTAGCCTTGGTAGGTGAGGGGTTGTTGAAAGCCGTGGAAGGGCTGTGACATCGCCTGGGGTGGAGGAGCAGACCTGGACTGGGTAGGAGCAGCTTCAGCTGGGCCTTGAGGGTTGTGCAGAAGTGCTGTGATCTTCTGCTTTATCACCTGGTACCGGGCCTCAGGCAGGTCCCTCAGGGTCTGGCTCACGTAGGTGATGAAGGTGTTCCAGCCCTAGGATGCTCTGTCCAAGTGGACCAGCTGAGAGAGAAGTTCTGTTCTGGTTTTCATTGTGTCCCTGATCTCCAACAGCACACTGTGGTTCTGGCCCTCCAGTCTGCCTCTCTGCCTACATCCTCTGGAGCTGGGTGTGGGTGTGGGTTGGCCTCTGGTGGCTGCTGCTTCTTCCTCCATTTGTGACAATAGGGTGTCATCCCCCACAGGATCCTCCAAGTCTGCCGGCATGGGGAGTACAGCTGTTGGGGGGGTCTCTGCTGTGGGGCTCTCTGAAGACACCTGCCTGGACAGGGTAGCTGGCTCCTGGTTGGAAGAGGACGGCTGTCTGTGGGTTGTCTGAGGGAGAGGGGTGTCAAAGGAATTGCTTCTCGGTGGCGGATCTCACCCTCCAGGAAACTGCACTTGGCCATGACATACATCTCCCGGTCAGTGAGCTTGACAGCGGCCTGCCCGGATTTCTTGAGGTGTAGCTTGCCATACCAGGTGTGCATGTGCTTCCACCATCCTAGGAGTACTTCTGCAGTGTACCCCAGGCTCTCTGCCTTGCCTCTCCAAGCTGCCTGCTTCTTCTTGGTGTCGCGATACAGTCTCTGGCCCTTTCTCCAGAGGTACTCGTTCTCCCTCAGCCATTCCAGCACCTCATCCTCATGCTTCTCGGAAACGGTGTACTGTTTCCTTTCTCCCTTCTCCTTCCCTTGGCTCTTCCTCCCTCTGGCAGGGGCTTCAGCAAGGCCTTCAGGGGCTTGAGCAGCAGGGCCTTCACGGGCTTGAGCAGTAGGGCCTTCAGGGGCTGGAGTAGCAGGGCCTTCGGCAGCAGGGCTTTGAGGGCCTTGCGGCTGGTCCACCACAGCAGCAGCAGCAACAGCAGGTTCAGAGTCAGTGCCAGGGGGTGGGATGCTGGTTCTGGCCTTCTTGCCAGGCTGGAATGAGTAGGCACGGGCTTCCTCTTCTTGCCTGACTGACGAACCATGGTGTTCCTGCTAGATGTATGTAGCAGCATGTCTTTCCCCTGTATGCTGACTGCATGCTTGCTGCATCTTTTTATATCCACGGAGCTGATGCAATGAGGAGCTCCCCGCATGCGCAGTGAATGCTTTGCATTCAATATACATCCGTGCAGCATCGCCTTTGTTTCCTATAGGCGTCTGTGATGCATCTGCTTCATCCGCTATGCATCTGCCCCTTCCGCTATGCATCCACTTCGCAATTCTCCCCCGGAACCCCTTTGGATGTGTCATCCGCTTTCATCCACTGTCATCTGCTAGCCTTCCTATGAACATCCGTTCAACATCCCCGCTTCATACTACCCACGTCCATTCTTTTCCGTTCTTTTCCGTTCTGTTTATGCAAATTTTCGCCACTTTTTGGAGCGGATGACAATGGATGGAGCCACCCCCGAAATTTTGCTTGTCCACTGTGTCCTTTATGCATACGTTTTGCATCCATCAGCCAGTGGGACCTAACCTTAAGTCTCTTAAGCAAATATAGGTTGCTTATACTCTTAGCTGTGTTATCTCTTAGCTGTCAGTATAGGAAAAGGAGAAAAAAAAAAACCCAAATCTTTTCCCTTTTCTCTCTCCTTCTCAGCTTAAAAATCTTCTTAGGGAACAATATTATTGTTTTTTTTTAAATAGTTTCAATTCCTGGGTACCATATTTGTTGCTTTTGCTGTTTGACCCGGTCAACCAAAACTTTCTCTTCTTATCTTCCTCCTGCACATTCTTTTCTGGTCGAGTTCTTCTTTGTGGTGGCCATTTCTGACCACTGCTGCAACCGCCTTTGGGAAAGGGAGTAATAGCCAGCTGGGGAGGAGAGATGCGGCTCTCCTCAACCTTGAAGGCAGTCTCCCCCCTCTTCACCATCTGTACAAGATGGCTTAGCCCCGAAACCAGCTGGCTTGGGGCGCTCCAGCCGCGAGCACGGATCGAAGCCTTGCAGAGACGAGGTTTTGATCTGTCGCTGAAGAAGCTCAAACTGGAAGATCAGATGTATCCCTTTTTAAGGTTTGGAAAAACAGTGAAAAGTTGATTCTTTTGTAGGGTCTTTGAGAACGGAATGGAGGTTTAATTACATGCTCCCAAAGTGATAGAGGTACCCGGTATAGCATCAAAAGTATCAATTTTTAAAAAATCTAAAAAGAATGATTTTGTATTATGAAATCTTCAGTCAAAAGTTGTCATTTTTAGGACATCTTGATAAAAATCATACTTGCATGAAATTAATTCTCTTTCCCAGAATTATGAAATATTAAAGGAGATTTCAATAATGTGACATTGCAGCACTCTTACTGGTCTTCCCTCTGTAGTAATTCCCTAAAATACTTAGTAATTTGAAGTTTATTACTAGGGCTGATGGAAAGGTTACCCCAGTAAAATGGTTTGCCCAGTAGACTCTTGATGTTGCAAAGTTTCCTTTCCCATTGAAATTGGAAGTTTTCCACCAAGAAATGTCTTGACTATAATTTAAAATTGAAAGTTTAAAAAAAAAAAACATTGTAAAATGAGACAGTGGCAGTTGACTTCCAGAGAGCTGTTTAAAAAAGCTACATTTAGATGTGTTAAAACAACTTTATCTTTAAAGTATGATTTTAAAGTATGATTGATATTAAAGTATGACTGACAACTCTCTTGAAAAAGTTAAGCAGGGTCAGAGTGCTTAGACACATCTGCAAATGCCTGGGCTATGTTCCATATTAGGTATTAAAAAAAAAAAAACACAAACAAAGACAATGGGAAAACAGTCCAATGTTGCTGCCAGGATAAAGCTACTATTCTGAATCTGCATGCAGTTGTGTAAGAAATTTAATTTTGCGACAATTTCATTTCAGAAATTGCTGCAGACATTTCCCGTCCAGCTCTAAACAAATATGAAGTATAGAAAATTGCTGTTTTATTTTTAAATTAATTATGGGGGGGGGGTCTTTTTTATCTGAAATGTACTACATTTTAAAGTCAACCAAGCCATCAATTAGTCTATGAACAGAGAGTTTGGCTAGGAATGGGGAAATCCCAAATTAAAATTATTCCTGGATCGTGAAATATCTGGAAAACTATGCATCCACCGTTTCCTTTTAGCCAAACTTACTAGAGTTACAATAAGGCAACCAGGACAAGTAGAAATCATGGCAATCTATTCTGAGCTATTTATACGAAGGCTGAGGAAAAATTAGCCAGTTTGGTTAAGGCGTCAGGCTAAGAAACAGGATACCATGAGTTCATATCCTGCTTTAGGCACAAGGCCAGCTGAGTGACCTTGGGCCAGTTACTCTCTCTCAGCCCTCAGAAGGAGGCAATGGGAAACTGCTTTTGAAAAACCTTGCCAAGAAAACTGTAGGGATTTGTCCTGCAGTTGCCAGTCAAGTGTTGTCAGTCAAGACAATCTCAGGCAGGCAGGCAGGGAGGCAGGCAGGAAACAAAAATTGCAATATTAAAATAATTATACTGGGCTGATATAGCTTGCTACATGGAGTAAGAATATTGGACATTGCAATGATATTTTTGTTTTTGGCCATCATTATACAGCTAGTTCTCAACTTACAACAGTTCATTTAGTGACCATTCAAAGTTATAATGGCACTGGAAAATGTGACTTATGACCATTTTTCACTTTTATGACCGTTGCAGCATCTCCATGGTCACATGAACAGAATTCAGACAGTGGGCAAATGACTCACATTTATGACCGTTGCAGTGTCCTGGGATCATGTGATCACCTTTTATGACCTTCTGGCAAGCAAAGTCAGTGGGTAAACCAGATCCATCCAGCAAACATGTAACATAACTTAACAACTGCCACGATTCACTTAACAACTGGGGCAAGAAAGGTAGTAAAATGGGGCAAAACTTACTTAACAAATGGCTTGCTCAGCAACATAAATGTTGGGCTCCATTGTGATCACATGTCAAGGACTCCTTGTAGATCTATTCTAAAGAGTCAGTTTGGTGTTGTGTTTCAACACCCTAGACTGGAAACCTAGAAATTGTGAATTCTATTCATGGCTTAGGCACAAAGCAGAGGTGGTATCCTACTGAGTGGTATCCTAGGTACTGCTGAGCTGGTAGCGGCAATGAGCAGCAGAGACGGAACAGATTCTCTCCATCGCTCTGCTGTTGGGCCCACCTGCCTGCCCCGGCTCCCATACTCACCTTTATCCCCTGCTTTTGAAGCACAGCTGCTTTGCACGGCACAGAAGAGTGCCATGTGGCAGCTGCTGAAGCAACCTGGAGAGTGCAGGCTTGCCTCTGTGCCTGGGCGAACACCTCTGTGCCTGTGCAAAGTGCACATTTGGCACGCACGCACACGCAAAGTGGGTGTATGCATGCAAAGCGTGCCTACCAAGCCACACCCATCGAAGTGGTGGTAAAACTTTGTTATCAAAGCCTGCTGAATGATTTTGGGCCAGTCATTTTCTCTCAGCCTTAGGAAGAAGGCCCACCATTTCTGAAAAACCTTGCCCAAAATCTTGCAGGGATTTCTCCATGTAATCTGAACACCCTTTTTGGAGCTTTGGATGTTAGCTGTCTAGGATTTCAGCTTTCCTCAAGCACAGCCAGCATGGCTAGGATTGAAACATGTTTCTCTTGAAGAGCTCCAATGTGTTCCTTAGCTATCCAGCATCCTTTCTTCTTGTGCACTTTGTCAAGAAGAGGAACTTCCCTGTTGCCATCTGATTTTTTTTCATGCCTTTTTTTTTAGGTAACATAATCTGGCCACAACAACCTTGGACAAAGACAGGTTTTGTTTTTAAGCCTTTCTAGGTCAGAAAGTCACTTTAATATTTCAGCACAGGCTGCTCCTTCACTTGAAAGCTCACGAGGGACTTTATCGTAACTGCCATCTGCCAGCCCCATATTATCCTTGTCGAATACCATGAAAAGGTTAGCATTCGTTAAAATAAAATTAATAAATCCCACAAATCTTTTGCACTGAAATGTAGAATATTTAGGGTGGATTTTACCTTGGCAAGAGACAAGAAAGTCGAAAACATGAATGTAATGAATGCACTACTTTCCATAAGTTTGGTGGCTGCATTCTGTAGCCTGATTTCACATTAAAGATGCTGTTTCATAATATCGTTTCTTACTATTCTAGAATGCAAATTTGCCAAGATTTCTTTTTCTGTCCCATATCTATATATGATATAGACACTCATGTTTATTCACACTTGCATGTGCTCTCTCCCTCTCTCTCCCTAAATAAAACTGGGATAATAAAACTCTCTCTAAATAAAAATAAAAATACATTTTACAAGGTGAACTTATTCAGTAAGCTGCCAGATTTGGGGACTCTTTTCTCCTAACCCAAATTTCCAAGCATGAAAATACATATTTACAATTTATCTTCTCTGCATTTATTATTGCACTTATACCATTGGTGTCTTCTCTTATTTTATAGTCACACAGCAGTCCTGAAAGGAAGGTTGTATTGACAAATAGTGACAGTGCAAAGTCACTCCGGGAGCTTCATTGTCAAAAGGAACATTCATACTGTAATCGTTATGTATTGCCACATTATAATTTTCACTATGTAAAAAGAGCTGAACTGGAAGAAAAAATGAGAGGACACTCCAATTTGCACAACACAGTTCTCATTAAAATGTACCACCTTATATACGAATGGGGATAAAATAATCTATGTTTGTTTCCTAAACAACTTTGGACCAGCATTCAGCTTGTTTACTTTTCATTGCTTCCTGTCAATCAAAGAAGGCCAAAGGATAGATCTCACTGAAATGGATAGAGAAATACTTATTCTCCACCCTTTTGTGATAATAAGCATAAGGAAGAAATGATTGTATTATATTATGAGTATTCCCCCCTCCTTTTCCATCCCATCAACTGTCATTTGCAGGTGGAGACAGGTCTCTGATTTGCTTCCTGATTCTAAATTGTACCCCACAAATTGACTCAATATTTACATTACCTTAACTGTATGATAAAATCAATGGACCAAAAATACAAATTGTAATTCTCTTCCATGATAGCAATAGAGCACTTAGACTTACAGTATATACTGCTTTACAGTGCCCTCTCTAAGCAGTTGACAGATTTTTATATTGCCCCCAACAATCTGGGCCCTCATTTACCCACCTCTGACCCAGGCTGAGTCAACCTGGTGGGATTCAAACTGCCAAATTGCAGCCAGCCAGCAGTCAGCAGAAGTACCCTGCAGTACTGCACTCTAACCACTGTACCATTTTGGCTGATAATAGTGGCACACCGTGATAAAACTGATATGCCCCAGAAAAAGCCTGCAGACAGGATCCCAGTTTGAAGAAAAGTAGAATGCCTTCAATGTTGCAAGATCAAATAAAAATAATTTGAAAAGTATTGGCACTACAGATGATTGTCAAAGAGATAGTAGTGTTGGCTGAATTCCTATGCGTTGGCTGAATTCCTACAAGCTTTGGCATGCTTACAGTGACAAATCCCTTTATTTCATTGGTAATATAATGGAATGATATTGTTACTTTTCACCACCACTATTCCCATACTTAAGCTGGCATAGGAAACACTCATGTGATCTACAATGCCTGTTTGATCATGGTAAAAGTCTCCCTGTGAGTATGGCATGCATTTATTTCTTTTATTTACCTACAAACATTTTTCGACCACCAGTGGAAATAAATCTTCATTATTTTCTGTACATAGAATTCTAGATAGATATAATTCTTTCTTGGCCAAGTGTGATTGGACACACAAGGAATTTGTCTTGGTGCATGTTCTCTCATGTACATAAAAGAAAAGATGAATTTGTCAATTTTCTGTACATTACAATATCTCTACTGTACCACACTCCCTACCCTATGCATGTTCTCTGCCTCTGTTCCAAATATATTCATGTTTGCATTCAGTTTTCTATAATATGCTAGTAACTGGTATTGTCTGATCAGATGTAAGTAATCTCTTCTCAATGCACCTCTCCCAGAGGTGTTCCTTTTTCTATTTGATTTTTGAGCTGGGTGATACTTCCAAGATGGAACTCAGTGAGCAATTATGCCCCCTTGTATAATGAGAGATTCTGATTTGGTGTAATACATCAAATTGCTTCAAAAGAAATGCCCTGAGCACAAAAGAGTTGATGCCTTTTTTATTTCTAGATCAAACTCTTGCATGTTGCCGGGGCAGAATAAAAGGGAGACCCAGTGTTGGGAAAGCCATCAAATCACCAAGCTTATATAGTGTAAAAATGAAAGTATATGTTCTCTCCCCCCCTCCTCCTCCCTCCCTCCCAATCTGATTAACAATTGGGATTATTTCTTTTATGAACCAAC
The DNA here is from genome assembly GCA_015471245.1 of Laticauda colubrina. Classification (NCBI taxonomy): domain Eukaryota; kingdom Metazoa; phylum Chordata; class Lepidosauria; order Squamata; family Elapidae; genus Laticauda; species Laticauda colubrina. Next base: position 25,712,762 of record BLBF01000004.1, on the reverse strand, counting down.
ACGATTTAGAGATGAATCTGATGTGATGGAAACACATAGAGCAACCAGAAGTGAAACAGATCGGCGCGCAAAAGAAGATTGTATTTTTTATTTTTCTGGGAACCCCCAAAATCTCACCAGTTTTGGGTAAAACATTTTCTTTTACAGCTTGCACCTACCTTTATCAGTGTTTGGCTATTAACTCAACATGTAGAATAGCTAGGAAATTGCCCCATTCTTTCTCTACCCGGAGAAAGAGATAATAGAGCACTAGCTCTCATCAACAGAACATTTCCAAAGATTTCTGGAGAAGCTGTTTTGTACTGCTACTTCTAACTATCCTGAATTGTTCCATTTTGTTATATGCTGCCAATTACATCCACAGCCCGTTTCTGGTAAGCCATAAATCTTTCATTGAAATAGTACCATCTATACCACTTAGAACTTTGTGCATAGATAACAGGAACTCTTGTTTGCCAAACAGTCTGGAGCAACACAATTGAAATTCAGGAAAAGCACAAATCACATTTCCAGCCCCCAGTGTCAAGGTAATCCAGGAGTAACATATGAGGAGATTCCCAAACTCTTTGACCCAAAAAGCCAGCCACAAAGCCATTTTTTTCTGTAGCCTTTAGTGTCATCTTCACCATTTGATTAAGTCATGCTAACCTTTTTTTCCCCACATGGATACCTTAACCAAACTAAATTCCACACATCTTAAGGTTCCTGAGATTGAGAAACATTGGCTTAGCCCAGGGGTCAGCAACCTTAAACACTCAAAGAGCCACAAAAGTCCTAACTGGAAACCCCCCATTCAATTCTGGAGCCAACCGGAAGACCAGTTCCCCCACCATAGAGTCTCCTCCTATCATAGCATCCTTTTTCCCTCTACCTGTCCTAACTGAAAGCTCTATCAGTTCTGGAGCCAGCTGGAAAACCTGTCCTTTGCCATAGAGTATCCTCCTGGCACACTGTGCTTCCCCACCCCCCCACCAACCAGAAACTCCTCTCCAAATTGTGGCAGCAACCAGGGACAAGGAGCTGCAGTAGAGGGATGAAAGAGCCACATGCGGCTCCAGAGCTGCGGGTTGCCAACCTCTGGCTTATAACCCTATTAGAACAGCTGATGCAACTTTCCTTCTGCATTTGCTTCTGCTAATTCCTAAGATGAAATACTTATAATTCTGGAATGGGAAATCCTGCATAGAAACTAGTCTATGAATTCTTACATAAAATAAACTTTTGCTTGCTCAACCCTCTCTGTTCTGTTCTTTAGGTATATTGCATTATACCACCAATTTTTCTCAAGCAGCATGACTCCATACAAGCTGATGGGATCATGAGAGTTGACCCCAATGTCTCTGGAGGTAAAACTCTAGTGAAGAATAGAGTTGTCTCTAAAAATAGAGGCCATCATTAGATAAGCTGAAGGAACTTGAGGGCCGTGTGTCTATTTGATGCATCCACTGATTGTCTGTGATTTCAGACAGATATGGTAACCCTACATAAACCTGCCCTAGACTAGAGGTGAGCTACTTTTCTTGGGGCAACAGACCATTTTTCTTGGTGATGACTCTGAAAGAAGCAGCCAGTAGACCCAAATCATATTAGCATGCAAGTTATCCTTTTCAGCATTTTTGAATGCCACAGATGAGAAATATTTAACAGATGATGTTAAATGTTTGAATTCTTCTTTATCAGCCTGAATTGGATTAACATTTATAAAAAAAAATAGCAAAAGGCTACTCAAAACAGATGCTCCATAGTTTGCTGCCCAGTTGCAATCAAGAGATGGCGAGTGGCCTGCAAATAAGCAATTCATGGCTTCTATCCAGCTGCTGGTCATTCGTCTCCTAAAAGGGTAAAAATCTATAGATGGCATTTTTCCTACTGGGGAAAGTATATGCTGGAGAGTCTTTTCTTCCACCAATGTTGTTCCTTCACCTAAGGAATGTACTGTATTTAGCCAGCAAGCACTAACAGAGTTCAATGAAGAAAGGGGAAATTTGTCATAGCCTATTAAGAAGGGACAACAATCACCCTCTGGCTTTCCAGTTAATTAAATACATTAGGGCAGGAAGGGGAGAAACCCATTAATTTGAGAGGTCTGGATTTTCCTCCTGCTGTTTCATCATTGCATTGGCCAAGAACTGGAATATTTCTAAGTACTGTAAGGAATTGCTCTTTTACTGCCTTCAGCTGAAGTGGGAGAGACCCTTCTGGTCTAGAAATAGAGGAAAGTAAGAAATAGTTCACATTAGAGTAAATCTGAAGAAGTCATTCCAAAAAGGATTTTAAATATCTGACTTAAGAAATGAAAATACTTTTTTTTTAAAAAGAGAAATAAATATTGTCAAGTTACATCATCAGCAAAACAATATGAAACTGCTGCAGGGGTAAATATATTCCAGACTGATCCTTAAAAATGATGATATTTGCAATCCAGTATAGAATTAAGAGTTGGCAATGGATCTTGAATGAAGCAGGGCATAGCCATTTCGTTTCATTAAATCTGCCCACCCCCTGAAACCCACCAAGCTGTAAGCAGTTTACAGAACTTACATAGTAAAAATGGAATAAAAAATCAGAATACTAATTAACTGGAAGGAAAAGGATGAGATCATGAAATTATGGAAAATGGTGACTCCAAGTATATTAATCTTCAAATGCCCTTTGGAAGAACCTCGTTTCCATCTGCTTCCAGGATGTCATAAGGAGAAAGACACTTATGCTCCACAGACAAGCCATTCTAGAATTGAGACATTGTTGCAGAGGACAGTGTCATTAGAGCACCTCATAATGGGCAGAAGCTATTGGGGGGAAGGTGTTCCTAATATATCCACGCCATACAGGGCTTCATAAGTAGTGTTCCCAGAAAAAGCTGCTTTCAGCTTCCTCTCCTTGAAATTCTGTTCCCAAGTGTGCCTAATGAAGAGAATCAGGGCCCTTTCCTCCCCCATAAGCCACATAACCCACGTTGTTCTCTTCTCTGTTCTTTCCTGCATGCCCTAGGATGAAGAGGGGGTGGGCCTTGGTCTTCTTCTGAACTCCCTCTCCCTTGTTCTACCTCTTCCTTGTTCTACCTCTTTCCTGCTCTGCTCAGCCAGACTTTGCCCTTCCCCAATTTTCTCCACAGCCAACGGAGCCACATTCCCACTTCCTGTCAGCTGTTTGTCTTCCTCCTTGGATTCAGACTCCAACAGGGGCATGACACATACTTCAACTCCCAATCTTTGCAAGTGTTCCAGAAAGATACTGTGGTCAACAATAATGAGTGCTTCTGAAAGAACTTGGTGCACAACAACACTCATACAACCTCCATCCAAGCATTTCCATAAGTCATCCATGAAAACAAACAATCGAGTTTCTTTCCCATGCCCAGGTCTGAACCCATATGACCAAGGTTCAGTTAATCCATGTCCTCTACAGTTGAAGCCCTACCAGTTTCTCCATAACCTTCCACAAAGGGTGGGTTAGTTATATGATAATCATTGTCCAATTCTGTTGAATTCTTGAAATTCAACAGGCTTGAAATCTTAAGATGAGAGTAAACCAATGCCCCTCTAAAGACTTCTTGAATCTCTCTCTTTCTCTCAAAAAAATACTGACCACAACCCAGATCCAATTCCCACTACCATCCTGGCTATTTATTAGTTTCCATTTATTTTTAAAATGTACATAGCCACTTATCTTGTGCAACATAATCTAGGGCAGCTAGGAAACAATAAAAAAACAATAGAAAATATACAAGACCAACATAAAACCTCCATATTCCCTCAATCACAACACATTCCCACATATCCACAAGGAACTTTTAGGGGTCCCATCCTCATATTATCCCAATGCTTTGTCAGGCTCATGGCAAGAGAGAAGACAGTGGGATCTAATCAAGTCCAACCTTTTATTTGCTAATAAAGGATAGAAGCTTGCCAAATTGACAGAAACTTGCTAAACTAAAGCTATAACTTTTTTACCTATTTATATCCTGAGAGATTCTAGGTCAAGGGTCTTCAAACTTGACAGCTTTAAGACTCGTGGACTTCAATCCCAGAATTCCTGATCTAACATGACTGGAGGAGGAATTCTGGGAGTTGAACTCCACGAGTCTTAAAGCTGTCAAGTTTGAAGACCCCTGTTCTAGGGTGTGGCTCCCTGGAACTTGTTCTCCTCTCTGCCTTCCAGCCAGAACTGCATAGTCTCTTAACCTGGGCCTCTTTCTTGAAAGCTCTATGTGGCCAAAAGTCTCTCCCACTCCTGCTACAAATGCACATTTTATCACAACCTTGTTGGAAATAACAAGTCTTTAAGGCTTTTCTGAATGTTTGAAAGTAGCAGCCTGCTAGATTTCAGGGCGTTAGCCAGGAGAAGCATGGAACCAATCCAGACATGATGGAGTCCAGATCACATATGAGATTATCTACTTCTTCAGGATCCACAGCTCAAAAGGTTCCCAAATATCACTATAAGACAATTCTGTCATCTCAGCAGATTCTTTCCATTTAGCTTCCAGCTTGGAGGATTTTACCTAGAAATGCTTTGCCAGGTGATCATAACTAACACACTCCAGATCTTCTGCCCCAATCCTGCTTTGTCTCCTTAATTATAAATGAAGTCAAAGCATTTTGTTTAAAATCTTTCAGCAATATTCTGTGCTCTCATTTGTCAGTGTAAAATATTAACTAACAACTGGTTACCACGGTGTTCCTAACAGCCATGGTGGCTTCTATGAATACCATCACTAATAACACAATTCATTATCCATATATTATATGTGTCAATTATTATAATGATAATAATTTATAAAATGATATAATTATATACATATAAAAGATCCACCTGCTTAACCTCTATAGTACCTTAACAGGTGGGATTTTTTGTGTGTATGTTCAAGTCAGATTCAATTTTCAGTCACTACATTCTTGGCAACATTTTATCGAAAATGGCATATCATATTGCTTTCTTTCTAGGGCTGGGAGATAACCAGAAAGATGGTATTCAGCAGGCTCTGACCAGTTCTGGAGAACCAGTAGTGGAAATTTTGAGTAGTTCAGAGAACCAGCAAATACCACCTCTGACTGGCCCCGCCCCCACCTATTCTCTGCCTCCTGAGTCCCAGCTGATCGTCTGGGTCTTCTTTTGTTGCCCTGCACAGGAGAACAGAGTTGGAAAGCAGGTTAGTGGGATGGGGAGGGAATGGGAATTTGCAATAACCTTCCCCCTGGAGTGGAGAGGGAATGGGGATTTTACAGTATTCTTCCCCTGCCATGCTCACCAAACCATGCCCACCAAGCCACACCCACAGAACTGGTAATAAATTTGTTTGAATCCCACCACTGGTGATAATGCCCGGCCAAAGCCTCATCCAGCTAGTTTGTGCTTAAGATGGGACTACAACTCACAATCTGTTTCTAGCCTGACACCTTAACAGCTACACTAAACTAGTCTCAGCAGAGAGGGCATAGCTAACATAACTAGACCAAGTCCAGTTGCCACTTCTGTGTTGTGGTACAAAAATGATGCACAATGTCTTTTATGAACTGAATATGTAATTGAAAGGCCCTTCCTTACCTTGGGGTCATGTATTCCGGACAATTCTTCATAGATTTTCTCTCCCACCATAACAGCAGCCAGATTAGCAGTGTATGTGGATAGACAAAATAAGCAAAAAATGGCCCAGAGATTCATTAGAAACCTTCCCGTCCAGCACTTTGGAGGTTTGATGGCAGCTGTTCTCCCAAACAAGATGGCATAACAGACATTCAACGCAGAGGAAAAGGAGAAAACCTTATCCCTATTTCTTCCCTTTGGGGTCATTCCAAAGGGGCTCTTCCATTCATACAGAGTTAGGAAGATTGCAGTGATGTGTAGAGCTACAAAGATGCCCAGCCACATGGTCCAGTGAAGCGGCCACATAAAGGCTCCAATAGGAGCTGCTGTGTCTTTGGTCCTCACCAGGATGCCCAAACTGGTGGAAAAAAAAGGGCTGGTGAAATCAATCACTTGGCTACGGGCTGTGTTGATGCTGAAAGATGTCACGGCCATGTGGGCTGTCCCTGCCAGAAGATCACCTACCAGTCCTGTCCACTGGCCATTTTTCAAGCCACCATATTTCCCATCGCCGACAATATACAGGTCAAAATCAAAGTTCATATCTTCAGCCAACTTTTCCAGCAGATCTATGCAGTAGCCATAGCAACACTGCTTAAATTTGGTGGGTACTGTATCATTGCCTCCTTGGAGGCTTTCAAAAAGAGCATCCAGCACGGCTGAATCTTTGGTCAAGGGATCCAGGCAGAACTGTCCTGCAGGACACAATCCTTCATCATCCACAGTTCTTGTGAATACAAAGGGATGTTCAATAAGCGTCACCACCCTCAGATGTAGCCTAGTGGGATGCTGGTTGTGATTCTTGTGCCTCTGAGCCTGTTCTGGCCAGATCCCATAATCCATGACAACCTTGCCGTCTTGCCAACTCCCCAAGCGAGTCCACATTGGGTTCCCAACAGGGTCATGTTGCAGATTCCAAATGAAGAATTTGTTTTCTGAACTAATGATGGAAGAACCTTTTACCTTAATGTGACCACTGAGCCCATGGAACGTAGTGTTGGCTAAAAACCTATAGGGCAAAAGTAAGAAGTTATGAGCAGATATTCATAGCACAGAACCTTTTAACATCTTTTGGAGCTGGGATCGTTCCCTTCTAACACATTTATGATTTTTCTTCAAAAATGACAACAAAGCCAGTTCGGATACCTCTTTTGGATGAACAAGATACATGCCTGTGTTTCCATCTGCAGCTCTCAACAAGAGCACAACAAGAGGCCTACATCACAAGATTTTTCAAATCCGTAATAGGCAAGAAAGTCCCAAGTTTTGGGAACTATATTAACATCTGTATACATTTTGAAGGTCCTGGAATGGAATATGTCTGTCTTGTTCTTTTGTTCACTCAGGGATGAGATTTAGAAAGTTTCTGAGGCAAAATCACAACTTCAACAGGATTTAGACCCTGAAACAAACTGAAATACACACATGTTTTGCTTGCTTCATCTAATTATCTTCACCTAGAGTTCCAGCTTAACTTGGCCTGCCAACTCTTCCTGCCTCTGATGGCATTCGGTATGGACATACAATCAAAATGCAAAAAAACTCATAACCAAGACAACAAATCAGTTGCATATGTTGTTGGATGAACCTGTCTACCCAAATGCCTTGCCATCTGAGCTATAGACACTGGATGTCTTCTGTGTTTAAAATATTTTTCAAATTACAATGTTAATAAGTTAGTAATTTGTTTGGCCAACAAGTCATCATTTTAAAATATTATATAGACTTGGCTTTGTTTCTATCAGAACAAGACGTATTCTAGCTGTTCCTTTCACATTAGTTAAAATATAAGAACACCCTTCTCTCCCACGAGCCTTATTAATGGGGATTTCTCAATGAGTTATTGATTTATTTCAGGATGAACAGAAAACTAGGTCCAATTGAACACAGTTGCACAAGAGGAAAATGCCAAAGACTGAATGGAGATGAATGTAACCATCTATGGAGCTGTCATTCATGCTAATTTCAGAAGTGGGGGTGGGGGAGTTTACTTATACTAGGAAGTAGCAGAACAGATAAATGGAAAGTGGGTTAAAATTTCCCGTTGAAGGAGCACTTTTGTATCCAAAGTACATTTAGTCAGCTTCTTTATTTGTATTTGTCATAAAGTTATTCCAATTAAATTCGTGAAAGCTGTTTGCTGTTGAGTCTGAGCAGATTTTTAATGTATGTAAATATTTCTCTTTCTGCATATACATTTTTCTCCTGAATTGTTTTAATTCCCTAATTTGGTGAAACATTCTTTGTTAAAATGAGATTTCTTATTTCACTTGCTGGCATTTCTTCTCTATGTCTAGCATTATTTCTTACTTTAGGTGAGTGTGTTTGGGAGGGTACCCATTTATTTTTCCACTCTGCACACAAAGGCTGCATTCTGGCATACATTTGCAGGGTCTCTGAACAGCCTCAGGCAACAAGTATTCCTCAACTTACAACAGTTCCTTTAGTGAATGTTTGAAGTTACAATGTACTTATGACTGTTTTTCACACTTACAACTGATATAGCATCCCTATGGTCATGTAATCAAAATTCAGACACAACTGACACATATTTATGATGATTGAAGTGTCCCGGGGTCATAGGATCCCCTTTTGTGACCTTCTGACAAGCAAAGTCAATGGGGAAGCCAGATTTACTTAAATGTTACTGTTCTGACCCACACCCTTTTCCGACAAATCAAACACAATCCAAAAGGAACAAAAAACCTTGTAATGCTTTTACAAAATAATGAGCTGTGATAAGCACAAGCCTTGCCAAACTGTGCGAGGCTTGCCAAAAGATAACAGACAAGAAATAATTTGCAAGCCAAAAATGTTCAAATAAAAAACTCGGGATACTGGAATGTCCACGAGGCTGTAGTTTCAAAAACATCTTTGCCTTCTGCAAAATATGTTCGTTTCACAGCTGGCTTTTATCTTCTTGAAGGTGGGGCCATTACCTTGTAGCCTTACTCCCAAGTCACCCGTGCTGTTGTAACTGCTCTTTCCTATGAGCAATCCTGCGCGCATGCACACTTGGCACAGGCTCCTCGGGAACCTCCTCATCACTGCTGCCAGCCCCCACAATCTCTGAAGACAGGAGTCTACTCTCTAATGGTCCTGGCCCCTCATCTGAGTCCTCACTCTCCTCAGCCGTCTGCACCTGCTGCCAGCTAACCACAAAAGTTACTGATTTAAGAACTGCGATGATTCACCTGACAACTGTGAAATGGAGCAAAATTCATTTAACAACTATCTCACTTAGCAACATAAATTTTGGGCTCAAGTGTGGTCATAAGTTGAGGACTACTTATACACACAGTTGCAGGTGAATGGATGAAAGCTGTGTGCTGGGATAGTATGAGGAGTGAACCCAATCCCACTCCCTTTCAGCATGAAATGATTGTTTGCAATGAGGTAGAGTTACTTCTAATCATGTCTTCCTGAAAATGTGAACTTCTATGATGTGCGTTTGTCATGTTCCTACTGAATGCTGTTAGTGTATCAATTCAATTTAGCTACTTGTCTAAAAGTATTGCATGTGGTCATTCATGGTCATAAGCTCATTATTCTTGGCATTTTTTGTGGGAGGTGAAATATTGACGATTCAAAAGGATCACAGTAATAAATTTTCACTGGTAAGCTAATTCAATTGTTCTGTACTCATTAGCCTGGTAACTTGGTAATTCTGTCTTTATGTCCCAAAGTTTAGTTGAGAATGAGAAAAACGAGAATGGGCAGTGAGTCAAATCACATATGGGGCTTTAATTACTCAAATGGCATAATTAAAATGCCATAATTTACAGACTAGATGGGGTTTATAAATCTAATGCTTTTTACCCTGTAACCAGGGCAATCATAAGATTAGGAATTAACACAGTAGAAACTTTCTCAATACAAGATTCCTACAGTATGTTCTCTGCTATAGAAGCACAACACAAAGGAAGTCATTTGAATATTTGGAGAGATCCTATATATCTGCGAATTGAGTAGGACCAATTTTTAAGCCACAGGAGATGTTTATTGTCCTCCCACCATAACATACTGTAGAAACTTTAACCTTAGCCTGTCTACTATTGACCTTACTCCTTTCCTAAAAGGTCTATAGGGGGCATGCACCAACATGCCTAATGTCCCCATCCTATTGTTTCTTTTTATTTTTCTTATATTATATCCATTTCATGTATTCATAACTATGTTTATACTTATACCTGTTACCTTATAATTGCTTGACAAATAAATAAATAAAAAATACCAGTGTCCCTCTGATAGCTCTCACCCACAGAATGGGTGCACAAGAAACTTCTCCTCACTTGCTCTGTTGTAACAGATAATTTATATTGCACAAGTCTGCATACTTCGTGGTAGTTTCAACTCCTTAGTGTCAGCCTTAGTTTGCTAGAATCATCACTTTCTAATCCACCTAATAGCAGGATTTTGCAGATGGATTATAAAACTCTTAAAATGAAACACAGGATAAATCTTGATGCTTGCTTACAAGGCAGGCAGGGTGTCACACACATTACAATGTATTGCAGGTCAGTTTATTCCGATTTTGTGACGATTAGATTTTGGTAGTGCCTTCAGTGTCTTTCATTGGCAGCAGAATACACAATGGATGGACTTGCCTTCTGCAGAAAGGTCAGCCCTTTTGTACCCCCAAAACAGCTGCATTATAATTGTCAGATCTGCCATCTCGCCACTTCAGCCCTACTTTGCTTTGATGGCAGCCTGCCATAAATCTCAGGGAGGGGAGGGGAGGGGAGGGGAAGAGGAGTTATAGGGAGGGGGGGATGATAGGAAACAGGAACCAAGAGCCCACCAGAGACATGGTTGGGAGATCCAAGGATACAGGCATGGGAAAGGAATGCTGATCAAAGAGATGCCAAACTTCAGAATTATTAGCAAAATAACTAATTTGTACTTTACTGGACAACAAAGAGATGACTAGCGGGGAGGGTCCAGGACAGGGGAAAAGTAATCTCGGTTACACAGGAATCTTCAGATCTGGTTTTCGAATGCTTGGCTTTACAAATGGAGTTGAGGGTCTTTCTTTCCTAAACATCCAAGCTGACAGGCAGACCTGACATTAGACTTTAGAAACACAGTAATCATTGCAGCATTGCATCTGCAGTTAATCAGGATTTTTTTTTTTTTAATAAAATAGGCCTCCTTTAAGTTGGGGAGTGAAGCCAACATAAAAAATTCCATATGGATTTTTTTTAACTGATAAGACTTTAGTTTTCCAGAACAAATCTTTCCTAGCCTGATCTTCAGCAGTGCCTTTATAATAATAATCAGTGCCTTTATGATAATAATCATAAAGATTTCCCAAATCTACTGCCCTCTACTCATGTAGTCTTTGCGATGAAAGTTATATTTCATTGGAAAAAAAAATTACTTTAAAGTTATGTTTTAATGAAAAAAGGATGATTTCCCTCCCTTTAAACAAATTAAAGATATAGAGTTGCCAAAGTTGAAGAATCCAGAAAAGACAAAAATAGACTGAATGGGGATTAATCACCGGCTGCTTCTGTTCTCTAAATCAGATCTGATCCCATGCCACTTGTTAGATCAGCTTCCCCAACCTAGGAATTAGGATAGAATAATTTAAACTCCCTGAATTCTTTGCCACAGAAATTCTGGAGTTAGAGTTTAGCCACCCAGTAGTAGTAAAGTGGATGGAAAAAAAATACAGAGGTGATGAGTGTCCCATTGGAAGATATAATAGAACAGATTGGGGACATACCATCATGGAGAAAAATCTGATTTGACCCTTGAGTTTTGTATGAGATATTCATATTTACAATGACATTTATTGAAGAGAGATCTCTTACTTTGATAAATACTGGCCTGATGTGAGATTTTTTTCCTCTGTGCTCAAGCAGTTGGTTGTACTTGGAATCAATGCCAGTTCTGGTTGGATAATTGTAGCTGAAGCAACTGCTCTAGCTACCAGCTCCATTGCATCCTGCACATAATCTTCAAAAAAAGATTGTGTTGTTTTCCCATGAGCTATAAGACCTAATGGCAAACCTTCTGTCCTCAGCTCTTCCACATTGTGCGAATCCCCAAGAATCCAATGAAGTTCAGGTGGCATAACCCCAAATTGTGTCGTTATCTCAAAAACCCTCCTTGTGCTTTCCATATCACATCCAAACATCACCACTGTTGAAGTTGTATTCTTAATGTTCTCCAGATGAAACTGCAGATAGGTCAAGAGGTCACTGGCTGATGTGAGGTTTCCTGTGATATTTATAATGGATCCCAAATAAAATTTGGAGCTCTGCTGAGTAAGGAAGAGAAAATCTGTGATGTTCCACTCTTCCTGGCACACCATCAAACTAAAATTATACCAGTTGTTCAAGGCCAAGATTGAAAAAGTGACATCAGCGTCAAAACTCAGGGAACGCTCTAAACTCAACTGCAGGTGCAGGGGATTCTGTAAGATAAGAAAAAAATATTGGTTAGAGAGTTTTAACTGGAAAGATATTCAGATGTTTTGTGCAGCAAGGTTAAGTATGCCAACTCTGTTACTCTGTTAAGGAATACATCCTTAAATTATGCAAATGTAAAAAATGAATCTGATTCATCTTAGAGAGAATGCTAGGTAGAAGCAAGTCCCACAGAACCTGTTTGCAGATACATTCCTGTTATGCAACCTAAAAATCTATCTACTCAAAAGTAAATATTCTGAAATTCAGCAGGACTTATTCTGAAGTAAGTGTAGATAGGATACCAGCCATAGTCCCTGAATTTCCAGCATTTAAATCTCCAGCAATAATACTCCCAAGAATTTATAATGAGCCAGTGATGCCATTCCTGAAGGATCATAAGAAAAACTCAAATCCAATTCCTCTTTCTCTTACTGACCCTTATTTGTGTGTTAAGTATTCAGAATCTTTTTATAAAAGCAGAGAGACAAGCTCATTTAATGGATATGAGATAACACTTTTTAAATCAATAAACACCTTGTAATGTCTGTTATAGTCCTGAACAACTGGATTAAAAGTGGTGATGGCCATGAATTCTACAGGATTATCAAGTACCCTTGACTGCAATGCAGTGATTAAAAAAAATCTTTTTATGCTTTTGGCTCATTGACTCATGGGGAGAGCATGGATTATTCGCTACAGTTTTCTTGGCAAGGTTTTTTGGAAGTGGTTTGCCACTGCCTCCTTTCTTGGGCTGAGGGAGAATACCTGGCCCAAGGTTACCCTGATAGCTTTGGGTAGGACTAGAACTTGAAGTTTTTAGCCTGGTGTCTTAACCACCATGCTAAACTGGCTCTCATAGCAGTGACACATTCCATTAAAAGAAACTATCATTCATCTAATTAGCATTTGTAGAAACTTGGTTTTGAAAAGTCAACACCAATACAAGAATTTGGATGCTGTCACCTAGAAATCCTTAGTATGCCTCTGAGGTTTTGGTCAATATTGCAAAGGAACAGAAGCACTTGGACATTGGAAGGTAGTGGCCATTTTCTATTATCACTGCACTAAATTCTGTACAACTTCTAATGGAACTTCTTACTCAGATCCATACCCAGAGGTCCAAATTCTAGTCTTCTTCTAATCAATTAGGCAGGTAAACTGGTGGTTTTGAGAGGATAAAATAGATTTACATAAAAGCATTTTTAACCTGGAAACTTTGATTCTTCCCTTAACAACCTTGGCTCTTATCTCATTATTGCTTACTCATAAGCAAGTCCCAATAAATGTAATGAGTTGGCTATGAGTAAATCCCACTGAACTCTGTGTTTTGAGAACTGAACCAATGGTTGTATATTAACCGTTTGGACTGGTTTGGCCAAACCGGTAGTAAAAAAAGCCAGGGAAAAAAAATCCTCCAACAATCAGCTGAGAGGAAAAAGAAAAGTGCAGGATCGGCCCTCCCAATCGCCTCCTGTGCTTTTCTCTTCTTTATCCTCCCAGATGATTGGTGCTACAGGTCTTAGCTGGTGTGGGGAAGGCTGCACACGGGGGTTAGGCAAACCACACCCACCAAGTCACGCCCACCAAACCAGTGGTAAAACAATTTGAATCCCACCACTGGACTGTCTGTGAAATTGTTACCTCTGATATCAAGTTTGGATTTATTTAGCGTATGGCACATAATTAATGTACTAGCAATATATGTTCACATTTTATTTAGATTAATAACACACAATAAAATATGAATGTTAAAAATATATGTTGAAATACCAATGTGTATGTGTATCTATATCTATCTATCTATCTATCTATCTATCTATCTATCTATCTATCTAT
>BLBF01000004.1:25687239-25698914 GCA_015471245.1 Laticauda colubrina | reverse complement strand
TATCTATCTATCTATCTATCTATCTATCTATCTATCTATCTATCTATATGGTATTCAGCTTTGTTTGGATATTTTCCCACGTCATTATAGTTGTGCTTTTAAAGTTGTAGCAACGTTTCGGCAGAATCTCATCTGCCATCATCAGGCTTCTGTATTGTGTTCATCTGTGAGTCAAACTTTCACAGCCGTTGACTGACTCACAGATGAACACAATACAGAAGCCTGATGATGGCAGATGAGATTCTGCCAAAACGTTGCTACAACTTTAAAAGCACAACAATAATGATGTGGGAAAATACCCTAACAAAGCTGAATACCATACATATAAGTACCCGCAAAAACTTAAGGCCCTGTCACACTGCCCAACGGATGCAAAACGTTTGTAAAAAGGACACAGCGGACAAGAAAAATGTTCCATCCTTTGTTATCCGCTCTCAAAAGGGGCAAAAAATTGCATAAACAGAGCGGATAACACAGAAAGAAATGGACGGGGGGAGGACGCAGGGCGGATGGAAAGTGGATGCGGAACAGAAGCATCCTTTTGCATCCTCTAGACATCCTCTAGAAATCCTTAATATCTGAGATAGGTCCCCTCTGTGAATGTTTTTTACGTTTTAAATGTTTTCTTTGCGTGCTGCATCCGCTTTCATCCTTTCTCCGTCCGTGCTACTAACGCTGCGCATCCATTCCGCATCCGTTTCACTTCCTCCCTGTGTCCGTTTACCGCTGGAGCGGATTCGAGTTGCGCGGATGCGCAGTGGATGCCTAGCGGATATAGTGGATGTGTAACGGATGTCAACGGATACAGAACGAATGTCCCCCGTATGCCTAGCGGATGCAGAACGGACGCATTGGATACATTTTCCGCTCAAAAGTTTTGAGCAGCTCAAAACTTTTTGAGCAGATGAAATGTCAATAGATGGATGCTGGACGGATAGAGAGGAAACAAAACGGAGGCAGTGAGTACAGAACGGAAGCATCACGTTAACCAAAGGATGGTAAGTGTTTTTCTCTGTTTTACATCCTCTTTCCATCCATTGGTGCAGTGTGACAGGGGCTTTAAGAAAACATATATATATATCTATATGTAATAAACCTAAACAATTTCCTAGTACACCTAAATAGCACACACCCCAAAATCAAATTCACCATGGAAACAGAAAAAAACAAACAACTACCATTCCTAGAAGTACTAATCTACAAAAAAACAGATGGCACACTAGGACACACCATATGCCAGAAGAAAACACACACCAACCGCTACCTCAACGCCCAATCCCATCACCACCCAAGCACAGATAAAGTCTGTGGCCAAAACACTAATTGCTAGAACCAAACGCCCAGCAGACAAGACACACATAAAGACTAAATTATGCACCCTGACCAAGTAATGACACTCAACGGCTTCCACAAAAGCAAAATCACAGGCCTGATCCACAAAAACACACTGAGACATAATAGAGACTTAGAAGATGAACAGACCGATGGAACAGTTGTCCTGCCCTACATAAGAGGTACAACAGGCAAAATCAGTAAGATACTACACAGGTATCACACAAAGACCGCCTTCAAAACAGACAGAAAAATAGCAGCCATCCTAAGATAAAATTTTCCAGGTCAAGATAAAATTGACTTGGAAAACGAAGGCATATATGAAGTCCCCTGTGCATCATGCCCTGCCACATACATTGGACAGACCAATAGAAGAATAAGTACCCGCCTGGATGAAAACAAAAATGAAGTAAAAACTCTGGAACACACTTCCTCACTAGTCCAACACATGAAAGCCACAGGTCACAGCATCAACTTCAATGGCACCAAAACCCTAGCTACTATAGAAAACCCCAGCCACAGAATCATCAGAGAAGCCATAGAGATTGAAAAAAGACCTGAAAGCATGAATAGAAGAGATGATTCCACCAGACTGTCAATCATTTGGAAGCCTGCACTCTCAAATAGAAAGATCTCCACACCACAAGCCAAACAAACACCTGGGCACAAACAGACCCCCCCCCCCGATACTTCCAGACCAAACACACCCCAGCCAGCCACCCAGATGAAACCTGGCTTCCTAATAAACAAACCTGCCCATTCACCCAAAGCCAAGCCATGCTAAAAGCCCCCGATACAGGAAACACAATGTTGCCAGCTAAAGGCCTGGTCCCACTGGCCTACGGACACAACATGTATGCATAAAGGACACAGCGGATGAGCAAAATTTCGGGGGTGGCTCCACCCGTTGTCATCTGCTCCAAATAGTGGCAAAAATTTGCATAAACAGAATGGAAAAGAACGGACATGGGTAGTATGTAGCGGGGATGTTAAATGGATGTTCATAGGAAGCCTAGCAGATGGAAGTGGATGGCACCTTTGAAGGGGTTCCGGGGGAGAATTCTGAAGTGGACACATGGCGGAAGGGGCGGATGCATAGCGGATGAAGCGGATGCATCACGGATGCCTATAGGAAACAAAGGGGATGCTGCGCGGATGTATATCGGATGCAAAGCTTTCACTGCGCATGCGGGGAGTATGAATTGCATCAGCTTCGTGGATATAAAAGGATGCAGCACGCACGTAGTCAGCATACAGGGGAAAGACATGCTGCCACATACATCTAGCAGGAACACCATGGTTCGTCAGTCAGGCAAGAAGAGGATGCCCGTGCTTACTCGTTCCAGCCCTGGGAAGGTGAAGAAGGCCAGAACCAGCATCCCACCCCCTGGCACTGACTCTGAACCTGCTGCTGCTGCTGCTGCTATGGTGGACCAGCCTAAAGGCCCTCAAAGCCCTGCTGCTGAAGGCCCTGCTGCTGAAGGCCCTGCTGCTCAAACCCCTGAAGGCCCTGCTGCTCAAGCCCCTGAAGGCCCTGCTGAAGCCCCTGCCAGAGGGAGGAAGAGGCAAGGGAAGGAGAAGGGAGAGAGGAAACAGTACACCGTTTCTGAGGAGCATGAGGATGAGGTGCTGGAATGGCTGGGGGAGAACGAGTACCTCTGGAGAAAGGGCCACAGACTGTATTGGGACACCAAGAAGAAGCAGGCAGCTTGGAGAGACAAGGCAGAGAGCCTGGGGTACACTGCAGAATTACTCCTTGGATAGTGG
This sequence comes from Laticauda colubrina, assembly GCA_015471245.1. Classification (NCBI taxonomy): domain Eukaryota; kingdom Metazoa; phylum Chordata; class Lepidosauria; order Squamata; family Elapidae; genus Laticauda; species Laticauda colubrina. The sequence goes on along the minus strand of BLBF01000004.1, from coordinate 25,695,815 downwards.
AAGCACATGCACACCTGGTATGGCAAGCTACACCTCAAGAAATCTGGGCAGGCCGCTGTCAAGCTCACTGACTGGGAGATGTACATCATGGCCAAGTGCAGGTTCCTGGAGGGTGAGATCCACCACCGAGGAGCAGCCCCTCTGAGACCCCTCTCCTTCAGACATGTTGGCGGACTTGGAGGATCCTGTGGAGGATGATGCCCTGCTGTCACAAATGGAGGAAGGAGCAGCAGCCACCAGAGCCCAACCCACCCCCACCCCCACCCCCAGCTCCAGAGGATGCAGGCAGAGAGGCAGACTGGAGGGCCAGGACCACAGTGTGCTGTTGGAGATCAGGGACACAATGAAGACCAGCACAGAACTTCTCTCTCAGCTGGTCCACTTGGACAGAGCATCCTCAGACCGGAACACTTTCATCACCTACATGAGCCAGACCCTGAGGGACCTGCCTGAGGCCCAGTACCAGGTGATGAAGCAGAAGATCACAGCACTTCTGCACAACCCTCAAGGCCCAGCTGAAGCTGCTCCTACCCAGTCCAGGTCTGCTCCTCCACCCCAGATGATGTCACAGCCCTTCTACGGCTTTCAACAGCCCCTCACCTACAAAGGCTACGACTACCAGGACTTCCCACAGCAGAAGCAGAACTTCCCAGTACAGGCCCAGGTTCATCGGATGCCACAGACGCCAGTCCTCACCCAGCTTCAGACCAGACAGCCCCACTACACTCCTCCTTCCTCCACCCCACAGCCAAGCCCGTCAATGGACAATCTGTCATCAGTATTGGGCCTGACATCTCAAGTCCTTGATGAAGGGCCTCTCAACTTCATGGGACTGAGTCAGCTCTCGGATAACTTCCTGAACACACCACCACCTGTTGTACCCTTGGGGCCAAGCACCCCAATGGTGCCTCAGACCAGCACTCAAACCACAGCCACCTCCACAGTCCCTGCCCGCTTAATAGCTGAGACCATGGACATGACTCAGAATGACTGAGAATAGTGTCAGAGGCTGAGTTGTTTACTTGTTAAGTTTATCTTTGCTTAAGACACTTTACTTGGTTTTGCTTATTTAATACAATCATAAAGTTTACCTAAGAAAGTTTATCTTTGCTTAACACACTTAATACAGTTTACTTGGTTCATTTTGCTTATTTAATAAAGTCATAAAGTTTACCTAAGAAAGTTAATAAAGGTTATCTTTGCTTAAGACAATTAGTTTACTTGGTTCATTTTTTTTACTTAGTAAAGTGTTGGTGAAAACTTTGAAAAAATGGTTAAGCCTTTTCATGCTTGTGGGATAGATAAGGATAGTTGTGGGATAGATAAACCTCCAGTGCAACCATAGTGGGACTGTATGGTCCACCATCCCAGCGATCCAGATGATTTTTTATAGAAAATATATATTATTTTCTATATATATATTTCTTTTTATAGAAAATATTGGTTGTCTGCTACGTGTCCTTCTACATACTCTAGACATACTGCAGACATCCTAAATATAGAGATACCACCCAGATACAAACGTTTTGTCTGTTTTTAATACTTTATGCATATGCTTACATTCTTTCTATTTCCGTGCTACTAACGCTGTGTAGATGTTCTGTGTACCTTTTGTTTCCTCCCTCTTTCCATTTTCAGCTGCAGCGGATGTGAGTTGAGGGGATGGCCAGAGGATGCAGAGAGGATACAGCGGACGTTTAACAGATGATAAAAGACATAGAACGTTTGTTGCCCGTATATGTCGTGATGTACATCGTATGCGGTGGAAAGTTCATCTGTTCACAAAGTTTTGTGCAGCTCAAAACTTCTTGCGCACATGAAATTGCAGTGGACGGATGCTCGACAGATAGAGCATATGAAAAACGTATGCAGTGAGTACACAACGGATGCACTGCGTTTTCCAATGGATGGCAAGCTTTTTTTTACGTTTTACATCCTCTTTGCATCTGTAAGTGCAGTGGGACCGGGCCTAATCAAGACAAAAACTGCTACAAAACAGACCGAAGATATTACAAACACCAATCAAGCAAATTCCAAGACCAATAAACACAGATCAAGACTCCCAGCCAATGAAGATGAAGAAAAAACCATTCCAACAAAGCACGAGGCTAGCACCAAATTTAAAACAGAAAGGGCAGTGAAAGGCTGATACACAGATGAACCCAATACAGAAGCCTAATGTTGGCAGATGAGATTCTGCCGAAACGTCACTATAACTTTAAAAGCACAACTAAAATACTCGTGAAAACTTAAGAAAACACACACACACACGCACACAATGTTTGAACATATTTTCTTAGTTTGGAATTATCACAGAAGATAGTATTGTGATTTTGTTTACTGCATAACAAATCATGCCCATCTAAACTAAATGCTGTGAACTTTTATTCCCTTTTGAAAATATTTCTTTTATTTTTCTGATATCGACAGAGAATGGGATGGCTGTCCCATTCAGCTCTACCTAAAGGATTCAATGATTAAACATCAAAAGTGAATATCAGCTAGAATTAAAATGTATGTTGAGAGCAGGGTATCAAACTAAATTTCATTGAGGGCCGCAACAGGGTTGTGCTTGACCTCAGGGGGCTGGGGTGAGCGTGACCATGGTGGGCATAGCCAACTTGACAACACTCATGTTGGAGGTGCCTGTGGTGGATTAGGGTTGGGGTGATATAAATAGGGTGCTTCCAGTGATATAAATCATTTTTTTACTCAAATTTATTTCTCCAATTTAATTTTAAGTATGCAGCAATTTACAGTATTATTTAATATTTCTGATGGGAGATTTTTTTAAACATTTATTCAGCTCTCCAGTTCAGGTGACTTATACCAGGAACTAGCAACTTTATGAGAGATCAGACTATATATAACATCAAAACAAATTTAAAAAGCTCAATTTCTCATGAAATTGTTTATTTCCAGCTATTCCCCTCCCCCAAAATATCACCCAATTTACTCTGGGAGTGGTATAATTTTATGTAATGTCACAAAAGACTTCCAGAGTATCTTGAAATGTTCCCCATTGTTGTCAGAATCCACTTAGAATGTTGATATCCTCCCTGAAATCTAATGCAATAACAACCTTACTGAAATCTAATGCAGTAACATCATTACATTTGATTAATTGTTATTTAACATTGGGCTGCCATCAATGGTTTTAGGGATGTGATATCCTCAGTAAAATTTAATGCAATAACTTCCTCATTGAAACCTAATGCAATAACATCATTACATTTGTTTAATTGTTACTTAACTTTGAGCTGCAATCAAGAATTGATTGCATAGGAATGCATAGGAATATATTGATACCACAGACATGTATCAATACCAGAGAATGCTTTTTTCATTCCTGGCCCATGCAAATCTTTGAAGGAGTACTTTGCTTTAAAAAAAGATATATGCAAAGCCCTGCTTCAAAGAAACAAGGTGAGACATGCCTCTTGATGAGGCATGTTTCACCAAAACTTCGCAACAACTTAGTGTTTCTCAAGATTGTATGTGGCATTATAGTAGGTGGTGATTTTCCCCCAGAACTATGTAATTAGACTTTATCTTAATCCAACATTATAATATAATAGGATAATTCAAATACAGCTATAGCCTCATATAACATGAGCCATCATTATCAGGAAATTTTATTTATTCTCCATATCACCATTTCGTTCAGGAAGGACTGCAGATCCAATACACGTATCCAATCTACCCAGTTAAAATCCTCCATGTTATTACTTCTCCTTTTTCAAAAGAATCCTTTTGAAAAAAAAAGTGAACTCTTAATTTTATTTTAATCTTTTCAATTCCTTTTCTTCCAAATGGTGGGTAATCTTACAAACTGTTTCAGGTACCTTCAAGTTTTTTCTAAAAGTTGAGTACCCCTTTCTTGCTTGTGCATTCAATAACTGGTCTATCAAGGTATCATGGTTTCAAAGATGTATGTGTGTCCCAATCTGCAAGATTTTTCACAAGAAAACTCCAACTCCTCCTCCTCCTCTTCTTCTTCCTCCCTGAGGAACTTATAAAAGTTATTATATACTATAGAACAGGGCTGTCAAACTCACTACCTGTGGCCCGGATGCGTCATGCATAGGCCACACCCACACCTGGTTTAGCAAAGGGGAAAAAAGTCTTGATACTAGTGGTAGGATTCAAATTTTTTACTACTGGTTCTGTGGCTATGCCTTAACTTGGTGGGTGTGGCTTGGTGGGCATGGCAGGGGAAGGATACTGCAAATCTGCATTCCTACCCCACTCCAGGGAGAAGATTATTACAAAATCCCATTCTCTCCCCACCCCACTAACCTGCTTTCCAGCTCTGTTCTCCTGTGCAGGGCAACAAAAGAAGACCCAGCAGATCAGCTGGGACTTGGGAGGCAGAGAATACATTGGGGTGGGGTCAGTCAGAGGTGGTATTTGCAATTCTCTGAACTACTCAAAATGTCTGCTACCAGTTCTCCAGAACTGGTCAGAACCTGCTGAATACCACCTCTGCCCAATACATCATGTGATGCTGCCGTGATGATGTGAGCACACTTTTACACTTTTGCTGTAAAAGATGATTAGCCTAGATGGCTGATAATACTGGCCAGTTCAGCTGTCCAGGTTAACATTCTTTTAGTCATACCTGAAAATGCCAATAATCAAACTTGGGACCTTGGCCTGCAAGTTTTTGTTTTTTGTTTTACTTCTGGGAGAGTTCCTCATTTACACCTGACATCCCTATACCAACTACTTCTAATATAACAGCAAAAATTCACAAAAGCAGAAAAATGTGAGGACTGAGAGCAACAAGGAGAGGCAGCCCACTGGTTCTAGACTACCTACTGTTTCATTTGGAACACTTCCACCCATCTGCTCCAAAATTAAATATTAATCTCATCAGAGTTTCTTTTCTTGAAGAAAGATTGATTTCCAAATAAACACCTGAAATGTTCAGGTGAGAATTCTTGGAATGAAAGCTGATTTAGACCTCCTTAAAATTCTTCTGCTCCTTGCAGTGATTAAAACAACCAGCCAAATGTCACAAACAAACATCTATTGTTGATTGAAAACATATAAAAAAAGTTAATCATCCTCTCTTTGATTAATCTCAGGCTTGTCTGATTTGTCTTGAAAGCAACTTATCTTTTCACCAGATTGTGATCATGCCGCAGGCTTATTTAGCATTTTAAAGGTGACAAAGGAACCCCAGTCTCATCAGTATGAATATTTTAAGCTTTTAAAGCTGGGGAAAAAAAAGAACAGTCAGCCATTTCAGTAAAGAATTATATATTATTTATTCATGTTTCTCCTTGCAAATATGGATAAATAATGTGGTTTTGCAGTAGTTCCTTGTTAGAGGACATTTAAAGGGGACTTTGTCCTCTAACAAATCTTGACTTTTAAGTTACAAGCGGATATGTAGCATGGTATTGAAGCTGAAGGAGTCTGCAAGCAAAAAGCTTCTCAGTTATTTATATTAAGACCTATATATTGGGTCTCTATTGCTGAATTCAGACTGCAACTGATTGCAAGTTTTAATTTGTTTATAACTTTTCCTCAGCCTGAAAGAAACACACTTCAACTTAATAGTGATAGCTTAACAGATTGTAACAATTTCTTTTTCTAAAATAGAATTGTAAAATGAACATATTTAATCCAGCTCACATAACAAGGTCCTAATTTTTATTATCTAATGGTAATGTAGCTAACTCTTGCTATAAGATCAGTACCTTCCTCTTCCACTCCTATAAACTGTGATTTGTAAAACAACAACTGTAAAGGCAGAGTGATAAGAACTCAATTAGTGAGTTCCTATTCCTGCAATTAGTGCAATTATTTTCTGTGATTGAAAGGATGAACAATCTGACTTTAAGTCTAATCTTTTTTCTTTTTTTAAAGCAATGCATGCAGTATTCTTTGGAGCAAAGAGAACATTAGCTTTTTCTTTTCAAAGACCATTAGATGGCACCCTGCATCCATTTTACAGATCAGCATTGGTCCTCTAAGGCTGCCTTTCTCCTTTGATTTGATTGCCACAGACCACCTGGCTTGGCCCAAAGGTTTCCTGCATCTTGAATATTGTTCTGCAGTTCAGCAATTTGATAAAATATGAATACAAGTAATCAGGGATGGGATACGACAGGGTTGACTACCTGTTGGGGATTTACAAGCTTTCCTGCCCGCTGTGAGCAATGCACCTGTTAATCGTCATTAGCACACTGCGTGCTGAGAAGCAGTCTTTGAAACAGCCCTTTTTTCCTGCTTTTTAAACTGCAGCTGTGCCTCGTTCGGCAGTTGAAGTTGAAAAATCAGGAAATAAAGATCAGGTAAGAGCCCAGGTGGGCAGATGGGCAAAAACATCAGCAGACATAGAACCGGTTCTATGTCTGCTGCTCTTCAGAGCTCCTGGTTCTACAGAGGTGGACAGAACTGGTAGAAACCCATCCCTACAAGCAATATGTGCTGGTAAACATGACTCTGTAGGAAAAGAAAGGTTTTTGTCTGGACTTCTAGGTCCCTGGAGCATATTTTCTCTCTCTCAGTTTTTTGGCATGGTAATTACAAGAGTAGAAGCCAGAGGTAGTATTTGGCAGGTTTTGACCAGTTCTGTAGAACTGGTAGCAGAAATTTTGAGTACTTCAGAGAACCGGCAAATACCATCTCTGGACTGGAGATTTTACAGTATCCTTCCCCTGCCATGCCCAGCTAGCCACACCCACAGAATCAGTATTAAAAAAATTTGAATCCCACCACTGGTAGAACCATTGTGATAAGTAAAAATGATGACAAGAGCTTTATAATGCAGTGACCAAAGACCACTGAGAAAGATGGAAAATTGTAGATTTTGTGCAAAGAAACTTTGTGATTCCCCTTTTGTCTCTGAGACTGAAATCTCAGATTTGAGAACATCTTAAAATCTTTTTGAATCAATTCACCAACTTAAATTTAATCAAGGTTCAAAATTCTCAGTCCTCCAGATGTTGCACTGCAGTTTCAGAACGAGTACTTATATCTACAATCCCAATGCAAAACCTTGTACGTCCTGTGTATATATCACACATGTAAGTACCCGAGAAAGCTTACAAAAACAAATATATACACACACATATATATATATATATATATATATATATATATATATATATATATATATGTGTGTGTGTGTGTGTGTGTGTGTGTGTGTGTGTGTGTGTGCGTGCGCTGTTCAGCTTCCTTTGGGTATTATCCCACATCATTGTAGTTGTGCTTTTAAAGTTGTAGCAACATTTCGGCAGAATCTCATCTGCCATCATCAGGCTTTTGTCCTGAGTTTGTCTCTGGGTCAGGCTATCACAGCCATTAGTTTCAAATTTGAGGCTAGCCTACTGTTGTCCCAGGATGGTTTTTTCTACATCCTGATTGGTTGGGAGTCTTGGTCTTTGTTTATTGGTCTTGGAGTTTGTTTGATTGGTGTTTCTGGTTTCTTCTGTCTGTTTTGTGGCTTTGATTGGCTGGCAACATTGTGTTCCTGTATTGGAGGCTTTGGGAGGCTTTCTCTACTTTGGGATAACATAAAACAACTTACAACTTGGAGAGCTGAAACTGAAACCACTTACAAAAATGAAAAACTCTTGAAGAAACTAATGAAATAAGAACATGACAAGAAAGCCCCCAACAACTCACAACAACACCTGAAACAATTAGTATATAACGTTTCCAACAGAGAACTCACCAAAACAGAAACAGATGTCCTAACCAAAGGATTCAATTATGCCATAGCACCCAAAAAAATCCCCACAGAATCCTTCATATGTGCAGTAGAATCCAGCCTAACCAAATTAAATACAGATGAAGCTGACAGAATAAGACACCAGGTTACCAACATCCTATGCACAAGCTAACCCCGCAAAAGCAACTTGCACAAAGATGAATTCAAAGCGCTACAAACTCTGAAAAATGATAACAGCATAATCATACTCCCAGCAGATAAAGGGAATGCCACAGTAGTAATGGACAGAAAAGACTATGAAACAAAATTGACAGACCTACTCCAAGACTCCACATACAAACCTATAAACACAGACCCAACCACATATCTGGAAAAATTAACCAAGAAGAAAATTATAACCAGCCACATAAGCAAAGAAATCCAACAGACAATCATCCCAAGAGAAAAATCTTCCAGATGCCCCAAACTATACGGTGTCCCAAAAATACACAAAGAAGGCATACCTCTTAGACCCATAGTCAGCTCCAAAGGAGTACCCCTACAAAACCAAGCTGAACACTAAGCAAAACAAATACAGCCCCATGCTGAAACCGCAGCTTCATATGTACAAAACTCATACCACTTCTTAGAAATGATCAAAGATCTACACGTGGAACAAGAAGATCTGCTTGTAAGTTTCGACGTGGTTTCACTATTCACTCAAGTCCTGATAAAAGAAACTCTTGAAATCATCAAAAATAAATACCAACCAGCCAAACACCTCATGGAACTAACAGAACACTGCTTAACCAACACATATTTCATTTACAAAGGACAAAGATACAAGCAAATTGAAGGAGCCTCTATGGGATCACCACTGTCACCCGTCATTGCAAACCTGTTCATGGAA
>BLBF01000004.1:25599903-25629855 GCA_015471245.1 Laticauda colubrina | reverse complement strand
ATATATATATGTTTTCTTAGGCTTTCGCGGTTACTTACATGTGTGCTGTTTAGCTTCCTTCGGGTATTATCCCACGTCATTGTAGTTCTGTTAAAGTTGTAGCAACGTTTCAGCAGAATCCCATCTGCCATCCTCAGGCTTCTGTATAGAGTTAGTTCCTGGTTTCAAATTTGAGGCTGGTCCATTTTGATTGGTTGGGAGCCTGGATCTGTATTCATTGGACTTGGAGTTTGATTGATTGGTGTTTCTGGTTTCTTCTGTCTGTTTTGTGGCTTTAATTGGCTGGCAACACTCTGTTCTTGTGTTGGAGGCTTTCAGTGCAGCTTGGCTCCGTGTGAAGGGACGGCTGCTCTTCATTAGCAAGCTGCTATTCATTAGCAAGCTGGGTTTCACCTGGGTGCCTGGTGGGGGTGTGTGTGGGTTGGAGCTATCAGAGGGAGTCTGTTTTTGCCCAGGTGTTTGCCTGGCTTGTGGCATGGAGATCTTTCTATTTGAGAGTGCAGGCTTCCAAATGATTGACAGTCTGGTGGAATCATCTCTTCTATTCATGCTGTCAGGTCTTTTTTCAATCTCTATGGCTTCTCTGATGCCAGCCAATCAAAGCCACAAAACAGACAGAAGAAACCAGAAACACCAATCAATCAAACTCCAAGTCCAATGAATACAGATCCAAGCTCCCAACCAATCAAAATGGACCAGCCTCAAATTTGAAACCAGGAACTAACTCTGTACAGAAGCCTGAGGATGGCAGATGGGATTCTGCTGAAATGTTGCTACAACTTTAACATATTAAAGGCTTTGTACTTTCATTCCTCGTTGAGTGATTTTAATGGAATTGTAGCTCTAACAGAAACAGAACATGGAAATCAGAAGCCTGACAGGGTTTTGAGGAATGATTAACAATAATTAGTTCAAATTAGACACATTATGTGTAATATGCCTGCCCACCAGAGGGGGTATGCATTAGGTTCTGACCAGTTCTGGAGAACTGGTAATAGAAATTTTGAGTAGTTCAGAAAACCGGCAAATCCCACCTCTGACTGGCCCTGCACCCATCTATTCTTTGCCTCCTGAGGACTCAGGAATGATTGGTTGGGTCTTCTTTTGTTGCCCTGCACAGTAGAACGGAGCTGGAAAGCAGGTCAGTGGGGTGAGGAGGGAATGGGATTTTGTGGTAACCTTCCTTCAGGAGTGGGGAGGGAAATGGAGATTTTACAGTATCCTTCCCTTGCCACACCCACCAAACCTACGCCACACCCACCAAGCCACGCCCACAGAACCAGTAGTAAAAATTTTTGAATCCCACTACTGCTGCTCACCTGCGGTCAGTAATATAGGTATGGCTTCTCTTAATATTTTCCATTCTCAGAAAAAACATGCGGCTATATCCATTTATGACAAAAATATGTAGCGTACCTTCTGGGGTTCTGGATTTTTCAGAAGGGAAGAAAGCCTGATCTAGGAAATGGTCTCTGCTTCTTTGGTGGAGGGGATCATAATGGTTGCCTTAAATGCGATGGTAGTGGTGATACATATTTCACCATGAACTTTGATGAAGATACCTTTCTTAATGTCCAAATCCCTAATCGACCCAAGGAAATTCTTTGAACTATTGATTTATTCTCTTTAATGTCTTGACTCTTATTATCCAGAGTTAACCATGAGTGATGTACTGATGGCTGCAAGCTAAAACGTTCCTTTTCTGCACTTAATAATTGTATGGTATTCCTATTTCTATTTGTGGCTGTATGTGCACCTGAATTTCAAAATAAATGGAGGATTTATTTTATTTTTGATTAAAAATGTGAAGGAGAAAGAAAAGAGGAAAAGTCAATGTCATCTGTTTATATTCGAGGAACTGAAATGTAAGATATATTAGAACAAAATTCTGGAGACGGTTTCAAAAGTCTATTGGAGATTTTAAAAAAGGCTTCTATCAAAGAGCTATAACAGATAAGGGAAAATGTGTTTGCAGAGGTGATATTGTAGAGAGCTAACATATATTTGTATGTCATGGGGTTCTAAGGTAGTACTGGTTTACATATGGATCAACCTTATTGTCTGCTTTTGATAATAGATGAGTATACTTTTCTACTGCCAAAATAAAGTGCAATTTCTTCTAAGAAAAAAAAAAGGACAATCTTCTGAATTAATTTATTTGCCAATTCATAATAATAATAATATACAAGATGCAAAGACCTGCAAATGGGAGTAAATTGACTCTGGCAAAAGAAAGCAAAGGTAAGTACTATAGTAATAAGTACCTTGGGGACAATTTCAAAACATCTGGAGTGCCACTTAAACACCATCAGCATAGACAAAATCCCCATCAGTCAATTGCAAAAGGCAGCTTTACTTGGAACACTTTACATCCTGCGATGATACCTTTAATATTGTTCAGCAACAACATCTGCCTATCCAAGGTTCCTTAAGCCCATGTCACACTGCACCAATGGATGGAAAGAGGATGTAAAACGGAGAGAAACACTTGCCATCCGTTGGTTAACGCGATGCTTCTGTTCTGTACTCACTGCGTCCGTTTTTTATCCTCTCTGTCCGTCCAGCATCCACCGACCGAGGTTCCATCCAGACACAGGGAGGAAGCGAAACGGACGAGGAATGGACGCGCATCGTTAGTAGCACAGACGGAGAAAGGATGAAAGCGGATGCAGCTCACAAAGAAAGCATTTAAAATGGAAAAAACGTTCGCAGAGGGGACCTATCTTGAATATTAAGGATGTCTAGAGGATGCAAAAGGACACCTAGTGGAAAACCTATATTGCCTATAAAAAGGGGGAGGAACTCACCTGGATCTCACTTTCAGTCCAGCAGCCCTGCTGTGCAGACCTCTGCAGCCTTCATCTGGCTCTTGCTCTTCCACAGCATCCATTGATGTCCACCATGGATCATAACACAGTCCTTCTGGTAGCCACCATCGTTCTGTAACAATGCGAAGCCATCTACAGGCTCTTTCAACTGTTCTACGGGAAGAAAAGGAGGCGGCCAAGAAGTGTCTAGGTCCGAAGATGGATCGGGTGAAGAGCAGAGTACGGACTGTACAACAAGCAGATGGTGGAGCTGAGGAACAAAGACCCTTGTGCATTCCAGAACTTCATGAGGATGCCTCCAGCCATGTTTGATGAAGTTGTGGAGCGGCTGAGACCCAGGTTGACCAAGGCAAACACCAACTTCTGTCCCAGCCTGGACCCTGGGCTCAAGGTAGCATTGACTCTGCGCCACCTGGCCTCAGGGATCACCTACAGGAGCATGCAGTACAGCTGGAGGGTGCCACACAACACCATCAGCATTGTGGTCAGAGAAGTGGTGCAGGCCATCATCGAAGAATACATGGAGGAGCTCTTCCAGTGCCCCTCCACTGAAGAAGGCTGGAAGAAAGTTGCAGAGCAGTGGTATCAGAGGTGGAACTTCCCCCACACCGTTGGAGCCATAGATGGGAAGCACGTGGCCTGCAAAGCTCCAGCCAAGTCGGGGTCCACTTATTTCAACTACAAGGGCTTCTTCAGCATCATCCTCTTCGCCATGGTCGATGCTAACTACAAGTTCATGTACATCGATGCTTCAGGCAACGGCTCATCTTCAGATGCCCAGGTATACAACGCCAATTACCTCAAGGAGGGGCTGGAACGCAACCTCATCATGGGCTTCCCAGATCCAAACCCCCTGCCCAACGACACACAAGATGTGTCCTATTCATCGTGGGGGATGATGCCTTCTCCCTCAGAACCTCCCTCATGAAGCCCTACATCTCCAAATGCCTCACCTGTGAAGAGAGGATCTTCAACTACAGGCTGTCCAGGGCAAGGCGGGTGGTGGAGAACGCCTTTGGCATCCTGGCCAACAGGTTGCAGGTACTTCTCACCACCATGCAGCATCGCCCAGAGACCGTGAGGAGGATCGTGGAAGCTTGATGCATCCTGCACAATCTCATGCGCACCCACTACCCAGTGTTGCAGAACAGGCTCGTGGACCTCCAACAAGGCAATGGGGACATGGAGCCTGGGGAATGGAGGCAAGGGCGAAGCCTGATAGACACTAAGGTTGTGCAAGGCCCCACCAGAGCTTCATGTGAAGGGAAGAAGCAGCGCAACCTCCTGAAACACTGGTGCACCTCCCCAGCTGGAACAGTGGAGTGGCGAAACAAGATGATAGATGATTAATGGATGCTTCCTTCAACCTGTCTCATCACACTGATGAGATTGGGCCATGTATGTTGGGTGGGCCTACAATGAAGAGGGCATTTAATAAAGAGTTGTGTTTATGTTGACATGTGTGGATGAATGATTACATTATTATTGATAATAAAGGGCCATAGGTGTGGCACCTGGGAGGGTGGACCATACAGTCCCACTATGCTTGAACTGGAGGTTTATCTATCCCACAGCTATTACCCATCCCATAGGTATCCCTGCCCATCCCACAGCTATTGCCCATACCAAAGGTATCCCTGCCCATCCCACAGGTATCCCTGCCCATCCCACAGCTATTACCCATCCCACAGGTATCCCTGCCTATCCTACAGCTATTACCCACCCCAAAGGTATCCCTGCCCATCCCACAGCTATTACCCATCCCACAGGTATCCCTGTCCAGGTGCTGTGGAGGTGGCTGCTGCTGGAGTGCTGGTCTGAGGCGCCATTGGGGTGCCTGGCCCCGAGAGGACAACAGGGGACGGTGTGTTCAGGAAGCTCTAAGACAGCTGGCTCAGCCCCGTGATGTTGAGAGCCCCTTCCTCCATGACATGGGGTGTCAGCCCCAATACCGATGACAGATGTTCTGAGGCCGGGCTTGGCAGTGGGGTGGAGGAAGGAGCAGTGTAGTGGGGCTGTCTGGTCTGCAGCTGAGTGAGGACTGGCATCGGTGGCGTGGGTGGCATCTGTGGAGTGGCTGGCATTGGTGGCATCAGTGGCACCGGTGGCATCCGATGTACCTGTGCCTGGACTGGGAAGGGCTGCCTGTGCTGCTGGACCTCCTGGTAGCCATAGCCTTGGTAGGTGAGGGCCTGTGGAAAGCCTTGGAAGGGCAGTAACATCACCTGGGGTGGAGGAGCAGGCCTGGACTGGGTGGGAGCAGGTTCAGCTGGGTCTGGAGGGTTGTGAAGAAGATCGGTGATCCTGTCCTTTACCACCTGGTACTGTGATTCCGACATGTTCATGAGGGTCTGGTTGACATAGGTGAGGAAGGGCTTGCGGTTGGAGGATGGGGCATTGGTGTGTACCAGCTGAGGGAGGAGATCTACGCTGCTTCTGATGGTGTCCCTGATCTCCAGCAGGACAGTGTGGCTCTGCCCCTCTGGTCTGCCTCTCTGCCTTTTGGTGGAGGTGGAGCTGGGGGTGGATGCGGATTGGGCTGTGGTGGAAGTGCCCTCTCCTTGCTCCCACTGCGTCAGGGGTCCTCCATTCACTCCGCCACGGGTAGTATAGCTGTCAGGGGGGTCTCCAATGTGGCACGTTACACAGATACCTGCCTGGACACAGGAGCTGACTCTTTGCCAGAAGAGGACTGGCTCTTAGCAGGCTGCCTGAGAGAGAGGGTTGTGAGAGGGGCTGCTCCTCAGTGCTGGATCTCACCCTCCAAGAAGCTGCACTTGGCCATCACGTAGGTCTCTCGGTCCGTCAGCTTGACCATGGCTTGGCCAGATTTCTTGAGGTGCAGCTTCCCGTACCAGGTGTGCATGTGCTTCCACCAGCCGAGGAGAACCTCCAAAGTGTAGCCCAGGCTCTCCGCCTTCTCTCTCCAAGCAGCCTGCTTCCTCTTGGTGTCTCGATAGAGCCTGTGTCCCTTCCGCCAAAGATATTCATTCTCCCTGAGCCATTCAAGCACCTTCTCCTCTTGTTCCTCTTCGATTGAGTATTGCCTCCTCTCCTGTTCATGCGTCTGCCTCTTCCTTCCTCTGGCAGGACCATCTGGGCCCTCATCAGAGGGGCTTTGAGGTTGTAGGGCTGCTCCTCCACACCACCACCACCAGCAGCAGCAACAACAACAACAGTAGCAGCAAAAGCAGGACCTGCAGGACCAGCAGGACCAGCAGCAGCAGCACCAGCAGCACCAGCAGGACCAGGATCAGCAGCAGCAGAGTAAGCACCAGCAGCGCCAGCAGGACCAGCAGGACCAGGAGCACAAGCAGGATCAGGACCACCAGCAGGACCAGGACCACCAGCAGGACCAGCAGGACCAGGATCAGCGCCAGCAGAGTAAGCACCAGCAGGACCAGGAGCACCAGCAGAAGCCCCAGCACCAGGAGCAGTGCCAGCAGAGTAAGCATCAGCAGAAGCACCACCACCAGAAGCAGCATCAGCAGAAGCACCACCACCAGAAGCAGCATCAGCAGAAGCCCTAGCACCAGAAGAGCGAGCCCGGGCAGCAGAAGCCCCAGCAAAAGCAGAGTCAGGGCCAGGGGGTGGGAGGGTGGCCCTGTCCCTCTTGACAGGGCTGGCAGCAGATGGCAGAGGCTTCCTTTTCTTCCTCATGGTTGTTGGGTTGCTGGCTGGCTGGCTGGCTGGCTGGCTGGCAAGCTGTGTCTGGAAGCAGGTCTTTCCTCTGAATGGTGACCTGCTTGCGAGCTGCTTCCCTTTATATCCGCAGGGCTGACGCAATGCATCCTCTCCGCATGCACAGTGAACGCTAGGCATCCGCTAGGCATCCGCTAGGCTTCCGCTCTGCATTCGCTTCATCCGTTCGGCATCCACTCTGCATCTGCTCTTTCCGTTCCACGTCTGCTTTTCTGTGCTTCCCCGGAAGCCTTGCGGATGTGCCATCCGCTCCCATCTGCTTCCATCCGCTAGGCTTCCATGGAGCATCCACTTTCCATCCGCCCTACGTCCTCCCCCCATCCGTTCCTTTCCTGTTGTCTGCTCTGGTTATGCAAATTCGGGGCACTTTTGAGAGCGGATAACAACGGATGGAACATTTTGCTCGTCTGCTTTGTCCTTTTTACAAACGTTTTGCATCCGTCGGCCAGTGCGACGGGGCCTTTAGGAAGGACTTGATAGGTTGATAAAAATGCCAAATCCAGTTTAAGCATCTGGCTGTCTGTGTGGCCAACCAACCATAATAAATTGAGATGTGGTTCACAAATGGAGTCTATGTAACAAGGATGACAAAGAGCTTGTCTGCCAGCATCTCTTTTTTTGTGGTCCTCAGACTGGGTTAGGTAAAAAATAGGGGACTTATTTTTTAGGGAGTGGAGATTATGGAGAGAAATGGGAGCCTTAAGTTTGGCAGGTGCTTAAATCACATGTTTTACTACTAAAAACTTCTGCCTCCTCAAATAAGCTCTAGTCCAGGGGTCTCCAACCTTAGCAACTTTTAGCCTGGAGGACTTCAACTCCCAGAATTCCCCAGCCAACAAAACTGGTGAGGGAATTCTGGGAGTTGAAGTCCACCAGGCTTAAAATTGCCAAGGTTGGAGCCCCCAGCTCTAGTCCAATCCATATTTGAAGTTTAGCCCTCAAGCTGATAGATATTGTCCAACTTTCCTGTATAAAGCCAACTGGCTAATAGCAGTAAATCATAAGAATCATGATTATGGGTTTGTGTCTATTCTAGAAAATGCACATTTTATTTTTTAGGCTTTATTTAGATCATAGAAGTAATCCAAAATCAACTAGAACCATGATGGTGAATCTATGGTATGCGTGCCACTGGTGGCACGCAGAGCCATTTTTGTGGGCATGTGAGTCCTAGCCAAACTTATCTGCACTGCGCATGCGTGCACATCCCAGCTGATTTTTGGCCTGTTTGAGGCCGTTTTTACCCTCCCAGAGGCTCGAAGAAAGCCTTTGCAGCCTCAGGAGGCCGAAAAATGGGCCTTTTGGAAATACCAGAAGTGCCAAAATGAGCCCATTTTCAGCCTCTCAAGGCTCTAGAGGCTTTCCTTGAGCCTCACAGAGGGCAAAAATGGCCTCATACGGGCCGAAAATCAGCTGGGAGGCACACACATGTGCAGTGCAGGTAAGGGGACAAGGTGGGGGTGTTGTATGTGCATGCACGGGGGGCGCATTGCATTATGGATGCTGGCACGCACATGCTTTCAGCATACCACAACAAAAAGTTTCACCATTACTGAACTAGAACCTCTAGTATGCTACTTAGATCCAGTATGACTATTAAAAGCAAAACATGTTATGAAGTTAAGAAAAATCCATCAACTCACAAACCAAATTTCTCCAAGTCTTTTATCTTAGAAAAAAGACCCTCCAACAACATGATGCCTCTTGAAGGCAGAGATAAGAAAGAACAAGACAACAGTCCTCAAATTGTTCAACTTGTTTCTAGTTTCTTACTAGAAACTGAAGTATTCACAAAGTTTCTGACCGCTTGCTTTTTTTACATTTGTTTGACTTATTGCCATGTCTCATTGGCAAGGTTAGTCTTTTCTAAGAACGCTGAATTATAGATTACTGGTATGTTATTTCTTAACAATAAATCTAGGCACCATGTGTATTTTCACTATTGTGTATATAATACATTATGAAATAGGTTAGTCTGAATTGTAGATCAACAGCAATAATCTAACAAAATGAAATCCATTTACACTGTGAAAAAGACTTATTTAAAATTACAAGACCAAACATAACACAGAAATAGCAGAAAATTGGCAGTATTTTCAAAGGGAAGAATAAAAGAGGTAACAAAAAGAAGTAAGAACTACAGACAGATTAGACATGGATTTTTTTTACAAGTGAAATAAATACATTACACATTAGGAATAAACATATGTTTTGGAGAAAAAAATGAATAATCACATAAGGAACATTAGAGTGGCTTAAAATAATCAACAGAACAACTTTCTCTCAAAGTAAACCTATTTAAACCCACATACATAAAAATATATGAATACATAAACAAAGGTATGGTAGATAGACTATGAGATAGCCTGGTGATCATAACTATTCTGGACACTCATTATTTTTAAAGTTTGCCCTTTGTTTGCCTGTTCTCCTCTAAGAGACTTTTGTCTGCTCTGTCTTGATTCTTTTCCTGACATTTTATGGGATATGACTTGGAGCTGCGGCCCATATATAAGCTGCACAATTTTTGACAACCATTGGATGACAGTAAAGTGAATGGAGAGCTCTTTCCTACAATCTGGTGATCATAGAGGAATGATCAGTGGGACGACTTGCCTCCAGAACACTGGAAGTTTAAAAAAGAGATTGGACAACCATTTGTCTGAAATTGTATAGGATTTCCTGCCTGCGAAGGGGGTTGGACTAGAAGACCTCCAAGGTCCCTTCCAAATCTGATATTCTGTTATTCAGTTGTTTTGTTAGAGACTTCTGTAGCCTAGACATTAGCTCTATTGAAGGAAATAGAGTATGTGTAGCATACTGACAACACACTGGCTTGGAGAGTCTCTAAGGAATCTGCCTGGTGGCAAAGCATGCTAGGTAGAAAGTGGACAAGATAAATGGCTGAGTGTTATCCAAGCTTACAAACTTTTATTTTTACTCATGATAACTCTCCATACAGATGTATACAGTTGACAAACCAAGACAGCTAATGCTGTCATGATCCATTTGTAAAAAAAATAGAATAATATTGATGTTCTGTATAAAGAATAGTAGACTCCTAATACAGGATTTTGATTGGCTAAAAAACCTGAATTGGGATTGGTTCAATAGGAACCAATCCACGAAGCTGCCTAAAGGCAGCAAAACTAAATACCTGTCATTGGCTACAAGCCGGCAGGCAAAAACCCTATAAAAAGGCTGCCGCGGCTTGAGCCAATGTTCCGTTTTTCAACTGCTGTTAACTAATAAAGACTTTGTTGTTGGAACCCAGTCTACCTCGCATTTTTCCGGATGGAACACTGGCGACGAAGGTGGGATTGTCCTAAATGCGAGACTGAGCACGCGGCAACCAATAAAACCAGACTGAAGACAATGGCTGGAAATAACGTGCCGCCCGCACCCTTCAATCCCAATGAAGAGGATTGGGAATCCTACGTAGACCGTTTCCAAATGTATTTGGAAAGTAACGAGATGGAAGAGATCTCAGACCAGCGTAAGAGAGCTGTTTTCTTGACACATTGCGGGCCCACAATCTTCAAAATGGCCAAGGCATTAGCGAAGCCCCGGGATGTGAAAGAAATGACTTGGCCAGAGCTCCAAAGAATGCTGAAGGCTCACTATGCACCGGTGGTGTCAAACCTTATCAAGCAGCATGAATTTTACCTAAGAGACCAGAAAGAAGGTGAGACCATCGGTAATTTTGTGGCAGCCCTCCGACAACTAGGAGGAGCATGCGAATTTCTGAATCTAGATGAAGCAATGCGGGATCAAGTAATATTCGGTTTAAGAGACTCTAATTTACAAAGCAAGCTGCTAAATAAACCCAACATAACCATAGTCGAAGCCATTGCAGAAGCCACAGCCACTGAAGCCGCGAAAAAATCGGCGGTCAAAATGAAACAGATGAACGCGAACAATGATGAAACGAACCTGGCCAGAGGGAAGAAAAAATTTCCCACCACCACTCACCATGAAGATTTTGACGAGACGTCAGAATCCGGGGAGGAAGACGACGAAGTCCACCGCCTATACGCCAACAAAAAAGGTCGCGAAAAAAGAAATTGGTGGGTATGCGCTGGCTGTGGAGGAAACCATCCTCGAGCCGATTGCAGATTCCTTGATGCCATCTGCAGAGCTTGCAAGAAAAGGGGGCATATCAAGAAAGTCTGCAGGAATAAAAAAAATTACAGCCCAAACAGACGCAGCAACTCCCCCGCACAAGCTGAGCCGAAACAAACCGAGAGAAAGTGGCAGCGGAACAAGCGAGCCAGTAACTGAGAAAAAACACACCAGACTTTCACTATCGGAAGCGCTCAGACGGAAAGCGGGAAGAAAGTAAAAATAATTGTAAAAATAGAAGGCAATCCCTGCGAAATGGAGGTAGACTCTGGGTCTTTCCTATCAATGGTGTCATGGAACACCATCAAACAACTGGTCCCAAATATCAAATTCAAAGAACTCCAGAGACAAAAATTAACCCTCAAGGACTACCAAGGAAACCGAATTCCTGTAGTAGGTCAAGGACATTTCCGAGTCGCCTACAAACAACATGTCGAAGTACTACCATTGACAATAGTCGACCGAGATCGACCAAGCCTCCTGGGCATCGAATGGTTCGCACCATTGGGCATCGGGATGACCGGAGTAGACCAGGTGGCCGCAACTGACTGGGAAGAAAACCTGATCCAAGAGTTCCAGGATGTTTTCAACGTCTCCCTAGGCAGGTATTGGGGGACCCCAATTTCCTTTAGTTTAGACCCCCAGGTAGCCCCTAGAAGACTAAAGGCCAGACAAGTTCCTTTTGCTCTAAAAGCAAAAATAGAGGAACAACTAAATAAATTAATAGACCAAGGGGTTTTAGAACCTGTTGACCATGCTAAATGGGAAACACCAATCATAACACCAATTAAACCAGACGGGTCGATTCGCATCTGCGGTGACTACAAGGCTACCCTGAACCACGCATTGCAACAAAGCACATACCCGGTGCCAGTCGTACAACATTTATTACATTCTCTTCGGGGAGGAAAAGTTTTCGCTAAACTAGATCTAACGCAAGCTTACCAACAGCTTCCAGTAGACCCCTTAACGGCTGAAGCACAAACAATAGTGACCCACAAAGGAGCATTCAAATGCAACAGACTCCAATTTGGAGTGAGTGTAGCCCCAGGCATTTTCCAAAGCCTTATGGAACGCCTATTGAATGGTATAAAAGGGGTCATACCATATTTCGACGACGTCCTAATTTCGGCCAAAGATATGACCCAACTAAAAAAAAGACTAAAAGATGTACTTACTAAATTCAGAGAATCTGCCCTAAAAGTAAAAAAAAAGAAAAATGCTGCTTAATGACTGATCGCGTCGAATTCCTGGGCTACTTAATAGACAGAGAGGGTATACACCCTATTGACAAAAAGGTCAAAGCTATTAAAGACGCACCAGAACCGAGGAACAAAACTGAATTGCAGGCATTTTTGGGACTAATAAATTTTTATAATGTGTTCCTACCACACAAAGCGACAATAGTGGAACCATTACACCGATTACTGGATAAAAAAACAATTTGGACTTGGGGTTATAGAGAAAAGAAAGCCTTCCAAAAAATAAAAAACTTATTAACATCAAACACTGTTCTTATCCAGTTTAGTAACACACTTCCATTGACGGTGACCTGCGACGCCTCACCGTTTAGAGTCGGTGCCATCCTGAGCCACCAATTGCCAGATGGGAGAGAGGCACCCGTCACCTACTATTCAAAGACTCTGTCTAAAACCGAACGTAATTATAGTCAATTAGACAGAGAAGCCCTGGCAATCGTCGTCGGAGTGAAACGCTTCCACGAATATCTATATGGAAGAACATTTTTGATAGTAACGGACCATAAACCGCTACTGGGAATTTTGGCGGGAAACAAGCCCACACCGAACATTTTGTCCCCGCAACTAGATGGTCAGAATTCCTAGAAGCCTACTCTTATACTCTGATACATCGCCCCGGGAAGCAAATTTCCCATGCAGATGCATTGAGCAGAGCACCAGTACCAACTATAGAGGAAGACCCGGCACCGGCGATGACCACCTTGCAGATAGAGACATGCCCCGATCTATCAATATCTGCAAATGATGTCACCAGAGCCACCGTAAGGGACACATTGACTGCCCGCGTACTGAACTGGGTAGGTAAAGGCTGGCCGGAAAATCAAAAAACTGAGAACTTTAAACCTTTCCGGACCAGACAAACCGAACTCTCAATTCAAAAAGGTTGTTTGTTGTGGGGTGATCGGGTAGTTATCCCTCCCAAATTACAAACTAGGGTACTGGGTATGCTTCAGGAAGGCCACCCTGGAATTGTTAAAATGAAGAGCCTTGCTAGAATAGAGCCTTGCTATGTCTGGTGGCCGGGTATAGATAGGGACATCGAATACTGGGTAAATTCTTGCAACAAATGCCAAAGAAACAGGCCTTCCCCACCACATGCACCCATAAAGGACTGGGAAACCCCACGAGGCCCCTGGTCACTAATCCACATTGACTTTGCAGGTCCTACTAAGGGACATACCTTTCTAATTGTCGTAGATGCATACTCAAATTGGCTGGAGGTTAAAATTATGCCATCTACGACAACTGAAACCATCATTAAACAACTTGACAAACTCTTCGCAACCCATGGCCTGCCGGACGTCCTAGTGTCCTAGTGTCCACAATTAACGAGTATCCAATTCAAGCAATACCTAGCCTCCCTAGGTATAAGACATGCCCTCACCGCGCCGGCCCATCCGGCTGCAAATGGTAGGGCAGAGAGAATGGTCAGGTTTACCAAAGAAGGTTTAGGAAAGATGGACATTGGGGATGTCCAAGATAAAATAAATCGCCTACTCACCCTCCAGCATATCACACCCAGTACTATAACAAATAAAAGCCCAACGGAACTACTAATGGGAAGAAAACTTAGGTCGCAATTAGACAGATTGCACCCAAATTATACACCAGAGAAACCCCCCGACTCCTCCACCAGTTTCAGGACATTTGAAATCGGCGACCTAGTCTATGCAAAAAATTTCACCAGGGACCCATTATGGCTTCCAGGAACAATCCCATAAATTACAGGCCCCCGGTCCTACCGACTAACCATAGACGACGGCAGGGAATGGAAGCGGCACACAGACCAGCTTTGGTCCCGAAACGTAGAAAGAAGTACAAACACACAACCACAAATAATAAAAAATGACAAAAATCAAACCAGAGAGGGGGGGTAAATACGAGAAAATAATAAAGAACCATTTAAATTAAACCCAGAATACAATAACAAACAAAAAGAGCAAAAAAGAGACTTACAGTTAGAGGAAAATTGCGAGAAGAGTCCACTCGAAGGGGCCAGCCAGGCCAGCTCGACCTGCCCGGAGAAAACAGGAGGGAGCGGCAAAACCACCGGCCTAAGAAACTCAAGGCAGCAATAAAATGGCTGACTCACCCTTCCAGGCGGTTCCATGGAGAAGGACTGGAGAGACAGCAACCCCATCCGAACTGGTCGAAGTCTTCAGCAGAAATGAACCGCGCAAGTCCAGTCGAGTCAAAAGAAGCCCCACCTACCTGCGCGACGACGTCACCACGTAGGACTAAACTAAGAGAGGAGGGGTGTTCTGTATAAAGAATAGTACACTCCTAATACAGGATTCTGATTGGCTAAAAAACCTGAATTGGGATTGGTTCAATAGGAACCAATCCATGAAGCTGCCTAAAGGCGGCAAAACTAAATACCTGTCATTGGCTACAAGCCGGCAGGCAAAAACCCTATAAAAAGGCTGCTGCAGTTTGAGCCAATGTTCTGTTTTTCAACTGCTGTTAACTAATAAAGACTTTATTTTTGGAACCCGGTCTACCTCGCATTTTTCCGGACGGAACAATTGAATTAATATATACACACACAAAATGCTGCACTTGTCAACGTTCTGAGTAACTCATCCAAAGAAATCAGAAATCTCTCACCAAAGAATTACTTCTCGGAGCTTCAAAGTGCTACTTTCAAAGAAAATTCTGACTGCCTTTGCTTAACCAACTGCTTCGGATTGCAGCATTTCTCCAGCGTTAGGATTTATTATTTGCAAATAGATACCAGAACGTAAGCAGTCTTACTTGGTAATAGGAGTTCTTGGATTTATTGTCAGTAGAGATTATAAATGAATTTTTTGGAGGAGGAAAAGTAAAAAAACGAGGCAGTTATATCAGATTGTTCCCTGCTAGTTTCCCCTGATGCTTTTATGTGTTCGTTACTGAACTCCTGATTGCTTTTTCTTTTACTCAAAAATGGAAGAGAGTTATCTCTCCCTGGCTGACTATATCTTTTCCTAACTTTCAGTGCAATGCTTTGTAGACTTATTCAAAGTCTGGAAGGACATAATTTCAGGCATACGAGTATCATCATTGAAGGTTTGGCTTAAACAAATTTATTAAATAAATAAACCATCAGTTTGCATAAATATGAAGCTCTAAACCAGGTGTTCTTAAATGTTTTGTTGCCACAGCTCCCTTTAGTGTAATCTTTTTTATCATAAATTTTATTTAGTTTTCAAAATTTAAAAAACATAAAATAAAACTTTATACATCATTATAACCACATCAAGACATCTTTTAAGCCCCTGTCACACTGCACTAACGGATGCAAAGAGGATGTAAAACGGACAAAAAAGCTTGCCATCCCTTGGTTAATGCGATGTACTCACTGCCTCCGTTTTGCTTCCTCTCTATCCATCCAGCATCCGTTTATTGATGTTTCATCCACTCAGAAAGTTTTGAGCTGTTCAAAACTTTTGAGCGGAAAATGTATCCAATTTGTCTGTTCTGCATCCGCTACGCATCCGCTAGGCATCCGTTCTGCATCTGTTACGCATCCGCTATATCCGCTGGGCATCCGTTCCGCATCCACGCAACTCGCATCCGCTCGGACACAGGGAGGAAGCGGAACGGACACGGAACGGATGCAGAACGGATGCCTAACAGATGCAGCACGGAAACAAAACATTTAAAATGGAAAAAACCTTCGCAGAGGGGACCTATCTCGGATATTAAGGATGTCTAGAGGATGCCTAGAGGATGCCTAGAGGATGCAAAGGGACACCTATACTGCCTATAAAAAGGGGGAGCAACACATCTGGATCTCACTTTCAGACCAGCAGCCCTGCTGCAGACCTCTGCAGCCTTCATCTGACTCTTCCTCTTCCAAAGCATCCAGTCATGTCCACCGTGGATCGTAACACAGTCCTTTTGGCAGCCACCATCCTTCTTGAACAGTGCGAAGCCATCTACAGGCTCTGTGAACTCTACTATGGGAAGAAAAAGGGGCAGCCAAGAGGCGTCTGGGTCCGAAGATGGATCGGGAGAAGAGCAGAGTACGGACTGTACAACAAGCTGATGGTGGAGCTCAGGAACGAAGACACTCAGGCATTCCAAAACTTCATGAGAATGCCGCCGGCCAGGTTTGACGAAGTTGTGCAGCGGCGGACACCCAGGTTGACCAAGGCAAACACCAACTTCCGGCCCAGCCTGGAACCTGGGCTCAAGGTGGCACTAACTCTGCGCCATCTGGCCTCAAGGACCATCTACAGCAACATGCAGTACGGCTGGAGGGTGCCACACAACACCATCAGCATTGTGGTCAGAGAAGTGGTGCAGGCTATCATCGAAGAATACAAGGAGGAGCTCCTCCAGTGCCCATCCACTGAAGAAGGATGGAAGAAAGTTGCGGAGCAGTGGTATCAGAGGTGGAACTTCCCCCACACCGTTGGAACCATCGATGGCAAGCACGTGGCCTGCAAAGTGCCAGCCAACTCAGGGTCCACTTATTTCAACTACAAGGGCTTCTTCAGCATCATCCTCTTCGCCATGGTCGATTGTGACTACAAGTTCATGTACATCGATGCTTCAGGCAACAGGTCAGCTTCAGATGCCCAGGTATACACCGCAAGTGACCTCAAGGGTAGGCTGGAATGCAACCTCATCGTGGGCTTCCCAGATCCAGAACCCCTGCCCAACGACACACAAAATGTGCCCTACTTCATCGTGGGGCATGACGCCTTCTCCCTCACAACCTACCTCATGAAGCCCTACACCTCCAGACTCCTCACCCGTGAAGAGAGGATCTTCAACTACAGGCTGTCCAGGGCAAGGCGGGTGGTGGAGAACGCCTTTGGCATCCTGGCCAACAGGTTCCAGGTACTTCTCACCACCATGCAGCATCGCCCAGAGACCGTGAGGAGGATCATGGAAGCTTGCTGCATCCTGCACAATCTCATGCGCACCCACTACCCAGTCTTGCAAAACAGGCTCGTGGACCTCCAACAAGTCAATGGGGACATGGAGCCTGGGGAATGGAGGCAAGGGCGAAACCTGATAGACACTGAGGATGTGCAAGGCCCCAACAGAGCCTCACGTGAAGGGAAGAAGCAGCGCAACTTCCTGAAACACTGGTGCCACTTCCCAGCTGGAACAGTGGAGTGGCAAGACAGGATGATAGATGCTTAATGGATGCTTCCTTCAGCCTGTCTCATCACACAGATGAGATTGTGCCATGTATGTTGAGTGGCCCAACAATGAACAGGTCATTTAATAAAGAGTTGTGTTTATGTTGAAATGTGTGGATCAATGATTACATTGTTATTGATAATAAAGGGCCATAGGTGTGGCACCTGGGAGGGTGGACCATACAGTCCCACTATGCTTGCACTGGAGGTTTATCTATCCCACAGCTATTACCCATCCCAAAGGTATCCCTGCCCATTCCACAGCTATCTCAACCCATCCCACTGCTATCTTAACCCATCCCACAAGCATGCAAAGGCTTAAACCTTTTCTAAAAGTTTCCAGCAAGACTTTATTAAAAAAAAGAAATGAAGCAAGTGTGTGAATCAAAAATAGAATTTATTAACAACAACCTATAAGACAAAAATGAGTCTCTGGCACTCCTCTTGGTCGCTCAGTCTCAGGGGTGCTGTGGAGGTGGCTGCTGCTGGAGTGCTTGTCATCAGCTCCTCCAGAAGCAGAAGCAGCAGAAGCCCCAGCCCCAGAAGAGCGAGCCCGTGCTGCAGAAGCCCCAGCAGAACCAGAGTGAGGGCCAGGGGGCGGGATGGTAGCCCTGTCCCTCTTGCAAGGGCTGGCAGCAGATGGCTGAGGCTTGCTGTGCTTCAACATGGTTGTGGGGATGCTGGCTGGCAGGGAGACTGGCAGGAACCAAGGCTGGCAGGAAGGCTGGCAGGGAGGCAGGCACCAAGGCTCGCAGGAAGGCTGGCAGGGAGGCAGCCACCAAGGCTGGCAGGCAGGCAGGCAGCAAGGCTGGCAGGCAGACTGGCTGGCAGCAAGGCTGGCAGGCAGGCAGACAGCAAGGCTGGCAGGCAGGCAGACAGCAAGGCTGGCAGGGAGACTGGGAGGGAGGCTGGCAGCAAGGCTGGCAGCAAGGCTTGCAGGCAGACATGCAGGCAGGACAGGCAAAGCAGTCGATGTGTCTGGAAGCAGGTCTTTCCTCTGAATGGCGACCTGCTTCTGAGCTGCTTCCGTTATATCCGCGGGGCTGACACAAAGCATCCTCCCCGCATGCGCAATTAACGCTCGGCATCCACTAGGCTTCCGCTGTGTATCCGCTGTGCATCCGCTGTGCATCCGCTGTATCCGTTCCGCATCCACTTTGCTGAGGTCCCCTGGAAGCCTTGCGGATGTGCCATCCGCTCTCATCCGCTTCCATCCACTGGGCTTCTGTTCCGCATCCGCTTTCCATCCGCTCTGCGTCCTCCCCGCGTCTGTGTTATCCGCTCCGGTTATGCAAATTTTTGCCCCTTCTGAGAGTGGATAACAACGGATGGAACATTTTTCTCGTCCGTTGTGTCCGTTTTGCATCCGTTGGGCAGTGTGACAGGGCCTTTACATTTTCTTATCATCTTTCTATATACACATTTCTTTCATTATATCATTTCAACTTAATATATAAATAAATATAGATAGATATGAATATAGATATAAGTATTTATATCGTTTCTTATTGTTTACCCACTTTTCCTGTTTCTTATTTGGTGCATATATGACAGTTAATAACATTTTTAAAAAATGTACATATACTTCTAACATTAAAATTCTATTCTCCTCATCTGCATAAACTTGTTTTGATTTTAAGTGTTTTCTAATATATATAGCTCTTTCCCTTTTTTTGTTGAGCGAAAGATATGTCTGATTCTCCCGATTTTGTTGATTCTAACAATTTGCTCTGATATTTATGTATATGTGTTTCTTGAAGGCATACAATGTTGATATTTTGTTTTTGTAATTTAGTAATATTTTTCCTCTTAATTGGTGAGTTTAAATCATTGACATTTATAGAAACTTTGATTTTTTTCATCCATTTTAGTTTGTGTTTATTATTTATTAATGCCTGTTTGTTTTTTTTCTCTTTTTTCTTGTTTTTATTCCTTCTCTTTTTTGTCTTTCAATTTTTCCCTGTTCTCTTTCCTCTTGTTCTCTTTCCTTTAGCTTTCTTTCTTTCTTTCTTTTCTTTCTTTTTTTCTTTCTTTCTCTTATTTATTTATTTCCCTTTAGTGTAATCTAAATGTATATACTTCCCCTAAAAACCCAAATACCAAAATGAACACCAATGAACGATGCAAACAATACGATGAAACTTTGGGAAAGGTGGATTTATGGTAGAATTGTAACTAAAAAGTTCTTCACACCTCCCCAGGCCTCTGTCTCCACCTTCCCAAGGAAGGGACACCTAACAATTTGGGAACCCCTGCTCTAACACATAGATTGCAAATATTTTGCTTTAGCGCAATGAGTCATTTGTGATGCTAAAGAGCGTGGTGGCTCACGTGGTTGGGACACTGGGTTGGAGATGAGCAATCCTGTGTTTGAGACCCGAATGCGGACCTGGGACAGGATGAGCTCCCTTCCTTTGCTCTGGCTCCTGGCATGAAAGGAGTCCCCTACTGGATGTCTCCCAAGCAACAGTGATGTCGTCAGCTAATCCTTTCAACCCAGAAGCGCCTCAGTGCTTCTGCCATAAATGTTATGCGATGTAATTTGTGATGCTGATAAATAGAAAATTCCTGTGCTTGTGTGTTGTGTCCAAACGATACCTGGCAAAAGCCATTTTCCTAGTTCATTGTTGCCACTGTGAACGGGTTTCACACCAGACCAAGGACAGTCCAATGTAAATTTGCTAATTTTCTTTGTGCTTGTGGCTCCCACTTTTTTTCTCTGCTCCCTGATCCCCAGATCTCCAGAGCTAGAATTTAAGGCCAAAAGAAGGGGGTTGCCTCCTCCTGTTCATACAAGAATCAGAAACACAGTTTAACCCAGCACTTGTACACACAAGCTTCTGGTTAAGAATGTCTGACTTAAGAACAACCCTTAGTTATGAACAGAGTGCCTATTACTAAAACTGGTGGACAGTGTTCTCCTTCCTTGAGCTGAAGCACTGAAGCTATATATTTTTAATATACAGTTAGTCCTTGACTTACAACCATTTCTTTTAGTGACTGTTGAAGTCACACCGGCACTGAAAAAAACATAACTTATGACAGTTTTTCACATTTACGACCCTGCAATCAAAATTTGGAAGCTTGGCAATTGGTTCATATTTATGACAGTTGCTGTGCCCTGGGTTCATGTCATCACCTTTTGTGACAACACTCTGACAAGCAAATGAGGAAACCAGATTCACTTAACAACCAGGTGACTAACTTAACTGAAGGGATTAACTTAACAACTGTGGCAAGAAAGGTCATAAAAGGGGCAAAATACACTCAACATAAATTTTGGACTCAAGTGCAGTTGTAAAATTGAGGACTACCTGTACAGCTGTTTTTTAGCAGTTTTCAGTGGTTCCTAAAAGCGCTGAGATGCCTCAGTGGTTTGTTGGCTTGAGGAAGGACAATGCCACTGGCCGTTTTTAATAATGTGCAGTCTTTTTGAAAGTATCAGTTCTGATTTAAATACTAATTCGGATTGAAGACAGAATAAGGCACAGTACTCGTTCTTAACCTGGGGATTTTTTTTCATCAATTTGCAGAAGCCCAGACTATCTGAGGCATGTTTCCCCAAAGACCCAAATTGGCACCATAAATTTCTGTTTAAAACATTAGTTATTTTTTAAAACTTAGAAAATGCTCAACAGAAAGACGGATATGTGTGGAAACTGGGCTTAGAGAAAAATGAGTAGATTCAAGGAACAGAGACACAGCAAAGGAACAGGAGGTTAAGTTCATCCCCCTGAAGAGTGACCATTGTGGGGAAACAGAGGTGGTGTTCAGCAGATTCTGATGAGTTCTGGAGAACCGGTAGCGGAAATTTTGAGTGGTTCAGAGAACCGGCAAATACCACCTCTGACTGGTCCCGCCCAGATCTATTCTCTGCCTTTCGAGTCCCAGCTGATCGTCTGGGTCTTCTTTTGTTGCCCTGTACAGGAGAACGGAGCTGGAAAGCAGGTTCGTGGGGTGGGGAGGGAATGAGGATTTTGCAGTATCCTTCTCCTGCCACGCCCACCAAGCCACACCCACAGAACAGGTAGTAACAATTTTGAATCCCACCACTGTGGGGGAAATACTATGTAGCTATGAAGTAGCTATGAGAGGAATTGGGTAAGGAACTGAGTGTACCCTAAATACATTGCTTTTCATTTTTCATGGTAGTTACATGCCATAAAGTCACTGTAAACATTGAATTAGTGAGCACGGAAACCTCAGACGGAGCATTGAGCCCGTGTGATTCCAATCTGTTGCCACTCTGCATGTGACCATGAATGACCGTGAAAGGGCCTTGAGTATTGATTTGGCAGTTGCAAATACATTTAGCAAGTAGGAGAATTTGCAAATAGAGAACCTGTGAATAATGGACTAGACTGTAAAATTTTTTAAAAAAGCCAACCTGGTCTAATTTACTAATGCTAAAAGCCTGCATGGACTTGATTGTTCCATAAATCCCAAAAGTTTCTTAGTCCATGTAATCTGATGCAGGGCCTGTCATGCTTCCCTTCCCCTTCCCCCACCCTGGAAGACTCCTAATATAAAAAGCCTCCAGTAAATTCTCTGATATAAATAGCCTCTAGTAAACTGTGTGGCAAGCATTACCTTCAAAGGCATTATCTTTGTGAAAGAATTAGACAGGTAGTCCTCACTTTACAACAGTCCATTGAGTGACCGTTTGAAGTTATAACGGCACTGAAACAAGTGACTTATGACCATGTTTTTCACACTTAGTATGGCCTTTGCTTCATCTCCATAGTCATGTGATTTACATTTGGATGCTTGACCACTGACTCGCATTTATGATGGTTTCAGTGTCCCGGAGTCATGTGATCTCCTTTGGCAAACTTCTGACAACCAAGGTCAATGAGGAAACCAGATTCCCCTAACAACCGTGCTATTAATTGAAGAACCGCAGTGATTTACTTAAACATTTCTCACATAACAACAATAAATTTTGGGCTCCATTATGGCTGTAAGTTGAAGGCTACCTGTATTTGGTCCTTCCTTCAAGTGAAATGTCCTTGGAGTTCCCTCTAGAGCAGGGTGGGCAATTTATTTTCCCAAGGAGTCATATGAGAAATTGGGTCTGTGGTATTCAGCAGGTTCTCACCAGTTCTGGAGAACCGGTAGCAGAAATTTTAAGTAGTTCGGAGAACCTCTGACTGGCTCCGCCCCCATCTATTATCTGCTTCCTGAGTTCCAGCTGATTGGCTGAGACTTTTTTTGTTGCCTGCACAGGAGAACAGAGCTGGAAAGCAGGTTAGTGGGATGGGGAGGGAATGGGGATTTTGCAGGATCCTTCCCTAGCCATGCCCACCATGCTACGCCCACAGAACTGGTAGTAAAAAAATTTGAATCCCACCAATGGGACTGTTGGGCCACTACCATGGCCCTGCCCCCCTGCCATGGCTCCACCTCCACCAGCTTTGCCTCACCTTGCCCTCTGTTATCCAGTTCCCTGCCACTGATGCTGCAGGCCAGACAAGGACAGCCCAAGGGCCATTAAATGTTCACATCTGCTGTAGAGATAAAGGTATTTTCTGATTGGAGATGGGTTTTGAGTGGGTTTTCTTATTCAACAGGAAACTCTATGGGCATACCATTGTTAAGGCTGCCTATAATTTGCTTAACTATGATTTATTAAATAACTGTCTATGGAGATTCTCAGTCATCCAGATCATGGTTGTCCCAAAGGTGCGTTTTTCAAGAGGGAATTGGACTTTCTGGGTTTTTTTTAAAAGACATTTCACTTCTTATTCAAGAAGCTTCTTCAGCTCAGTTTATTATTATTAATAAATAACACAATAAGCTTTATCAAGAAGCTTCTTCAGCTCATTTTATTAGCTTATTATTAAATAACACAATAATTACTGCCTTTGCAGAATACGTTAAGGTATAAACATTGGTTTGCAAAGATTGCTGTAAAATATAAACAAGCAAAATCACTTTTTGACTCAATTATACTCACATTAAGCATCAGAATTTTTTTTTTTTGGCAAGGTTAGGGCTCTTTGCCTTTAGTTGGCATTGTCCCTTCATGGTCCCTTGAAAAAGGATTAGAGCCAGGGTTTTGCACTGCAGCCAGACAAGTAAGGAAGCAAGGAAATAAATAAATGAACAGAAACCTAATTCTGTAAGGAGTATAAAATTATGCAAACCACGTTTTATATAAAAACCTTTTTTACTCTTTTTGCACAAATTCTCCTTGATTTTTTGTGAAAAAATGATGGGATGTCTATGCCCTAGATCCCTCGGTCACTGTTTTGGGCATTCCATACAATAGAAAAGAACTGTGGACAGAATTTATTGTGGATGTTTTAAACAACCATCTTCTTTTGACCATGTAATTTAGAATGATTAAAAAAATGAAATGGCTAAGGTTGTAAACACTACTGTGTTGTAACATAGGATTCTACAAAGCCTTTGAAAGGATTTTCCGCAAGGTGCGATGTTGAAGGCTTGGCAAATGATTTCCCCAGATGGCTTCTTCATGCATGAGCTGCTCTGCTTTGTTTCAGTAAAAGAGTGGGAAGAGACTTTGGAGGTCATCTAGTCCAACCCCCTGCTCTCGCAGGAGGCCAATATTATTTCTGATAAATGACTATCCAGTCTCTTCTTAAAACCCTCCAGTGATGGTGTTCAGAGTATTGCAGCGTAAATTCAGCACCAGAAAAGTAAACAGAGATGGCTGAGGCTTCAATTTAACTTCTTTATAAACATATAAAGTAAATTTTACAATACCACTTGTAGATTTCTCTAACGTGGAGCAAACTCAAACAGAAGCAGACATGTTACAGGTTCAGAGCAGAACAGCAACTCATGAGCTCAGAAACACACATCAGTTTCCCTTTAGTTCAACAGGCAAGAAAGAACACACAACAGAGGAGAGAAGCAGTTTTATTTTCAATAGACAGACTTGGAGCTTAACATAGTTTCAGAGCTATAGAGCTTAATATAGAGCCATGCCAAGGTTACTTTTAGTTTCAGTTTCCAAACATCCTCATTGTCTGACTTAGTTGCTATGCCTATTCATTGGCTGACTTTGTTACCATGCTCTATTCCAGTTCATGAATATACTCTGACAGGTGGCGCACCCACAACTTCCAAGGGTAATTTGTTCCACTAGCTAATTGTTCTGACAGTTATGAATTTTCTCCTTAGTTCTAGGTTACTTCTCTCCCTGGTTAGTTTCCATCCATTGTTTCTTGTCCTGCTTTCAGGTGCTTTGGTAAATAAGTTGGCCCCCTCTTCTTTGTGGCAGCTCTTCAAGTATTGGAAGATGCCATCATATCTGGTCCTTCTTTTCACTAGACTAGCTATACCCAGTTCCTGCAATTGTTCTTCATATTTTAAGCTCCTGGCCTCTAATCATTTTTGTTGCTCTTCTCTGAACTTTTTCCAAAGTCTCAACATTTTTTTTTGTACTGGGGTGACCAAAACTGGGTGCATTATTCTAAGTGTGGTCTTAGAATAAGGCTTCATAGAGTGCTACTAGTACTAATGGATGCAGTGACTCAGTGACTAAGATGCTGAGCTTGTTGATCAGAAAGGTCGGATGTTCTGTGGTTCAAATCCCTAGTGCCGCGTAACAGAGTGATTTCCCATGATTTGTCCCAGCTTTTGCCCACCTAGCAGTTCAAAAGCATGTAAAATGCAAGTAGAAAAATAGGGACCACTTTGGTGGGAAGGTAACAGCGTTCCATGCCAGCCACATGGCCATGGAGATGACTTTGGACAGCACTGGCTTTGTAACAGAGATGAGCACCGCCCCTTAGAACCAGAAACAATAGCACGTATGTGTGAGTGGAACCTTTACCTTTACTAGTACTTTACGTGATCTTGATTCTATCCCTTTCTTAATCCAACCTAGAATTTCCTTGGCTCTTTTGGCTGCTGCTGCATACCATACACTCATGTTTAGAGGGCTGTCCACTAGGATTCCAAGGTTCCTCTCTCGCTTATTAGTTTGAGCGAGGTTTCTACCTAGTTCTGTACCTGTACTTTTGATTTTTCTTGCCTGAGTGTAAAATCTTGCTTTTCTCTAAGTTAAATTTCATTTTGTTGAATAGGGCCCAGTGAACTAATATAAAGCTCCACTGGCCCTTCAGCCTGGGCCTACACAACAGGGGAAGAGGTCCAAAGCAGCTTTGCCAAACCTTTTAGAGGACATAGTTGCTTTATTGCAGAAGTCTCCAAACTTGGCAACTTTAAGACTTGTGGACTTCAATTCCCAGAGCTGAAGTCCACAAATCTTAAAGTTGCCAAGTTTGGGGATCCCTGCTTTAATGTCTTGAAGATGGCTTCTTCTCTTGAGCTGTAATGCTTGGTGGGGTATTCTTTCACAGCCTTAGCATGAAAAAATATTATGGTATCAACTGTTAATAATAATATGTGTGTCTTGCATATTGTAAAAGAAACAACTTCACAATTTTTTAAACAGATTTCATGTTACATGTTCCCCCTCTGTTTTTTTATTTGAAATACAGGCACACACTGAATATACAGTTCTTTTAATTTGGGCGTTTGAGATCTTCTTCTCACTTTAGTCATAACTGAGGTAAAGATTCCTTTGAGCTAAGCTTGAGCTAAGCTCATGGTTATTACAAGCCCACATGGTTTTATTGGCAATATCCAGGGAATCCATTACAGTCAGGGGACTAATAAACTTATTAAATAAATAAATAGTTCATTGGAATTGGGTGGCTAATAAATAATTAAGTAGCACAGATAGTCCTCAACTTACGACTACAGTTGAGCCCAAAATTTTTGTTGCTAAGCGAAAGAGTTAAGCGAATCTTGCCCCATTTTGCCATCTTTCTTGCCACAGTTGTTAAGTAGATCACTGCAGTTGCTCAGTTTATAATGTGGTTGTTAAGTGAACCTGGCTTTCCCATTGACTTTGCTTGTCAGAAGGTTGCAAAAGGGGATCACATGCAACCGTCATCAATACATGCCAGTTGCCAAGTGTCTGAATTTTGATCACATGACAATGGGATGCTGCAATGACCATAAGTGTGAAAAACGGTCATAAGACACTTTTTTCAGCATTGTTGTAACTTCAAATGGTCACTAAATGAACTTCTAAGTTGAGGACTACGTGACCACTGGAATTTGGTGGCTGTTAAGTTGAAAATAAATTAATAAAGTGATATGCTGCTACCTTTTTCGACAATGTTTCGATGTAGCCTACAGTACTGGAATCTTCTGGTGGTCTCCGATCCAAAGATTAAGCCTGGCTGGAATCTTTTTAGTGGTTTTCAGGATCAGCCAGAGTCAACTGGGTACTACTTCCTAGTTTAAGGGAGTTTAATGGTTGGTCTAAATCAAGGGTGTCAAACTCGTGTCGTCACGATGTCATCATGTGATGTATTGCGACATTTGTTTCCCTTCCATGGATATGGCCAGCATGTGAGGCATCTAGCCCACAGCCCACAAGTTTGACAGCCCTGGTCTAAATCATATAACTAGATAGACAACCACAATTTTTCTTTCCAGATTATCGTTGCATTTGTGGGCAGACAGCCTGGGCGTATCTCTCAATTTCTCCAGAGGAGGGAGAAATTCTCCAATCATTTTTCAAGGGCAATGGTGATAGTAACCATTCGTGCCAGAATTAATGAATAGGGGGACATTTCCTTCCTGAAGTTTTCTTTTGGGATTTAACTGAACATCGAAAAACTGGAAGCTGCAGATTGATAGGGAACGTACAGCACAGAGAAAAACCGGATGCTACAACCGCTCCTTAACAATCTCAGAATTAAATGTCACCCAAATATCACATGCCACCTCAGATTGTCGAGATTTTCTCCACTCCTTTGAATGTGCTTTGAAAGCCAATTCTCTTCCATCAAACTGAAATGAGAATTGGTAGGAGAAATGCAGGGGAGTTCCTTGGTAAGTAGGAATATCGATTATCAGCTGCCTGGAAGATGGGGCCATGATGCTGGGTGACCAAGCATGTTTCCAATTTTAATTGCCCAGGCCGCTCCAAGAAGAAAAGACACAGAGCTCTTCATATTTTCCTCTGTACAAACAGCTTTTACATGAGGAAAACAATGCATGGGAAAATCCCACTTGCAGATGTGGGTTGTTGCCATAGCTCTGATTTTATTTATTCATTTTATTAATTTATAATATAAAATACAAAAGATACAAAAGAAAATAGGGGGAAAATTAGGGAGGGGGGAGGGAAAGGAAAAGTGTAGGGAAAAAGGAAAAAAGAAAGAAAGAAAAGGCATTAACTTCCAATTCCCTTTGGTACAGTAGAATAAGATAATAGCATCAAACCTCAACTTTTTACTTTTACATAGTAGTACAAACTGGCCATTTATATAACAATAAACCTATCTAACCAATAAAACCCAAAATCAAAGTTTCATTTTTTCCCAACCTCAAGCACAAAGTCCAGAAGTGTAGAAACAAAAGTAATTGTATTTTTTTCCTTTAATCAAAACAGTCAATTTAGTTATCTCTGCTAACTCAGTCAATGCTTGCAGCCATTCATCCATTATGGGAATCAAAGTGTCCTTCCAATTTTGTGCATAAGGTAATCTTGCTTCTGTCAACATATATAACATCTATGGCTCTGATTTTAAACACCTCCGTCTCTTCCCCCAAATTAAAAAAAAAAACAAAAAACCAGATTTGAGGAAGAGATTGTGTGGGAAAGTAAAGCTGAAGTTGCTTTCTGTGCTTGGAAAAAGTAGCTCCAGTCAGGCAGAAATATTTCCTACCCACCTTCCCAAGGCTCAGCACAGCTCATGCTTTTTTCTCAAAAAGATATAAAAGTTTATGGCCCTAGAAACCTGAGGAATATGCTCATGCGTGCATTCATTTCTTCACAAGCATCCAAGCTGGCATTCCAGCTACCTCACTAATTGAGTCACATCCTGGTGTCCAGAGGCAGCCTCACTTTACCCAGACCCTTAGTTTGGAAAAGCCAATGCTAAAACAGAATATTTTGTGTGTTTGGGAGAAAAATGAGATAGCAAACAGCCTGCAAGTGAGGAAGCGAAAGGCATTATCTGAAGTCTGACAATTATTACCACCAGGCTAGACTATCAGTCAATTGGAAGGATGACAAGCTATGTTCCTGGTGGGGTTGCTTGGAAGATTAGCTGGAGTGCTGAAAAGCAATCTTATTTAAGGGCAGAGCTTGGAGTGGATCTCAGCAGCACCTAGAAGAGGGTTTATGACAATTTGCTGCAGCCAGCTCGTCACAACCAACCTGCCGCAGCCAACTCATCATGGCCAACTCGGGACAAGAGTTACACTAATATCAAATAAATGGTGGAATAGAATAATTAAAGAAAGGATGCAAAAGGGACAAAATGAAGTGTGAATGGCAAAAATTAAAATAATTTTTATTTATTTTAAATAATTAAATAGAATTGTTAAATTGTCCCGCAACAAATTGTCTTGTGCAGTGGTTTGATTTAACTGGTGTAACAACCAGTTTGGTGAGCGCACGCTTCATTTGTGTGCACAACATTTTAAAAAGCCCATTTTCAGCTTTAATACTTACCTTCTACTGCAACCCCTGTGAATAAACAGCTGAGGCACAGCAAACCACTTTGTTGCGCAAATCAGCGGTGCTCTAAAAAAACAAAATAAAGTACAGGAAAGAGCAGGGGCAGGTGGGCAGGGCCAAATGCTCACCAGAACTATTGATTCGCCTGAACTGGTCCGAACCAGTAGAATCCCACCCCTGGTCTTGTGGCAAGTTGGCCATAGTGAGTTCTCCTGCTGCAGGTTGGCTGTGGTTAGTTGGCTGTGGTGAGTTGGCCGTGGCACGTTGGTTGTGGTGAATTGGTTGCAGCAAAGTTGGCTGTGGCAAGTTGTCCCATTCCCCCTAGAAAGGCAACCACACTGGAACAGCATCTCATCCCAATTAGTGCAATTAGTGCATTTCTTCTTTTGGAGAAAGGCAAAGGTAGAATACTACTTTATGGATTTTGAGACTTTGCTTTGAACTTTGCTTTGAACTTAACAGACTGAGTGTAAAGCACTGAGTATTAAAGACATAGTTATGTGGCAACATCACTTTGCAAATTTCTGGAAGGGTAAAGTTGACCCAGAGCAATAGTTGTTGGGCTGCAATAAAGTACTGTGTATAGATTTGCTACGCTATGTTACTCCAGTCCTTGGAGAGTAAAAAGATCTCACACTCTGTCAACTGGTTGCCCTCATCTTGTCTATTTTGCCCCTGAGATTCAATAGCTGCTGTTTACATTGGTTCTCTAATACCTAGAAAAATTATTTAAACAAAGAAAAAAGAATCCCCAAACAGGTTCCTGGGAAGATGATTCCAGTAGCACAATCTAAGCTACTTCAGTGCTTGCATGGAATCAAGGCAAGGATGTACATTGAGTCAAGCTGGAAGCTAAGTCTCCTTAAGAATGTAATTGCTAATTGAGACCATCTTTTCATGTGAGCATTGCAGCAATAGTTTATGTTGCATCCTTGGAGATGAACATCTTTTTTCCTGGGAGAGCTGAAAGAATGATCTTGACTGGATTGGTAACATAGAAGATTTAACTCCAGAGATAGATGGATGGATGGATGGATGGATAGACAGACAGACAGAGAGACAGACAGAGAGACAGACAGAGAGACAGACAGACAGACAGACAGACAGACAGACAGACAGACAGATGCCTTCAAGTCAACTCTTGGTGATTGCCTGGACAAGACCCTGCATTTCTGGCGAGGGCTTTTTTGGAAATGGTTTGCCCTGGCTTTCTTCCTAGGGTTGAGAGAGGGATTAGACCAAAGTCACCCAGCTGCCTTAGCCTGATACTATTCTAACTGGCTCTCTTCCAGAAAGAAAGAAAGAAAGAAAGAAAGAAAGAAAGAAAGAAAGAAAGAAAGAAAGAAAGAAAGAAAGAAAGAAAGAAAGAAAGAAAGAAAGAAAGA
>BLBF01000004.1:25571146-25591286 GCA_015471245.1 Laticauda colubrina | reverse complement strand
TCTATCTATCTATCTATCTATCTATCTATCTATCTATCTATCTATCTATCTATCTATCTATCTATCTATCTACCTACCTACCTACCTACCTACCTACCTACCTACCTACCTATCTATCTATCTATCTATCTATCTATCTATCTATCTATCTAGTATGTAGTCCTTGACTTACAACCACAATTGGAAGTAGAAGTTCCACTGCTAAGTAATGGAGTGATAGAGCATGAGTTCACAGGACTGCATCACTTAGTGGTGATTTAACATTAAACAAATGATTTAACATTTAACATCATTTAACATTGCCATTGTTAAATGAATTCCAACAGCTGTTAGCTGAGGATTCACCTCAATCCAAGCCATTCTGGGCTTGGTCCCTCCAAATCCCCCATCTCTGCCATTTTGGCCAACTGTACCCTGCCTTGCAGGGTATCAACCAGCCCCAGAATTATGTGGCTCTATGTGCAGTTTGTAAGTCAGAGGTAATAAAGATTAGTAACAGGTAAAATTAAAAATTTGATTGAGCACCTTTCTCAAACATTACTTTTCAAAAATACTACAATTCATAGAATTGTCAAATTGAAGTTTAAATTTAGAAGAAAGTTCCTACTTTCACTGCCCTCTAACATGTTAACTAAGGGCATAAAAAAGGTTCTGCAATTTAGAAGAAGTAGCTATCATTTTAAGACACAGAAATATATATTTTAACTGAAAATAAATAAAACTTTAACTTTTGCAATTGCATCCCATCTTTTTCCACCAAGAAACTCCAGGTTAGACCCAAGGGATCTCCACTAATTTTATTTTTGATAAATGACTCTTTGAGGGTAGAGGGAAAGATAATGCCTGGCCCAATAATCACCCACTTTGATGATTAAGTAACTGCTTGAATCTGGGGCTTTCTGTTCTTTCTTGAATCTGGGGCTTTCTGATGGTTAAAGTTCATGACTTTAAACCATCATATCACGTGTTTTGGAGCATTAGGTCAACAACACTTGGAACATGCATTTCTAGACTTAAATGTAAACTTCAGCATTGACTCTGAAATGGCCAATGTGACTTAGAAACACTGAGTTTGCAAAGCAACTAGAGAAGTTAGTAGAGGAGAAGCTAAATATGAATCAGTGATGATCTGTGGTATACCAAATAAATAAATAAACGAATTAATGTGTTGATGCAATTTTCATTTCCACTCGAGAAATACTGTGCATTTTTTTGATTAGGAGACAGACTGCTCCAATTTTGTTCTGCTTTAATCTGGTCGCACTAGAATTCTTTTGTCCTGTTTTAGACAATACACTTGAAAATGGTTATTGACATACTGAAATATGTTTGAAGAAAGGCTATAAAAATAATGTAAAGACCAAATCCTATGAAAATAGGGAAAGAACTTGGATGCAGAGGAGGAGGAAAACATTAAGAACAATCATATATTCCAGTGTTTCTGTGCGGTAGGATTTAAATTAAAGGATTCAAATTACATATACACATTGCTCGATCAATAAAATACAGGATGGAATGGAATATATTGCCTGAGAAGATGTTGGTTTTTCTTGCTCTCTATAAAATGTTTAAAATTTAGAGATGTATAATTCTGTGATAGCATAATTGTACGTGTAGTTTTACAGTATTACAGTAACCTTAGAATCTCTGTATACCATAGGACTTGATTGTCAATATATTTACCATGTTATACATTCGTATATTTCCTCTCTCCATGCATATATCCATTACAGTTTATGATGTCATCTATATCTTATTTATTTTTATAATGGAAGTAAATCCCACTGAGTTAAATAAGGATTGTTCCAATGTAAATGACCAGGTTTGTAATTTTTATTTTTTCAATTCTTCAGTTCTTCACACTGGAGAAGAAGGGAAGTCTTTTTAAACTTTGAACTGACTTTTTAGTTGTAAGAAAATAATGCAAATTGGGCTTAATGAAAAAGGAAAATAAAGTTTTCACAGGTTATTATAAAGTGCTAATTCATATAATATTGCCTTTTCTCAAAACCTAGTGGTCAAATCACTAATCTCTCATGATTGATCCTAGACTCTAAATATAAAGTGAAGGCACAGAAATCTTTCCTTTTTAAAAGGTATTTGAAGTTGCTCAGCTTAAGACTTGTACAGTGACTTGAATATACAGAAGTCATGTTGAAAAATGTAAATCTTTGCTTCTATTATTAACAGTGATTAATCGGCAGGCATCTCAAATATAAGAGAGTTTTGATTTAGTTTTGTTGTAAATTGCCTGAGAGTTGCTATATAAATGAGATAAACAAATAAAATAATCTGATCATTTGATGTGGTTTATACACAAACCAAGGAATTAAATCTCTCCCTCCATCTCTCCCTCCCTTCCCCATTCCCCCCCCCCCCCTCTTCTGGGATATAGTTGTCTTTCCTTTATCGGTATATTAAATGACATGGAACAAGGGAAACAAATCCGGTTCGAGATGTTTAATCTATTTTGCAGTCACCCACGATATTTGCATAACAAAAGAGAAGTATGTTGAATTTATTTGGATGGCTCTCCACCTGAGTTCTCTGCGAACAAGCAAAGCCTCTGAATTCAGAGTTAATTCGGGTGGAACACACAGAAGGAGATACAGACGCGCGGGCGCGAACACACACACACACACAGAGACACACAAACAGACAGGCAAACGTGCATATCTACTCATCCCTATTTCTCTTATGTGGTGGAAACACTCTGAGCCCAAATGCACAAATGCTGTTTTGGATCTCCAAGCAACTTCACCTGGCGGAGCAAAGACCACCTTTCTTAACTCGGAGAGAGGGAGGGAGGAAGAGAGAGAGAGAGAGAGGGAGAGGGAGAGAGAGAGAGAGAGGGAGAGAGAGAGAGAGAGAGAGAGAGAGAACCCAATCCAAGTCAAAATTCAGCATCTCAAGCAATAACACAGAACCAACCGAACGGGCAGTTGCGTGGGATCGATCGGAGAGTGTTGGGCTCGTTTCTGTCCCGCCGCAGCACCAGAATTGGCTGCCCGGGAGGCGTTTCACTGTCCAAGGCGCTGAATTCCTAAATCAGCTTTTGTAAAAAGTAAAAGGCAAAGAGTTCGCCCGAACTCTCACACAGGAACCGCCCCCCTCCCGGCATCCTTGCCGAAGAGCTTCAAGACTGATCGCGGTTCCGGGAGCGTGGGTCCTCTCCCTGCCCGCCACTTCTCCGCGCACATTCCCAGAGGCAAGACGCACACCCTCCCCCCCCCCGCCACCCCAGGTCTGTCGGTCCGTCTGTCTCTCCTTCCCTCCCTCCCTCCCTCTTCCCGTCCTCACATCTCCCGCCGTCCCCTTACCTGACTCTTTCGAGGAAACTCACGGAGTACGAGGCTGATGACTGGAATGTGCAAAGCGGTGGCGACGAAATCCATCTGTAAGATCTCGCTTCTGCTCTGCGGAAAGGCAAGAATGGCCGAGACCCCTTGTACCACCACCGTGTGGCAGATGCTCTGCAAGAAGGAGACCGGGTCGTTGCTCCAAGAGGAAGCGCTGGGCGAAGAAAAAGGGAAAAGAGGTAGATCGCCCAGACCCGCCTCGATGGCCATCACCACTTCCAGGGAAAGGTTGTAAGGCAGAAGCCCCTTGAGGCGGTTGAGGTTCTCCACCGCCAACAGGAGCGCCTCTCTCGGTATTAGAGGCGGTCGAGGCGCCTGGTCCGGACTCTCTCTGTCGATCAGGTTCTGGGTGCCCAGGTGCGCTCTCCTTCTCACACTAGTCCCCGTTTTCCACCTCTCTGGAGTCCCGGGCTCCTGCCCCCCCGATTCTTCCCCGGCAGAGTGGCTTCGAAGCGGGATATCATTGTGAGCTCTCCAGCCTCCTGCCCCGCCTTGGGAAGTCACCCAAGGCTGCAGGTGCGCCGCCCCGATCCTTACCGTGTGCCCGATCCGTTTGAGGATCCGGCAAGGTTGCGGGTGGCAAGAAGAGACGGGCACCCCGGCCAACACGAGGGCGCAGGGCGGCGGGAATAGCAGACAGACTCTGCTCAGGAGCCACCAAACACTCAGCCTCCACATCACTGGAGAGCCAAATGCCCGGCACGTTAGGAGAAAACCCCTTCTCCCTCTCTGCCTTCCCACTTCAGCCCCCTCCCCCTCCACCGCTGCTAGGCGCTCCTCTCCCAGCCGCTCTCCCACCGCCAGCCATACAAGTTGCGGGGCTCTTCAGGCGCCCCGGAGGCTCCCCGAACCTACACAACCCATGTGGTCTCTCGGGAATCCCTGCTTCAGAAAGAACCTCACCCCCAGACTTCTCCCGGTGGCCGCCTATCCAGACTGGGCTCTAAGGATTAAGAGTCATTCCAGTCTACCCCTTGGAGGGTCGTCGCAAGCCTTTGCGGCGATCTGCTGCATCTCCACGACTCGAGCCCACCAGGAGAACCGACCCGGAGATCCAGATTTGCAAACGCCTCTGAGGACAGCAAGAGGCAGGGTCCCGCCCTCCAGAGATGCCCCATCTCCCTTGGGCCACTTCCCCGTTCTTCTCGCCGCTTCTCCCCCACCCCACCCCACCCCACCCCCACTCCTTCCTTCGCCTCTCTTCCAGAGTCCTCTGCCTTCCCTTTGCAGTTTCTTTCCAAAGCTCTTGTCAAAGGGAACTCAAAAGTTGCCAAGCAGGAGAGGAAGCAAGTCGCAGCAACGGTTCTTCTACGTCCGACGGAGCTCCGGTCGGTCGCTTGGCGAGCGAAACACCCACTGCCGCCTGCCTGCCTGCCTGCCTGCCAAGGCGGCTTTGGAAAGGCGAATAGGTAGCGCTCTGAGCGGGACAAACGCCCCGCGAGGAACGCTGGGAGTTGTAGTCATCCTAGCCGGACTGTTGGAAGCCTCACCTGGCGCTGGGGCTTTCTCCCAAACGCTTTGCTGTCAATCGTATTTAGTCTGCTGGGGGAGCCATGTTTGAGGAGTCTTTTTCTCTTCTTTCCCCATTGGGAACTGTTCAGTATCTGAAGGGGAAAAGGACGCAGTTAAGACATTCGACTCTCAAATCCCCACCCTCCTTTCTTTCGTTCTTTCTTTCTTTCTTTAGGATAGAGCAAAAATACATCTCCAAACATTTTATTTATTGCTCCCAACTTATATCCTCCAGCAAGGGATGTCCCTTTCCCCCTGAGTCATTTTCTTTTCACAGCTGCAGGGTGAGAAAGAGGCATTCAAGAAGATCAGTCAAAGTGATCCCCTGTCCTTTTGCTTTTTGTTTGTTTGTTTGTTTTTGTTTTGGAGACCAACCAAGGCATGGGGAAGGGAAGGATGGCTGGTGGCACAAGTGGCACAATTCCAACAACTGGGAGAAGAACATCTATGAAGCACTTGTGGTCGATCAGCCAGAGGTGTCTGTCTCATTCAGGCTCTCATTCAGACTCCATAATGTAGAAAGTTAGCACCCCACCCCTCTCCTAGAAGAATGAAATATTTTAGGAAATATTAAAAAGGTGGACCATGATATTTTCCTGGATGAGAAAAGGAGAAACATTTTGTAAAGACAAAGCAGCTTCCTGCAGCTCCCTGCCCCCCCCCCTTCAACTCTAGGATGTTGGGATTAAGGCATGATAGGATTAGCCCTTTACCAATCCCACCACATGACACCTGGGAAAATTACATCACCCAGCAAGATTCAACCAAGCTTGGGATTAAAGACAGCCTACAAAGTTACCCCTGCATGGCCCCATGGGAGTCTGACAACCAGTCAGGACACATTTCTTGCCATAGGAAGAGGAAGCAAGGTCAAAGTCCAACAGAGAGC
Organism: Laticauda colubrina; assembly: GCA_015471245.1. NCBI lineage: Eukaryota > Metazoa > Chordata > Lepidosauria > Squamata > Elapidae > Laticauda > Laticauda colubrina. Next base: position 25,585,526 of record BLBF01000004.1, on the reverse strand, counting down.
TTTTTCGTTGTTGTTGTTGTTGCCGCCATCATTAAACCATCTTTCCAAGCAGTCTCTGTGTTCCCAGTGTCTTTCTTCCCACTTGGAACCGAACTCAGATGGACATTTCTTCCAACAATAAATTGCAGAGTTGTAACAACCTTCACAGTATTTGACATTCTCCCACCCAGTGGTAGTAGTATCCAGTGTTTTCTGTAGAGAAAACTGTGATGCTAAAGATAGGGCACTGTCCATACTGTCCATCTGAGGTTTTGTAAGTCTGATTGAGCTTTCCCTCTGAAGCAGTGGAATTCACAGAAACTAGTCAAACCAAAGGGAAGCCTTCATTGACGTGAAACTGATGGGTTATTATGGCATCACGGACATGAATCCAATTTGTTATTCCTTTCTTGTTGGAACACCAAGCAAAAGTATTCTGTACTGCAGGAAGATGTTCATGCTCAGCTCCTTTAAGTTAAAAACAGCAAGAACAAACAGAAAGAACCTGAACAAATAGGCAAAAGTATTTCACGGAAATAATGTTTGCTAGGAAAATTTGGGAGTGAATCATGCATCTGTAGCAAAGAGCTTGGAAAACAAAGCAAAATTGTTCTCTGTTCCATAAACTGATTGTTTGCATAGAAAGGAAAAATCATGTCAAGCTCAAATTTGTTTTATGTTCTCTACTTTTTAAATGCTTCTACATGTTGAGAGTTGAAGAGAAAGTCCATAAAATGAAGAAATTAAAGTTTTGGAAAAGGACTAAGGAAGCTCATGTTGACATTCCAACTAAGAATGTTTTGGAAAAGTTTTGGAAAAGGACTAAGGAAGCTCATGTTGACATTCCAACTATCTTGCCACCACTCCTCTTAGCCTATCCGACTGGCATAGTTTTTTCATGAGGGAAAAAAAAAAGGGAGGATAGCCAACTATTGTAACTGCTGGAGTTAAGCTAAATATAAATAGATCTAACACATGCAACTATATCCTTTTAGCTCCAGATACCTTGAATAAGTATTTTCTTAATTGGCAATAATCTAATTTTTTTACAAATGTGTGTCCATGTGTTTTCACTGGATTTAAGCATTGGCTATTGCAGACCCGAAATTTGAAGTCGTAGGTGCATTTAATCATGAGCTATGATGGCGCAGTGGTTAGAGTGCAGTACTACAGGCAACTTCTACTGACTGCCATCTGACTGCAGTTTGGCCATTCAAATCTCACCAGGCTCAAGGTTGACTCAGCCTTACATCCTTCCAAGGTGAGTAAAATGAGGATCCAGATTGTTGGGGGCAATAGGCTGACTTTGTAAACTGCTTAGAGAGGGCTGTACAGCACTGTAAAGTGGTATGTAATTCTAAGTGCTATTGCCATTTTGTTCAATTATAGGCACAGATCTGGTCTTCTGGCCTGTGGTATCAGCTTTTGAACCATTTCTTCTCTCTTCATCATTTTTATATAATAATAGCAAGGGACAATGTTTCATCTGTTGGTTTTCTTTTGCTTCAGCTGTAATAAAAGGAGATAAACAGACTACGATCATCTTAGTGTCTTTTTGCCATATTAGATGGACTTCTGCTGCCTTGCTGCTTGGTGGACACTTGTCCTTTCCTTTACAAATGCTAATAAAATTATTTGTTTTAAAACAGGTTTTAAAACAGCTATGTGTTGCAGGATAATATAAACCCCATAGGTGCAGAAGGAATTGAAAAGAAACCAGGGAATGAACATATGTTTTCATGCTTCTATACTGATTTATAATACTTTAGCCATTTAGCCATAGTCACATATTAGATTAACATATGCCTTTTCTAATATGGGGCCACTTTGGAATTCCAGCAGCTCTTCACTCATAATTGAAGCATCTATAAAAACACTTCTGCAGAGAGCTAGGGAGATAACAGACAGTGTATCATGGAGAAATACCCACTAGGATTAAAACATGAATAATTTAGCATACAGGATATACTTTTTAAAAAATTATGCAAATAAACCTGTTCCATCAGCTTAGAGAACAGCAGAAGAGAAAGAGGGCTTTTTCATTACTTGTCCTGGAAGATCCGCAGCTGTTAATTCTAAGATTCAGCTGTTTGTAATCTTATTTTAGCTGCCATCTAGTGGTGGTCATTTTCAGCAAGTTGCAGAACATAAGGACAATGGAGACAGATAAAACTATTCCATGTTAATTCTACCTTGCTGTCTTATTACCCATCTTGCTGTCTGATCTTTTCTTGTTCCAGTTGGCTCCAAGGCTTCCCCTCTCTGTATCTTATCCAGCCCCCTTTCCTTATGTGCTGTGATTTTTTTTAAACTTTACAAGAGAAAAAAAATTAGAGATTTTGAAATCATTTATTGATAATTAGCACCTGGACCACACATCCAATAGGTACCTCAGTTATCTGTTTGCAGTCTTCCTTATTATCCTGGAATCAGGAAGAAAGGTGAATGAATTTTCTCTGGTGATACTAGTCCTTAAGGGGAGAAATTGCAAATAGTTGTAAAATTATGCAATAAATTTATTTATCTTAATTGTTCTAATATTTATAATCCACTCAGTAAAAAGCTACAAGAATGACTTACAGTACAATTAAACCATATTGATGTCATCATGCTGGTTTTGATTCTTAGCAACCCGTAGATTTCCCATCACCACCACCATACCTGTCTCTAATCTGGTCTTTTAGATTTTCCAATCACTGCTGTAATATAGTCTGTTCACTTTGTCGCTGGTTGTCCTCTACCGCTCTTTCCTTCCACTTTTCCTAATGTTAGAGTCTTCTCCAGAGAGCTGGATTTTCACATAATGTGTCTGAAGTAGGGTAATTCTGAGCTTGGTCATTTGTGCCTCTGGTGAAAATTTTGGGATGATTGATTTGTGATCTATTTGTTCATTTTCTTAGCTCTCCGTGATATTCTTAAGAGTCTTCTCTAACACCAGGGTTCAAAAGCATCAATAGTTTGGCTACTTCTTCTTTTTCACCGTCCATTTCTCTTTCTCTTCCATTAAGTGCTACAGGGAATGCCACTGCTGGCATGATTATGATCTCATTAAACATTATCAATATGATTAGAAAAAAAAAGCCAATAGGTTTATGCACAGCATTGGGACAAGAGCTGGTAGCTGGGAAATAACTGCAGAAGAATTGGTATTGCCTTCACATCCAAGTTACTGCTTCTCAAGGATGGTTAGAGGGAGCTTTAACAAGATTCTTCTTTAGATACTAACATCTGAACCAGTGGTGGGTTTCAAATTTTTTAACTATTGGTTCTGTGGACGTGGCTTGGTGGGCTGGCAGGGGATGGAAACTGCAAAATCTCCATTCCCACCTCACACCAGGGGAAGGATACTGCAAAATCTCCCTTCCCTTCCCACTCCACTAACCTACTTTCCAGCTCCGTTCTCCTGTGTAGGGCAACAAAAGAAGACCCAGCTGATCGGCTGGACTCAGAAGGTAGAGAACAACACAGAACTTTTTGTGTTCCCTTCAGTAGCTCCAACAATTGTATGCTGATGCAAAAGCAAGAAAGGGGAATAGCCTTGCTTTGTCGGCTATTCAAGAGAGGGTTTTTCAAAATGTGTTCTGCAGAATCCTAGGGCTCCACAGGAACTTGAAGGGATTGTGTGAAAGACCAAGAGAGAAAAGGTATGGTGAAATGCAACCGGTTGTTTGTCTATCTCTGCATCTTTGTCTCTCAGTCAGAGTTGTTTGGGGGGGGGGGGGAGAATTTTTTTTTTTTTGAAAAAAGTTTCTGCAGTCCAGAATAATTGAAAAACTTTGTTCTGAAGCAAAATTTGATTAGAAAGAATTCAGTCATGGAGATTTGGAGGCAAATGCTGACATTCTATTGTCAAAGGGAGATGGTAACTAGCTAGGAAAACAAAATCCTTCCCTTGAAGTGATCAAGTAGCTGATTTGATAATAATTGTGTTTACTTTCTAAATTTTGACATATAGCTGATTCCATTTGTTTAAAAATATATTTTTAAATAGTTTGAATAGAGATTTTATTCTTTGAAGAGTAAAAGTTTCCATTTCAGCACTTCCCAGATTATGCATGCACTCAAATGTTGTTGCCTTGTTCTGCTAATTCCTAATTCCAAATCCCCACAAATGAAAATGTTTTTGTCTCAGTACTGACCATTCATAGGTCTGGTGGCAGGGAGTTCTACAAGATAGTCTTTTGATTTGGGGTGGGATTTTCTTATTGAGAAGAGAAGGTTTCTGAAATATTGATGTGAAGCCAATCATATTGCATTCAGCTACAAATAATCTTGTAATCAGAAAAGCTGACAGAGGAGAAGTGTAACGTAATCAGAAATCTGGTGCTTGTGTTTCCAATTAAATGATCCACCAGGAATGTCCATAAAGTCGCCCACCTACAGACCATTAAAATTATTAGCTTCAAAATGACCACATGAATGACCAGCCCAAATCTGATTTCTTTTGAAAAGGACTGAAGAACATTTTGGCTGCTGTTGCTACCTGAGTATTCTTAAGAAGGTAAAGTTCTAGGAACATTCCTCTTTTTTAAAAAAATAAACTAAAATTTTATACAATTAAAAAATAAACATGACCTAACACAAAGAAAAGTAAAAAGAGGAAAAGTTAAAATAAAAATTCTGAAAACTAATGCAGATAGGAACACACACACACACACACACACACACACACACACACACACACACACACACACCAGAGGTGATATTCAGCAGGTTCTGACCAGTTCTGGAGAATTGGTAGTGGGAATTTGAATAGTTCGGAAAACCAGCAAATACCACCTCTGATTGGCCCCACCCCCATCTATTCTTTGTCTCCCGAGCCCCAGCTGATTGGCTGGGTTTTCTTTTGTTGTCCTGCACAAGAGAACAGAGCTGGAAAGAAGGTTAGTGAGGTGGGAGGGAATGGAGATTTTGCAGTAACTTTCCCCTGCCACTCCCACCAAGACACACCCACCAAGACACACCCAAAGAACCGGTGGTAAAAATTTTTTGAATCCCACCACTGACACACAAGACAAACACACACACACACATCTTCCAATCTTTACAGCAGTTGTTAGTAAACCTAGCGTCTCCCTAGCGTCTCCTTAAAATTACACATGATTCCCTTGTTCTCATATTCAGTCTTTTTAAATCAGCAAACCCATAAATCAAGAATTCATTTTTCCCCATTTTCAGCAAAAAAAAATCCATAAGAGGTTTCCAGTCTGTCATGAAAGTACTTATTTTTGATCAAACAAATCAATTTGGCTATTTCTGAAAATTCCATTGTCTTCACCATCCACTTCACAATTGTGAAGATTTTTTGTATCTTTCTTTCTATATACATATAATAAATTCTAGGAGTAGTCCTGGTGTTTGTGATGCTGTTATGACTACAGAAGTCCAATTTGTCCATATCTTGAAAAAGGCAACCATGTATTTTAGAGCAAGCCAAGAATTTGATTTTTACACTAATTGCAAATCAGTGTATACTTGCCTGATTTGCATATACCAAGATATGCAAAACAGTAACTCTTTTTTTCTCTTGATAAAAAGCTGTGCATTAAGTAGCACAGAGGAATCACGATTTATTACCCCCAATAAAACATCCAAGTCATTATTTTCATCATCCTCAAACTGCACTCCTGGGTATCAGTTGGGATACTCTGTACAAAGTTCTGTTCTAATTAGAATATTTTAAAGTAGGAGGGGGAAAAAGGGTGGCTTGAGAAGAGAAATGGGAAAAAAAGAAATGCAATGTGTTATCAGACAAAACATGGAACAATGGGATACTTTGAGAGCTCTATTGCTACTCATCAAGAAGTAATATATACAGATAGTCCTCAATTTATAACAGTTCATTTGGTGATGGCTCGAAGTTACAACGGTACTGTAAAAAGTGACTTATTATCATTTTTCACATGACCATTGCAACATCTCCATGGTCACATGATCAAAATCCAAACCCTTGGATTTTGGCAATTGACTCATATTTCTGACGGTTGCAGGGTCCTGGAGTCATGTGATCGCGTTTTGTAACATTTTAACAAGCAAAGTCAACGGGGAAAGCCAGGTTCATTTAACCACTGGGTTGCTAACTCAGCAACTGCAGTGGTTCACCTAGCCAGTTGTGGCAAGAAAAGTCATAAAATGAGGGCAAAACTCACTTGAATGTCTCCCTCAGCGACAGAAATTTTGGGCTCAGTTTTCATCGTAAGTCGGGGTGTCAAACTTGCATTGTCACGGTGGCATCACTTGATGTATCGGGACTTTTTCCCCCTTCAATAAACCGGCCAAGGCAGGGCCAGCATGTGATGCACCCAGCCTGTGGGCCGTATGTTTGACACCCCTGTTGTAAGTTGAGAATTACATGTAATGCAGTGCATGGTGTCATATATAATGTCATAAGCCTCATTCTCCTTCTCTTTCTCCTCCTCCACCTCATCTCCTCCTGCTTCTCATTCTCCCCTTCCTTCTTCTCCTCCTCCTCCCACTCCTCCTCCTCCTCCTTCTCCTTTCTCCTCCTCCTTCTCCTTTCTCTGTTTTCTCCCCCTCCCCTCCCCCTCCCCCTCCCCCTCCTCCTCCTCCTCCTCCTCCTCCTCCCTCCTTATTTCCAAAGTCAGTAAATGCAAAGCACACAAACCTAGCAAATATTACAAACTATTTCTGGGAACGGTCACATTATAGTTTTAAACTGGTTGAAGAGTCATTCCATGTCCCAAGGGAATCTGAAAGGATTGCACTGAGTAAAGGGCAGGGATTTTATAACAGTTATTTCTTAGGATTATTGGGTACTTATGATTCATGGGCCTCTTTCTGGGATGCTGTGACATTTAAACTACTGCAAAACTGATAGAGGCTTGAAAGGCAGATCAGCTCCCACAATGCTCTGAATTAAAAGAGAGGCTGTCATAATTTATAGCAGATCATTAGTGTCACTTCATTTCCATTCAAATAAACTCAAGTCAACTGTGAAAAGTGTGAGAGAACTTTTTATTTATGCTCTTAGCAGTCCAAAGAAAAACTTACCACTCTTATTTTAGGGAGGGAGGAGATATAATTATATTGTTTCTTTTTATGTTTATTAGAGAGAGAAAAAAACGCTCCTGTTTTGGTGAGTTCTTAGAAACGTATCTCGAAAAAAACCAAATGCCATTTTGTGACCTTCGTCTAATGCTGGTAGTCCTTGACTTACAGCAGTTTGTTAAGTGATCTTTCATGGTTACAATGGCACTGAAAAAAATGACTGATGACCATTTTTCACACTTATGACCACTGCTGCATCCTCATGGTCATGTGATTTACATTTGGATGCTTGGCAACTGACTCATCTTTATGATGGTTACAATGTCCTGAGGTGATGTGATCCCTTTTTGCGACCTTCTGATGTGCAAAGTCAATGAGGAAGCCAGATTCACTTAACAACCCTGTTACTGATTGAAGAACCGCAGTGATTTAACAAAGGTGGCAAGAAAAGTCATAAAATGCCGCAAAATTCACTTAACAAAATTGTTACTTAACAACATAAATTTTGGGCTCAGTTGTGGCTGTATATTGAGAACTACCTGTATTTGGTCCTTCCTCCAAGCTAAATGTCCATATAACGTAAAAACTCAATTGATTCACTGAATTACTATAGCTCAGATGAGGCAAGCCTAATATTTTATTTATGCTGTGCTACGGTGTACCATGTAGGGTAGTATTGTGGTTAGCTGGCAGCAGGTGAGGATGGCTGAGGAGAGCAAGGACTCAGATGAGGGGCCAGGACCATTAGGTAATGGACTGCTGCCTTCAGAGATCGTGGAGCTGGCAGCAGCAATGAGGAGGTTCCTGAGGAGCCTGTGCCAAATGTGCGTGCGCACAGGGTTGCTTGCAGGAAAGAACAGCTGCAGCAGCACGGGCGAACTTGGGAGTAAGGCTGCAAGGTAATGGCCCCTCTTTCAAGAAGATAAAAGCCAGCTGTGAAGCGAACGTTCTTTGCAGGAAGCAAAAACATTTTGAAACTCCAGCCTCGTGGACATTGCAGTATCTTAAGTTGTTATTTGAAGGCTCTTGTTTTGTAAAATAGTTCTTATCTGTTATTCTTGGCAGTCTCGCACAGTTTTGGCAAGGCTTGTGCTTATCAAAGTTAATTAGTTTTCAGCAGCCTTTTAACTGGGGATTCATAAGAATCATTAAAAGGTTTCTGTTCCCTTTGGTTCTTGTTTGTTTTATTGGAAAAGGGTTTGGGTCAGAACAGGTAGACCATTAAATCTGCCTTTTTTCAGAAGCTTTCTTGTTCTACTTCCTGTTCCTAGACATAGCAGTTTTCTCTACTACCCTCTATCTTCTAAGGCAGGGGTCCCCAATCCCCAGGCCACACCCCCACTATTGGGCTGCAGCCCCTTTGGAACTGGGCCATACAAGCTGGAAAGATTTGGGACCACTGGACGAAGGAGTGCCACAGCCCTGTTATTTGGGAGAGTTGGAGTTCCAACTCCTTCTGGGCAGTAACTGGGTTAAAAGTGAGAAAAGTAAAACAATTACTATTGTACCTCTTCCTGGCCACATAGCACCGAGGCATGAACCAGCTATATCGGTCCTCCCCTTCCCCCTTATTCCAGCTATATCACAAGAGATAAAGGAAAATCAAACTTTGGTAAAAATATATATATACTTTATTGTAAAATACAAAGTTATTAAAAACACTTTGGAACAATATTAAAGTTGTAAATATGCATGGCTGCAGGAGATAGCTTAAACAGTTTCCAACTTACACAATACAGCAGTTGGCAAATTGGTTAAAGTAAAAATTCTAAAATGGCACATGAGGGTGTGCTAGTTTTATGATAAATGGCTATGTTATTATCCTTATTTGCAGAGTCAATCAAATCATTTAGACTGTATGTGACATTTTTGTCCACCTATAAAGCCCTTCTCAAGGATCTAGGATAGGCAGATGTTTGATGGTGTTAAATGTTACATCATCGCACATCTAAAGATGTAAGCAGTTCCAAATAAAGCTCCTTTTTGCAATATCAGGGTGTCTAATTTAAGGTGCGGGGGCTGGATCAGGCCCATGAGATGATTAGATCTGGCCCTTGGGGCCAAGACCACCCTGGAAACAGTGAAGGACCGGCCCGTGGTGCCTCTGCCAGTGAAAACAGTGTGGCCCTCCCAAACTCCATTTTTGGTGGCAGAGGATTGCAGGAGGCCATCAGAGCCAAAAATGGAGCTTGTGAGGACCATGAGCAGCACTCCCAACTCCTTTTTCACTGGCAGAGGGTTGCACAAGGCTGTCACAGCTGAAAACAGAGTTTGGGAGCCCATTTTTGCTGGCAGAACGCTCAGGTCACCACAGGCGCTGGCATGAGTAATGTTGAGCTGGCCATGCCCATCATGGTCACGCCCACCCCAGCCCCCAAGGTCAAACACAACCCTGAGGTAGCCCTCAATGAAATCGAGTTTGACACCCCTGTGCAATATTATTAAATATTATGTGATTAAAAAGGATGCTACTGGAAAAAAAATATTCACAACCAACATTCAATTTCTTACACTGACCACAGGAAAAAAACAGACATAAGCCTATACAGTTAGTCCTCAATATATGGCCACAGTTGAGTCTGAAATTTTTGTTGCTAAGGGAGATAATTGTAAAATGAATTTTGCTCCATTTTATGACCTTTCTTGTCACAGCAATTAAGTGAATCACTGCAGTTGTTAAAGTAGTAACAGGGCTGATAAGTTAATCTGTCTTCCCCATTGACTTTGCTTATGAAAATACCAAAAAAGGCAAACACATGACCCTGAGATTCTGCAACCAGCATAAATACGAGCCAGTTGTCCAGCATCCAAATTATGATCACATGACCATGGGGATATTACAATGGCTGTAAGCGTGAAAATCAGTCCTAGGTCACTTTTTTCCAGTAATGCTTTAACTTTGAATGGTCACTAAGTGAACTGTTGTAAGTTGAGGACTCCCTGTACCTGAAATATAAAGATAAAAAAAATCAAATATTCTTCCTTTTGTGTATGTGCAGAAAACTGACTCAGGGAGAAAATGTGTTCTGAATGAGCTTGTCTGGCTAGTAAGTTTTGCAAGTTGGGTTTTTAAGGGTTCTTTTTGTAACTCCTGACCCCCAAAGTTGTTTGGGAGTTTATAATCAAAACAGGCCTGACCACCAAAGTTATTTGGGAGTTTATAATCAAAACAGGCTTTAAATCATGACATTAAAAACAGTTAAAATATAATGAAAACCAATAAAAACAAGTAAAACTAATTAAGGATTAACCAGTAGTTAAACCTTGTTCAAGAGTATGTTTTTCAGGAACTTTCAAACTGCTAATAAAGAAATTAAAAACTTTTTAACTAGTGGTGGTATTCTACCAGTTCAGCCCAGTTCAGGTGAACTGGTAGTAAAAAAAATGCTATGGTTTGGACGAACCAATAGTAAAAAAAACAACTACTTGTTTGGCCAAAACTGGTATTTTTTTTCTTCCCGACAATCAGCTGTTCCAACGATCAGCTGTGCTGGGATCCCCCTTGCTGTCTTACTGCTTCACTCAAGAGGCTTCCCTAAGGCCCAGGAGGCAAAAAGGGGCAGGCCAGGGGGGTGCTGTGCCCCCCCCAGCACTTCGTTTTTTGCCTCCTGGGAGCAAAAATGGCCTCCCAAGATGCTTCCCTGAGGCCCATGTGAGCCCCCCCCAAAAAAGGAGAGTGGGCTGGGGTGCTGCAAAGAAAAAAGAAGTCATGCCCACCCAGTCACATGGCCACTCCCCCCTAGCCACTCCCCCTAGCCACACCCACAGAACCGGTCGTAAAAATATTTGCATCCCACCCCTGTTCTAAACCCAACAGAAAATGCATTTTCAAGGGTCTTATATGCTTTCAATTCCCTAAATCCAGAAATCTAAATCAGCAAGGAATAGGCCATGAAGCTTTCTTTTCTGTGTTGTTAAATGTTTAATTCATTTTATTTTTTATATACAACCCTGAGCTAAATTTTTACCCTTTTTTCTTCTTCTGCCAAACCTTTAGCCAAATGAAATCTAGCCATCCAGTTCAAGGTCTTTTTGTTGTTATTGTTGCTCTTTTAAAAATTGGGAGACCTCCTGCAGCAAAATAAGAAGCAGTCTTGATTTTACACAACTCAGGAAAAAAAAGATAACCTTGAGCTCTGAAATGAGATATATTTCATATTCTTTCAGGGGCTGTTAGTCTTATTTACAAATAAGAGTTCTCAGCCTTCTGTCTCTCAATCATCTGTCATCTCTGTAATGGGATGACAGAAGCAGACTTAATTTTAATGTCTGAGTCACCTGCAACCAGTTAGAATGGTCATTTAAGGTATTTCCAATGCAAATAAATGCAAGATTGTTGATTAGGTTCCAGCAAAAAAAAAAAAAAAAATCATTTTAAAAAGGTGCAATAAAAATCAAGCAATGAAATACATTCCCTTTCAAAATCTGAAAAGTGGGACACAAAGTGTAATATAAAAATGTTGGATCTGAGCAGGAGTGGGCTTCAAAAATTTCAGCAATGAAATATCTATATCTATTTCTCTATATCTCTGTATCTCTATATCTTTATATCTCTATATCTCTACCTCTACCTCTACCTCTACCTCTACCTCTATCTCTATCTCTATGCTGTTCAGCTTCCTTCGGGTATTATCCCACCTCATTGTAGTTGTGCTTTTAAAGTTGTAACAATGTTTCAGCAGAATCTCATCTGCCATCATCAGGATTCTGTATTGAATACAGAATACAGAATACAGAAGCAAATACAGAAGCCTGATGATGGCAGATGAGATTCTGCTGAAACGTTGCTACAACTTTAAAAGCACTACAACGACCTGGGATAATACATGAAGGAAGCTGAACAGCATACATGTAAGTACTCGCAAAAACTTAAAAAAAAAAAATCTCTCTCTCTCTCTCTCTCTCAATATCTGCCATCATCAGGCTTCTGTATATATATATATATTTGTTTTTTTGTTTTTTAAAGTTTTTGCGGGTACTTACATGTGTGCTGTTCAGCTTCCTTCAGGTATTATCCCACGTCATTGTAGTGCTTTTAAAGTTGTAGCTTTAAAAGCACTAAAATGACGTGGGATAATACCCGAAGGAAGCTGAGCAGCATATATATATATGTTTTCTTAGGCTTTCGCGGGTACTTACATGTGTGCTGTTTAGCTTCCTTCGGGTATTATCCCACGTCATTGTAGTTCTGTTAAAGTTGTAGCAACGTTTCAGCAGAATCTCATCTGCCATCATCAGGCTTCTGTATTGAGTTTGTATGTGGGTCAGGCTATCACAGTCATTGGTTTTAAATTTGAGGCTAGCCTCAAATTTGAAGGCATATATGAAATTCCCTGTACATCATGCCCGGCCACATACATTGGACAGACCAATAGAAGAATAAGTACCCGCCTAGATGAACACAAAAATGCAGTAAAAAAGCTGGAACACACCTCCTCACTAGTCCAACACATGAAAACCACAGGTCACAACATCAACTTCAATGGCACTAAAACCCTGGCCACTATAGAAAACCCCAGCCACAGAATCATCAGAGAAGCCATAGAGATTGAAAAAAGACCTGACAGCATGAATAGAAGAGATGATTCCACCAGACTGTCAATCATTTGGAAGCCTGCATTCTCAAATAGAAAGATCTCCATGCCACAAGCCAGGCAAACACCTGGGCAAAAACAGACTCCCTCTAATAGCTCCAACCCAAACACCCCCGCACCAGGCACCCAGGTGAAACCCAGCTTGCTAATGAATAGCAGCTTGCTAATGAAGAGCAGCCGTCCCTTCACATGGAGCCAAGCTGCACTGAAAGCCTCCAACACAAGAACAGAGTGTTGCCAGCCAATCAAAGCCACAAAACAGACAGAAGAAACCAGAAACACCAATCAATCAAACTCCAAGTCCAATGAACACAGATCCAGGCTCCCAGCCAATCAGAATGGACCAGCCTCAAATTTGAAACCAGGAACTAACTCTATACAGGAGCCTGAGGATGGCAGATGAGATTCTGCTGAAACGTTGCTACAACTTTAACAGAACTACAATGACGTGGGATAATACCCGAAGGAAGCTAAACAACATATATATATATGGATCTTTGGTTATTCGGGTTTTCCCCCGTGTAAAATTGGAAGTATCTTGGTAATATTTTGATGAAGTCTCATTCATCATCTTGAGGCTTGTTTCTTCAGCTCTGTGCTTCTCAGAGTAATGTGAGCTTGCAGCTGCTTCTTCCTTTTAACTGCTAGTGGGGGTGTGACTTGATTGGGTGGGGGCTTGGCTATGTTCTGATTGGCTGGGGGTGTGTTCTCATTGGTTGGGGGTTTGGCTGTGTTCTGATTGGCTGGGGGGGGCTTGTTTGTGCTCAGGTTAGTCTTAGTTGCTGGGGGATTTAAGCTGGTGAGCTGTGATCCTGTTGTTTGGCTTCACGTTCGTGGTCATGCCACATCTTCATGGTGGGTGTCAGTTCACTTCTTGCATGGGTCGGAGGGGTTTGAAGCGGGTAGTGATGCAGCTGCAGTACAGCTTCTGGTCCGTGGTCGTGTCTCATCTTCTGTGTGGGTGTGAGTCTTTTTTCTACATGGAAGCATGGTGATAGCATCTTGTGTGGCACTCGTGGGTGTGGGTCTGGTGTCATTCTTCATGTTAGGTACTCGTTTATTAATGAGGGATGGTTTCCAAATGGCTGGTAGGTGGGAGGTATCATCTGGTTTATTCATGCTGTGTGGGCATTTTTCTATCTCTATGGCTTCTCTGATTATTCTGTTGTTGAAGTGTTCAGTTTTGGCGATAGTTCTGGTTCCAGAACTATAGTTCCAGAACTATATCATACTCCCCCTGATACCTCCAGCTCAAACACACCCCAACCAGGCACCCAGATGAAACCTAGCTTCCTAATAGATGATAGCCGTCCTTTTACTCGAAGCCAAGCTGCACTGAAAGCCTCCACTACAGGAACACAGTGTTGCTAGCCAATCAAAACCACAAAACAGACAGAAGAAACTAGAAACACCAATCAAGCAGAACACAGCAAACTCCAAGACCAATAAACACAGACCAAGACTCCCAACCAATCAGGATGAAGAAAAAAGCATTCTGGCTCAACAGTAGGCCAGCCTCAAATTTAAAACTAAACTGCTGTGAAAGCCTGACTCACAAGCGAACTCAATACAGAAGCCTGATGATGGCAGATGAGATTTCTGCCGAAATGTTGCTACAACTTTAAAAGCACAACTACATGGGATAATACAATGACGTGGGATAATACCCGAAGGAAGCTAAATAGCATACATGTAAGTACCCACGAAAACTTAAGAAAACACACACATACACACACTCATTCACACACACACATGTATATGTATATGTATATGTATATGTATATGTATATGTATATGTA
>BLBF01000004.1:25532323-25560118 GCA_015471245.1 Laticauda colubrina | reverse complement strand
ACGGCGGAGAACCCGCGGACAGGTGGCGGACACCCCTGGTGCAGTGGAGTGTGCCACGGCGGAGAACCCGCAGACAGGTGTTGTAAACGTGGTGGAGTGCGTGGAGGACTCCCTGGTGCGGTGGGAGAAAGGAGACGGCGCGTCCACCACAGCCATAGCCGCATCCACGCCCCCCCAGCTCCACCTCCACAGAAAGGCAGAGAGCCAGACAGCAGGAGGGGCAGAGCCACACTGTCCTGCTGGAGATCAGGGACATCATCCGGACCAGCATAGATCTCCTCTCTCAGCTGGTCCACACCGACTCCTCATCCTCCAACCACAAGCCCTTCCTCACCTATGTCAACCAGACCCTCAGGAACATGGAGGAACCCCAGTACCAGGTGGTGAAGGACCGGATCACTGAGCTGCTTCACAGCCCTACAGATCCAGAGGAACATGCTCCCACCCAGGCCAGGTCTGCTCCTCCACCCCAGGTGATATCCCTCCCATTCCAAGGCTTCCCACAGCCCCTCACCTACCAGGGCTACGGCTACCAGGAGGTCCAGCAGCACAGGCAGCAGCCCTTCCCAGTCCATGCACAGAGTCATCGGGCGACACCGTTGCCACTGGTTCCACTGATGCCACCAATGCCACCTACGCCAATGATGCCACCGACGACAGCGATGCCACCCATGCCACCGATGCCACCTATGCCAGTCTTCACCCAGCTGCAGACTAGACAGCCCCACTACACTACTCCTTCCTCCACCCCACAGCCAAGCCCGGCCTCAGTACATCTGTCATCAGTCCTGGGGCTGACACCCCATGGCATGGAGGAAGGACCTCTCAGCATCACGGGTCTGAGCCAGCTTTCCGAGAGCTTTCTCAACACACCATAATCTGTTGTCCTCTCGGGGCCAGGCACCCCAGTGGGGCTTCAGACCAGCACTGCAGTAGCACCCACCTCCACAGCATCTGGATCCTTCACCCCTGAGACTGGGCACACCTCCGAGTGACCAAGCAGAGTGCCAGAGACTGGCTGGAACGCTACCTGTGGACTTTATTTGGACACTTGACTTGGGTCATTTTTCTTTTACAGCTTGTTGTTCAATAAAGTTTTTCTTTGATTCACACACTTGCTTCATTTCTTTTTTTAAATAAAGTCTTGGTGGAAACTTTTAGAATTGGTTTAAGCCTTTGCATGCTTGTGGGATGGGTTAAGATAGCAGTGGGGTGGGCAGGGATACATGTGGGATGGGTAATAGCTGTGGGGATAGATAAACCTCCAGTGTAAGCATAGTGGGACTGTATGGTCCACCCTCCCAGGTGCCACACCTATGGCCCTTTATTATCAATAACAATGTAATAATCATCCACACATGTCAACAAAAACACAACTCTTTATTAAACACCCTGTTCATTGTAGGCCCACCCAACATACATGGACCAATCTCATCAATGTGATGAGACAGGCTGAAGGAAGCACCCATTAATCATCTATCATCCTGTCTTGCCACTCCACTGCTCCAGCTGGAGAGTTGCACCAGTGTTTCAGGAGGTTGCGCTGCTTCTTCCCTTCACGTGAGGCTCTGTTGGGGCCTTGCACATCCTCAGTGTCTATCAGGTTTCGCCCTTGCCTCCATTCCCCAGGCTCCATGTCCCCATTGCCTTGTTGGAGGTCCACAAGCCTGTTCTGCAAGACTGGGTAGCGGGTGCGCATGAGATTGTGCAGGATGCAGCAAGCTTCCACGATCCTCCTCACAGTCTGTGGGCGATGCTGCATGGTGGTGAGAAGTACCTGGAACCTGTTGGCCAGGATGCCAAAGGCGTTCTCCACCACCCGCCTTGCCCTGGACAGCCTGTAGTTGAAGATCCTCTCTTCACAGGTGAGGAGTCTGGAAGTGTAGGGCTTCTTGAGGTAGGTTCTGAGGGAGAAGGCATCATCCCCCACGATGAAGTCGGGCACATCTTGTGTGTCGTTGGGCACGGGGTCTGGATCTGGGAAGCCCATGATGAGGTTTCGTTCCAGCCCCTCCTTGAGGTCACTGGCATTGTATTCCTTGGCCATTGCCCGAAGCATCGATGTACATGAACTTGTAGTCAGCATCGACCATGGCAAAGAGGACGATGCTGAAGAAGCCCTTGTAGTTGAAATAAGTGGAGCCTGACCTGGCTGGAGCTTTGCAGGCCACGTGCTTGCCATCTATGGCTCCAACAGTGTGTGGGAAGTTCCACCTCTGATACCACTGCTCTGCAACTTTCTTCCATCCTTCTTCAGTGGAGGGGCACTGGAGGAGCTCTTCCAGGTATTCTTCGATGATGACCTGCACCAATTCTCTGACCACAATGCTGGGCTGCACAGCTGGGCTGCTGGTCTGAAAGTGAAATGCAGGTGAGTTGCTCCCCCTTTTTATAGGCAGTATAGGTGTCCCTTTGCATCCTCTAGGCATCCTCTAGGCATCCTCTAGACATCCTTAATATCCGAGATAGGTCCCCTCTGCGAACGTTTTTTCTGTTTTAAATGCTTTGTTTCCGTGCTGCATCCACTAGGCATCCATTCTGCATCCGTTCTGCATCCGTTCCCCTTCCTCCCTGCGTCCAAGCGGATGTGAGTTGCGCGGATGCGTAATGGATGCCTAGCGAATATAGTGGATGCGTAACGGATGCAGAACGGATGCGTAGCGGATGCGTAGCAGATGCGTAGCGGATGCAGAACGGACGAATTGGATACATTTTCCGCAAAAGTTTTGAGCAGCTCAAAACTTTCTGAGCGGATGAAACATCCATAAATGGATGCTGGACGGATAGAGAGGAAGCAAAACGGAGGCAGTGAGTACAGAACGGATACATCGCGTTAACCAAGGGATGGCAAGCTTTTTTGTCCATTTTACATCCTCTTTGCATCCGTTGGTGCAGTGTGACAGGGGCTTTAATCTCATATATGAGATTTTGTGATTATTTTATATGGCCTTGGAACAAAAGCTTAAGTATTCATATTGAGGTGGTCATTGCTCCAAAGGAATCCAGTAGCTGTGACCCAGTACTGGGAAAAGAATAATTCAACTTGCTTTTGGGATTTTTGAAGATTCCAGGCTGAAACCTGAGGGTTTCCAACATATCCTCCATCAATTTTTGGACTTCTGTCTTCAATTTTTCAGAACAGAGCAGAACAATAGAGTTGGAAGGATCATTGGAACTCTTCTAATACAAACCCCTGCTCAAGCAGGAGACCCTATACCATTTTAAATTAATGGCTGTCCAGTCTTTGCTTAAAATCCTCCAGTAATGGAGTACACAAAACTTCTGAAGGCAAATTGTTCTACTGATTAACTGTGGAACTTATTAATTACTGGTTAATTACTGGAACAAATAGTTACTGGTTAATTTTGGAACAAAGGCAAAGGCCACTGAGGTGTTTGAGGAAATTTCTGCCTGCTTATGTGAGCAGAATATGTAACATTTAGGAAGAACTTATCTGAGAATTTTGTGTACTGGATCTGTTTGAGTCTGGAGCATTGTGAAGTCAACGAGTAAGGGGAGCACTGCTTGCTTATTTAATACATAGTAGTGATATTCAACTTCAGCAGCTTTAAGATGTGTGGACAACTGCCTGCGGTATCTGCTATCCCGTATCAGATGGGAGTCTCATGATAGGGAGCGAAGGAGAGAGAAACGACAGGAGACGAAGTTCCTCGCGATGAGTGCGCCCAGAATGGCTGGGTACACGCTCTTTTATTATGCTCATTCAAAAGGGGGTGATTGCTTATTCAGAACCTAGGTTAAGCCTAGGTCAGACGGAATGTACAGATTTAACAATGGCTCAAACAAAAGCAAGATATCAGGACAGACAGGATGGCAAGAATTATATTTGATCAGGATATTACTTCTTCAGAAAGCTGCATGCCAGACAATGTAATCCCAAGTGAATAAACCATTTCTGCAAATGTTTGACTCCTTGTCTCTGTACGTGCCCTGTAAAAGGTCACTGAGAAGACAGAAGCTTAATGATTACACGTGAAATGATACAATGTTGCAATGTCTGAATGATACATAGTTGCATTGATATACAGTTGCAAACACATAAATGATACATAGTTACAACAACTGCCAAGTTCCCCAACCAATATGCAGGCTGGGGAATTCTGGGAGCTGAAGTCCACAAATCTTGAAGTTGTTGCAACAACTACTGTATGTACAAAAATGGAAGGACATTTCAGTTCCCGCTATGGATGAATGGCTACAGAAGCTGATGGAGTTGGCAAAGATGGCTAAATTGATCATTTTGATCAAATAAAAGAATGTAAGTACTTTTGTTGCTAAATGGAGACCATTTCTGGACTTTGTACTTGAGGTGGAAAAAAAATGAAACGTTAATTTTGGGTTTTACTGATTAGATTGATTTGTTGTTATAGAAATGGCTATTTGTATTATTATGGAAAAGTAAAAAGCTGAGGTTCAGTGTTAATGCTTTATTCTACTGTAACAGAGGGAGTCAGAAGTCAACACTTTTTTTTTTCTTTTCTCCCTTCCCTCCTCACTTTTCTTTCCCCTTTTCCTCCCCTCTGTGTCCTACTATTTGCTTTCATATTTTTGTATTTTATTCTATAATCTAATAAATACTTTAAAAAGTGGGAGGAAAAACAACAAATCTTGAAGTTGCTGAAGTTGAGAAACAGTCTTATAATGGACTATGTAGAATGACTTTATATAGTGAAGAAATGCTGGTTAATGTATGTCTACATGCGTGTTTCTTGATTGTTGCCATTTTATGTATTATAGGACCATAATATATGTGCTTTATGGTGATTATCTCCAGCACTTCTTAGTTTCAGATCCAATGCTTATAAATCTGCAAGAGATGCTATGTACTTCATGCAGACAGATTTTTATTCCATGCTTAATTTGAAATACGTCCCCATCCTTAAAATTAGTTTTTAAAGAAAGTAGTATTCTGTTCATCCTATCACACAAAATGATAAGATACTACATGTTCCATCGAAGAGGATTATATTTCACAGTCATTGCTCGATTCTGTGTGGCCTCTGACGTGAATGAAGAATTATTCCACTATTTGCCATTCTTGGCAACAATATAGTGAATCTTGAAAGACCCAGGATGTTAATGTTAAAGAAAATGTGAATCGTGTGTGTGTGTGTGTTTGAATGGCATAAGCAACCAAGACAGATTATGAGGCTAATTGTGCCACTAAATTAATTAATTCTCATCTCTTTTCCCATCATTTCATATAATCATGGTCTACCCAAATCCAATACTGTGTATTAAAATTTAGGCCTGAATAGAATTTTTTCTAAACCTGATGTTTTCCTAATTGCTATGAAACTTTTGCAAGATGTACAATTTATATATAATCCTTAAGTTTATCCTAAGGCAATTATAGGCTTGTTTTAGCATTTTCCCTGCATATAAATTGGTGTCTTTATTTTTCTTAATATTAAAATTGCATTTCAATGTTGTCATGATCCAATTTGCTTTGCAGAAATTAAGTGCTATTAAATGTATTTTAATAAGAAGAAAAGAAAGAACCATTTGCAAAAAAACCCCTTTGTTTTGGAAAAAAAGAGGTAAACAGACAAGGTGATCTGCATTGATGCCAAAAAATGTATATGAATATGTTAATCAAGTCACTGCAATTGGAGTTCAACTCAAAGAAGAATTTATCTGTGTCTTCCTTTGACTTAATTCCACTGTTGTTGATGGCTGGAACTTTTTTTCCATTCTCTTCTCTATTTCTTTAACTTTATTATGCAAAATCCTTTTTTGGGGGGGTTCAGAAATGACAGAACTGAATAATTACTAAATAATAATTAGATTTTATAGACAATATTTTAATACAACAATGAAGAGACAAGATAGCACAGCAGCTTAATGATGCTGGAACTGCTGGCCAGAAATGGTCTACACTCCAGCGGTTTGAGCCCAGCTCCACGAGATGGGATAAGCTCCCATCAATTGCTTCCCTGTTCTTGCCCACCCAGCAGTTGGAAAGCATGCGATATTGCAAGTGGATAAATGGGTACCACTTCAGTGGGAAAAACCTAGCTGCATTTGTGCAGAGAGTGGAAGCTGGATCTGGCCAGATGTGAGGCAATGCAATGCAACATGAGGTGAGGCAAAACTAGTGGAGAAGCCCAAAAGAGCCAGCAACCTGAGCGCTGCTAGTCAGCTAGTGTAAGCTAGTTTGCCCTCTGTGGTACACAAAGGATAGGCATGCAAATACTGAACAGAATGAATGAGCAATCTAGGCCAGGGGGTGTCGAATTCACATAATCATGGTGGCATCACATGATGTATTGTGACTTCCCCCCTCCCTTCGCTAAATTGGGTGGGCCCAGCATGTGATGCCTCCAGCTTGCAGGCCATGAATTTGATACCTCTGATCTAGGCCAGTGGTGAGATTCAATTTTTTTTACTACTAGTTCTGTGGGCATGGCTTAGTGGGCATAGCGTGGCTTGGTGGGTGTGGCTTGGTAGGTGTGGCAGGGATACTTTTACAGAGATACTACAAAATCCCCACTCCCTCCCCATCCCACTAACCTGCTTTTCAGCTCTGTTCTCCTATGCAGGGCAACAAACCCAGCCAATCAGCTGGGACTCAGGAGGCAGAGAATAGATGGGAGTGGAGCCAGTCAGAGGTGGTATTTGCTGGTTCTCTGAGCGACTGAAAAATTCCACTACCGGTTCTCCAGAACTGGTCAGTTCCTGCTGAATAGCACCTTTGATCTAGATTGTCAGGACTGCACTATGTCTAGCATGTTGTTTACCATACAGTAAATAAATAAATAATAATACAACAATTATCCAATTTTATGTGCCAGAAAGATTTGACATTGACCTGATTGGTCAGAATCAAATCAAATGAAACTGTATTGAGTAACATTTTCTATTGTTTTTTCTAATATTATTTTTTTTATGTTTGTTTTTATGTCCAGGTGATCATGGAGATGTAGGCCATGCTCCCTTCTATTTTTTCCCAAACACTCCCCACTCACCCCCATGAGATATGCTGAGCTGAGAATTGTAAACCCCAAATCACCCAGAACACCTCTTTGGCTGAGGATGGACTAGACCCTTAAACGTTCCTGATGTCTATCAAATACATGAACCACTGCACCACATTGATTCTCACACCCTATATTCACAGATGTTACAAGTGATGGTCGCAGGGTAGCAACAATGAAAAAGGCAAAAGTGAATGCAACAATCTGGCCATATTTTTGCGGAGGTGTATTTGTGATTTCATTTATTTTTCACTTAAATTTATTTAGTTGGACAAGTAGATAATCCTCCAACCTTCATTTAAATAAAACCTCAGAGGGGAAAAAAAAGCTTTACTATGCCAGGGCACTTGTTTATGCTTACAGATTTTGTCAGGAACTGTCAAAATTGTCTTGGCCATTTTCACACATAAAGCAGAAAGCACTTCTGAGACTCCCTCAGTCCAATGGCATAGATTTTGATAAAGTGAAGTGGAAAGTAACAGTACTTTAAGCTGAATATTTCTCTTTCAATTGCAATTTCCGGCTTTACTATCCTCAACTTTTTAAATTCAGACAGACATAGCTCTCAAAGCTGCAATCTTACTTTTACATACCTAGAAATAAATAGTTCGACTCACTAGAATTTCTGAATAAAGAAATTGTGTAGGATTATTCTGACTCTCTTTTGTAAATATGGTTCCTAGTTCATAAATTCTGTTTCCAAAAGTATCTCTCTGGCATAATTAGCCAACAAACACGTGACTTCCACTTGTATTGTACATTCAGTAACTCTAGTTGCAATCAGATCACATAAATTGTGGGAATTTGCCTTTCCTATAGGCAAGCAATTGCTTTAATTTGTATCCACAGACTGCCTTTGGGAAGTTTAGTAATGAAGACCTTTGTTGTACCTTTTTGTGTGTATGTATGTATTCAAGTCAGTGTTGTGCGTTGATTTTTTGTGACTCCCTGGGCTAGTCCCTGCCTATTGTGTGTTGACTTTTTGTGAATGTCTGGACTGGTCCCTGCAGTTTTTTTGGCAAGATTTTGGAAATGGTTTGCCATTGCCTCCTTCCCAGGGCTGAGAGAGAATGACTGGCCAAGGTCACAGAGCCAGTTTTCAAGACTAAGGCAAGACTAGAACTCACAGTCTCTTATTTTCTAGCCTAGTGCCTTAACCACAACACCAAACTAGCACTTGTTCTTCTACTTTACTGTAATAATGCCCACTTATTGAATTACATTTGTAGCCAGACCAATATTACAATCTCCCTCATGAAATCAGTTATATCTGTAGAAGGATTCTGAATAGGCTGAGGACATGTTGACTTTCTCCTATCCATTTACTATAGAAGAAGACATCTGGGGTGTTAAGGTCTTGGGATTTAAGAGCTGACCAGCAGTGAAGCTGACCAGATGTGGCTGATGAAATAAAAATGAATCAGCATGGTATGAGTATTCCTCTTTAAGACTGGGGGTGGGTTCTATCCCTTTAAGAGGTATTTATATAAAGGCAGCTATTAGAGGGTATGTCCTCTCTTCTTGTGTCTGGTATTCATTGTGAAAGTTCTCCATGTAGAGTTAAGAAGAAAGATTACTCCTGGGTTGTCTCATAATGGTAGTCACTCTGCAAATGCTCTGACAGGGGGAAGCCTTATGCCCTGTTGAGGTGCATCAGAGGTAACTCTGGAGACAAATGTTTGGAGATATTACAGATGAAGAATAACTTCCAAGATCTATGCTTCTCCTGCCCAAAGCAGAGCTAAAAGTTCAAGGCAAACTTTAGGTACACATGTAGCCTGATTTGTGAGACCATTCTAGTGTATGAAATTGAACATATTTTTTCTCCCCAGCTTTCGTGGTGTAGAAAATGTGATGATTATCTTAGCTTGCAATTTCTATGCTTTTTAGAGCATGAGTTGGAACTGTAATCACAAATGAAGGCTTTTTGATTACTTATCCTTTCTAATTGCATCACTGTCAAACAGTGAAACTTACTGGATGATCCTGAGTCACTGTACATTCTTTACCAAGGTCAGAATAAAATTATACTTATAAATAGTTAAGCATTTTTAAGGTTTATTGATTGCAATAGACAGGATGTACAAACTATTTCAATCTGAGTTTATTCTAAGCACCAGTCCTTTCAGTGGCTCTCAAGAACATCATCAAAATATATTATATTCTCTTATGGAAATCGAGTATTAACTTTATTCTAAGAGGTATGCTTCATGGATTTTAGAAAGCTTTTTGACTTCATCCTCCCTCTCAAATCAAAGTCTTGTAATCAGAGAAAATGAACAAACAGAAAATTGGTAAAGGACCCATCATGGCTATGAGATGTTGCTGCCCTTACAATGCCTGATGCCATGCTTAAACAATTCTTTGATCATGTCAAATTAATTTTCCCCCCATCTGCTTCTGTTTTGTACACATATATTTCCAAGATAATAATCATCTTCCCTCTCTCAGGGAAAAATACATTATACTTCCCTCTCTCAGGGGAAAATACATTATAAAGGACCTTTTGGAGACCTTTAAGAGCTATCTTGGAACATTTTACTTAAAGCTTTGGTTGGGTTTTAATTAAGATTATGTGTTTCAGGCTTTGATAAGGAACTGCTGTATTTTTAATGAGCTACATTTTACATTAGAGTGTTTAAATTGAATGTGAACTCTGGATTGAAAGCAGAGAGTCTTGTGTGACCTTTAATTGTGACCTTTGATGAATGGAAGTACTGTTTTATGAATAGAAGGGGACCATCTCAGATGACTTTTCATTAGCTTTTATGTTGTGTAATACACAATTCTATATATGATCGCTCTTCCTCAAATCATCACTTAATATGGAATAGGTAGCTCAATATAATAAATGAGTGAAATTATAAATCCTGGTTTCTTTCACATTTTCATAGATATCAAGATTTCTTTTTAAACACACACACACACACAAACATGCACACACATGCATTTGCATATTTTGGTAACAATTTTATCTCATACAAGGTAATGACAATGAATTTTTCCTTGGTTATTTGTTTTTGTACATGATTTTTGTTAGTATGCATTTTTGTGCATACTTTTTTAATATAAAGGGTTTTTTAATTGGCAAATTACACTGGAAAAATGAAATGAAATGCAAATTTGGGAGAATGAGAGGATGTCACATATATGCTAAATGGATGTTCCTTCCTGTCCCTAGTTAAGACTGCTTAACAGGCTTGTGTTATATATCAGCAAGGCCTGTATCAATATTTTAATATATTAAAATATTTATATGTATCTTTTAAAATTTTTAGATATTTTTATTTTATTTTTGTTATTTTAGAGATTTTTCAATTAGAACAGCTTTATGAGGTAGAACTGCCATTTTTTTTTCTAACTGTAAAGCTCAATTCTGTCATCTTTTATATTGCTGATGTGAAACTCACCACATTAAAACAAAGTCCCGTAGCTTAGAAACAGTGATTTCTGCTCCCACATCCTTCTGTGAGTTATCATTTTTGTTCTCATTGGACTGAAAATTTGCTTTTCATTGTGAAAACCAGGCTTAAAGGAAGGGTTGTGTAAGAATAAGAGAGATGCTTTCCATCCCTTTCCCCACGTCCTCTGACTAAATTATGAACTGGAGCCAATGGGAACTCTTAAATCATCTCAACATTAATCCTTAGGTGCTGCCTTTCCACATCAGGTGCGTCTGAAATAATGAAGGAGGAATGTGGGTGACAATTCATATAATATTGGATGAACAATTTCATTTATTACTCAGGCTACCAAACCTGAGTAATATTCCTGTTCTACATTTCTCAAGAACAGAGGATCAAAAAAGACTATTATAAGGAACATACAGTGCTATATCTGGATATTTGAATGGAGACCACCCAGAATTGTAGATAGCATATACATCAATAACATTAGGAGGTATATTATCAGTGCATTTGCAGTGTGACTACTATTATGAGACAATCCATGAGCAAAACACAGCACACAGAGATGTAGACATTTAACAGTGATTTATATACAAGACATATACAGAAATATAAATGGTAGGCAAATACCTGACAAGCAATCAAACTTCTTAACTCTACTTGGAGAACTCTGCAAATGGATATAGGACACAAGGAGAGAGAACACAGCTTCTAATGGCTGCCTTTTATAAACTTCTATGGACCCCTTCTTAGTCTTAAAAAGTCAATACCAATGCTGATTCATCTTCAGTTGCTTCAGCCTTACGTTGCATCAGCCTTACAGCAGCTGGCAGCTATTAAATTTTATACCTCAACATCAGAGATGGTATTCAGCAAATTCTGGCCAGTTCTAGACAACCAGTAGCGGAAATTTTGAGTAGTTCAGAGAACTGGAAAATACCACCTCCCACTGGAGATTTTATAGTATCCTTCCCCTGCCATGCCTACCAAGCCACGCCCACAGAACTGGTTAGAAAAAAATTTGAATCCCACTACAGCTCAACATATATAAACTCCCTTTTTGTGACCCTGAAATTCCTTCATTTGGAGCAGAGTCAGAGCAATGGAATGGAACTGAGCCCTTACTGGCTGGATGCCTTTCCTGAAGACACAGAAAGTTTGCAGCTGAAATTTTTCCTTTGTGCCCTAGGTGAGAGAAACATCTGCTGCTACCTAGGATTGAACTCTCAGCCTTCCAAGTGACCGGCGAGCATCTTCACCACTAGGTCACCACACTACTTATTCAATCAACATGTAAATAAAGGTTCTCAAATATTCAATGAGTTTTCATAATTCATCCTGCTAAAAACAGTGAGACGTAGTAGTCTCGTAGTAATATTAGAAGATATATCCAATAAACTTTATGGACTGCATAGAACTTAAAAAAGCTGAGATAGTTGGCAACCACATGTGAAACTGCTTCTTTGCAATGTAACATTAATCTTACTTCATGTAGTGTTCGCGGAAGAATGAGACTCGGAGACCAGCGTAACTTCAGCTCTTTTTATTTAGTGCAGAAAGTCTGTCTTAACCAGGAGCCATGGCATTTTTATAGAGCTTTTTTTATAGAGAAGCTGCTCGCGGCTAGTGTCCAATGACAGTTACTTGTTTTTCCTGCCGCTTGGATTGGCCAATCATAGGCTTGCTATAATTGGCCTATCAGCGTTGAGAAAAGTAACCAATCAGCGTTGGGTATTCTTGTCCAATAGGGATAGCCTATTTGGAGTATGTTAATATGGAACACTCCTCCCCTCTTGGTATGGTCCTACCGTATGTAGTCACGTAAGTAGGCAGGTCTTCTAGGTTGCCTAGTTGACCTGCACAGTTTAGTTTGTCGTCGTCTTCAGCGGGTTTGGACGGGATCGCTGTTTCTCCTGTCCTTCTCTGTCGAACCTCCTGGAAAGTAGAGTCAGCCATGCTGCTCCCGCCCGGCCTACTCGGGCTGGTAGAGTCGGCTCGGCTGTTCGTGACTGTAACTGGTCGATGTGTCTCCGCCAGGTTCAGCCATTGTCTGTGTCTAGTCTATAGGACCGTGGTCCTGTTATTTGTGTTATTTTTGCCGGTACCCACAATGGGTGCCTGGTGAGATTCTTTGCAATATCTATGTTTCCTGGTTCAAATTTGCGATATTTGCTGGATGAGTTGGTTGGTTTTTCAGCGGCGTATGTTGGGTGTAACCTATCTAATTGTGATTGTAGTTTTCTGCCCATTAGTAGTTCTGCTGGGCTTTTATTTGTAATGGAGTTTGCTGTTATGTGCTGTATGGTGAGTATTTTTTCAATCCTTTCCTGAATGTCCCCTGTGTCTAATTTATCTAAAGTTTCTTTGGTATACCGGACCATGTGTTTGGTATACCGGACCTTCCGTTCATCGCCGGTAGGCCCGGTGCTGTCAAGGCATGTCGTATGCCATGTTCAGCGAGGAATTTTTCGAATGGTAATACAGTAAACTGTGGGCCATTATCTGAGATGAACATGTCCAGTAACCCGTGTGTGGTGAAAAGTTTTCGCAGTTGTTTAATGACTGCTGTGGTAGTCGAGTTCATGAGGCTTGCTTCCAACCAATTGGAGTACACATCTACTATGATTAGAAATGTATGTCCTTTTGTTGGCCCTGCGAAGTCTATGTGTATTCGTGACCAGGGGCCCCTTGGTGTTTCCCAGTCTAGGACAGGTGCTGCAAGGGGTGCAGGCTGGGAGTTTTGGCATTTCCCACAGGTTTCAACCCATTCCCCAATGTCTTTGTCCATCCCTGGCCATCATACATAGCTCCTGGCCAGGGATTTCATTCACACAATGCCCGGGTGGCCTTCGTGCAACATGCACAGTACCTGTTTTTGTAATGGTTCTGGTACTATTACCCGATCACCCCATAGGATGCAATGTTTTAGCAATGACAGTTCGGTTTGCCTATTCTTGAAAGGTTTAAAAGTAACGTCTGTCTCGTTTTCTGGCCACCCTTTTCCTAACCAGTTTAACACTTGTGACAAGGTTTTGTCTCTTGCGGTCATTCTTGCAATGTCAGCTGCAGTTATTGGTAGGTTTGACAGAGTCTCAATGTGTAGGGTGGATGTGGTTGGTGCCGGGTCAGTCTCTATGTCTGGCAGGGGAGTGTGGCTCAAGGCATTGGCGTGAGAAATGTCTTTACCGGGTCAGTGGATCAATCTATAGTTGTAGGCTGCAAGGAACTCGGACCACCTTGTCATTCTCGGGGATAGTATATTTTGGATGGCTCTGTTCCCAGCTAGTATTCCCAATAGGGGTTTGTGATCTGTAACAAGAGTAAAAGTCCTACCGTAAAAGTAAAATCATGGAACTGTTTTACGCCGGATATTGCCGCTAATGCCTCTCTGTCCAATTGACTAAAGTTCCATTCAATTTTTGAAAGAGTCTTTGAGTAAAAGGTGATGGGGGTTTCTCTCCCATCAGGCAGGATGTGGCTAAGTACGGCTCCAATGCCAAACGGTGATGCGTTGCAGGTGACTGTTAATGGTAATGTCTCACTGTATTGCATCAATACCGAGTTGGAGGTGATGAGGTCTTTTATTCACTGGAATGCTGTCTCTTCACGTCGTCCCCAGGCCCAGGTGGCTGATTTGTCCAATAGCCTATGTAGTGGTTCTGCCGTTGTTGCCTTCTGTGGCAGAAGAATGTGGTAAAAATTTATAAGTCCCAAGAATGCTTGCAATTCTACTTTGTTTTTAGGTCTAGGCGCTTCTTTGATCGCCTTAATTTTTTTCTCTGTGGGGTGGATTCCCTCTTTCTTGATTTGATACCCCAGAAATTCGACTTTCGATGTGGCCAATTTATACTTTTCTTTCTTTACCTTGAGTCCTGCCTTTTGGAACCTTTGTAAAACTTCTCTGAGACGGGCTTCTAGTTTTCTCTCGTCGTTAGCTGAGACTAGCATGTCATCAAAATATGGGACTACTCCTTTTGTCCCTTGTAATAACCGCTCCATTAGGCTTTGGAACACCCCAGGGGCTACACTGACTCCAAATTGTAGCCTTTTGCACCTGAAGGCTCCTCTATGAGTCACAATCATTTGCGCCTCTGCTGTTTCAGGGTCTACTGGCAATTGTTGGTAAGCTTGGGCAAGGTCGAGCTTTGCGAAGACCTTGCCTCTCCCTAATGAGTGTAGTAGATGGTGCACTACCGGAACAGGATACATACTTTGTTGTAGTGCATTGTTTAGGGTAGCCTTGTAATCCCCACAGATTCTTACAGACCCATCTGGCATAACTGGGGTCACGATTGGGGTCTCCCATTTGGCGTGATCAATTGGTTCCAAAATGCCTTGTGCTATTAGTTTATTTAATTCTTCATCAATTAGTGCGAAGGGGACTCACCTCACCTTCAGCCTAATTGGAGCTATTGTTGGGTCTAAATTAAATGAAATAGGGGACCCTTGGTACTTGCCTAACTTTCCATCGAAGACGTCCTGGAACTCTCTCATCAGGTTCTCCTCCCAGTCTGCATTGGCGATGCGGTTAATGCCGGTCACTCTGATTCCTAGAGGTTTGAAACTTGAGTCCCAGTAGGCTTGGTCGGTTTCGGTCTATGATGGTTAGAGGCAAGATCTTTTGGTGTTCTTTGAAACTTATTTGGAAGCTTCCAAGTCCAACTACCGGTATTCTGTTTCCTTGGTAGTCTTTTAAGATTAGTGATTGGTGTTCTAGTTCAGCTCTGCCAATATGTGGTACTAGTCTTTTGATGGTATCCCATGATACCATCAATAGGTACGATCCGGAATCGACCTCCATCTTACACTCTTGGCCCTAGATCCGGATTGCCACATGTACCTTTTGGCCATTAGTTGCGTTCGAGTGACCGATGGTGATGGTTTGATGTGTTTCCTCTTTCCTATAGTTCTCATTTAGCTGCTTGCCTTTGCTTTTGCAACTCTTGGCTCCACATTTGCCTCTCTTTATTTCTTGGTGGTGTGTTGTCCCTACGTCTGGGGGTGTAGCTTTTTTGGTTTCGGCATACTCATGTGATGTGACCCTGTCTCTCGCAGTACTGGCACATGACATCTAAGAAGTGGCACTCAGAACGGGGGTGGTCTCCTCCGCACCCGGCACACTGAAACCCTGACTTACGACCGTTCTTTAGTTGCCGCTCTCACTCAGCCTGGAGTCTGTGGACCTCCTCTTCATCATCATCATCGATTCCAGATGATCCACTGTCTGTGTAGCATGCGGTGGTTTTGTGTGTGCTTTCTGCCTTCTTCTCGGTGCTCTGATTCATTTCGGTCGGTGTCTTGGGTGAATTGGCATTCATCTGCTGCATTTTTGCTGCTGATTTTTTTGGTTGCTTCTGCTGCTGTGGCTTCAGCAATAGCCTCGGTAACTAATCTTTGGCCGGGTTAGCAGCCGGCTTTGTAGGGTAAGATCTCTTAGTCCGAGGTCCATGCGATCCCTCATGGCTTCATCCATGTTTAGGAATTCGTATGCCCCTCCAATGTCCCTGAGAGCTGCTACAAAATCTGTGATCCTCTCACCTTCTCTCTGGTCTCATTTGTAAAATTTGTGTCTCCGGATGAGGCTGGAGACAGTCGGTGCATAGTGAGCCTTCAGCAGCTTCTCTAGATCTGGCCAGGCCATCTGTTTCATATCGTCTGGTTTCGCTAGTGCCTTAGCCATCTTGAACACTGTGGGCCCACAGTGCGTCAGGAACACAGCTCTTTTTCAATTGTCCAAGATTCCTTGTAGATCGTTACTCTCCAGGAACATGAGGAATCTATCGATGTAGGATTTCCAGTCCTCTGTTGCTGGGTTGAATGGTGCGGTTGGCGAGTTGGTTCCGGCCATTTCATCTGCTCGGTTCTCGATGCCACGTGCCCAACTGGTGTCCTCTCTCAGAATCCCACCTTCGTCGCCAGTGTAATGTTCGTGGAAGAATGAGACTCGGAGACCGGCGTAACTTCAGCTCTTTTTATTTTGTGCAGAAAGTCCGTCTTAACCAGGAGCTGGGGCAGCTCTTTTTACAGAGAAGCTGCTCGCGGCTAGTGTCCAATGACGGTTATTTGTTTTTCCCGCTACTTGAATTGACCAATCATAGGCTTGCTATAATTGGCCAATCAGCATTGAGAGAAGTAACCAATCAGTGTCGGGTATTCTTGTCCAAAAGGGATAGCCTATTTGGAGTATGTTAATATGGAAGACTTCACATATAAGTGAGGTCAAACTGCCAGGAGACTAAGACTTCCCCAGGGACCTGACACTATGTCACCCTTGCAAGATAGTCCAGACAAGAAACACACCCAGAAGTACAAGTTTTAATTTTATTGTAAGATTACATGAATAGAGTCTTGCAAATATGAAAGTTCCTCTCTCCTCATTCTTTTCTCTTTGCAATCTAAGAAACTAGAGAGGGTTCCTTTTGAAATGTTCACCATGTCCCCATTCTTTCTGTAGGTTCAGCTGCTGCTTGTCTGACCATTGTCTTCTCTGTGGCTCTCTGCCTGTCTCCCGAGGTCAATCCCACATATCATCATAAATTGTATTCAAGGAAAAGGATAATAAACTCATCCAGCCTTTTCTTATGTTTTGAGAACATTAAAGTCTTAGCATTACAATAACATGAAGAGGTCCTTTACAGGACAACAGAAACTGTTGCTTAAATGTTGAGATTTTTCTTCTCTGAGTGAAGAGGATTCCCATCTTCAGAAATTATCTCCTCTACTTTCTTATCTTGATTGTATAACAATTATTCAGCTAGTTAGTGCTCCTTAGAATATGAAGTGATGTGATGGAATGTAGATGAAATCAGTGTTACCTTAGGGGGAGCTGGATAACAATTTTCTGTATTTCCTTGCTAGCTTAATAATAAGAACTGGTTTGTAACTCTCCAAGTGTTTGGTTTTCTTTAGAAGATTAGTTTTTTTCTTTTGTTACCAAACTGTTTACAAAATTGACAGCCAAATTACCTCATTGGCAGTTTGACATTTTGTTTTGCTAGGTTTTATATCCTGCCAATGAGGTAGTTTGGCTGTCAGTTTTGTAAACAGTTTGGTAACAAAACATGAGAAATTTATGTGAGTTCAGGGCACCAAGAGAAAAAAGGAAGGTGTGGTGGGAATGATTTCTTATCAAATTTCTCAATTAAAACAACAACTCTCACTGTTTTATAAGGCAAGCAAGAAGTTTTCACTTAATTTATCTTAATGAGCAAGTCTGTTATGCTTGGTGAGCACTGGTTTTTAGTAAACAGATTTAAGCTTGTAGTTCTTGTTTTCCACGGGTCTTTGCTCTCAAGCTTCTGGTAGCATTTAGAAAAATATGATGAGATAAATAGACATTATCCACAAAAGATAAATTCTTCTCTCCCCAAACAATAAATACAGCCTCAAGATTATTTGTATGAGCTCCCTGATCTATGGAAGCAAATATGTTGCTCCCACTGCAAGGTTTCCTTCATAGTCAGAATATAATAAGCAAGCTAAGCCACTTCTAGAACATTGCCAAAAAATTACATAGACAAAGTGATAAAAACACTAAGAATTGCCTTCAATTTGGAAGCATTATTTTTATTTATATCTTAGGATCTCTTTCTCATAAGATAAATATACGAAATTGTTCCATACATTGATCTTTAATTCTGACTGTATGCTTTCATGATTATATCTTGTCACCAGAGCTACTATCTTTAATTTTTCTATGTTTAACTCATATTCTTCACGCCAATAACTCATGGCCTATTCCATTATCTGCACCTGAAAATGTCTTATCTTATGGGATTGTACTTCTCCATCTTCCATTTGTCCTTATGCATTCAGTTGGATTTTGATATCCATTTTGTAATGTACAAATACAGAATTTGTGTTTAAGTTGCCTGAAGCAGAAAGGTGCAGGAATATAAATACATTACCTGCAGGGGTGGGTTTCTACCAGTTCTGTCCACCTCTGTAGAACCGGTAGCTCTGAAGAATAGCAGACATAGAACCAGTTCTATGTCTGCTGATGTTTTTGCCCACCCGCCCACCTGTGCTCTTACCTGATCTTTATTTCCTGATTTTTCAATTTCAGCTGCTGAACAACGCACAGCTGCAGTTACAAAAGCAGGAAAAGAGGGCTCTTTCAAAGGCTGCTTCTCTGCACGCAGCTGCTGATGACGACTTACAGGCGCATGGCTCAAAGGGTGCAGGGAAGCTCGTAAATCCTGAACCGGTACTTAACCCTGTCGTTTCCCAGCCCTGATTACCTGTCTGTGGATTATGAAAATAGTGACTGCTATGTGTTTTGTGGGATCACAAAGTACTTTTCTTTCTTTTTTTTTTTTTTTTTATAAATTTTTATTGGTTTTTAAAACAAACATTGACAAACAAAACATAAAAACATCAAGCCATCTTCCATATATATACATACACTGTGTGGGTTGGTTTACAGATTGTTTTGTGCTTCTATTTCGTAGTCTTCAGTTACAATTACATTGTATATGATCTCATATTTTCAATAAAATATTAAATACATTAATATCATTGTTAATCATTTGACTATACTTTTATTCATTCATGTTTCACAAAATAATCCATATTTTACTTAATGGGTTTTATGACAGTTCATATTATCATCTCAAATCTATCCTACAATCATTTTGTGGATATAATAAGAAAAGAATACATCTTTATATATTTATTATTTTCTAAGAATCTACACATTTCATTCCCATGTTTTATTGTCTTACCATTGATAGATCCCAAATTTTATAAAATTGTTTATCATCTTGTTCTCTGATTTCACATGTCAAGCTACTCATTTCAGTACATTCCAATATTTTCTAAATGATTTCCTCCTATAATGGTATTTTTTCATTTTTCCAGTTTTTGGCAAATACAATCCTAGCTGCTGTTAATACATTTACAATCAGGTATTTCAATTCTTTACTATATATTTCAGGTAAAATTCCCAATAAAAATATCTCTGGTTTCAAGTCTATATGCTTTTTTGTCATTTTTTCCAGCCATGTGTGAATTTTAATCCAATATTTTTTGGCATCTGCACAAGTCCACCACATATGGTAACATGAGCCAGGTATCTGATGACATTTCCAACATTTTTTAGATTTGTTTTTGAGCATTCTAGCTATTCTTGTCGGGGGAAAATGCCACCTGAAAACATCTTATACAAATTTTCTTTATATGCTGATGACATTGTCATTTTATAATTTTGAGACCAGTTTTTGCCATTTCTCTAGATCAATCCCATATCCAAAATTCTTCCTCCAAGCAATCATGGTTTCTTTAACTTGTTCTTCTTCTAGTTTAATTTCTAATAAATATCCATACAATTTTTTAATAACCTTTTCATCAGTACTTGTCAAAATCTTGTCTAAGTCAGTCAGTTTATCAAAGAAACCTTCTGTTTTAGAATCTTTATCATACCTTGAATGTATTTGCACATATGAAAACCAATTCATCTTTATACCTTGTTCCTCTAATTTTTGCATAAATTTAAGTTCACCCTTTTAATTAAATATTTCACCATATCTAACTGTTTGTTCCTTTTTATATATTATAGGATAAGAAAATGCTTCAATAGTCAATAGCCAGACTGGAATTTTCAAATAACATTGTCTTTTAGTCACGAAGTACTTTTCATAAGTCATAGGCACATGTTATGTTCTTATTACTGCATCTTCTAAAGCACGTGTTCTGCAGCAGTTCTGAAGCATCACACAACCTTATTCACAATTAACCAGGATTTTAAGGTGTTGTAGTTTTTACTTTGTGCTACATTCATGTTGGAAACCCTACCAAGACACTTCCAGGTTGAAACAATTAGCCAGTGACATCTCCATTGCCTAGGGGTCACCCAAGGGGGCTCCTTTCATGTTCCCAGTATTTTTCCACTGAAGTAGTACCTATTTGTCTACTTGCATTTGCATGCTTACAAACTGCTAAGTGGGCAAGAGCTCGGGGAAATTGACTGGGAGCTCATTCTGTCACAAGGCTCACTCTTGGGTTTCA
Source organism: Laticauda colubrina (assembly GCA_015471245.1). Classification (NCBI taxonomy): domain Eukaryota; kingdom Metazoa; phylum Chordata; class Lepidosauria; order Squamata; family Elapidae; genus Laticauda; species Laticauda colubrina. The sequence goes on along the minus strand of BLBF01000004.1, from coordinate 25,539,708 downwards.
AACTGCCAAGATGTCTTTTGGCTCAGCATTCTAACCATGTGAGGTACCATGGCCCCTTTTACTTTGTAACTCTACAACAATGGTATGATGGACATAAAGGACATAGAATTGTCAATAGTGGCCTAGACTAATGAAATAAGTTTCCAATAATAGTAGCTACAGAGGGTCCCAGATTACAAACTTATCTGTATAAAGCAAAATTAGAATTCTTTGAATCTCTTTTGCATCTAGTCATTCTCAGGAATTCTGCAGCACAAATACAATGCATTTGATAAAAACGCTAGGTTTATTTTGCTATGATATTGTTGACTTTAAGAAATATTTTTGACCATGTTACTTATAAACTTATGCTATTAGCCCCAGTCATAGCTCAGAGACTAAGACACTGAGCTTGTTGATCAGAAAGGTCAGCAGTTCGGCGCTTCGAATCCCTAGCACCACGTAACAGAGTGAGCTTCCGTTACTTGTTCCAGCTTCTGCCAACCTAGCAGTTCAAAAGCATGTAAAAATGCAAGTAGAAAAATAGGGACCACTTTGATGGGAAGGTAACAGCATTCTGTGTGCCTTTGGTGTTTAGCCATGCCGGCCACATGACCATGGAGGCGTCTTTGGACAGCACTGGCTCTTTGGCTTTGTAACAGAAATGAGCACCGCCCCCTAGAGCCAGAAACAACTAGCACATATGTGTGAGGAGAACCTTTACCTCTGGCAATGGCAATGATGGTGTTCACATTTTACTCTAAATCAAAATGAAACAAACTGCACTATAGCATAATGTAATATAGGTAGTCGTAAACTTACAACCACAATGGAGCCCAAGATTTCTGTTGTTAAGGGAGACATTTGTTCAATAAAAATTGCTCCATTTTATGACCGTTCTTGCCTCAGTTGTTAAGTGAATTCCTGCAGTTGTTGAGCTAGTAACCTGGTTGTTAAATGAATCTGGTTTCCCCATTGACTTTGATAGTCAGAATGTCACAAATGGGATCACATGATCCTGGGACACAGCAGCAGTCATAAATATGAAGCAGTTGTCAAGCACCCAAATTTTGATCATATGATCATGAGGATTCTGCAAAGATTGTGACTGTGAAAAAAAGTGTTCATAAGTCACTTTTTTCAGTTATGTTGTAACTTTGAGCAGTCACTAAATGAACTGTTGTAAGTCAAGGACTACCTGCATATGAAATCAGTCAGAGTGTGCTTGTAATAAGCAAGTGCTGTCAGCTCTGAAACAAACAAGTACAGGTTACATCGAAAAATCCAGCTTTTGCAGTTATATTGTTTTATGTGCCCCAGTATATAAGACAGGAATATTATTAGACACAGTTGTATTCTGAGGATTGCTTGAGAAAAAGACTAATATGTATTTTCTGAAATGCAGACAATATTATTCCATTGTTAAAATAAGAAAAAATGATTCACATAATTGCATGCATGGAATAGAATGATAATATGGGAGCAAGAAAGTCCTGCATGTTGGATGTACTTTATTAAATTATTTTTCACCGAAAACCTTTTTTTTCTGCTTTCTCTTATTATTGCCATTTCTCTTATCAGTGTTCCTTTTAATGTGTGTATGGATTTATGACTTTTTGCCCCAAAGCCCCATTAAAAAAAAAAATTAATTCAAGAATGGCTTTTTAAGGTTGATCATTTCATCTTTTGCTCCACTATATCCATTCTTGAAAGCCTGCTCAAATCAACTCATGTTTGTTAAAATATGTCCTTTTTCTTGATTTATTCCTGAAAAAGAATGGATGATAGATTATGAAAAGATCCCCTGAGAAACTATTGCCCTCAAAATGTGTTTAGCACAACTTGCACTGAATTGTTATGTGCCTTGTTATTTATTATGTTGCTTGTCTGGCTAATTGTTCAAGATAATTGTGTTTTGCTACTGATTGTCTTGATGACTGTGAGAGTGTTGACCATGGAACAACTAATAAGTGGCTAGGGACCTAAACAAAATGGTCCTTCACTTCTCTTCAACCTTGGAAATGTATCACTTCCTTCAGATTTTTGAAGGAAGGACAATGAGGGCGGGTCTGCATTATAGTTTGGGGAATTTGCAACATGCTAAATTGCAATCACAGCTAATATTACAAAGACCTCATGAGCCTCCAGTACTTTTTTACAAAATAAAAGATGAACTTTGTCTGCATGGGTGAAGGGAATGAAAAAGTCTGACAGAACAACACTGCTTGTTATACCAGTGTTTTTCAACTTCAGCAATTGTAAGTTGGGAGGAACTATGAATCCCAGACTTACCCAGCCAAGGGGAATTATGGGAGTTGAAATCCAGACCTCTTAAAGTTGCCAACCATTGAGCTGCTAGGATGCAGCGGTTAGAATGCAGTATTGCAAGCTAATTCTGCCCACTGCCAGCCGTTCAATTCTGACTGGCTTATTGGTTCATTCAGCCTTCCATCCTTCTGAGGTTGGTAAAATGAGGACCCAGAATCAATCAATCAATCAGATCTGGGTCAGTTGTGATATTATATGCTGACTCAGTAAACCGCTTAGAGCATTTAAAATACTATGAAGTGGTATATCAGTCTAAGAGTCTAGACAGTCACTTATCTAAAATAGTATAGTTCTCCTGCTTGAGCAGGGTATTAAAAGACCTTCAAGATCCTTTCCAGCTTATTCATTCTACTCTGTTCAAATCCTTGACTTATGACTGTAATGGACCCTGGAATTTCTGTTGTAAGTTATGACCCAATTTTACAATCTTTTTTGCAGTACTCATAAAATTTCTATGGATGTATTTTGCCAGAAATCAGGGAAAAAGGCTTGTTTCTGGCAAAATATATTATAAATTACATCATGTGATTGCAGAACATTGCAACTGACCATAAAGGTGAGCTACTTACAAAGCACCCAAAATCCAGTCATATGAGTATGTGTGTGTGGATATATGTCTGTGTCATTGGAACTTTGAAATTTTGAAAGATACCCTTTTTGGGGGAGGGGCTGTCATAAGTTTGAAAAGTTGCTAAGCGATGATGACAGGCATTGCCTGTAATACATGCTTGTCAACCAATAAGCAAACTGTGAGAAAATAATCATTGCCAGCATTAATCATTGAATGGTTGATGCACACTCAAATATTAGTTGACTTCTTAGCGTTTATTGATCAATGGCTTGCATGTGTGAATCAGGATTTCAGAAAAAAAATTGCCGTAAGAAAGGGGAGTACAGAGGTTTCAGCTTGGGTCTAGATCTAAAAGGGTCAATTTCTATATGTTTTCATTTACATACATATTGTATATCTCACTTGCTGCCTTAGTCAGTCAGTAATGAAGATGGATGTGTGAAACAGTGGAAAAATGATAAAATTCACACTCATGCCAAAGTTTTGTTTTTCAACTGATAATAAAATGACAGTGAAGAATTGATTCACCAGATAAGATATCTTATTGGTCTCTGTTTTTCACCTGAATTACATGGTTTCAGGAGATTTGGGGAGATTTGGGGGGCGGATTTCAGGAGATTGAGGGGGGGGGGGCGGATCGGGGAGGGAAAATTGTATGGAGAAGAGCAGCCATTCATGGAAGGATAGACAAAACATATTTCAATATCTAAATTGAGCAGAATACTTTTTCTTCAACAGACTAAAGACAAACAGTGAGAAGGTAACTCTACAAGTTATTTCAATATTTTGGGGTTCCCCCACATATTCTTCTACACTGGGCAGTTGATTTAAATTTTCCCATTTTCAGTTATTTATGACACATATTTCTGTACCACATATTTCTGTATTGTCTAAAACTTTGTAAGTTTTATGTCTTGAATCCCTCCCCCCCCCATAGTAGAGAATATAAATACTTTGACTGGGAACTCTAGTTTATGAGGCAGTGATTACAGTTATTGCGCAGATTGCCTTGAGGAAATGACCACCCCATGAGCTGATATTCATAGCAATGATTTTTTGTCTATCTGTCCATCATCCATCTATCCATCTATCATCCCTCATCCACCCGTCCATCCATCCACCTATCCACCCACCTATTGGCTATTATCCTTTGATGAATAATTCCTTATGTTACAGCTTGGATGGATGGGGAGAAATCTTATTTATTGGTGGTTGCTTAGGAAACCAACTATCTAAATTTAATGCATCTCACACTGCAGTCCCTGTTTTTGGCTGAAGGGTCTATGTCAGTCAAGACAACAAGATAAAGCAATAGTGATGCTTCCTTAGAATTTCTCCATCCCACCCCTAGTATTATGAACTTAAATTGCCAGATATATTTTTGTTCAAAGGGTGCATGTGTTTATATGTGCGCATATGTTGTTTGATGTGCATTTAGAGTCTTGTTGCCTAGCTGCTCTTGCTGACAGGCTCTGTAACTTGAATGTCCATGGTAGTTCTAAAATCTGGCCAGTATGGTGTGCTGAACAATGTATCAACCAAAGGCTGAGAGATAGGTTCAAATTCTCACTCACTGAATCCTTGAGTAAGTTTAAACTTTTGTTGGGAAAGGCAAAAGAGAATGAGACAGAAATATTTTTCAACTTGGAGTTTGTAAGACATGAGGCAATGACATGAGCCATTGTTTCTTAGGGCAGCTGAAATGGTAAATGTTTGCCAATGCTTCCAGTCCATAGCAGCCATTCCTTTCACAATATATATAGCAATAGTGGGATTCAAATTTTTTTACTACCAGTTCTGTGGGCATGGCTTGGTAGGCTTGGCAGGGAAAGGATACTGTAAAATTTCCATTCCCTCCCCACTCCTGAGGGAAGGTTACTGTAAAATCCCATTCCCTCCCCACACCACTAACCTGCTTTCCAGCTCCATTCTCCTGTGAAGGGCAACAAAAGAAGACTCAGCTGATCAGTTGGGACTCAAGAGGCAGAGAATAGATGTGAGCAGAGTCAGTCAGAAGTGGTATTTGCCGGTTCTCCAAACTACTCAAAATTTCTACTACCAGTTCTCCAGAACTGGTCAGAACCTGCTGAATACCACCTCTGCTATATCGATTTATATTTTATTTCACTTTAAATAAACACAGTCTTGTTTCTTGCAAATAGAAACTCCTGTTCTACCTTTCCACAGATTTGAATGCATGGACAATAGCTTCATGCGGAATACCTGTGTTCCTATTTACCAGACAGCTGGAAGGAACAGGTGTGCCACCATTTTTGGACACCATTTACATGTATAATTGAATAAATGATTTTTTAAAAAAAGAGGAAGCTACACTTTGCTACTTGTAAGAGAAACATTACTGGGAAAAATTCTCCCTTTTGTGCAGCATTTTTACTATGTGTCATTATTTTTGGAAACATCACAGAATTCCAGATGGGGGTGTTGATTCGATGCTCTTAACTTCATCTCTTTAAAAAAACTAAGGCATCTTCTGGAGCTAGAAAATGACATCATCAACAGCTTTGCCTCTGACTGAGTATCAGAGATTCTCTTACTTCCAGAAATGAGGTAGCAGCTGTAAGGTGAGTTGCAGATTTATTACATATTGTTTCAAAGCTAAAAAGATAGCTGGCAGATAAACATGATTTTTATTACAAGTCAGATGGCAGTAAAAAAAAAATTGCCTGCTGGGATAACAGTGAACAAAAGCACTTAAAAAAAGCAGTCCCAACTGTTTAGTCATTTTACATAGCAATTTGGGGTCAGTGCAATGTGCATTATGAAAAGAGATGAACAAGAGGTCATATGTTGCTCATCCAGCATGAATCCTGAGTTTCAGCATATGACAGATAGCTGTTTATATCAATTATGTATTTATTTGTTCAGCATAACCTCCCCAATACAGTCTAAAAACTCAATATCAATAAGAGGCAATAATAATAACAAGTAAATCCACCCTAACACTATAAATATAGGAAATATAAATTAAAAAGGAGATATAAATTAAATCAGGAGAAAGGATGGGACAATCAGCCTCCTTGTAAGTTGCAATTATATGCCTGAGTTATGAATCAGTCTGGACTTCTCAGTGGAGGCACTAATATATTTAGAGGGGAGCCGTGGTGGTGCAGTGGTTAGAGTACAGTATTGTGGGTGAATTATGCCACCTGCAAATTTGATCCTGACTGGCTCAAAGTTGGTAAAATGAGGACCCAGATTATTGGGGGCAATATGCTGACTCTGTAAACTGCTTAGAGAGGGCTGTAAAAGTACTATAAAACAGTATATAAGTCTAAATGCTAGTGCTGTTGCTATTTTTAAACTTCAGAACTCTGGCTCAATACATCTCTGTGGTTGAAAGCAGGGATGGGATCCAAAGGTGATTTACCAGTTTGGTGATTTACTATTTGCTTCCCTGCACACTGCATGTGTGTGTAAATCTTCATCAGCTTGCTGCCAGGACAGCTGAGCAGTGCTGCATGCAGGGAAGCAGTGTTTGAAAAAGCACCTTTTTCCTGCTTTTTCTCATGCCTCCCAAGGCAGCTGAGTTTGAAAAAAACAGGAAATAAAGGTCAGGTAAGAGCCTGGGCAGGCGGGTGGGCCAAAACAGCAGCAGATGTGGAACTGGTTCTACGTCTGCTGCTCTTCAGAGCTACCGGTTCTACAGAGCTGAACAGAACTGGTAGAATCCCACTCCTGGTTGAAGGGCCTCTTGGAAATGGGAAATTTTGTTTGTCAGCTGATGAAAGGGGATCAAATGATCAGGTCCAGTTGAATTGGAGAAAGGAATAGAAGCTGCAATGTTGCATAAAATACACCCTTATTTTAATTACAAGCATACTCATTCTAGAGAGCTAATTTGGTGGAGTGTTTAAGACTTCAGATCAGAAACTGAAAGATTTTAGGCATAAAGTTTTCTGGGTGACTTGGGCCAGTCACACTCCCCCAACCCTAGGAAGGAGGCAATGGCTAAGTAATTCTGACAAACCTTGCCAAGAAAACTGCAGAGACTTCTCCAGGCAATCTTAGAGAATAAGACATAATAAGAAAAAGAAAAGTAATTCTATCACATATGATTTAGCATCTCGGAAAAAATACCAGGGATTATGAACAAGTTTAGTAAATTTACAGGTTTTAATGTCATCACTTAATCTGATTAGTCATACATTCATTCTTTATCATGAACAAACCTCACCACCACAAACATTTTAACAAATGTTTCATAATTGCTGCGTTGTGCAAATAATTAATTAATGAGAAGGTAAAGATTAACTTGGTTTACCCCTTTTCTATTTTTTATTATGAGTCATGAAAACATTCTACAAAATTTTCATTTCATTTTTCAAAAAAAGGTCAAGGAAGTTCAGGTTTATTTTGATATGGTTCATGCTAAAATGAATAAAATTTTGTATATAATCGTCTCAATCGTGCACTTTTGTTATCTATATATTACATGTGTGTATATATATATATATATATATATATATATATATATATATATATATAT
>BLBF01000004.1:25514240-25526305 GCA_015471245.1 Laticauda colubrina | reverse complement strand
CACAACTACAATGACGTGGGATAATACCCAAAGGAAGCTGAACAGCATACATGTAAGTACCCGCGAAAACTTAAGAAAACATATGTTTTCTTAAGTTTTCGTGGGTACTTACATGTATGTTTACTTACATGTACTTACATGTATGTTGTTCAGCTTCCTTCGGGTATTATCCCACATCATTGTAGTTGTGCTTTTAAAGTTGTAGCAACGTTTCAGCAGAATCTCATCTACCATCATCAGGCTTGTGTATTGAAATTGTCACACACACACACACTCACACACACACACACACACAAACACACGTGTTTGTGTGTTTAACAGTTTTGAACTGAAGACTATAATTTGTTTTTAATCACTTTTTATAGTTTGTCTTCTGAGTCCTTGTGATCTGTTTCTCTTTTCAACTGTTCCAATGTTTTAAATGTAAGCAGATACCCAGAGTCAGGTGGTCTATAATTGAATGTAGTCAACTGATTAAGTAAAGTTGGAAAACCCAAAGGATAATGATGTTATCCTTGAGCCATGGTGGCACAGTGGTTAGAATGCAGTATTGTAGGCAAACTCTGCTTACAGTCTGGAGTTCAATCCTGACTAGCTCAAGATTGACTGAGTCTTCCATCCTTCCAAGGTCAGTAAAATGAGGATTCAGATTGTTGGGGACAAAATGCTGTCTCTGCAAACCTACACCATAGTATGGAAATTAGTGGACTATGCAAGATTCTCCAATAACTTCAATGGATAAGGAAAATTGGGGAACATTATAACAAATAATCCATCAGCATTTTTGCAAGTGTATTTTCTCATTAAAGTTGAACTGACAAAAGTTTGTAGAATTAAGTTTAGATGTTGGGTTTGGCCCAGGTGTGAAATGTGTTGGCAGAACCAGCAAGCCCAGTCCTACCCAGTTCTATTGCCTGGACCCATTTCATGGCTATAAGACAGGAAGAGAGGTCTGAACAATCTTAGCATAGAGAATTGAAATTTTATATCTGAAAACTTGGCTCTTTAACTGATAGATAGGCCATTCATTCACTAACTGGCAACAGTTCCAAATATTTGGTTTTTCAGGGAATTCTCAATATAGTTCTGAGTCTCTTCTTTTTCTCAGACAAAAGAGAGACAACTAGGTTAGCTATTTTCATTCCTGGCATGATACAGTTCATAGCTTCCAAGGTACCTAATCTGGCCATCTGTCCTTGCTCTAGGCATGGAGTTAATTTCTACTATTCCTTCTGTTTTTGTTTTTTTTAATCCTGCAGTAGGAACAAAAGAAGGCAATACTGCCCAGTAAATACACCCAATAATTGGCAGTATCAGATTGACATTTGGGATATGATGCTGAGCTGGCATAAATTTAGTTAATATCTGTTGGGCAACTATCAGAGAATGGAAGGGTATAAACTAGACCAGGCCATTCAAAGCATCTCGGATAAAAACAGTACAAACCATGTCTATAGGGATGACAAAAAACCTGCAAAGATGAGTTCACAAAATCCCCAACCACCGAGCTCAACTCAACAGGAACAGAACTCAACTCAACAGAAATCTTATTTTATTAAGATCATGGGAGACATAGAACAATTTAGCTGGGCTTGAGAAAGGTTGCTTCAGTTCCTGCAAAGAATTTCAAATTAGCAGTGATTTTCTTGAAAAGACAGGGGGAAAAAAAGATAAGGCTCTTATTTATGAAATAACACTTTCAATTTCACCTTTTAAAATTAGCATGCAAGGAAACACACTGATCTGTTACAAAGTACTGATTGCAGTTATAAGGCACAGGGTCAAAATTTCTCCAAGCAGGCCATAATGTTATTTTACTTTTATCTGATGTTTGCATTCACCAAATCATAAAAAACAAAAACTGTACACACATTTAATGAAAGAAGCAGAACTTTATGGTTTCTTTGAGTTTTTTTTGCCCTGAGATACACCGGAGAATAACACCAGAGCCAGATATAATATCACCAGATCTTACAACATCAAAACGTGGGACACAACAGATGCCTTGGATTTTCATCTAAAGCTGCTTTCAGACTAGTAAAGATAAATGTGACTGCAAGAAAGTCCCACCAGAAGACAGAAAGCTGCCATCATTTGAAAGTCTGGAGAGGTTTGCGGTCAGGCTGGGTGCCTGTGTTCTGCCAAATAGATGAAGGTTCCTTCAGTTGCTTCATGAACCTGGGGTCCCCATAGATGAGCCATTTCTGTCCTGCATGCTACCTAAGCCAATTTGTGTGTTTTATACAAATTTCCTGCAGTGTTTGAGAACATCATCATCATCAACAACAACAACCAAAAGAGCTATGAAGCAGAAAAAAGTTTCATTGTGGGAAGGAAGAGTTTGCAATGCAGATTGTACTTTTGTCTAGTGTGAATAAAGCTATAGCTTCTCTCTGAAAAAGGGGGAAAAAGGGTAGGTTGGACTTTAGACCCTCTGGAGAAATCACCGAAGAGAGCATAAAATGGGAGACAATAAGCATTTCAGTCACCAGCTTAGATATTATTAAATTTGCTCACTTGAGATAGTTTTTAATCATGAAAATGAACAGAAAATGTGATCAATAAATCATTGAGTAAGTGCATAACTAGATCAATCTTGTTTTCTTCTATTTTTCTTTTCCTGAAGAGGAATGGTCTCCCGGTTGTAGAAATTGGCAATAAATGAAAATGATAATTGTAGGCATGAACACTGCTTTGCTCAGTTAAGGAATATTCCTTTCTGATGTCAGAGGTATCTGGTGGCTGAACCAGGGACGTGTAGCTATTTAGGACTGAAGAGGAAGTGTACTTATTTCTCCTCTTTCTGACAGAGGCCACATCTTTTCCTAGCTTTACAAAATGGACACACAATCCCAGGAAAATGTACATTTGTGTTAATAGAGACAGCAACAGCACCCATTAACATCCTGTTGGCACCTTCTAAATTCAATCACACACATACTATGTCTGTGTGATTATCCTGCATCAGTCCTAAATAACTGCACATCCCTTGCATGAACCATCTCTGTATGGAAAGTCCCCCCCCCCCCGGAACAATGAAATATTTTGGGAAATATTAAAATAATCAGGATAAAATGTTTCTCCTAAAGGAGAAATGAAAAAATCTTAAGGGAGGCAGAAACCAGCCCCAGTTTCCCTGCCCCAAGCAGAAACTGAGGTGCCCAGCTTCTAGAAGCGCAGATTTGGTGAACCATTCAGAAAGAGTGAGTCAAGGCAGAAACTCAGATAAGCAATAAACAAAAGGCTGACAAAATTAGCTCAAACAGCTAGGATTTGCATTTCTCCTTTTGCCTATAGAGCCAGCCATGACCTCTACATGACCCTATAGGAATCCAGAAGGTATAAAACCCCACCCACTCTCAATTCTATTTGTCAGATGCCCCAGAATCACAAACCCTGGTGGTTCTGTTCCCCAACAAATGGACCTTCTTTCCAATCCATCTCCAGCCTCCATTTTATTTCCAGCGTCTCTGTCCTGGCTTGGACCTGGATATTTCTTCAACATCTGAATGATCCTCCATTTCAAAGATCAGCTTAAACATTAATGCTAAAGTGCTTAAGCAGTTTTTAAAGGAGAAAAGATAATGGTGAGGAAGAACTTGCAATGAGAGTTAGAAAAGATACTGTGAGGACAACAATGGGATTGGGCAAAAAGCCTTTGTAGTATTGAGGTGGCCGTAACAACTCTACAAGAGCATAAATCACATTTTCTTTGGCACTGATGCCCAAGTGAAACTCATATGACATTTGGATTAATTTATTTTGCAAAGTTAATTATAATTTTGGCAGGAACATTTGAATAAAAAAAGAAACAGTTACCATCATATTCCTTACCCTTCTCTCTCTTTTCCAGTTGCAATCTTTAAAACAGCCTCATGGAGAATCTAGATCTTTCAGTCAATGTTTTCTTTAATTTTCATTGGCACAACACTGGCTCTTCATTTGTACTTGGTCATGGATATGCTATTAATGGTCAGTATGATTTATGGTCAGTGTGATTCATGCAGATTGCATATAGTTTGTCATCCAACATAGCAGAAATCATTTCCATATTGAATATAAAATTCTAAATATAATTCAGTCATGATAGAAAAAAAGGAGATGAAAAATGACCCTCAGAAGCATATATGGACTGGTTGACATTGACCTCCATACTCCCATAACATATTAATCTTTCAACCCTTATCAACCAACTATATTATTATGACTAACATGATTAGATAACAACATTCAAAAGCAGATTTCCCGAAATATAAACTGTCCTGGTCTATATTAGATTACCGTAGTATCTTGTGTGAATCTTTCTGTTATTGTTTCTTTGAGTCAGTCTTCATTTCTAGCAACTGCCTGCATTAGTCCATGCAGTTCTACAAATCTTTGATAATATTTTCAAAATGCTTTGATGTCTTCTTTCTAGACCTGAAAGGGAGTGATTGGTCCAGAGTCATCTAGCTGGGACTAGAACTCACAGATTCCCAGTTTTGTGAAGAATTATATACTCCAAATACAATGGAGAAAGCGACAAGTGAAGATTTAGTGCTCACAATTCAGCTCCTTGAAATTGGTTGGCTGATATAATCAGGCTAGGAACTTTGCCTAGGTATTTATTGTATTTCCGATTTTATGGCAGAAACCACAAAAATGAAGCAGTGTTCTGGAGCAAAATTATACCAGAAGTCATCCAGTATTGCTGTTAAGGGTTTAAAGCTGATAAACAGATTTATACAATTGTGTCATAAACTTGACAAATTCACTGCAGCCGGATGCTATTACAATCACTGATTTACCTTGGCTTAGAAAAACATTGGAAAAATTCCTGGATAATGTCTATCAGCTATACAATTATGAGCTTGTTCAGAAGTAGCTAGTATTGTCATTTTCTCTCTGAAAATGGATCTTCCTCTCTTCTCTTCAATAGCCTGATATGTAAGAATGTAGCAAATGATGTTCTCTAAGGATTCAGATCATAGAGTGTGGAAAATTCAACAGGCAATTTCTGAATTGTCAGAATTCAGAATTCTGAGAATATGTCAGAATAATCTTAAAGAAATTAACACTAAGGGGATAAACCCAAGACCATATCTACCAACAGGAAGGGTAAGGTAGCTACTTTAAGCCCATGTCACACTGAACCAACGGATGCAAAGAGGATGTAAAACGGACAAAAAACCTTGCCATCTGTTGGTTAACGCGATGTATCCGTTCTGTACTCACTGCCTCCGTTTTGCTTCCTTTCTATCCATCCAGCATCCATTTATGGACGTTTCATCCGCTCCAAAAGTTTTGGGCTGCCTAAAACTTTTGCACGGAAAATGTATCCAGTTTGTCCGTTCTGCATCCAGTTCGCAGAGGGGACCTATCTCGGATATTAAGGATGTCTAGAGGATGCCTACAGGATGCCTAGAGGATGCCTAGCGGATAATCTATACTGCCTATAAAAAGGGGGAGCAACTCGCCTGCATCGCACTTTCAGAACAGCAGCCCAGCGGTGCAGACCTCTGCAGCCTTCATCTGACTCTTCCTCTTCCATAGCATCCAGTCATGTCCACCGTGGATTGTAACAAAGTCCTTTCGGCAGCCACCATCGTTCTGCAACAGTGCGAAGCCATCTGCAGGCTCTGTGAACACTACTGCGAGAAGAAAAGGAGCCACCCAAAAAGAGTCAGGATACGAAGATGGTTCGCCAGAAGAGCAGAGGACAGACTGTACAACAAGCTGATGGTAGAGCTCAGGAGCGAAGACACTCGGGCGTTCCAGAACTTCATGAGGATGCCTCCAGCCATGTTTGATGGAGTTGTGCAGCGGCTGATACCCAGGTTGACCAAGGCAAACACCAACTTCCGGCCCAGCCTGGAACCTGGGCTCAAGGTGGCACTCACTCTGCGCCACCTGGCCTCAGGGACCTCCTACAGGAGCATGCAGAACGGCTGGAGGGTGCCATCCAACACCATCAGCATTGGGGTCAGAGAAGTGGTGCAGGCCATCATCGAAGAATACGAGGAGCTCCTCCAGTGCCCCTCCACTGAAGAAGAATGGAAGAAAGTTGCAGAGCAGTGGTATCAGAAGTGGAACTTCCCCCAAACCGTTGGAGCCATCGATGGCAAGCATGTGGCCTGCAAAGCTCCAGGTTTTTTTGTGTTTATGTTGACATGTGTGGATAATTATTACATTATTATTGATAATAAAGGGCCGTAGGTGTGGCACTTGGGAGGGTGGACCATACAGTCCCACTATGCTTGCACTGGAGGTTTATCTATCCCACAGCTATTACCCATCCCAAAGGTATCCCTGCCCATCCCACAGGTATCCCTGCCCATCCCACAGCTATCTTAACCCATCCCACAAGCATGCAAAGGCTTAAACCACTTCTAAAAGTTTCCAGCAAGACTTTATTAAAAAAAAGAAATGAAACAAGTGTGTGAATCATAAATAGACTTTATTAACAACAAGCTATAAGACAAAAATGAGTCTCTGGCACTCCTCTTGGTTGCTCAGTCTCAGGGGTGAAGGGTGCAGGTGCTGTGGAGGTGGCTGGTGCTGGAGTTCTTGTCATCAGCTCCTCCAGAAGCAGAAGCAGCAGAAGCCCCAGCCCCAGAAGAGCAAGCCCGTGCTGCAGAAGCCCCAGCAGAACCAGAGTGAGGGCCAGGGGGCGGGATGGTAGCCCTGTCCCTCTTGCCAGGGCTAGCAGCAGATGGTTGAGGCTTGCTGTGCTTCCGCATGGTTGTGGGGTTGCTGGCTGGCAGGGAGGCTGGCAGGAATCAAGGCTGGCAGAAAGGCTGGCAGGGAAGCTGGCACCAAGGCAGGCAGGCAGGCTGGCAGGCAGGCTGGCAGGCACCAAGGCTGGCAGGTAGACATGAACCAAAGCTGGCAGGAAGGCTTGCAGGCAGACATGAACCAAGGCTGGCAGGAAGGCAGGCAGGAAGGCTGGCAGCGAGGCTGGCAGGGAGGCTGGCAGCAAGGCTGGCAGGGAGGCTGGTAGCAAGGCTGGCAGCAAGGCTGGCAGGCAGACATGCAGGCAGGGCAGGCAAGGCAGTCGATGTGTCCGGCAGCAGGTCTTTCCTCTGAATGGTGACCTGCTTCCGAGCTGCTTCCGTTATATCTGCAGGGCTGACGCAATGCATCCTCCCCGCATGCGCAGTGAACGCCAGGCATCCATCAGGCTTCCGCTGTGCATCCGCTAGGCTTCCGCTCTGCATCCCCTGTATCCGTTCCGCGTCCGCTTCGCTGAGTCCCCCCAGAAGCCCTGCGGATGTGCCACCCACTCCCATCCGCTCCCATCCGCTTCCATCCGCTGGGCTTCCATTCAGCATCTGCTTTGCATCCGCCCTGCATCCTCCCTGCATCCGTGTTATCCGCTCTGGTTATGCAAATTTTTGCCCCTTTTGAGAGCGGATAACAACGGATGGAACATTTTGCTCGTTCTGTGTCCTTTTTGCATCTGTTGGCCAGTGTGACATGGGCTTTAAGAATCAGGGTTTAGGTATGACAAAAAGAGACTTAATTGTCAGCTATTTAGATATAATCTGTTTATTTTTACTCACACACAGAGAAAAATGCTTATGGGATTTATTTATTGAATTTATATCGCCCATGGTGACTCAAGGCGGCTTACAGAATATAAAACCTCATTTAAAACAATAAAACTAATAAAAAGAATCAAATAAATTAATATAGTATTATATAATGAAATCACCCCCAGCCCCCACCCTGGCAATAGTAGACCACACGACCCATTTAAAGGGCTCCATCCTGCTCTGGGTTCCCCAGGCCCGCTGGCAGAACCAGGTCTTCAGGTCTTATCTTCCAGAAGATAATTAGAGTGGGGGCCGTTCTAATCTC
The DNA here is from genome assembly GCA_015471245.1 of Laticauda colubrina. Taxonomy (NCBI): domain Eukaryota; kingdom Metazoa; phylum Chordata; class Lepidosauria; order Squamata; family Elapidae; genus Laticauda; species Laticauda colubrina. The sequence continues at coordinate 25,518,466 of BLBF01000004.1, read as the reverse complement.
TGGGGAAATGAACTTCCAGAGAACGAGAGCCAACATGGAGAAGGCCCTTCTTCTGGGTCTTACTCGGTGTATCTGCCATGGGGAGGGGACCCATAGCATTCCCTGCCTTCTCTCTCTGATGGGTCGGGTAGATGTTGTCCCTCCAATAATTTCCTACCTTAGACAGTACATTTGGATAGTTTAAGGAAGAAATAATGGGCTGGAAGGCTGGGGGAATTCCATGTTCAACTGAGCTCTTCTTTATCCTTTTCTCCCCTCACAGGAGGTGGCAACATCTGGCTATATTCAGATGCTGGGCTGCTTGAGATTTTCTGGTCTACTGATTAAACTAAGTGTAAAAAAAAATAAAAAAAACCAGGACGACGGAAGTAGCAAATCATTTCCATAATGCATGGATAAAGTTCTTTGCAGTCAAGGGTACTTTACCCATATGTTTCTCTTCATTGCATCCTGTGCCAAAGGAAGTTTTTTCTCCTTTGCTTTTCTCCATTGAAATCAATGGCTGCGTATCCAAAAAACCTTAAATACTTTTGTATTTGACTGATTAGCTTCATTGCCTTCAATGAAAGCTACTGATCCATCTGATACTTCAACTTCGTTGGGATGGCCATCTGTCCAGAAGGATCTCTGTCTAAAGCAGTAAGATCTGTGTAATTCCCTCCATGTAGCAAACCATAATAAAAGATGGCTGACTTGGAGGCAATATATCTCTAAATTGCAGAGGTTTAGGGATCATTATTATTGGATATCATTTATTTTTTGGTTCTTGAGCACATTGGCTGCTTACCGTAGCAGAATAACTGGCTATTTGAGTGAACTGCTACCTGAAAAGCAATTAATTCTGAAGGTCTTACAAAAGCAGCTGGTAAAACCTTGAATTAATTTGGTCATACTATTCATTTCCATTAGCAAGATGGTAAAACAAATTTGATTTCTGGCCATCCATTGTTTTTTTAAAATTTAAATTAAATTAATTTACTTTAAAATTTTTAAAAGTAAAAACTAATCTCATAGGGAGAAAGAAGTAAGTTTGTCTTCAACCCTATAAAGATCTGATGTAAGACTAAGCTGGGAAAATATTGAAGATAAATATTTTCTCAGAAATAAGTTTGGAAAATATGACATAAAGTTGCTCTGAAACTTCTCAGAAGTACTTAGCATTCTTAGAAAGTAATTTGGAAAAAACAATCAAAAGAAAAGAATATTTGACAAAGATTGGATTCTTGTTGAAAGTTTTATTTTATTCATTTATTTTATTTTGTCAAGCAATTAAAACAGGTATAAGTATAAACATAGTTATGAATACATGAAATGGATACATATAAGAAAAATAAAAAGAAACAATAGGACAAGGACAGTAGGCACGTTGGTGCGCTCAGGCAATGCTTTGATATAACAGGATAATTTATTTAGTATTTTGTGAACTACTTTTTTTTAACATGACACATTTGAATGATATAACTATTTTTTCTAGAGTTGTTTATATATATTTTATATTCTTTATATATTTTTTACATTTTGTGTAAAAATATATAAAATATGCATGAGGTCACGTCTAGTTAATCCTATTCCAAATCAAAATAATTCAGAATTATTTGAGAGAGTTGAACATGGAATCATACCAATTTTTAGAAAAACCAAATCTTCACAAATCTTTTCCAGTGAGACAAAAATACAACATAGTCGGTTGCCTGCACATAGTTTAAACATCGAAAAGGATTTGCAAGTTGGGTAAACCTCAGCCCTTATGTCTTATCCATTTGAAAGGGACTTCACAAAAGATCACAATCATCTGCAGAACTATCCATCTGAAAGTGGTTGTGTAGCTTCTTTCAGAGTTTTGTTCTGCATGAATAAAGACCCAAGCAAGAAAGAGTTAGAAGGCAAGGCTAATGTATTTGCCCACATCTTCCCACTCAGTTATATTATATCATGAGAATAAATGTCTTCAGCTTAATTCACTGAGTCCCAAACTCCTTCTATCAGAAAAACACCTGGAGAGAGATACAGGGGCGAAAGGAAATTGTAACTGTTAGCTCTAGTTTCCCAGCCAGAGAATGGTGTTGTCAGCACCCACTAAGTAAGATGCTGAAGCAGTACTATTTTTTCCCCCAAAAGGAAGATTTATTTTCCCATTTAGGAATTATCTCTGAATGGAGTGAATTGTCTTGGAGGGGGGAACATTCACCCCCACTGAATTTCAAGTTCACATATAATGATAATAATGATAATGACAATGTGTTAAATTATATGCTGCCTGACACCCTAGCTATTCAGGTGGCTTACATATTGTTAAAAACATTTAAAACAAGGAATTGCCACAACACAAAAGGAAGAAAGATGGCAGAGAAATCAAACCCAGATGGGGAAAACAAAGCATAAGAAAAACAGGGTGCTTTAAGACCTGTACAAAGAGCCACGGCTTCAGAACCCTTTGAAATATCAGTAATGTGGGGCTGTTTGAAACTTGGGGAGAACCTCATTCCAGAGAACAGGCACTTCTACAGAGATTGGTGTGCTTCTGGGGTCCCCGTAGATGTCAATTTTTAATTGATGGAACCAGAGCACACCAACTCTGTCAGATTGTGTCAGCTGGACAGATGTTATGGGAGACAGGTGGTCCCTAAGGTAACCGGGCCTATGCCATATAGGGCCACAAGTACTAGAATATTACTACTTACCCACTAGAATCACACCCAGAAGCAACCAGGCACTCACTGCAGCTCATGAAGCTTCTGGGCCAATTGAAGCTGGTAACATCTGAATAAGACTGGGGTTTCTTTCCTTCCCAAAATCCTTCATGATTTTTAATTTGGGAGTTTCTCTTGTATCTGCTGGTTTTATATATGTTTTCAGTGATGCGTGTTGTATTGCTGAGAGTAAAAATTAAGGGACATTAATTTGTGTACATTGACATATTTATTTTGAAGTTAATTCCTATAAGTTAATTCCTAGGTTAAAAAAATTAGGAAAAATGAAAAAGTTGACATGAACATATTCTACACTCAGAATAGAGTGGTTATGATAAAGTTGGGAACCACTGCTCCAGAATACTCTCTTAAATATTCTATAGAAAGTAGAATGACTGTTTGGAAAAATAGTTTTGTTCTTTAAGAGCATATCATACAGCAGCAATTATAGCTGGTTCCACCCCCTCCCCTTCCATTCTGCTATTTTGTTGGCACAGTATTTCTTTACACCTCTCAGCTTCTCAAATTGCTTTGTTTCATTAATTTTGCAGTTTTGTATTTGCAAACTGTGAAGAGTGCTCCCCTGCTTCCCAGAGGAGGATCTTGTCCAACTGCGTCCAAATGCAGCTTATAAAATCTGTTGAGCTGTGTCTCACAGTCCTCTAGGTAAACAAGGCAGTTATCATAGAAAGCTCTATTTCTGGAACACTTTGTTGTGTCTGTTGTTCTTTAAGAAGAGTCTTAACTGGCAGCACCATCTGCTCTTTACCAGTTTTTCTTTCCATTTCATAACAATATTTATTACATTGATGCTTGCTTTTTTAATGAGTTGTTGAATAGAGAAAACTAATGTTGTATGAGTTGATCTGGATTTCACCCCAAAAGCTTCTCAAAACCACAGAAATTACTGCTTCGGACCAATTTTGATGATTAGAAGAAGGGTTGAAGAGGCAGAAAGAGCTTTAGAGCTCTACCCACTGCAGGTATCAGAGAACCAAATGAAAAACTGCTGGGGACCTTCTACCACTGTACCATAGAGAGCATTTTAACTTACTGCACCTCTGTATGGTTTGCCAATTGCACAGTGGCAGATAGGAAAGTACTCCAGAAGGTTAATGTCATTGCTCAGAAGATCATTGGTTGCCCTTTCCCCTCTCTGGAAGAGCTTTATGATTCCCACTGCCTGAAGAAAGTTCAAAATATTCTCAAAGATCCATCTTACCCTGGGAACCCTTTTTCTGAACCATTACCATCTGGCAGACAGTACAGAATAATAAAAACAAGGACTAAAAGGCTGAAAAACAGCTTCTATTCCAGGGCAATAGCTCTTTTGAATTCTGTTGTATAGTACAATGTTGGTGTGGTGTCGGGTGTTTCCGATTCAATGTGTGGAGGGTGAAGGATGTGTGTTTGTGTTTATTTTCATTGTTATGGTCATGATGTGCACTGAAGATGGTGTTTGATTTCGTTGTACGAGGTGCAATGACAATAAAGTAAAGTAAAGTAAAGTAAAGTAAAGTAAAGTAAAGTAAAGTA
>BLBF01000004.1:25494610-25514230 GCA_015471245.1 Laticauda colubrina | reverse complement strand
AAGTAAAGTAAAGTAAAGTAAAGTAAAGTAAAGTAAAGTAAAGTAAAAATCAGAGAGTTTACCTTGTGCTGAGCAGTTGATGGGATTCCAGACTGACAGAATTTCTACACTCTTATAACTATGTGGCTCCAACAGTACAGATATGAAAGTACTTGCAACATTTGATAACAAATGGCTCAGAGGTGTGGGGTAGTCTGTCAAAGGCAGTTGGCAACGCACTATGTAAAATATGGATTTCACTCCCCATGAAAATTAATGAATTTTCAGGGATTGCTTCTTTCAACTTGCACAAAACATTGTGGGGTTTTTTCCCCCCTTGCTGTTAGTTTACCAGCAAAGATAATATATGTATTGTCAATACCAAATGTTCTCTGGAGAAACCTGTAATGCTGGGAAAGGTGGAAGGAAAGAGAAAATGATGAACAGCAGCATGGAAGATTGACAATGGCAATGGGTGCACTGTTGGATGATTTGTAAGTCCAGGCTAGGGGCAAAGCAACATGGAGAAAATCTGTTGACAGTATGTGGTTGCTAATGGCACATAATTAATACAAAATCCAATACTTGCATCTTGTAAAATGGGGATGCTGAGGGCTTTACTTATTACTCCACAGGGAAAGGGAGAATTTTCACCTGACACAAATTCTAAAGTTTTCCTCTTCACTGACTTACACTAGATATTGTAGGAGAGGACCAGGTGGAGCACAAATATGGGGCTCAATGCAGGATAAAATCCACACCAATTTGTAACAGATGGTTCAAATTCAAGAGTGGGCTTGGGAAATATTATAGCCAAGAGTCATGGGAAAGAATCAATTTTCAAGGCTGGGTTTTGACTTATGTTAATCATGGATTTTAAAAAAAACACAGTTGTATCAATATATTTATTTTTTTAACTAATTTTGTATGTCCCTCACCTTCCTATCAAGCAACTCTGGGGAGCTTACAGTCCCTTAAATCAGTGGCCACCAACCAGTGGGCTGGGGATCACTGGGGGTCTGTGAGAAAATTTTGTTGGTCCGCAGAGAAATGTCCCTCCCAAAGCACACACCCCCAAGAAATTAATCCAGGCTGTGCAGGAACATAAGGCTGCACCACCCATATGGCCTGCCACCCACTGAACCCCACCCTTCGGCCGAGCACAAACCTTACCTTGAGTAGAGCCACACGAGCTGGAACTGGAAGGTAAGACCAAAGGTGGAGGAGGGAAATCTGCCCCGGAGTGGCTTGCTGACGTTGTTGGGAAAGTGGGTCCCATATTCCTGAATTGCAGTAGTCACAGGACTGGCCCTTTGGTCATTCCAGAGCATCTGCTCCTCCACCCAGTGCACTGGCCTACCATGGATATGAGGAGCAGCTGCTCTGGGATGACCAAAGGACCAGTTCTGTGACTACTGTAGCTCTGGAATATGGAACCGACTTTCCCACCAACATCAATAAACCACCGTCAGTCAAAATTCATATTATGGTCTGTGGGATTTAAAATTATGGGTTTGGTGATCCCTGCGGTCCAAAAGGTTGGCAACCTCTTCCTTAAATAACATTATAAAATAATTATAAAGTTAAAAACATTAAAACAGTGGCACACCAACATGCCTACTATCCCTGTCCTATTGTTTGTTTCATTTTTCTTATATGTACCCATTTCATGTATTCATTACTATGTATGAGGGCTATCTACAAAATAGATTATGTTTTCATCTGTAGCAAGAAGGGCCAGAGCTAGCGCGGCCATCTTTGGTCTGTGAGTCCGCCACTTAGTCTGCATCTAGTCGTGCTAGTGGAAGGTTTGTATCGTTGCCCGTTATTTCACAGCAAACTTTTGAAATGTGTGCTGCAATTGAAAATCCCGCAAGTTATGAGGTACGATCAGTGATAAGTTTTTTGTTGACAAAAAACCATAAACCGATTGAAATTTTTCAGCAACTGTGTGAAGTGTACGGGGACAACATCATAACTGAAGGTGGAATGTGCCAATGGTGCATTAAGTTTAAAAATGGACGAACTAACGTTCATGATGAACAGTGGAGTGGACGTCCGAGCATTGTGACTGATGAACTGGTCACGAAAGTCGATGACAAGATTTGTGAAAACCATCATTTGACAGTAATGGAACTTTCGCTTAGTTTTCCACAAATTTCATGCAGTTTGTTGCATGAAATTGTTGCACAAAAGCTAGGCTACCACAAATTTTGTGCAAGATGGGTGCCAAAAATCCTGACAGAAAACCACAAGAGTCAGCGTATGGCCGCATCATTGACATTTCTGTACTCTTATGACAAAGATGGAGATTCTTTTCTGGATCGAATCGTAACTGGAGACGAGACTTGGGTCAAACATGTGAACAGTGAGATCAAATTGCAGTCTATGGAGTGGGGGCACACAAATTTCCCCCCAAAACCAAGAAAATATTTGCAAACGTTCTCTGCAAGGAAGATTATGTCAACTGTTTTTTGGGAAAGGCAAGGTGTGCTTCTTATTGATTTTCTGGAACATGGTGCAACAGTAAACTCTGTGAGGTATTGCGAAACGTTGCAAAAACTAAGAAAAGCAATTCAGAACAAGCATAGAGGAAAGTTAAGCTCAAAAATTTTGTTTTTGCATGACAATGCCCGACCACACAAATCGCACTCAAGAAGTCCTGAATGGTTTCAAGTGGGAGATTTTTCCTCATCCGCCCTACAGCCCTGATCTTGCACCAAGCGACTCCCACTTGTTTCCGAGGATGAAGATCTGGCTGGGAACACAGCGCTTTGATGACGATGCGGAACTGTGGGCGGGCGTGACTGACTGGCTCAAATCTCAGGCGGTTGAATTTTATGACAGTGGAATTACAAAGCTTGTTCACTGCTATGATAAGTGCCTCAATTTGTTCGGTGAATATGTTGAAAAGTAGTATTTAAGTATCACTTTCAAGTGTGTATAATAAAAAAGTTTTCCTACACTTTGTTTTTTTTCTATTGCAAAACGTAATCTATTTTGTGGATAGCCCTCGTATATACTTATACCTACCCTGTTTCTAACAATACTGCCTCCCCCAATAGGAAGTCCCAACATGTTTTATAGGCATTAAATGAAATTAAGCCCCTCCCCCCAAATTTAGGCCTATATTAAAACATGCAAAATGGGGGGAAATGGTGGGGGGGCTTGCCATTAGGATATACTTTTGTTGCACATCCGGATATGGTGCTGCCTGCATTGACCCCGATACTAAGTGCTTCACCAATGCCGAGGTCAACATTCAAGCCGTTGCCGCCCGCCTACCCGAAGATGCAAGGGGGGGGAATTAAGTCACCCCCGTAAAGACGGCCTAGCCATTTTTTCGGGGCTCAAAAAAAAAAAAAAAGATCTGGCCTTATTATATGAGAAACATGGTATTATCTAGTAAATGATTGACAAATCAAATAAATAAAAATAAAAATAAAAAAAATGAATGTTAAAAGGGATTAAAGGCAGAAAGATAAATATGTCCTGCTAATTGTATTACTGACAGTTGGATTTAAATTTTAAAACCATTTCTTCTTGGAGAAGCAGTCTACATAAGTGTCTGTAGCTTTCAGAATTTCTGAATCATTCTACTTATAATTTATGCAATTTATATATAATTTATCCCACATAATTTATCCTGAGTTATCCTATTGATTACCTTTGTCGGTAATATCAAAGTAGTATCAAATTCAAAGAGGCAGCTGCTTGCCAGGCAATGAATAGTGACCACCAAAGTAACAATGTATTATATGAGGATTATCTCCTTTGAAGCAAGCCAGGCAGAGGTGGTATTCAGCAGGTTCTGACCAGTTCTGGAGAACCGGTATTGGAAATTTTGACTAGTTTGGAGAATCGGCAAATTTCACCTCAACCGGTCCCACCCCATCTATTCTCTGCCTCCCAAGTCCCAGCTGATCGGCTGGGTCTTCTTTTGTTGCCCTGCACAGGAGAACAGAGCTGGAAAGCAGATTAGTGGTGTGGGGAGGGAATGGGATTTTACAGTAACCTTCCCTCAGGAGTGGGGAGGGAATGGAAATTTTACAGTATCCTTCCCTTGCCACATCCACCAAGCCATGCCCACAGAACCAGTAGTAATTTTTTTTGAATCCCACCACTGAAACCAGGAAAAGAGATGGACATTATAGGCGTTCTAGGAATGCAACCTCATTGACGTAGGGAATCTTAACAGAATCTTCAGTCTGTCCAACACCATCAGCATTCTTTCTAAAGACCATAAAGTCAAGTTGAAGTTGTTCTATCACCCTTGTGAGGTAGCCAGACAAAAAGCGCACCTGGAAGTACTAGTTTTAACCTTCATTAGAAGGTTACATTAAGAGAAACTTGAAAGTCAGAAAGCCCACCTCTCCCTCCCACCTTTACAGCCCGAGAAACTAGGCAGAGTCTCTTCTGAGATGTTTGCCACACTCACATTCCTACTAAGGGCTAAGCTACCCCTCACCTGACCATGGTCTAGTCTTGGCTCTTCTTCTGGATCCTGAGGTCATTCCTGTAGACCATTACATGTCCCGAGTCTCTTTCCCAGATTTTTTACTTTCCCAGGGCTAAGAATATATTTCCCGTCTCCCAACTCCTTCTCAAGGCAAGAACTGAAGTCTTCATACCTACCAAAAGCTCCCAGCGGTCCTGATGAAACAATATCTCAGTATACATATTTTAAAATGTTGACCATCCCTTGTTTGTCTAAGCAGTACTAAATAAAATTGGTCAGCTGATGAGCAGGGAGGTTTTATGGGGTCCTACTAATACTGGAAACCTTGTCATTTATGGTGGCTCCATGGTAAGAAACCGACTGCTTCAGAGAATTTTTTCCCATCCAAGCCTAAGAGGATGATTCCCAGTTCCTATATGTCTAGCTTTAATGCGGAAGTGCAGTCTATCTACTTAATACTTAATTATTGATTTGATTTGATTTGTATCCTAATATTTCTCATGCCTCTTGGCAATGAGAAAGGGGGGGGGGGGAAATCAGCCATAGCTGAGATTCAAACTCAATTATCGAACTAAAAGAGATTATAGTGAAGACTCCTATAAATACATGTTCTTCCTGGGGCCTTGTACATCCCAATTATTATGTGAGCTATACGAAGATTGGACAAAATTATTAAGATAATTAGAAGAAATGATATACAGTTAAAGACCTGCTTGCAGCTGTAAGCAGGTGTGGAAAAACACAGCACTGGCCAGGGGCAGATAAAGATAAAGCAACAGTACTAAAGAATGCTAAAGCAGGGCTGAGCTTCAAAAATTTTAGCAAAGGGTTTCTGCTTGGTTGCTTGGTGGGTATGGCCGTGGTGGGCATGGCAAAGTCTGCCTCCTGCACCATAGTGGAGGGGGGCATTTTTGCCCTCCAGAGGTTTTCCTTGAGCCTCTGGGAGGGCAAAAATGGCCTACCTGACCTCTGGAGGCTCTCTGGAAGCTGGAAATGGGCCATTTATGGCCTTCCCAAACTTCCAGGAGGCCCATTTTTTGCCCTCTCCAAGCCTCCGCATACATCTTGCACTTACCTGCATCCAAAATAAGCCAGGTGGAAACTCTTGGGAGGGAAGAGGAGGGGTGGGTGGGGCCAGTCAGGAGTGGGATTTGGGGGTTCTTCAAACTGTGTAGAATCTTAGCTAGGAGCTCTCCTGAACCCTTGTGAACCCCCAACAATAATGCTTACAGATAGTCCTCAACTGACAATCTCAACTGAGACCAGAATTTATGTTGTCAAGTGAAGTAGTTATTAAAAGAGTTGGGTCCAATATTATGTTCTTTCTTTTAACCCCAATTGTTAAGCAAATCACTGTAATTCAGTGTATCACGTGGTCATTAAGCAAATCTGGCATCCTCCATTAATTTTTCTTGTTGGAAGCTGGCTGGGAAGGTCTTGAATGAATGGTAATCACGTAACCCAGGGATGCTGCAACTGTTATAAACACACACCAATTGCCAAGAATGAGTGGCTATAGTGATGCTGTGATGGTTATAAGCAGGGGTGCGATTCAACTGGTGTAACAACTGGTGTGATGATCACATGCATGCACGTCAACTGTGTGTTTTGTGTGCATGGAGAACGTTTGCTACTGACCTTCTGCAGCAATCTTTGTGTGTTAAACAGCTAACATGTGGCAATCTGCTATGCCATGCAAATCAGCTGAGCTTGAAAGTCAGGATATAAAGCACAGATTAGCACCAGGGTGGATGGGTGGGCCCAACAGCTGATCATTAGAGTGAACAAGTTTGCTCACAACTGATCCTCAGAGCTATCGGTTCACCCGAACTGGTAGAATCTCACTCCTGGTTATAAGTGTGAATATTGGCTGAATGTTACTTTTTTTCAGGACTGTAATTTCAAATCAGGGATGGGATTCTACAAGTTCACACCTATTCATTAGAACCAGTTGTTAAAGGGCCTGTCACACTGGCCAACGGATGCAAAATGTTTGTAAAAAGGACACAGCGGACGAGAAAATGTTCCATCCATTGTTATCTGCTCTCAAAAGTGCCCCGAATTTGCATAACCAGACCGGACAACAACGGAAAGGAACGGACGGGGGGAAGACGTAGCCAGGATGGAAAGTGGATGATCCACGGAAGCCTAGTGGATGGAAGCAGATGGGAGCAGATGGCACATCCGCAGGGCTTCTGTGGGAGAACAGCGAAGCGGATGCGCAGCGGAAAGAGTGGATGCAGAGCGGATGCCAAGCGGATGAAGTGGATGCAGAGCGGAAGCCTAGCGGATGCCTAGCGGATGCCTAGAGGATGCAGAGCATTCACTGCGCATGGGGGAAGGATGCATTGTGTCAGCCCCATGGATATAAAGGGAAGCAGCTCGTAAGCAGGTCACCATTCAGAGGAAAGACCTGCTGCCAGACACAGCTCCAGCCAGCCAGCCAGCAACCATGGCGAAGAAGAGAAAGCCTCTGCCATCTGCTGCCAGCCCTGGCAAGAGGGACAAGGCCACCATCCCACGCCCTGGCCCTGACTCTGCTTCTGTTGGGGCTTCTGCTGCTGGGGCTGACTCTTCTGGTGCTGGAGCTTCTGCTGGCACTGCTCCTGGTGCTGGTGCTTCTGCTGGTGCTTACTCTGCTGGTGCTGGTGCTTCTGCTGGTGCTGTTCCTGGTGCTGGGGCTTCTGCTGGGGCTTACTCTGCTGGCGCTGCTCATGGTCCTGCTGGTCCTGCTGGTCCTGCTGGTCCTGCTGGTCCTGCTGGTGCTCCTGGTGCTGCTGGTGCTCCTGGTCCTTCTGGTCCTGCTGGTCCTGCTGGTGCTGCTGGTGCTTACTCTGCTGCTGCTGATCCTGGTCCTGCTGGTCCTGCTGGCGCTGCTGGTACTTACTCTGCTGGTGCTGCTCCTGGTGCTGCTGGTGCTGCTGGTGCTGCTGGTGCTGGTGCTGCTGCTGGTGGTCCTGCTGCTGATGGTCCTGCTTTTGCTGCTACTGTTGTTGTTGCTGCTGCTGCTGCTGGTGGTGTGGTGGAGCAGCCCCTAAAACCTTGAAGCCCCTCTGATGAGGGCCCAGATCGCCCTGCCAGAGGGAGGAAGAGGCATATGCATGAACGAGAATGGGAGAGGAGGCAGTACTCCATCGAAGAGTAACATGAGGATGAGGTGCTGGAATGGCTGAGGGAGAACGAGTATCTTTGGCGGAAGGGAAACAGGCTCTATCGAGACACCAAGAGGAAGCAGGCTGCTTGGAGAGAGAAGGCGGAGAGCCTGGGCTACACTTCGGAGGTGCTCCTCGGCTGGTGGAAGCACATGCATACCTGGTACGGGAAGCTGCACCTCAAGAAATCTGGCCAGGCCATGGTCAAGCTGACAGACCGAGAGACCTACGTGATGGCCAAGTGCAGCGTCTTGGAAGGTTAGATCCGCCACTGAGGAGCAGCCCCTCTCACAACCCTCTCTCTCAGGCAGCCCGCAGAGAGCCAGTCCTCTTCTGGCCAAGAGTTAGCTCCTGTGTCTAGGCAGGTATCTGTGGAGCATGCCACGACGGAGAATCCCTCGACAGCTGCACTCCCCGTGGCGGAGTGTGTGGAGGACCCCCTGACGCAGTGGGACCAAGTAGAGGGCACTTCCACCACAGCCCAACCCGCATCCACCCCCAGCTCCACCTCCACAGAAAGCAGGCAGAGAGTCAGACCGGAGGGGCAGAGCCACACTGTCCTGCTGGAGATCAGGGACACAATCAGAAGCAGCGTAGATCTCCTCTCTCAGCTGGTACACACCGATGTCCCATCCACCTATGCCACTGATGCCACCAATGCCACCCAGACCACTGAGGCCCGCCACGCCACAGATGCCACCCATGCCACAGATTCCACCAATGCCACACATGCCACCCACGCCTCACCTTGCTCAGCTCCAGATCAGACATTCCCACTACACTGCTCCTTCCTCCACCCCACACCCAAGCCCGGCCTCAGAACATCTGTCATCAGTATTGGGGCTGACACCCCATGTCCTGGGGTGACATCACAGGACTGAACCAGTTCTCTGAGAGCTTCCTCCACACACCATCCCTTGTTGTCCTCTTGGGGCCAGGCACCCCAATGACGCCTCAGACCAGCACTCCAGCTGCAGCCACCTCCACAGCACCTGGATCTTCCACCCCTGAGACTGGGCATGCCTCAGAGTGACCAAGAAGAGTGCCAGAGACTGGGTGGATACCTTTTGACTTTATCTTTGCTTGGGACACTTGGGTTATTTTGCTTTTACAGCTTGTTATTAAGAAAGATTATCTTTGCTTCACACACTTGCTTCATTTATTTTATTAAATAAAGTCTTGGTGGAAACTTTTAGAAATGGTTTAAGCCTTTGCATGCTTGTGGGATGGGTTAAGATAGCAGTGGGATGGGCAGGGATACCTTTGGGATGGGTAATAGCTATGGGATGGGCAGGGATACCTTTGGGATGGGTAATAGCTGTGGGATAGATAAACCTCCAGTGCAAGCATAGTGGGACTGTATGGTCCACCCTCCCAGGTGCCACACCTTTGGCCCTTCATTATCAATAACAAGGTAATCATTGATCCACACATTTCAACATAAACACAGCTCTTTATTAAATGCCCTGTTCATTGTAGGGCCACTCAACATACATGGCACAATCTCATCAGTGTGATGAGACAGGCTGAAGGAAGCATCCATTAAGCATCTACCATCCTGTCTTGCCACTCCACTGCTCCAGCTGGGGAGTTGCACCAGTGTTTCAGGAGGTTGCGCTGCTTCTTCCCTTCACGTGAAGCTCTGTTGGGGCCTTGCACATCCACAGTATCTATCAGGTTTCGCCCTTGCCTCCATTCCCCAGGCTTCATGTCCCCATTGCCTTGTTGGCGGTCCATGAGCCTGTTCTGCAAGACTGGGTAGCGGGTGCGCATGAGATTATGCAGGATGCAGCAAGCTTCCACAATGTTCCTCACGGTCTCTGGGCAATGCTGTATGGTGGTGAGAAGTATCTGGAACCTGTTGGCCAGGATGCCAAAGGCGTTCTCCACCACCCGTCTTGCCCTGGACAGCCTGTAGTGGAAGATCCTCTCTTCACGGGTGAGGAGTCTGGAGGTGTAGGGCTTCATGAGGTAGGTTGTGAGGGAGAAGGAGTCATCCCCCAAGATGAAGTAGGGCAAATCTTGTTTGTCGTTGGTCAGGGGGTCTGGATTTGGGAAGCCCATGATGAGGTTGTGTTCCAGCCCCTCCTTGAGGTCACTGGCATTGTATACCTGGGCATCTGAAGATGACCCGTTGCCTAAAGCATCGATGTACATGAACTTGTAGTCAGCATCGACCATGGCGAAGAGGATGATGCTGAAGAAGCCCTTGTAGTTGAAATAGTGGACCCCGATTTGGCTGGAGCTTTGCAGGCCACGTGCTTCCCATCTATGGCTCCAACGGTGTGGGGGAAGTTCCACCTCTGATACCACTGCTCTGCAACTTTCTTCCAGCCTTCTTCAGTGGAGGGGCACTGGAAGAGCTCCTCCATGTATTCTTCGATGATGGCCTGCACCACTTCTCTGACCACAATGCTGATGGTGTTGTGTGGCACCCTCCAGCTGTACTGCATGCTCCTGTAGGTGATCCCTGAGGCCAGGTGGCGCAGAGTCAATGCTACCTTGAGCCCAGGGTCCAGGCTGGGATGGAAGTTGGTGTTTGCCTTGGTCAACCTGGGTCTCAGCCGCTCCACAACTTCATCAAACATGGCTGGAGGCATCCTCATGAAGTTCTGGAATGCACGAGGGTCTTCATTCCTCAGCTCCACCATCAGCTTGTTATACAGTCCGTACTCTGCTCTTCTCGTGATCCATCTTTGGACCCAGACACTTCTTGGCCGCCTCCTTTTCTTCATGTAGAATAGGTGAAAGAGCCTGTAGATGGCTTCGCACTGTTGTAGAACGATGGTGGCTACCAAAAGGAGTGTGTGATGATCCATGGTGGAGATGACTGGATGCTGTGGAAGAGTAAGAGCAAGAGCAAGGCTGAAGAGGTCTGCACCACAGGGCTGCTGGACTGAAAGTGTGATCCATGTGAGTTCCTCCCCCTTTTAATAGGAAATATAGGTTTTCAGCTCGGTGTCCTTTTGCATCCTCTAGGCATCCTGCAGACATCCTAAATATCTGAGATACGTCCCCTCTGCGAACGTTTTTTCTGTTTTAATGCTTTGTATGCGAGGTGCATCCGCTTTCATCCTTTCTCTGTCTGTGCTACTAACGCTGCGTGTCCGTCCCGCGTCTGTTTCGCTTCCTCCCTATGTCCATTTTCCATTGGAGCGGATGCGAGTTGCGCGGATGTGCAGCGGATGCCTAGCAGATATAGCGGATGCGTAATGGATGACGACGGATGTAGATCGGATGTTCCCCGTATGCGCTGCGGATGCAGAATTGAAGTGTTGGATACATTTTCCGCTCAAAAAGTTTTGAGCAGCTCAAAACTTTTTGAGCGGATGAAATGTCAGTCGACAGATGCTGGACGGATAGAGAATATGAAAAACGGATGCAGTGAGTACAGAACGGAAGCATCGCGTTAACCAACGGATGGCAAGTGTTTCTGTCCATTTTACATCCTCTTTCCATCAGTTGGTGCTGTGTGACAGGGGCTTAATATACTAAGCAGTTCGGAGAACCGGTTGTTAGAAGAAATTACTGGTCTAATCCTGTAAGGAAGGTAGGAAGGAAACATTCTGGAGTTGCTTACAGAAACTGCCTCTCCGTTAACCCTTATTATATTCTTGGCAGGACTAGGCATCCTGTCTCAGGAACCTCTTTGGAGTTTTTTCCCCCTCCTTTGCTGGTATTTTGCTTGTGTGGAGTGACCATTCAAAGTTACAGTGGCACTGAAAAAAACTGACTTATGACTCAATGTGAGTGATGAATTGCCCACACCCAGCCAATAACATGACCACCAAGCCATGTCCACCCAGTCACATGACCACCAAGCCACACCCACCACCTAAGCCACAACTATGGAACCGGTTGTTAAAAATTTGAATCCCACCCTTGCTTCAAATGGCTGTTAAATGAAATAAAAGGACTACCAGTATTTCTTTCATATGCTAAACAAGACATTCCTCAGCTATTTGAAATTTAGACTTCAACTGCAAATTGAATGAAAATTGCAAAAGTACCCACAATTACATTGCAAACATTGAAAGGCTAATGAAAATGAAGAAAACAAATCATTTATTTGTGCTTCATATAATTTATATAAAGCTGCTCATCTCACTTGGTTTTTGACTTTCACTTTGACATGACTCCAGGCAACTTACAATATAATAAAATATTTAACATTAAAAATATAAATAATACCCATAGCAGCCAGGCATCTTTCAACCAATTATCAACACAGACAGGAGATGGGTTTATGGACTAAACTGAGATTTTGGACTGCACTGATAACAACAAATTCTGGATAGACCTTAAAAACAGGGTTATACCAGATCATTTTATATCAAACAATTTATTTGATGTCCAGTAAGCAACAATTAGAATGCAATATGGAGAAATCAGTGGGTTTCAAATTGAAAAGAATTGATTCTATGCTATCACCTAATTTACATGCAAAATATACTGTATCATAAGAAATGATAGACTAGGAGAAATAGAAATTGGAATTAAAGCTGTTGGAAGAAATACTAATCATTTAAGTGATGCTGATATTACCACTTTGGTGACTAAAATAAGAGTTTTTGGAGAAAAACTCAATACCTAGAAAAATCTAGGGCTATAGAATAAAAGGCCGACAAATGATTAGGTGCTATTTCATGCTATGACAAATATGAACTTAGAGGAAGATAAAAAAGGAATTCAGCCAAACTGTTTGTCATGGAGTGACAAAAATTTGGACATGTCCACATGACTGAACAACACCCAAATAATTCGGAACCAGTATGTTCTTAGCATTTGAAGAATGACTCAAATCAGGATGAAATAGGGAGAAAGGATCTTAGTGAGTAAATATTAAGACAGTTACGGAGAAAGACATGTATTTCAATCTATGCCAAGAACTCCAGAAACAGCAGATAGATCTGTTGAATAGAATAGAATTCTTTATTGGCCAAGTGTGATTGGACACACAAGGAATTTGTCTTTGGTGCATATGCTCTCAGTTTACATAAAGGAAAAAAAAAACTTTCTTTAAGAATCATAAGATTTAACACTTAGTGATAGTCCTAGGTTACTAATAATCAATCAAATCATATTAGGAAACAAATAAAACAATATAAATTTGTAAAAATACAAGCAACACGGTTATAGTCATAAGTGGAAAAAGATAGGTACTAGAAAGGATGAGAGGAATAATAGTAATACAGTTTTAGTAAATAAGTTGATAATGTTGGGGGCATTAGTTGTTTAGCAGAATGATAGCCTTCGGGAAAAAAACATCCTTGTGTCCAGTTGTTCTGGGGTGCAGTGCTCTATAGTGTCCTTTTGAGGGTAGGAATTGAAACAGTTTATGTCCAGGACATGAGCAAGCAGTTATTGGAACAAGCAGTTGAGAAGCACCCACCTTTGAGTATATGGCAATGTTAAAATTGTCTGTGCTTTTACCATCATTGAATACCTTTCTTAAGGGCAGAGAGTGCAGACAATGGTCTGGTAAATCACTGGGGTACCCAGATTCAAATCCACCCTCAGCCACAGAAGCTGTCTAGATGGCTTATGGTGATAAAATATACAATAATAGGGTTGGGAGGAACTTTGAAGGTCTTCTAATTCAATCAGAAGGTTTACTTCTTTGCTTGGCAAGGAGATTAATAGAACTTCTCTGGTCCACTTTCCCAGCTCCTTGTCATAGGCATGGTTTTACTTCATTCTATTGTGACACTTCTAGCTGCTCTTATCAGTCCCTGGGTCACAATTTCAGACAATTAACATTCAACCAGTGATGTTTTAAGAAAAGCATTATCTCTAGCAGACAATATCTGGAGATGGTCTAACATCGTATCTTGTCAATAACTTGGGAATCAGCAGGCGCTGATCCTTTGCGAATAATATTTTATGGGAAGCAATATATCCAGTGTCAGCTGCTTCTCCTCCTCCCCACTCTCTCAGAAGTGTTCAATAGGGAGTTCACCCTTTCTTCTTTATTTGACTACAGAAAGGCAAAAGTGATTTACCATACAATGATGTAATCTGCAAAGCTTGCTAAATAATTTTTCTAATGTGTACAGGTAGGGAATTTACAATACAAACATACCTCAGGACCCAGCTTCTTTGAAACTTCATTGAATTTGTTACTCAATGCATTATGATTCAATTTTTTGGGTATTTGTTGTTTGTGGTACTTGATGCCAGCTGTCTCATGGCTTGTGTCCCTTTCCAGTTGAAACAAAGAGTGACACATTAGTTATGTGGTTGTTTTAAGTACTCATCATGCCTCCCGGAACAAATTAATAATGAGTACCAAGGTACCACTGTACAAAGTTTACTCAGTGGGTAAGTAATCCTTTCTACACAGATACTTATGTGCACAAAGGAAAAAAGGGATCCACACCTCTGTTCCTTCACCAATGATACTACAAACATCCCTTCACATAAAATACTACAGCATCAGAAAAAAAGCAAACCATCATCCTTTCCCCCTAACATGTCATCTTTGTGTGAAGGGATGCATTTGTATCATGAAGAAGTTATCATGTGATTCTCATTGCACTTTAAAACATTACTCCCATGCTATTATCAACCTATGGAAGCTTTGGATTTTAAACAAAAAAAACACATAACCTGGATATGGTACAAGTAGTCCTCATTTAATGATAAAAATTGAGATCAGAATTTCCATCCCTAAGCAATGCAGTTTGAAAGTACAAAGTCACTTTACAATGGCAGTTCTACCAGTGCTTGATTACTGTTGTTAAGCAAGGACCTCAGTAGCAATGATTTAACTGGAGCTGGCAGGGGAAGGTTGCAAATTGCAATCATGTGTGACCACGAGACACTGTGATGATGTGATGACCTGGGGCATGGCACAGAGATAACACAGGCAGCTGGTGGTTCAAATTGCCCTTTTATTGCTCCAAATTTCCCCAAAAGCGCCCATGTTTCTGGCAAGTTCCAGAACAAAGTGATCACACACACACACACACACACACACACACACACACACACACACCCCTCAAGCAGCCTCTGACTGCAAATAGTGCAGCCCAACTCTGTGAATCCCATGGCTGCACAGCAATAAATCCAGCAGGGCAAGTTGAAGAATCCACGTAGCAAGGGAGCATGGCAAGAAATCCAAAAATCTAGAAACAATGCAAGGAATCCAGGAAAGTTCAAATGTCAGCACTCAGCACTCCAGGAATTCAGTGTTTGTTCTTGACAAATGCCCCTCCCCACAGAGTCTCCTGAAGTCTCTGTCCCTAGGTATGTTTTGTGAAGAGGGGCGGGGTGCTCTCCTCCCGAGTAGCCAGCTCAGTCTGCACTGTTCTTGCCTTCTCTCCACTCTCCATGCTTGCGCAGAGGGGGTGGTCCTTCTTATTTAACCTCTCTTGGTCATCCTGCCCCTGTTCTTCCCTGCCTACAAACCATCCTAATCCTGAAAAGCCCCGGCCTGACTGCCCTGCTCTTCCTCATTTTCTTCCAAAGCCAACGAAGCTGCCCCCTAGATCTTTGTCAGCTCCAGTTCCAGCTCATCTTCCCCCACAGATTTAGGCTCCCATGGGGGCATGACAGATGATTAAGGCCCTGCTCGGAGGAGGACGCAGCGCAGGCCTTTGCCTTGCCTCCCCATCCACAGATGGGTGGGCACTATAACTATAAACTATAACTATATAAACTATATATAAACTATAACTATAAAGGGGCCTCGGGCGGCCTCTCCCGGTAGCACCTTTGGGTTCAGGCTGGAGGGACTTGGGAAGGAAGCCAAGCTCCGGGTGGCTGGCTCTTTTGCTTGGCAGGTGGGCGCGCACCAGCGGTTTGCTTTTCTGGCTCCGCCCAGCCTGCATGGCTCTGGTGGGATCAGCAGAGAGTCTGGTGGGGAGGCGCTCGCTGCTTTGGTGAGCGCTCTGCCACCGGGCAGGAGGACCTGCCTGTCAGCTGTGCTGGGCACCCCAGGCAAAGCTCTTCGCGCCCTGCCCGGCGCCAGGCAGGGATGGCGGCTGGACACTCCTCCCGGGATGGGCCGATCCTGCACTGTGGCCCTTGGAGATTCGCCTCCCCATGTGGGGTTGGGCTGCCCTGTCGGGCAGGGGAGTCTTTGTTGTACCAGTAGTAGGGCATTGCTTTTAAAAGAATTGGCTTTGCCTTCAAAGGCGAAGGGAAGGCAGCAACAGGAGCGCCTGAAGCTGAGTGTCTCTGCCAGGCTCTGGTTGCAGGGAGGAGTCCTGGCTGCCATGCATGGCTGTACCAAATGCCGCGGCGTTGCTCTAAATGCCACAGCAGCACCGGGAGAAGGGAAAGCAATGGTGGCAGAAGGTTTCCCAATACGAAGTGCCCCACCAATGCCGAAGTCAACATCCAAGCCGTCGCTGCCCACCCAAGGATGAAAAGGGGGGAATTAATTAACCCCGAAAGGACGGCCTAGCCATTTTGGGGGGGGGGGGGGTAAAAAAAAAAAAACTCCCAGCCTTATTTTGTGAGAAACACAATATTACCAATAGGTTTGTAAAGGCCTGGTCCCACTGGCCAACGGATGCAAAACGTATGCATAAAGGATACAGCAGACGAGCAAAATTTTGGGGGTGGCTCTATCCGTTGTCATCTGCTCCAAAAAGTGGCAAAAATTTGCATAAACAGAACAGAAAAGAACGGAAAAGAACGGATGTGGGTAGTATGTAGCGGGGATGTTAAACAGATGTTCATAGGAAGCCAAGCGGATGAAAGCGGATGGAAGCGGATGACACCTCCAAAGGGTTTCCAGGGGAGAGTTTCAAAGCAGATGCATAGCGGATGAAGCGGATGCATCACGTATGCCTAAAGGAAAGAAAGGGGATGCCACGTGGATGTATTTTGGATGCAAACCATTCACTGCGCATCCTTTCTATTTCCGTGCTACTAACGCTGTGTAGACGTTCCATGTACCTTTTGTTTCCTCCCTCTTTCCATTTTCAGCTGCAGCGGATGTGAGTTGTGAGGATGCCCAGAGGATGCAGAGAGGATACAGTGGACGTTTAACGGATGATAAACGGACATAGAATGTTTGTTGCTCGTATGTCACGGATTTACATCGTACACGGCGGAAAGTTCATCTGTTCACAAAGTTTTGTGCAGCTCAAAACTTCTTGCACGGTTGAAATCGCAGTGGACAGATGCTTGATGGATAGAGCATATGAAACACATATGTAATGAGTACACAACGGATGCATAGCATTTTCCAATGGATGGCAAGCTTTTTTTAACATTTTACATCCTCTTTGCATCCATAAGTGCAGTGGGACCGGGCCTTAACGTGTCTTGCTTCCAATTAGCCAAAGAAAAGTATCTTTGTCTGAAATCAGATTAATGGAATTTCTGCTATTTAGGCAATCAGATGTAGATGAAGGTTCATAGATGCAGTTTATCTCAGAGTGGGGATCTTGAAGTATTACTTATTTTCACTGATGTATTTTCACGTTTCTCTGTTGTATATAGTTCTGGTTGGTAGACTTCTAGTAACAAAAATTGAAAATTGAAGTTGGCCTTTGAATTTTTGGATCTTCTTGGATTAAGAAATTAGCCATCCTCCCTTGCCTACAATAAATTTGAATGCTATGTGAAAGTCACAGACTCTTTTATAGAATTCAGTCATTGCTAACTATTATTTATTGATGCCTTATTTCTCTAAAGTAGAAAAAACACAAGGAATCCAGATGAATAATCTTTATTCCAAGTTGTTGGTTTTTTTTTACAAAATAAGTACAGAGGAGAGCAATGCGGGCATAGTTGGCTTCCAAACTTATTTTCCATCTGCAAGCCACCTTGCTGCACCCCTCTGTGGAGCCTGGGGAAAAATTGTTGCTTTAGCACAATCTTTTTCTCTACACAAAAAAGCAATCTGCTATTTTATTTGATCAACAGCCTGTAAAGAGAGCCTTAATTTTCACAGTTGTAGTTTTGTTATCCTAGAGTGTTGTGTACTTCGCCCTGATTGCTTACTCTGCAGTGACTGCTTTGAAGAATTCAGCAGGAGTTGTTTTAAACGGTGAAACCATTAGATGGGTATCGTCAATATGCAATGAACGCCAGATTCATTGAGTTTAAACAGTAAACTCCCAGCATCAATTGGGTGAATGAGGGTATAAATTTAAGCAGAATGCAAAATGAAGAATGCTTACAAAACCTTCTCGATTTCCCATTTCAGTTTTAATAAAAAAATAAACTCCCACAAACTCTTGCTTCCACATGCACATAATTGCAGACTAAGTGTATCTGTGCATCTCTTTAAATGGGACAGATGTCTGAATTACAGAGCTAGAGCAGATGGAATATCATCACCCTTCCAATTTTTATGCCAAGTTGATTGTCATCATCCCACCAATTACTTCACAGCAATTGTAGGCCAAAATGGTAGCTTCCCAGTTCCAAATTAAACTGTGACATCAATTATCTGGATTTATTTGACTTTCAACCAGGATATTGTCTGCAATTGTTTTGATCCCCTTTGAATGGATCTAAGGAACTAGATGGATGAAAACTGAAATTAGTAGCTTATCCTACTGGCTTTTGCATCTATCCATTCTCATGTCTAATCAACAGTTTCTCATAGATATTCAGATGGTTTGAAATGATTAGTACAGATCCAAATATTGGAATGATCAAAAAAGTCACCATTTGATAAGCTTCTCAAGATAGAAGCAGCTTCATTATTTTCTCATAGGCATTGAAGACTGAATTAATTTCCTTCTAGTTCAATATTCTATGCCCAATACCAAACCACAAGACTTCTTTAGATTCCCACAAACTGACCTGAATGCAATAGTCTTTTTCTGTTTTGAACAACATTATATATAATAATAATCTGAGTTAATATTTACATATTAGGACTTGGGGATGCAATTTTCTAACACTGAGCTTTGGTTCCTGATCTGCAAAGTTTATTATAAATCTGCCCAACAAGTGAACTGTTTGCTAAACATTATCTATTTTTGCTTGATTTCTATTTTGCACAAAAAATGCTGGTAAACACTTAGGCTAACTGTACATCCAACTCAAACAGGTTTTTGCCTTTTTCTGTTACTTCACAATAAGCAGAAATGAAACTTCTCAAGGGATCTTGCAAGTTTCAGCTAAAGTACTATTTAGTAGCACTGGCAAACAGATAAATGTTAACCTTTCCAATTGAACACTTTCATCAGTGTTGTATCTGGAATATATGAAAATTTAAAATCTGGAGCCAGAATTTAAAGAGAATAGTATTTTTTTCCATTATTGAAATATAAGGCTCATCCCCAAAGCTCATCTACTATGATGTGAAAATACCCCATGTACTGTTTGTTGAGGAAATGTCCTCACAATCAATCTTCCAGTTTGTTTACAGTTTGCTGCCATGGCAGACTTTGTCTAATTTGAGTTGTTCTGGTATGGGAAAATGGAAGATGTTCCATTCAGACAATCCATAACAGATGGAGGAGATGGCTTGTTGTCATTCAGCTGGGAGTAGCGATCTGCTCAACTATATTTGGCCCGGTAGGTCTAATGTGGGACTGTGTTTCTTCCATCTGGTCCCAGATCCTGCCTTGTTCTCCATTAATGTGTAGGCTGCAGGGGGAGACCAGAATCCTGGCTTCTCTAACTACTTTCTTTGGAAAAAATAAAACAGATTAGCTGACCAATCAACTTTGCAACTTAGAGAATGCAAAGTTCTGAAACTGCCGATCCTATCCTATCCTCGGCTTAATATATGTCACAAACACAGCACAAATAACTTACCAATGATACCCTGGCACACATAGCACTTGATGATGGTTTTCCCCATAGTTGGCAATGTTTGAATTTTAGCCACAGAGAACTGCATGTCAATTTAACAGCACAGTCTCAATCCAGATGCGCATTATGGTCAGGCAATGGGGACAGCATAGTTTAGGTCAATGTGATTGCCTCCTCATTTTGGGATGGATGGAAAAATGGCAAGGTGACTGTGTGAATGAGCCAATATAGCTGTATTATGATTATGATTATGATTATGATTATGATTATGATTATGATTATGATTATGATTATGATTAT
>BLBF01000004.1:25481921-25492249 GCA_015471245.1 Laticauda colubrina | reverse complement strand
TCCTTCCTTCCTTCCTTCCTTCCTTCCTTCCTTCCTTCCTTCCTTCCTTTCTTTCTTTCTTTCTTTCTTTCTTTCATTTTCATATTTATTATACTTTTTGGAATGTATTTATAATATCTGTAAAATCTTTTAATTAAAAACAACTTTTTTAACAAAAGGAACTTTCTTCTTCTGCTTCCCATAATAATAACCAATGCTTCCTACTTTTCTTGATGACTGGATAAGAAACTAACAAGAGACAAAGGTGTAACCCCCCCTTTTTTCCTCATATGTATGTTACAGCAATTCTCCTTACTGACATAATAGCAGATGATTTCTTGCTATCCTTTGTTAAATGTAGGGGAGCTTGAAAGACAAAAGTAGGCATCCTGCAGCTAAAGTTGAAACCATTTAAGTCTATTATCTCCCTAATTTTGGGCTTGTAGTAATAGTCAGTGTGGCCTCCAACTGATCTCAGCATCCAATTTGTGTTTGTTTGTATATGTGTGAGGGGTGGTGGTGGTAGAATGGAGAAAATAAAGGAATGTAACTGAGCTTATATTTTATGCTGAAGTTAAACACCAGATTATCTGGTATTATCTGGTAGCAATGTTAATGTTGGAGCTACACCACCCCTTTCTACTAACATCTGTGAAGGAAATACAAATGGTGAAATAGCACCTACTTTCTTGCTGGGGTTTGATTGACAGAGCTGCCATTTTGATTAAGGCAATCTTATATACCATGGCAAGAAACCGCAGTCTGTTCAAGAAATTCCTATCCCAATTCACTTGACAGAACCCAAATTCAGCCAGGCTGTCCTAAAGACGTTCTAAATATGGAATTCCTTACCCCAGATTACAACCTCTGATTTTTCTAGAGATAACAGGGAATATAATCTGAGATTTTCTGCACATCAGCCTATTCACTCTACCTCTCCAAACCATGTCTTACATTTTATGGAATGCACAGGATTGGATGGGCCATTTGGCAGCTTTGCAGCAAGACAGCTCTTAATAAAAATGTAATTATAGAGATCCATGTCAATAACCTACCAGTGCAATAAACTTATACATCCATTAACCTTTCACTCTGAAGTTTCACTCTAGTTAGAATGGGCTGTACACCATTAACTGCAACAGTGGCTGCTGCTTTGACACCCATTTCTGCTGTGTTACTGCATCTCTGTACCATCTGAGCAATCATTCAGGGTTTCAGCAGAAGTAACTGAGAACTTACAGTGTCAAACATGCTGCTGGTCAGCACTACATAACTCTGTCACATGTTATGATAAAACAAACAAAAGTTAACAAACTACTCTTTGAACCATCTGCCCAAGGTCATTATAAACTCAGTCCCTGAATAATTATCACATCAAGGATTGGCTTAAATTAGGGGTGGGATTCAAATAATTTAACAACTGGTTCTCTGCCCTAATGACTAGCTGGGTAGATGTGGCTGGGTGGTCAGATGACTGGGTGGGCATGGCCAACTCGACCTTGCTCACATTGAGGGGTTTTTCTCTTTGCCTGGCCTCTCATGAAAAATGGTCATAAGTCACTTTATCAGTGCCATTGTAACTTTGAATGGTCACTAAATGAACTGTTGTAAGTCAATGATTAGCAGTACAAAAATACAAAAAGCTTCTTTGCTTGCAAAAGGCAGCCCTAAACACCAATCATTAGATTAAAAAGACCTGCAAGCCAGAGTTAAATAAACAGGCAGTGAGATCTCCAAAAGTTGCTTGGTAATATGCTGGAACATAAACCCAGCACTTAGTTGTAACTGATTAAAATAGGTAAAATAGCTCTTTTTCAGGAATATAGCCAAAAATGGCTACTTTAATAAGATACTATCTGGTGGAGTAAACATGCTCTTGTACATTTCAAAGGATTTTTTGTTACCAGTCTAAAAATGCTGCACAGTCCTACATGAGCTTTTTGACAGTTGCATCTTCATGCAAATATTATTCTTAAAAGCAGTATTATGAACTCAATTTTTAGGCTCAACTTTAATTTTCCCACCTTTTCTCTTGGTATGAATATGAAGCAGGCATAAAGAGACTTTGTGATATGGACCTGATTCCAGACACTTTCTTAACAATGAAGTGAAGAGACAATTCATAGAATATTTTCTCAGAAATCTTGAATGGAGGAAATCTCAGTGAATTCAGCAGTCTTTGCCCACAAAGCAGAAACAGATGACCTCTAAAAGGTCTTGCAAATACTTCCCAGACACAGATTATCTACTGAGCCCTAAAGAGCTATAGTATTTCAAAGAAAACATGAATTTTGCTGTGGTTTCATATGTGTACTACAGCTCAGCCAGGAATAAATACCCCTTTTGTGGGATCATAAGAGCTGGAGTTGTTTGGATTGAGGTAGACATCTCAAAGTGATCTCATTCAGGCCGTATGGGATATAAGCCCCAATGTTCATTGCCAGAAAAATCAACTACAACTGTACAGAAAATTTGGGTCTTGGAGTTTAACTACCTATTAAGGAAGAAATGAAACACCATATGCTGCATTACTGTTATGCATCCATCCAGCTAAGAGATTTGCCCCAGTTCTCCCCAATTCCTAATGGAACCCAGATGGCTATAAAAAGTGCATTAAGCAGAACTAAGGGTAATTGTGCCAGACTTTGCTATAGCTAGTCAGTAGCTCTTTTCTAAGATTTGGATCCATCCATGCATTTCTTAATTGCATATTAAGTCAGATTGGCAGCCATGATATTCTCTTGTGACCACAGGTTCAGCTGGCATTGCGCTTCACATGCTTTCAGGTTCTTTTGCATACGATGAGAACAATGGGCTGCTATTAAAAAAAAAAAAAGAATTAACATTTGTTACAGTAGAGGACAATACATTTCATACATTTTTGGCTGAAGATTGTGAAATTCCATGGAAGATTCTGATTTTGTGATTGAACAACTACCATTGAAGCTAATGTAGCTTTGCAGATATAGTATGTGTGCCTACTATTTTCCGTATATTTTTTAAAGATAATCTAGATCAGGGGTCTCCAACCTTGGCCATTTTAAGCTTGGAGGACTTCAATTCCCAAAATTCCAAGTTGACATTTTCCAGGCTTAAAGTGGCCAAGGTTGGAGACCCCTTGTCTAGATAAATGATAAAGTAAGACCATTACACATTAAGACAACTCTCTTGGGAGTTATCAATAAACACTAAATGATATAAGCCTAGTTTAGTGTAAGACAACTTTTAGCTGATTGCAGCAAACTTTGTCAAGTTATGTTGTACCAGTTGATTCAAACACATTTCCAAATGCTTTTTTTTTCTTTTTCTTTTGCAAATTATAAGAATTGGAATCAAAGCAACTATGGAAACCATAAAATTAGGAAAAGTCATTAATGCCTTGTGCTATTTTGATAAAAATATCAGCTAACAAATTCAGATATGAACAACTGTATTATGGGTTTTTGTTTTGTAAAAATCCAAATAAAATTTTCAAAAAAATCACAAACATTCTACAGTACTGTATTAACCACGATATGGTTCCTTTGTTGAATTTTAGTATTTTAGTATTTATTTGATTTGTCCATCGCTTACAAGATACAGGTATAAGAATAAACATAGTTTTGAATACATGAGATAGATACTTATAAGAAAAATAAAAAGAAACAATAGGACATGGACGGTATGCATGATTGGTGGGCTTATGCACGCTCAATACAGGCCTCTTAGGAAGGGGATGAGGTCAATAGTAGACAGTTTAAGGTTAAAGTTTTTGGGGTTTGGGGAAGAAACCACAGAGTCAGGAAGAGTATTCCAGACATTGACCACTCTGTTGCTGAAGTCGTATTTCCTGCAATCAAGCTTCGTGCAATTCACCTTGAGTTTGTATCTATTGTTTACTCATGTTGTTATGGTTGAAGCTGAAGTATTCATTGACAGGTAGGACATTGCAATGTATGATTTTATATACTATACTTAGATCGGGCCGAAGGTGGCATAGTTCTAGATTTTCTAGGTCTAGAATTTCAAGTCTGGTGGCATAAGGTATTCTGCAACGAGTAGAGGAGTGGAGAACTCTTCTTGTGAAATATTTCTGGACTTTCTCAACTGTGTTAATATCAGATACATAATGTGGGTTCCAGACTGATGAGCTGCATTTGAGTATTGGTCTAACAAAAGTTTTGTATGATCTAGTTAGTTGAAGCATGATGATAAATATAAATTGATATACTATAGATAGATATAGATATAGACAGAGAGATAGATTATAAATAGATAGATATAGAATAGATATACATACATGCATACATACATACATACATACATACATACATAAACATGGGAATAGGAAATAAAAGAATTAAAAAATGGAGTGAAAATCATGAACTTTTATACTAACAAAAGACTTTAGAATAATTGTCCAAATAGTCAAAGAAATTGTGAAAAAAACGAGGGAAAAAATGCATGATATTTTGTATCTGAAAATGTCCACTGTAGCACTGTAGAATTCTGAAAGCTTCATTTCTATAAGCATTGTTTGATGACCCTACTTAGACTCTATTTAAAATTCAAAATTACTTTGAATCTGAAAAATTTGGAAATCCTACAGTCTGTCACTAGTTTAGCAAAATAGAAAGTTTAATTATGCATAATCCGAGAAAGGCTATATTAACTGAATATTAATTTATTTTTTCCCTTCATGTAAATTTACCAAAATATAATATAACAGAAGATTTTTTTTAATTTATTGAATTAAGAGTCACTGTATAATTTACTTTGGGTGCTCCTAACTATAAACACAGTACTACTTGTTCGAATTATTTCAATCCAATAATTAATAGTTATCTAGTTTTTCACCTTGTTCTGAATCTTTGATTTACAAATTCAATAAATACTCCATTTAAAGTATATAACATTGGAATTAAATCAAATAGTTATGAAATATATAATGGGTATTAAATTGCTATTTAGTATCCAAACTTAGAAGAATTAGAAGACGGTGATTAGCATTCAATTATAATACAATATTACATATAAAGGGCCTGTCACAAAGGCCAACGGATACAAAACGTATGTAAGAAGGACACAGCGGACGAGAAAATGTTCCATCCATTGTTATCCACTCTCAAAAGTGCCCCAAATTTGCATAAGCAGAGCAGAAAACAACAGAAAGGAACGGACAGGGAGAGGACGTAACCAGGATGTAAAGCGGATGCTCCACGGAAGCCTAGCGGATGGAAGCGGATGGAAGCGGATGGCACATCTGCACGGCTTCCACAGGGAAGCGGATGCGCAGCGGAAGGAATGGATGCAGAGCGTATGCTGAGCAGATTCAGAGGATGCATCACGGAAGCCTAGCGGATGCCTAGTGGATGCCTAGCGGATGTAAAGCATTCACTGCGCACGAGGGGAGGATGCATTGCATCAGCCCCGCGGATATAAAAGGATGCAGCTCGCAAGCAGGTCACCATTCAGAGGAAAGACCTGCTGTCAGACACAGCTCCAGCCAGCCAACAACCATAGGGAAGAAGAGGAAGCCTGTGCCATCTACTGCCAGCCCTGGCAAGAAGGACAGGGCCACAATCCCACCCCCTGGCCCTGACTCTGCTTCTGCTGGGGCTTCTGCTGCTCGGGCTGACTCTTCTGGTGCTGGGGCTTCTGCTGGCGCTGCTCCTGGTGCTGGTGCTTCTGCTGGTGCTTACTCTGCTGGTGCTGCTCCTGGTCCTGCTGGTCCTGCTAGTGCTGCTGGTGCTCCTGGTGCTGCTGGTGCTGCTGATGCTCCTGGTGCTCTTGGTCCTGCTGGTCCTGCTGGTGCTCCTGGTCCTGCTGGTGCTGCTGGTGCTCCTTGTGCTGCTGGTGCTGCTGGTGCTTACTCTGCTGCTGCTGATCCTGGTGCTGTTGGTGCTGCTGGTCCTGCTGGTCCTGATTTTGCTGCTACTGTTGTTGTTGTTGCTGCTGCTGCTGCTGGTGTGGTGGAGCAGCCCCTAGAACCTTGAAGCCTGACTGATGAGGGCCCAGATGGCCCTGCCAGAGGAAGGAAGAGGCATATGCGTGAACGGGAGAGGAGGGAATACTCCATCGAAGAGGAACATGAGGATGAGGTGCTGGAATGGCTGAGGGAGAACGAGCATCTATGGAGGAAGGGACACAGGCTCTACAGGGACACCAAAAGGAAGCAGGCTGCTTGGAGAGAGAAGGCGGAGAGTCTGGGCTACACTTCGGAGGTGCTCCTCGGCTGGTGGAAACATATGCACACCTGGTACGGGAAGCTGCACCTCAAGAAATCTGGCCAGGCCATGGTTAAGCTGACGGACAGAGAGACCTACGTGATGGCCAAGTGCAGCTTTTTGGAGGCTGAGATTTGCCAGCGAGGAGCAGCCCCTCTGACAACCCTCTCTCTCAGGCAGCCCACAGAGAGCCAGTCCTCTTCCGGCCAAGAGTCAGCTCCTGTGTCCAGGCAGGTATCTGTGGAGCATCCCATGATGGACACCCCCCCAACACCTGCACTCCCTGTGACAGAGCACGTGGAGGACCCCCTGACGCAGTGGGACCAAGGAGAGGGCACTTCCACCAGAGACCAACCCACATCCACCCCCAGTTCCACCTCCACAGAAAGCAGGCAGAGAGGCAGACTGGAGGGGCAGAGCCACACTGTCCTGCTGGAGATCAGGGACACCATCAAAAGCAGCGTAGATCTCCTCTCTCAGCTGGTACACACCAACATACCATCCTCAAACCACAAGCCCTTTCTCACCTACGTCAACCAGACCCTCATGGACATGTCCGAATCACAGTACCAGGTGATCAAGGACAGGATCACCGGTCTTCTGCACAACCCTCCAGACCCAGCTGAACCTGCTCCCACCCAGTCCAGGCCTTCTCCTCCACCCCAGGTGATGTCACTGCCCTTCCAAGGCTTTCCATAGGCCCTCACCTACCAAGGCTACGGCTAACAGGAGCTCCAGCAGCACAGGCAGCCCTTCCCAGTCCAGGCACAGGTACATCGTACGCCACCAGTGCCACCGATGCCACTGATGCCACCGACGCCACTGATGCCACCCACGCCACAGATGCCACCGACGCCTCACCTCGCTCATCTCCAGACCAGACAGCCCCACTACACTCCTCCTTCCTCCACCCGACAGCCAAGCCCGGCCTCAGAACATCTGTCATCGGTCTTGGGACTGACACCCCATGTCCTGGAGGAAGGGGCTCTCAACATCATGGGACTGAGCCAGCTCTCTGAGAGCTTCCTCCACACACCATCCCCTGTTGTCCTCTCAGGGCCAGGCACCCCAATGGCACCTCAGACCAGCACTCCAGCCATTGCCACCTCCACAGCACCTGGACCCTTCACCCCATGCCTCAGAGTGACTTAGAAGAGTGCCAGAGACTGGATTGCTACCTGTTGACTTTATCTTTGCTTAGGACACTTTACTTGGGTCATTTTGCTTTTACAGTTTGTTATTAATAAAGTTTATCTTTGCTTCACACACTTGGTTCAGTTCTTTTAGTCAATGAAGTCTTGGTGGAAACTTTTAGAAATGGTTTAAGCCTTTGCATGCTTGTGGGATGGGTAAGGATAGCAGTGGGATGGGCAGGGATACCTTTGGGATGGGTAATAGCTTTGGGGTGGGTAAGGATAGCAGTGGGATGGGCAGGGATACCTGTGGGATGGGTAATAGCTGTGGGATGGGTAAGGATAGCAGTGGGATAGATAAACCTCCAGTGCAAGCATAGTGGGGCTGTATGATCCACCCTCCCAGGTGCCACACCTATGGCCCTTTATTATCAATAAAAATGTAATCATTGATTCACACATGTCAACATAAACACAACTCTTTATTAAATGCCCTGTTCATTGTAGGGCCACTCAACATACATGGCACAATCTCATCAGTGTGATGAGACAGGCTGAAGGAAGCATCCATTAAGCATCTATCATCCTGTCTTGCCACTCCACTGCTCCAGCTGGGGAGTTGCACCAGTGTTTCAGGAGGTTGCGCTGCTTCTTCTCTTCACGTGAAGCTCCGTTGGGGCCTTGCACATCCACAGTGTCTATCAGGTTTTGCCCTTGCCTCCATTCCCCAGGCTCCATGTCCCCATTGCCTTGTTGGAGGTCCACGAACCTGTTCTGCAAGACTGGGTAGCGGGTGCGCATGAGATTGTGCAGGATGCAGCAAGCTTCCATGATCCTTCTCACGGTCTCTGGGCGATGCTGCATTGTGGTGAGAAGTACCTGCAACCTGTTGGCCAGGATGTCAAAGGCATTCTCCACCACCTGCCTTGCCCTGGACAGCCTGTAGTTGAAGATCCTCTCTTCATGGGTGAGGCATCTGGAAGTGTAGGGCTTCATGAGGTAGGTTCTGAGGGAGAAGGCGTCATCCCCCATGATGAAGTAGGGCACATCTTGTGTGTCGTTGGGCAGGGGGTCTGGATCTTGGAAGCCCATGATGAGGTTGCGTTCCAGCCCCTCTTTGAGGTCACTTGCGTTGTATACCTGGGCATCTGAAGATGAGCCATTGCCTGAAGCATCGATGTACATGAACTTGTAGTCAGCATCGACCATGGCAAAGAGGATGATGCTGAAGAAGACCTTGTAGTTGAGATAAGTGAACCCTGAGTTGGCTGGAGCTTTGCAGGCCACATGCTTCCCATCTATGGCTCCAACAGTGTGGGGGAAGTTCCACTTCTGATACCACTGCTCTGCAACTTTCTTCCAGCCTTCTTCAGTGGAGGAGCTCCTCCAGGTATTCTTCGATGACGGCCTGCACCACTTCTCTGATCACAATGCTGATGGTGTTGTGTAGCACCCTCCAGGTGTACTGCATGCTCCTGTACGTGGTCCCTGAGGCCAGGTGGTGCAGAGTCAGTGCCACCTTTAGCCCAGAGTCCAGGCTGGGCCGGAAGTTGGTGCTCTGCTTGGTCAACCTGGGTCTCAGCCGCTCCACAACTTTGTCAAACATGGCTGGTGTCATCCTCATGAAGTTCTGGAATGCACGAGGGTCTTCGTTCCTCAGATCCACCATCAGCTTGTTATACAGTCTGTACTCCATTCTTCTCGTGATCCATCTTTGGACCCACACACTTCTTGGACGCCTCCTTTTCTTTCCGTAAAACAGATGAAAGAGCCTGTAGAGGGCTTCGCACTGTTGTAGAACGATGGTGGCTACCAAAAGGAACGTGCGACGATCCATGGTGGAGATGACTGGATGCTGTGGAAGAGCTAGAGCAAGATCAAGGCTGAAGAGGTCTGCACAGCAGGGCTGCTGGACTGAAAGTGATATCCAGGTGATTTCTCCCCCTTTTTATAGGAAATATCGTTTTTCCACTAGGTGTCCTTCTGCATCCTCTAGGCATCCTGCAGATATCCTAAATATCAGAGATACGTCCCCTATATGAATGTTTTTTCCGTTTTAATGCTTTATATGCGAGCTGCATCCGCTTTCATCCTTTCTACCTCTGTGCTACTAACGCTGCGTGTCCGTTCTGCATCCGTTTCGCTTCCTCCCTGTGTCCATTTTCTGCTGGAGTGGATTTGAGTTGCGCGGATGTGCAGTGGATGCCTAGCGGATATAGCGGATGCGTAACGGATGATGACGGATCTATAACGGATGTTCCCTGTATGTATCACGGATGTAGAACGGACGCGGCGGAAAGTTCATCCGCTCAAAAAGTTTTGTGCAGCTCAAAACGTTTTGAGCGGATGAAATGTCAGTAGACGGATGCTGGACGGATAAAGAATATGAAAAACGGACGTAGTGAGTATAGAATGGTTGCATCGCGTTAACCAATGGATGGCAAGTGTTTCTCTCCATTTTACATCCTCTTTCCATCCGTTGGTGCTGTGTGACATGGGCTTAAGGTTGCATGCTTACGCTCTTATCTTAGAATTACTCACTGATCTCCTGAGCTTTCAGTCTACTGTGACTTCTTGGGTCTGCCATGGGTTATTAAAAAGTAGGAATTCTTCTGCTGAAGGAGCAGTGTTACTGCATCAGGAATTTTCACCGTCATCTTGAGGCTAAGCTTTTTAATGGCGCTTTAATTCAAAGTCTCATTAATTCCTTTTCCTATAAAAGCGCAAATATAGAAGACTTCCACTCTTTTCAAATGTCAGATACTGGATTCTTAGGTATAAGGTTTGTAGTACTCTGAGATCTGTTATTACTGGTGTATTTTGTTTTTTTGTCCTGGACAGATTACATATGTTGTGGGAATGAACTGACTATATATCTTGATGCTTCAAAGAAAGCATTTTTTTTCAAGTAAATTTGGATAATATTGCAAATATAGTGTTAATTATATAATTTCTTTCTTTCTTTCTTTCTTTCTTTCTTTCTTTCTTTCTTTCTTTCTTTCTTTCTTTC
>BLBF01000004.1:25436719-25481911 GCA_015471245.1 Laticauda colubrina | reverse complement strand
TTCTTTCTTTCTTTCTTTCTTTCTTTCTTTCTTTCTTTCTTTCTTTCCTTCCTCTTCCTTCTTTCCTTCCTTCCTTCCTTCTTTCCTTCCTTCCTTTCTTCCTTCCTTCCTTCCTTCCTTCCTTCCTTCCTTCCTTCCTTCCTTTCTTCCTTTGTCTTTCTCTCTCTCTCTCTCTCTTATACAAACACCCACCCACACACCCACACACCCACACACACACCACTTCAGAGTTTTAGATCATACTTTTATGATTAATAGATACTGACAGCTATTCCAGTTCACTGGAATGTATCTCATCACATCTCTCCTGATTAGAAGTATAAGGAAAAGTTTTAGTTGTTCACTTCCAAAAGTGCCAAGAGCAGAAAAAAAAGCTTGTATTTTGAAATGTGCTGAAGATGCATGGTGCAGGCATTGCAAGAATGCTTTTCCTGTTTGGGGAAGCTGAGGTTATTTGAAGGTCACGTAAGTTGCCTACCAGCCTGTTCATTTACTACTTTCAATAGCTCTCAAAATCCAGGAGTCCAGAGAAAACTGGCCAGTTTAGGGCAGTAGAGGTGTAGATACTTGTATACTCTTAACTGGAGATTTGAATCTGGATATTTAAAGAAGATGCCTAGAATTTTAATAACTTCTAGAACATTGCCACTATCATTTCATTAAAAATTTAGTCTGGATATGTGATAATTTAGACTTATAATGTATGCTTCTGGATGACACATCTGTTTATAGGCATCGGTTAGTTTCCATTTTGTCTCTTACATCTAATTTGCAGATGTGAAATGGCCAAAGGGCAAGATGTGTTTCTCTACTTAATTATTCAATACTAAAAATAGTTCAGAAATGAAAACATTTTTAATGTAAAGACTGGAATTTTCAAAATTTAAGCCAGTCTTTACATAAAAAAAGAAACCTGAAATTATTTCAAGTAGCTCATGAATCATTTCAGAAGTGGGAGATTTCATAAGTAAGAGATAGAAGGCTTGATTGAGTTCACAGCTTGCACAACACCCCAGTTTCAATCCTCAGGCTCTCCTGATAGTCCTAGGAATGACTATTAAAAAACCTTGGTGGCCACTGCCAATTAGCTCCAACAACTAGGCTAGGCATGCTGGGAATCTGTCTCAGCAAATTAAATAAAAGCTATTTCAATGTTCAGAGAATTGTTTCAGAAAACAAACAGGTGGTTTGACTTACAAATAAATAGATTTCAGGTGGACAGCAGGACATTTTCTTAAAAACTAATCAACAGTGGAGCAGACTGTCCCAGAAGGCATGAGCTCTGCTTCTCTGGAAGTATTTAAGAGGAGGCTGGATCGTCATTTGTAGGAGATGCTGCAGGAAAGGATTCTTGCAATGGGGAGGAGATTGGATTAATAATTTTCAAGATTCCTCTGAATCCTTATTTTCTATGTTCTTCATTCCCTCTCCAGATCAAGAGGTAAAACTGATTTAAAAATGAAAAAAAGAAGGAAAAAATGGATGGCAAGGCAGAATCAAAGGAAACATCCCACATTGTCAAATGTCCTTGAGACTTCCAGAGTCAATGATACAGTCAATTAATAATATGGTTTTGCCCACTGCACCTTCCTTAATCAAACTAGGGATAAGGTTGGGGTGAAGCGAAAGAGATGTATTTCTAGATCTGAGATGTAGAATAGTGGTGCATAGTTTGGGATCCAAGAATTGAATTTTGCATTTGGTTGGGCTTTAAAACATTGTTAAATTCAAACAAAAGAATTTGTGGAGATAGAACAAAAGGTAAAATAAAGCTGAAATAAAAACATTTGCTTAATTAAACAAAATAAATATCATTACTCCTCACATCTTTTAAGAACTGTGGGTGCTCCATCACTGGAGGTTTTTAAAAAGAGATTGCACAACTATTTGTCTGAACAAGTGTCATCCAGAGCCATTTGTGCTGGCATGTGAGATGCAGGCAAATTTACCTCACTGAGCATGCATGCACCTCACAGCTGATTTTTTTTTCTGGTTGATTTGAGACCTTTTTCAGCCTCCCAGAGGCTTGGAAAAAGCCTCTGCAGGGTTTTTCAGGATGAATTATAGATCTGGTTTGTCACTTCTGGTTATACCGGAAGTGATGAAACGGACCTATAATTCGTCCTGAAAAGCCTTGCAAAAGCTTTTTCCAAGCCCCTGGGAGGCTGAAAAAGGCCTCAAACCAGCAAAAAAATCAGCTGTAAGGTGTAGTGCTGGTAAAGGGGTGGGGGGGAATTGTGTGCTCATGCGCAGGGTGTGGGGAGGGGCATGCACATTGCATTCTGGGTGCTGGCACACAAGTGTGTACTCTGGTGCGTGCACAATTTTTGCACAGGAGCCCAAAAAGATTAGCCACCACTAGTATAGGGTCTCCTGCTTGAGCAGGGAATTGAACTAGAAGACCTCCAAGACCCCTTCCAATTCTGTTATATTATTATTCTAACTTTCTTCATTTACTGCATGGAAAATTACCATTTGCTCCTGGGGGAATTTGTGTGGATTCCTCTCAAGACTTTCAGGGGGCACAAATCTCACCTCCTTGATGTTGAGGAATGGTTCATGGGTGATAGCAGACATTTGCTGTAAAAATAAAGAGAAGAAACTTTTCATTTCCATTGCTTCTCCCAAAGATTTTCATACAATGCAACCTCTTCACTCTCTTTCTCAATTAAGGGAAACTTTTGCTTTTCCACCGTATAGTAAGTGTTTTTATGCACTCTGATTCAATTTGTACATTTTTCTTTATCATACAAGAGTTTTCAGAGTGAAAAAGCTTGCTCCAGTTTAAAGTACTCTTTCTACCTCCTTGACAGCTAGAAGTAACCCTATCTTCTTTTTAAAATATCTGTTTAATTTCTTTTACTCCCTGTTTACACCTTTTGCCCATTGTTTTCTTCCCTCCTCTGCTGAGCTGATAGAAGTTCATGTCACATATGCATCACTCCCCATGGTTTCTGATCACTATGGTAACAGAAAACCTACAGTGAGTTGTCATGGAGGTTCTCTTCTTTAAGGAATTAATATGAGTACCAGCTTCTCAAAAGGGAGATCTTTTTGCCTCCCATTGAGCTGAAAAACCTTGTTGAACATTTGGGAGAAATGGTATCTATTATATATTTGAATATTTGAATGTTCCATTCTGATTGGTCCGGCCAGACAGTGGGAAACTTGAATAGCCATCATTGGCTGAGAGCTGCGAGCAGCCGCTATAAAGGAGGCTGCCGTGGCTCCACTGTTGTTCAGTTCCAGAGAGAGAGATTAAAAGCAACTAAAGAGTAACTGGTCTCGAGTCGTCTTTCCCACAACAAAGCACTGGCGACGAAGGTGGGATAGGATACTGAGACAAAGGAAACAAGTTGAGCTTGTGGCAATGGGAATCGAACCAGATGAGATGGCAGGCAACAACTCACCACCCACACCATTCAACCCAGCAACGGAAGACTGGGAATTGTACATCGACTGATTCCTCATGTTTCTAGAAGGGAATGAGCTCCAAGGAATATCCGAAAATAGGAAGAGAGCCATTTTCCTCACCCACTGCAGACCCACATCATCACCCCATGATGTAAAGAAGATGGCATGGTCAGATTTAGACAAGTTACTGCGAGTCCATTATACACCAACTGTCTCATGCCTTATCAAAAGACACAAATTTTACAAGCATGACCAAAAGGAAAGCGAAAGCACCAGAGATTTTGTTGCAGCTCTAAGAGACATTGGAGGAGCGTGCGAATGCCTAAACATGGATGAGGCCATGAGGGACTATGTAGTCCTTGGATTAAGACACCTTACACTACAGAGCCGACTACTGACCAGACTCAAAATAACATTGACTGAGGCCATAGAAGAAGCCACCGCAGCGGAAGCAGCACAGAAATCAGCAGCCGCCATGCGACAAATGAATAAAGTAACACAAGAAATCCCGAAAGACACTAACCAAACTCAAGACAAGAAGCAAGAGGAAACTCAAAAACTCACCACCATTACACACCATGAGGACATCGAATCCCTATCTGAAACCAATGAGGAAGAAGAAGTAAATCAACTCCGTTCGGAGAAAAACAGATGGGAGCGAAGGGAAAGTCAGGATTCTGCTGTGCCAGTTGGGGAGGGGACCACCCACATTCCAAATGCCATTTCTTCAATGCTATTTGCAGGCATTGTGAACAGCGGGGACACATAGCTAGGGCATGCCGAAACAGAAATAACTGTAGTCCTAGACGAAGAGGAAATACCCACCTCAGAGAGAGAGAAAGGCATACAGGGAGCCATTGGATCCAAGAAAGCAGAAACAAGCAGTGGAAGGAAACCAATAGAAAAGAAGAAACACACCAGACAATAACTATTGGACACTTGAGCGCATTAAATGAGAAGAAGGTACTGGTGCAAGTCACCATAGAAGGCCAGCCATGTGAGATGGAGGTGGATTCTGGTCCGGTCTATCAATGGTATCATGGAACACTCTCAAAAGCCTGATACCCGATATGAAAAGAAAGGAATTAGAAAAACAAAAACTCACACTTAAAGACTACCAGGGAAACAGAATTCCCGTAGTTGGAACCAGACATTTCCAAATCAAATTCAAAAAATACACGAAAGTCCTTCCACTAACCATAGTTGACCAGGATTGCTCCAGCCTACTGGGACTTGAATGCTTCAAACCACTAGGAATCGGAGTGAGCAGAATAAACAACATCACTGAGACAGACTGGGAAGAGAACCTGATGAGAGAATTCCAGGACGTCTTCAATGGAGAACTGGGCAAGTACCGAGGGTCCCCTATCTCATTTAATTTGAATCCTAATATAGCCCCAATAAGGTTAAAGGCAAGGCAAGTCCCTTTCACGTTAAAACCAAAAATTGATGAACAATTAGATAAACTTATCGCACAGGGGGTATTAGAACCAATAGACCATGCAAGGTGGGAAACCCCAATTGTGACTCCTATCAAACCAGATGGGTCTGTATGCATCTGCAGAGACTACAAGGCCACCCTCAACCATGCATTATAACAAAGCGCATACCCAGTTCCAGTGGTACAGCACCTGTTACATTCTTTGGGAGGAGGTAGAATTTTCACAAAATTGGACCTTGCGCAAGCTTATCAACAGTTGCCAGTTGACTCAGAAACCACGGAAGCACAAACAATAGTGACTCATAGGGGGGCATTCAAATGCAAAATACTGCAATTTGGAGTTAGTGTGGCCCCAGGGGTATTTCAGAGTCTAATGGAGCGTCTACTGCAAGGAATTAAAGGGGTAGTGCCATATTTTGATGATGTGCTGGTATCCGCCAGAGACAAAGTAGAACTGGAAGACCGCCTGAGGGAGTTCTTACAAAAATTTAAAGAGGCGGGACTTAAAGTTAAAAGAGAGAAGTGTCAATTAGCCACCAATAAGGTTGAATTCCTGGGATACCTTATAGACAAAGAAGGGATCCATCCCACTGAAAACAAAATCAGAGCAATCAAGGAAGCTCCAAGACCCAAAAATAAAACAGATTTACAAGCCTTCTTGGGACTTATTAATTTTTACAATGTATTTTTGCCGTAGAAGGCAACGATAGCAGAACTGCTACACAGGTTGCTGGATAAGAAAGCTACCTGGACCTGGGGGCGATGAGAAGAAACCACATTCCAGGGAATCAAAGACTTAATTACATCAGACTGTGTACTAATCCAATACAGTGAAACCCTGCCACTAATATTAACTTGCAATGCGTCACCGTTTGGCTTTGGGGCTATACTCAGCCACATATTACCCAATGGAAGAGAAGCACCGATCGCATTCTATTCAAAAACTCTATCAAAAATGGAGCAGAACTACAGCCAATTGGATAGAGAAGCGTTGGCTGCAATAACAGGACTTAAATGGTTCCACAAATACATCTATGGCAGGAAATTTTCACTGGTCACAGATCATAAATACTCGCAAGAAACAAACCTACACCCAACATATTGTCACTGCGGATGACGAGGTGGTTTGAATTCCTCACTGCATACAACTATGAATTAATCTACCAGCCAGGAAAGAACATAACACATGCTGATGCCCTGAGCCGTTCTCCCCTACCTGAGTTAGTTGATGATCCTGCACCAACCATATCAACCCTACACATCGAGACACTGGCAAACCTACCCATAACAGCAACAGACATTGTGAAGGAAACCACGAGAGACAGAGTCCTGGCGCGGATTTTAAATTGGGTAGGTAAAGGCCCAGAGACTGAAAATGACAAGACTGTTAAACCATTTTGGAATAGACAAACTGAACTATTTATCTTAAAAGGATGTGTACTATGGGGGGATAGAGCGATCATACCGGACATATTGAAGGAATAAATACTTGAACTATTGCATGAAGGTCACCCAGGTATTGTCCAAATGAAGTCCCTGGCTAGGAGTTATGTATGGTGGCCAGAGATGGATAAGGATATTGGGGAATGGGTAGCAACGTGCAAACTATGCCAAGAATCTAGACCTGCACCCCCTCCTGCACCTGCACTCGACTGGGAAATACCTAGGGGCCCATGGTCTAGAATACACATTGATTTTGCTGGACCAACTAAAGGACGCACATTCTTAATAGTGGCAGACGCTTACTCAAATTGGCTAGAGGTAAGCATTATGCCCTCAACCACAACAGAAGCTGTTATTAGACAACTAAGAAAGCTTTTTGAAACACATGGATTGCCAGATTTAGTTGTATCTGACAACGGACCACAATTCATGGCACTAACATTTGAGAGGTTCCTGGCCAAACAAGGAATAGGGCACATTTTAACAGCGTCGGGTCGGCCGGCTACAAATGGATGGGCAGAACGCATGGTCCATGATACTAAGGAAACACTACACAAGCTAGAAACTGGAGATATCCAAGAAAAAATGATACAACACATTACACCAAACACCACAACTAATAAAGGCCCAGCAGAACTATTAATGGGAAGAAAACGAAGATCTAGCCTAGACAGACTACACCCCACATATAGCACAGAAAAGCCAACAGACTCCTCCAGTAAGTGCCGTACCTTTAAAACAGGGGACCTGGTTTATGCAAAAAACCTAACGGGAGGACCATTATGGATACCAGCTAAAATAATCCAAGTAACAGGACCCTGGTCATACAGGGTAGAGACAGAAGATGGAAAGAGCTGGAGGAGACATATGGACCAACTCAGATCAAGGGCCCTCTTTAGAAACACTAACAATAAAAGGAAAGAAAGAGAAGTGCCCACACAAATGCAGGAACCATTTCAAACATTTTCCAAAATAATAACCAAACCAGAGAGGGGGGAGACTGCTCAAACACAAACAAGAGAGGAGGGGAGACTGTCCACAAGCACAAGAAATAACAAAACAAACCCTAACAACAACACAACAATCAATACCACCATTAGCCCCGAGCGGAAATCAAAATCACATACCTGGAGAAGAAGAAAACTTCAGAAGACTGGAGCAGGCATCAGAAAACCATCACGAAGCCACTCCTGGTAGGAGCAGCTGAGCCAACTCAACTAGCCCAGAAAGGCCAGGCGGGAGCGGCATGGCTGACTCTACCTTCCAGGAGGTTCCACAGAAGAGGACAGGAGGAACAGCGAACCCGTCCGAACAGTCCGAAGACAACACCGCGACTGAATTGCTCAGGTCCAGTAGAAACCATAAAAGCCCCACCTATTTACGTGACTACATGACATAAAGAGGCCTGATTGGTTGGACTGGACTACATAGGAAGGGGTGTTGTATATTTGAATATTTGAATGTTCTATTCTGATTGATCTGGCCAGACAGCGGGAAACTTGAATAGCCATCATTGGCTGAGAACAGCGAGCAGCCACTATAAAGGAGGCTGCCACGGCTCCACTGTTAGTTCAGTTCCAGAAAGAGAATTAAAAGCAACTAAAGAGTAACTGGTCTCGAGTCGTCTTTCCCACAACTTAACAGTATCCTTTCAACTCAATGAAAGAGCAATTAAAGGATTTTCCAAAATAATAATAATAATAATAATCTTATATGTCTTAATTAGGAACACTTGCCATTTTGTCTCTCAGTCCTCCCAGTGCTTTGGATTGCAGTTTCTTTCATCTCTAGGTGGCATGAACACTAGCAGAGATGGAAATATTTCTGATGGCTTAATTTGAGGGATTAGATTTATGTTCTAATATGTTTATGATGGTGGTATCCAGCACCATCTTTCTTCCAATATTTTTCTACAACAATACTATGTAGATGTGACTAAAAGATTAAGACTAAACCAAAGTCAACAGTGAATTTCCGTGGTTGGTAATCTAAATGTCCCGAATCTTAATTCAACACTATGCTACCCTGATTTATGCCAGATTTATAGCAACTACGATTATGGCGATCAGTACTTTGAGAAATTATTGCTATATCATGGTAAACATTGTTCTGTAACAGAAAACCAAGAATTTATTGGTTTAAACTAAGATTCTCAGCTGTCCAGCTAGAAAATCCAAAAGGAGAACTCCTGGGACATTTTGCTTCTCAAAAGTAATACTTTATTGAATATACTACATTGGCACAAAAGAAGTGAAACCAGCTCTGGTTTTCCGGAGCACAATCCCACATGGTGAAACTTGCTTTTTCCCTTTTGGCTATTCCCTTTGTCCAATTAAATCTGCTTCTTTTGTTATGGGAAGAGTCCGGATCATTCAAATACCTGCACTGTATGACTTTGAGACTCATAACAGGCTCTCATGATCTGCAGACGGAATCTTGGCATTCCATTCCCTCCCCAGCATTCCACACACATCCTCCTGACTATTGTCAGGGTGAGAGCGAAGAAGCAACTAGGTCAGGGGTCTTCAAACTTGACAGCTTTAAGACTTGTGGAGTTCAACTCCCAGAATTCCTCCTCCAATCATGTTAGCTCAGGAATTCTGGGAGTTGAAGTCCACAAGTCTTAAACTTGCCAATTTGAAGATGAACTGGGTGAAAGAGCGAACCACTCTTGACGTTATGCTTGCATTAAGTTGGACTCAAATTCCAGATGCTAATTCTCCAGGTTGACTTGGTAAAGATGGTCTGAAGCCATGGCAGTTTCATGTAGATATTGAGAAGTAAAAGAAAGAGAACGAAACCTTGAAGCATATTACAAAGGAAGGATCTAGGGAATGATCTCCCCCTCCAAAAAAACCCACAATAATTATAACTGGGCTCAAAGTAAGGGAAACAACTGTTCCAAAATTCCCTTCATTGCCAATAAATAACAGGTCCAGTGTGTTGGTATACATTTTTTTTCTAATGAGATTTCAAACTTTTCTCTATTACCATTGCTGAAAGTTACATTCCAATCATGGAATTGCATTGGATGTTGCTGCCACAATAATGGGGTTTCTACAAAAACCATAATAAATCAACTCTACAAAGATACTGTACAGCAAGCCATACTTAAGGAGAGTGACTGCACTAGTAAGGCTTTGAAAAGGCAGCCAGCCTAATTTAAAGTCCACAACTATATCCAGGAGCCCAGCTTTTCCCAGGCTTCTATATCCTGACTGGATTCTTTTCTGGGCATAAATATTAAGTGAAATGGAATGTGGCAACTCACTTATTCCATACAATATGATAACTCTGAGATCACTTTACATTTAATGTATAATTTATGTAGCTTCATGGAGTTTAAAGTAGGGCTTCAGTAGCATGGACTGAATGTCCACAATTACCTGGAGCCATGAGATATACTGGATTCTAAGTTATGGTGTTAGCTCTCAGGAAAGTTGAAGGGTAGCATTGAAATTCTGAGTCAACACTGGATTGAACCCCAGGGGTCAATAGAGACACTTCTGATCCATTGCATTTGTAACAGAATTTCACTCTCTCATATTTATAAACTAAAAGATAAGACAAAAAAAGAAAGCAGGACAAAGAAAGATAAAGAAATTAGAAATCCAGGGACCACTTCTTAAGGACTAAGCTATATATTGAAATCCTGATAGAATCACTACTGAAGTATGAAGTTTAAGGGTGAAAGGAGTGCAATGAAACTGCCTTCTCAGCAGAATTCACCATAGTTTTGCTTCTTCTACCTATGACACAGTTTCTCATTCTCAGTAACTTTAAGATGCA
The DNA here is from genome assembly GCA_015471245.1 of Laticauda colubrina. Classification (NCBI taxonomy): domain Eukaryota; kingdom Metazoa; phylum Chordata; class Lepidosauria; order Squamata; family Elapidae; genus Laticauda; species Laticauda colubrina. Next base: position 25,471,824 of record BLBF01000004.1, on the reverse strand, counting down.
TCTACATGGACAGAAACTGCATCTACATGGAAGGAAGTATGCAGTGGAGTACCCCAAGGCTCTGTTTTAGGTCCAGTACTCTTCAACATCTTCATCAATGACTTGGACAAGGGGATAGATGGGGAACTCATCAAATTTGCAGATGACACCAAGCTGGCAGAAATAGCCAACACTCTAGAAGATAGGCTTAAAATACAGAAGGATCTTGACAGACTTGAACATTGGGCACTATTGAACAAAATGTAGTTAGATACCAACAATTAAAATATAAATGTAAAGGTGCAGAGCAAGACATGAGTTAAAAATCTTAAATGAATTTAACACAAAATATATAGTGACAAATTAAACTATTAAGACAGAGATAAACTAAGAAGCAAGAAGAAAGGATTGCAATTCTTCTTACAGGAAAAAGCAAAGAGTTTTCAAATGGTCCTAACTGTTAGTTTAACTGTTTGCTTGCGTGTATGTTCATGCTTATGTTTATTCACTGAAACTAAATACAATGGAGAAAAAAAACTTATGACTGCAATTGAGCCCCAAATTTCTGTTGTTAACATTTATTCAGGGAGTTTTTGCCCATTTTATGACTTTTCTTGCCATGGCTGTTAAGTGAATCACTGCAGTTGATAAGGGTGTAACCTTGTTAAGTGGTTTCCTCATTGGCTTTGTTTGTCAGAAGGTCACAGAAGAGGTTCAAATGACCTGTGACACCACAAAGGTCATAAATATGAACCACTTGCCAAGTGTCTGAATTTTGATCCCATGATCATGGGGATGCTCAAAGGTTGTAATTATGAAAAATGGCCCTAAGTCACATTTTTCAGTGCTGTTGTACCTTTGAATGGTCACTAAACAAACTATAATAAGTTGAGGACTATTTGTAGTTTGGGAAAAAGTCCATCATGTATTTTTGTTAGTCCTAACTTATTTAGAAAAACAAGCTGCAATATTCAGTGTTCATTGCTAGGTCTCTTTTCTGAGATGACTAGAGAGTTTATTTTTATTTTTCTCAAGCTAGAACCGAGTCTCAAATATTGTGTCAAAAATATGACACAGTTCTGGGAGATTCAGCTGACTTTGAATACTGCAACAATATTGGACAGTAGCCAACCCAAATAAAGCTATGCTCCTTATTTTAGAACAGCATAATGTTTGCTGATATGGAGGACTGCAGATTAGTCTTCTCTTGCTGACATGACCATTATTTGTGGGCTTCATTAGAGAGGAACCACAACACATTTTTTCCATTACCTTTCAATCCACAGTGAGTAAGAAAAAATATAATCCATTACTGCAGTCTAAAATACAGAACTAAAAATTCAGGGTTTAGGAATCACTTTCAGGGATTAATATCAGCTTTATAGATTGATACATTGGGTGAAGGCATGTTAAAAGCAATCTTCCAGTAAACAGTTAGATAGGGAAAGTATTGGAAAGTTCTTTTACACTTTATAGTCCGGGACAAACCTGGGTGGAGTGTCACCCACAACTCAGATGTAGCTTACAATAATGTGTTGTGACCTCTTGAGAATTTCCCTAGTGTTACAGTGTGATACTGGTGCTAATCCTAGCTGATCCTACAACATGGCAAAAGCAATTAGTCCCATCAGTGAATTTATGAATGGTCAATTTTGATAAATGAGAATTTTACTTTAAAAACGTATTTGCATAAACCTTTACCCATTATAGAATTTTGGAAGTGTTTCATTTGGAAACGAAGTTCTACAATGGGTAATCAACAATGCATGCCCAAAGGTTGATAGGTTTTGCAGTTTATGGTGGCATTTTTCATTTTCCTATTGCTGGTTTATGCCAATAAGTGCCAAGATAATCAAGATGTGTCAGGTGTATATCTTCATATAAATAAGAAAACAGATTTGGATTTTACTGGCATGTTTGAGAACTTTCATGGAGAAGGAACACAATTCAGTCAGTGTTCTTATCTCAGGCTGTCCAACATACAGCTAATGGTCAGTACTCATGAAAAATGAATAATGAAATCGCTTATTTAAACAGAGATGTCTAGTTAATGCTAGATGTCTTTAAAGGAAATGTACAATTGCCTTTGCACTGCCAGATGGAATCTTATTTAAAAAATATTTTATGACTAAGCTCCCTTAGCTGGTGACTGTTATGATCCACAGTTTGCTGCTGAGAACTGCAGCGTGGCAGAGGGGAAAAAAAATGGCAATTCCAAGAGATGCAAGTAACACTTTGATCTTTGCTTACCCAATGGCCTGCAACAGATGGGAAACTGAAGACTCAACTAGGTGTATATATCCACTTTTGTGCTTTGCTTTCAGTAGCAGAAGTTCAGGTATTCAGCATCAGGTTCCTGTTTTTTTTTTTTTAATAAAGTTTTATTTGGGTTTTCACACATACAAAATATAAGTAAAACATCTTTTTTGAAAATAGCATGGTCCTGGGTTGAACTTCTTTATACAGACACAAAACTCAATTTCATGCTCCTTTTTGTATTTTGTTCCATATCTTATACTATTCTACATTTTCTATATAGTTTTTCCCCTCTTTTAATTTTCTCAATTTTATTTTGATTATCTCATCTCAATTCAAATCATTATATTTATACTTTTGTCTGTTCTGTTTCAATTTCATATTATCTTTTCTCATTAAGCAAATTTTCTCCTGTAGTCACTAATTGAAGGATAACACCTTTATATCTTTTAATTATATCCATTCAACTCTTATTTAAACTTCAGTATATACCTTAAGGTTATGACCTTCAACATAATACATAATATATAAATTCCAATCGAATTCTGCTTGGTACATTCTAAAAGTACACATTATATTGAAAAAAAAAAGATTATAAATATAAGTAATTATAAACCCTCATTCCATTCCAATTCAATTCTATCATTAATAATCATTACAATCTTAACATCTTTAACACTTCTTTTCAATTAAATATCATACTTCCTTAAATATACACATAATCTCCATAATTAATTTTCCCTTATTTCTCTTCACATGTTTTATAAATCATTAAATCTTCATTTTGTTCCATTTATTTATTGACAAGCATTCCACTGAATTACCATAGCTATTTTATCAAACATTTTAATCATATATTGTTTCATGTTTTCTAAAATTATTTCTGTTTCTAGTATAACAATACTATCTTATGTACCTTTGCAGAATCCCTTTTTCCATTAAGTTTTTACCCATTATCTCTAAATAGGCCCTGTTTATATTTTGTTTCTGTCCTTTATAACTTCTTTTCCTTTCTTTCTTCCCTCTCATCTTCTCCCTCCCCCTTTTACTCCCTTGTCTCTCTACTTCTAATTCTCTCTTCTGCATTTCCCTCTTCTGATGCTTTCTGATTTTATACTTATTTTTCACTCTATTTTTGGGGGGGAGTTGTTTTCCCCAATCTTAAACTTTTCATTCTCTTTCCCCCCCTTTCCTTTTTTTCCTCCCACCTAAGATTACTTGTTCATTAAAGATGGCTTCTTCTATGTTGCAATCTTCTTGTTCTGCAGGCATTTCTTGTTGTTTCTCATAATTCAAAATCTCCATTTCTCAAACTGAAATACAAAGCCAGAAGAACCTCTCCCTTCTTGTACATCTTCTTTGTACTTTTAAAGTTCCATTTTCAGTTCTTCTAAAAGTGGAGCCATTTTAAACAGTTTTAAACAACCACCCGATTGATTTTAGTCATTCAAATACAATAACCAAAAATCCAGAAATCATCAAGTAATCCAAATAGTCCCGAGTTATTTCTTCTCATTTCTTTTTCCACTTTCTCTTCCTGGGGTTTTTGTTGTGATATTTCAGTTAAAATGTATCTTTTGGAAGTCTTGTTGAGATTTTGCTGTAAGTTCTTTTTAATTCCAGGCAGTCTCCTCCCTTCCAGATCTTCCCCTTTTATTCTTTTTCTCTCCTTTCCTGTTTTCAAAAGCTTTTGATGATCCAGAAATCTTTATTATCCCTTTGACTTTTTATTTTATTTTATATTAATGTCAAAGTGGATTTTTTTTCCAATTTCTTGCTTAAATCTCTTAGCTGTCAGTACAGGAAAAGGAGAAAAAAAACCCCAAATCTTTTCCCTTTTCTCTCTCCTTCGCAGCTTAAAAATCTTTTTAGGGAACAATGATATTGGTTTTTTTTAATAGTTTCAATTCCAGGATACATTTTTTTTTTGCTTTTGCTGTTTAACCCGGTCAACCAAAACTTTCTCTTCTTATCTTCTTCCTGCACATTTTTTTCCAACCCTGCAGGCAGTCTCCCCCCTCTTCACCACCTCTACAGGGTAGCTTAGTCCTGAAACCAGCTGGTTTGGGGTGCTCCAGCAGCGAGCACAGATCGAAGCCTCGCAGAGACGAGGTTTCGGTCTGTCACTGAAGAGGCTTGAACCAGAAGACCAGCATTGGGTTCCTGCTCAATGATACAGTCCACCTCAGTTCCAGATGCTTAACATCAGGTGACATCTTTCACATGGGAAAGTTTCCAGATGAACCCATTGTGATACATAGAACTACAGATTAGTCTCTTGCTGATGTGAGCATTATTTCTGGGCATCATGAATACAAGGATAATATAATAAGTAAAACCACACCATAAATAAAACTAATGTCATCTTCATAGTAGATGTGCAGTGTACTCCAGGCAGATTGGCATTACTCTTCGGGTGAGAAGAATTTGCCTGGGGAAAACTATCACAGATGCCCTAATATTTTAATCTATTTCATATTGTACTCATCCAAATGGAATTATTTGGAATCTTCAAGTTAAGTATCTTTAAATTAAGTACATTTGATACATGCATGGAAGGTCACCATGAAAGCAGATGAATAGCTAAAGGGAACATTATGGCTGCTTTGATCCAGGAATTAATAACTTGGGCTGCTTCAAATAGATTTGCTTCAAGATGGAAAGTCAACTGGGTTGGCTTTAAATGAATCTCCACAACAAATCTTTGCTCAGCTCAGATAGGGAGACTCATCTAGTTAGTTGCAAATAACTGCCTTTGCTTTCACAGTTTGAATTTTCCTTATAATGGACACAATATGTCAACTACCTTTTTTTTCTGCCCACAGCTGAATTGCAACTTTTGTCATTACACTGGCTCATTACAAGGAAGAATTGGACTTCACCAATAACCATTTTTATTTGCCTTCTGCTCTTGTTGGAGAAAGAAATGAAAGTTTCTTTTTAATTAAGTTATTTTAATTAAGAGAGAAGTACATGCTCACCTATCTAGAGGCTCACCTAGCCTCTAGAAATAGGGGAGAGAACCATAAGTATCAGAGCCTTATGGTTCTCTTCCCTATTTCTAGAGGCTAGCCCCCCCTCCATTTTAAGACATTTCCATTACATTTTGCTTTCTCCTTCTCTCTCCCCATCCCCAGCACTCCTTTCTCTTAGCTACAGTAAATTCATTTCCATTACATTCCCACCCCAAATTTCTCACTTTCCTTTCTCTTAGCTACAGTAAACTCTCCTCTGGAACAAATCCAGATACTGTTTTTCATCTGTCTGTCTTCCTTTAAATTCATAGCAGTATCTACTTGTTCATTCTCATTGAGGCCAGAGCAAACATATTAGGAAGCATGTGAAAGGAGAAGTTATATTTTCAGACAAAGCAGAAGTCTTGACAAGTGGTGTCTTGTTGGGGAATTCTTAGAGAGGCCATTTACAGTGGGAAAATGGAAAAGTTGTTCAAGGCAAATGGCTTTGCCATAACCATGCATTAGGAGGAACAAGGCTAAGAAAAGTTAGTGCCATTGAGCATTGACAACTCAAGGCACCTGATGTGTTTTGGAAGAGTTGATTCCAAACTCTTGTTTTACAGGAGGTAAGCAAAAGTCACAGTTCCTAAATTATTTTGAAGAAATGATTCCCAAAGTTTTACTTCAGCATTTTAAAATCCAGAGCAGTCTAAAACAGTGCCTGAGAATTTCTCCTTCTTGCTTTTTTTTTGGCCCAACCAAAAGAGAAGAGGTGGCCAAGAAACACAACTCAGTCAAAGACTGAGAGGGCTAGAGGTCCTAGTCTTCCTGTTTCTTGTCTGATGCTTTAATCTTTATACTAAACTGGGTTTCTCTTACTTTTAGCAAGCAGCAATGAATTTAGTAGGATTGATTTCAGAATAAACATCTGTAAAATCAGGCTATTTATTAATTATACCCAATCCTGTGAACATAATTTATTTACTTATAGTTTATTAGAATTGTATGACACCTGATTCCCAACAGTTCTGGGTGGCTTACAACAATCAAAGAAATTGCAATATAACTAATAAAAAATAAAATATAGTAAACTATATTTTTACTATATGGTAAATATAGTATTAATACTATATTTTATTATAGTATAATACGATACTATATTATATTATATAGTAAATAACAGATCGCATGGAATGAAGCAAGGGGTCTCTCCCTCACCAAAGGTCTGGATGAAATGAACAGGGTTAGTCAGTCAGTTGAACCGTAGATAGAACCATAATAATTTCCACAAGAATTAGGTGGGAACTGTGTCAGGAGCTGTTCAGGTGATGTCACTCAGTGCATCTTTAAATCTGTTTTGAAAGGAGATGAGTGAGAGTGGGGGCAAAGAAGGGAGAAATGGCCGATTTAATTTGTGCCTTTTTCTCTTGGGATCCTTGGTATGAATGTCAATATGAGAAATGGAATTTGGCAGAGAACCTGGGGCAGGTGGGTCAATGAAGAGTCACTGAAGAAAACAGGGCCATATTACAGGAAGGCTTGTTTTCCCAATGTATTATTGATAGGGTCAAAAAACCTCAGAAGAGGAGGCAATGAAATAAAATAAAACTTGGAAAAAGCTGCTAACAAGAAATTAAAGGCCTTTCAGAAAGTGATAGATGACCTGGGCATTGCCATTATGGCTGAGTGATTTCAGAAACTTTCTGAACTGTGAGAAAAAAGAAAACACACAAATCACCACCACCCAAAACTTTGAGAAAATTCACTCAGAACACAATGTGGTTCTTTGGTTTGGAAAGAGTTTATAAACTTTGGAGCTATAAATCTATTTAAGCTACTGTAATGTTGATATTTTTAGTTACAGAAAGAAATACCTTATTTCTTTTTTTAAAAAAATAATTTTTTATTTAGGTTTTCACACACAAAAAAACCCCATAATACAAATAAAACATCTTTCTTTCAGAATAACCTGATCACAGGTTATCACTTCTTCATCCAGCCACAAATTCAATTTCATGTTCATCCTTGTATTCTATTCCACATCTTATTACTATTTAAAATTTTCTACATAGTTTCCCCCCTTTTGATTTTCTCAACTTTATTTTTAATTATCTCATATATCGTTATATTTGTACTTTTTATCTGTCCTGTTTCAATTACATATTATCTTTTCTCATTAAACAAATTTTCCCCTGTAGTTACTAATTGGAATATGACCTCTTTATATCTTTTAATTTTATCAATTCAACTCTTATTTAAACTTCAATTTATACCTTTAAGATTATAGCAATCGATATAATACATAACTTCCAATCAAATTCTGCTTGGTACATTCTTAAAGTACATACTATATTCTTAAAAAAATTATATATATATAATATATAATAATAGTATGATAATGATAATAGTATAATAATACTCCCAGCAGACAAAGGAAATGCCACAGTCGTAATGGACAGAAAAGACTATGAAACAAAATTGACAGACCTACTCCAAGACTCCACATACAAACCTATAAATACAGACCCAACCACATATCTAGAAAAATCAACCAAGAAGAAAATTATAACCAGCCACATAAGCAAAGAAATCCAACAGACGATCATCCCAAGAGAAAAATCTTCTAGATGCCCCAAATTATACAGCCTCCCAAAAATACACAAAGAAGGCATACCCCTCAGACCCATAGTCAGCTCCATAGGAGCACCATTACAAAACCTAGCTAAATACTTAGCAAAACAACTACAGCCCCATGCTGAAACCGCAGCTTCATATGTACAAAACTCATACCACTTCTTAGAAATGATCAAAGATCTACACGTAGAACAAGAAGATCTGCTTGTAAGTTTCGACGTGGTTTCACTATTCACTCAAGTCCCAATAAAAGAAACTCTTGAAATCATCAAAAATAAATACCAACCAGCTAAAGACCTCATGGAACTAACAGAACACTGCCTAACCAACACATATTTCACATACAAAGGACAAAGATACAAGCAAATTGAAGGAGCCCCTAGGGGATCACCACTGTCACCCGTCATTGCAAACCTGTTCATGGAAGAATTCGAATCCAGAGCCCTGGCTAATGCCACCCACAAACCCAAACTATGGCTAAGATACATCGATGACACATTTGTGATTTGGCCCCATGGAAAAGAAAACCTAAACAATTTCCTAACACACCTAAACAACATACACCCCAAAATCAAATTCACCATGGAAACAGAAATAAACAAACAACTACCATTCCTAGATGTACTAATCTACAAAAGAACAGATGGCACACTGGGACACACCATATACCAAAAGAAAACACACACCAACCGCTACCTCAACGCCCAATCCCACCACCACCCAGCACAGATAAATTCCGTAGCAAAAACACTAATTACCAGAACCAAACGCCTGGCAGATAAGACACATATAAAGACTGAACTATGCACCCTGACTGAAATATTGACAGCCAATGGCTTCCACAAAAACAAAATCACCAACTTGATCCACAAAAACACACCAAGACATAACAGAGACCTAGAAGATCAACAGATCCATGGAACAGCTGTCCTGCCCTACATAAGAGGTACCACAGATAAAATCAGTAAGATACTACACAGGCATCACATCAAGACTGCCTTCAAAACAGACAAAAAAATAGCACCCATCCTTAGAAACCCCAAAAACAAAATTGACCTGAAAAAAACAAGGCATATACGAAATTCCCTGTACATAATGCCCGGCCACATACATTGGACAGACCAATAGAAGAATAAATACCCGCCTAGATGAACACAAAAATGCAGTAAAAAAGCTGGAACACACCTCGTCACTAGTCCAACACATGAAAACCACAGGTCACAACATCAACTTCAATGGCACTAAAACCCTAGCTACTATGGAAAACCCCAGCCACAGAATCATCAGAGAAGCCATAGAGATTGAAAAAAGACCTGACAGCATGAATAGAAGAGATGATTCCACCAGACTGTCAATCATTTGGAAGCCTGCACTCTCAAATAGAAAGATCTCCATGCCACAAGCCAGGCAAACACTTGGGCAAAAACAGACTCCCTCTGATAGCTCCAACCCAAACACCCCCCCACCAGGCACCCAGGTGAAACCCAGCTTGCTAATGAAGAGCAGCCGTCCCTTCACACGGAGCCAAACTTCACTGAAAGCCTCCAACACAAGAACAGAGTGTTGCCAGCCAATCAAAGCCACAAAACAGACAGAAGAAACCAGAAACACTAATCAATCAAACTCCAAGTCCAATGAATACAGATCCAGGCTCCCAACCAATCACAATGGACCAGCCTCAAATTTGAAACCAGGAACTAACTCTATACAGAAGCCTGAGGATGGCAGATGAGATTCTGCTGAAATGTTGCTACAACTTTAACAGAACTACAGTGACATGGGATAATACCCGAACAAAGCTAAACAGCACACATGTAAGTACCCGCGAAAGCCTAAGAAAACAAATATCTATATATCTATATACGTATGTATGTATGTATGTGTATATATATATATATATATACATATATATACATATGTGTGTGTGTGTGTGTAAATAAAACATTCATTCCATTCCATTTCAATTCTATTGTTAATATTCATTAAAATCTTAATATCTTTTTCTTTTCAATTGAATATCCTACTTCCTTATGAACACTTATAAACTTTCCATAATTAATTCTTTTTTTCGTATTTCTCTTCACTTATATTTTTACAAATCATTAATAATAATTAAAATGTTCCCATTCTTTCCTAATTTTGTTCTCTCATTCACTTTCTTTCATTTATTTATTAACAGACGTGCCACTATATTACAATAAATATTTTATCCATCATTTTAGTCATCATATTTTCTAAAACTTATTTCTATTTCTGATATAACAATACTATCTTATGTACCATTGCAGAATCCCTTTTCAATTAAATTTTCACCCATCAGCTCTAAACAGGCTTATATTTTCAATCCTTATATCTTTTCCCTGTTTGTCTTTGTGTTATTTCTGTCTTTTATAACTTCTTTTCCTTTCCTTCTTCCCCCTCTTTTTCTCCCTCCCCTTTTCCCCCCTTGTCTCTCTGCTTCTAATTCTCTTTCTAATATTGTAATTATTTTTGCAAGTATTCTTTTTTTGGTTGTTTTTTCAAATCTTAAACTTTTCACTCTCTTCCCCCCTTTCCTCCAACCACCACATAACATTACTTGATCATTAAAGATGGCTTCTTCTATGTTGCAATCTTTCTGTTCTGCAGACATTTCTTGTTTCTCGTAGTTCCAGATCTCCATTTCAAAGAGTTGAAATATGAAGCCATTTTCAGTTCTTGTAGAAATGGTGCCATTTTAAACACTTTTAAACAACCACCTGATTGCTTTTAATCATTTAAATGCAATAGCCAAAAATCCAAGAATCACGAAATGATCCAAATAATCCAAAGCTGTTTCTTCTTGTTTTTTTTCCACTTTCACTTCCTGGTGTTCTATTATTTTGTTACAAAGTTTCAGTTGAAATGTATCTTTTAGGAATCTTGTTAAAGGCCCTGTCACACTGGCCGACACATGCAAAACATTTGTAAAAAGGACACAGTGGACGAGAAAAATGTTCCATCCGTTGTTATCCACTCTCAAAAGGGGCAAAAATTTGCATAACCAGAGTGGACAACACGGAAAGGAACGGACGGGGAGAGGATGTAGGGCGGATGGAAAGCAGATGCTCCACAGAAGCCTAGCAGGTGGAAGTGGGTGGAAGCGGATGGCACATCTGCAAGGCTTCCAGGGGAGCGCAGCAAAGCAGACGTGGAACGGAAAGAGCAGATGCAGAACGGACGCCGAGCGGATGAAGCGGATGCAGAGCGGAAGCCTAGCGGATGCCTAGCGAATGCCTAGCGGATGCCTAGCGTTCACTGCCCATGAAGGGAGGATGCATTGCATCAGCCCCGCGGAGATAAAGGGAAGCAGCTACCAAGCAGATCACCATTCTGAGGAAAGACCTGCTTCCAGACACAGCTCTCCAGCCAGCCAGCCAGCCAGCCTGCCAGCCAGCCAGCCAGCCAGCCAGCAACCCAACAACCATGGGGAAGAAATGGAAGCCTCTGCCATCTGCTGCCAGCCCTGGCAAGAGGGACAGGGCCACCCTCCCACCCCCTGGCCCTGATTCTGCTTCTGCTGGGGCTTCTGCTGCCGGGGCTCGATCTTCTGGTGCTGGGGCTTCTGCTGATGCTGCTTCTGGAGGTTGTGCTTCTGCTGATGCTGCTTCTGGAAGTGGTGCTTCTGCTGGTGCTTACTCTGCTGATGCTGCTTCTGGTGGTGGTGCTTCTGCTGATGCTGCTTCTGGTGGTGGTGCTTCTGTTGGTGCTTGCTCTGCTGGCACTGCTCCTGGTGCTGGTGCTTCTGCTGGTGCTTACTCTGCTGGTGCTGCTCCTGGTGCTGGTGCTTCTGCTGGTGCTTACTCTGCTGGCGCTGCTCCTGGTGCTGGGGCTTCTGCTGGTGCTTACTCTGCTGACGCTGCTCCTCGTCCTGCTGGTGCTGCTGGTGCTTACTCTGCTGGCACTGCTCCTGGTCTTGCTGGTCCTGCTGGTGCTCCTGGTCCTGCTCATGCTCCTGGTCCTGCTCGTGCTCGTGGTCCTGGTCCTGCTGGTGCTGGTGCTGGTGCTGGTGCTGGTGCTGGTGTTGGTGGTGGTGGTGCTGCTGCTGCTGCTGGTGGTGGTCCTGCTGGTCCTGCTTTTGCTGCTACTGTTTTTGCTGCTGCTGCTGCTGCTGGTGGTGGTGGTAGTGGTGTGGAGGAGCAGCCCCGACAACCTTGAAGTCCCTCTGATAAGGGCCCATATGGCCCTGCCAAAGGGAGGAAGAGGGAGACGCATGAACGGGAGAGGAAGCAATACTCCATCGAAGAGGAACATGAGGAGGAGGTGCTGGAGTGGCTGAGGGAGAACGATTATCTATGGCGGAAGGGACACAGGCTCTATCGTGACACCAAAAGGAAGCAGGCTGCTTGGAGAGAGAAGGCAGAGAGCATGGTCTACACTTCGGAGGTGCTCCTCGGCTGGTGGAAACACATGCACACCTGGTACGGGAAGCTGCACCTCAAGAAATCTGGCCAGGCCACGGTCAAGCTGACGGACAGAGAAATCTACGTGATGGCCAAGTGCAGCTTCTTGGAGGGTGAGATCTACCACCGAGGAGCAGCCCCTCTCACAACCCTCTCTCTCAGGCAGCCTGCTGAGAGCCAGTCCTCTTCTGGCCAAGAGTTAGCTCCTGTGTCTAGGCAGGTATCTGTGGAGCGTGCCACGACAGAGACCTCCCCGACAGCTGTATTACCCGTGGCGGAGCGCGTGGAGGACCCCCTGACTCAGTGGGAGAAAGGAGACAGCACTTCCACCAAAGCCCAACCCGCATCTACCCCCAGCTCCACCTCCACAGAAAGACAGAGAGGCAAACCGGAGGGGCAGAGCCACACTGTCCTGCTGGAGATAAGAGACACCATCAGGAGCAGCGTAGATCTCCTCTCTCAGCTGGTACACACCGACGCCCTCCAGTGCCCCTCCACTGAAGAAGAATGGAAGAAAGTTTCAGAGCAGTGGTATCAGAGGTGGAACTTCCCCCACACCGTTGGAGCCATAGATGGCAAGCACGTGGCCTGCAAAGCACCACCCAAGTCGGGCTCCACTTATTTCAACTACAAGGGCTTCTTCAGCATCGTCCTCTTTGCCATGGTCGATGCTGACTACAAGTTCATGTACATCGATGCTTCAGGCAACGGCTCATCTTCAGATGTCCAGGTATACAATGCCAGTGACCTCAAGGAGGGTTTGGAAGGCAACCTCATCATGGGCTTCCCAGATCCAGACTCCCTGCCCAATGACACACAAGATGTGCCCTACTTCATCGTGGGGGATGACGCCTTCTCCCTCAGAACCTACCTCATGAAGCCCTACACTTCCAGACTCCTCACCCGTGAAGAGAGGATCTTCAACTACAGGCTGTCCAGGGCAAGGCGGGTGGTGAAGAACACCTTTGGCATCCTGGCCAAAAAGTTCCAGGTACTTCTTACCACCATGCAGCATCGCCCAGAGACCATGAGGAGGATCATGGAAGCTTGCTGCATCCTCCACAATCTCATGTGCACCCACTACCCAGTCTTGCTGAACAGGCTCGTGGACCTCCAACAAGGCAATGGGGACATGGAGCCTGGGGAATGGAGGCAAGGGCAAAACCTAATAGACACTGAGGGTGTGCAAGGCCCCAACAGAGCCTCAAGTGAAGGGAAGAAGCAGCGCAACCTCCTGAAACACTGGTGCAACTCCCCAGCTGGAGCAGTGGAGTGGCAAGACAGGATGATAGATGATTAATGGGTGCTTCCTTCAGCCTGTCTCATCACACGGATGAGATTGGGCCATGTATGTTGGGTGGGCCTACAATGAACAGGGCATTTAATAAAGAGTTGTGTTTGTGTTCAAATGTGTGGATGATTATTACATTATTATTGATAATAAAGGGCCATAGGTGTGGCACCTGGGAGGGTGGACCATACAGTCCCACTATGCTTGCACTGGAGGTTTATCTATCCCACAGCTATTACCCATCCCATAGCTATCTCAACCCATCCCACTGCTATCTTAACCCATCCCACAAGTATGCAAAGGATCAAACCAATTCTAAAAGTTTCCACCAAGACTTTATTAAAAAAAAGAAATGAAGCAAGTGTGTGAATCAAAGATAAACTTTATTGAACAACAAGCTGTAAAGAAAAATGACCCAAGTCACGTGTCCAAATAAAGTCCACAGCCAGTTTCTGGCAGTCTTCACGGTCACTCGGAGGTGTGCCCAGTCTCAGGGGTGAAGGGTCTAGGTGCTGTGGAGGTGGTTGCTGCTGCAGTGCTGGTCTGAAGCACTACTGGGGTACCTGGCACCGAGAGGACAACAGGTGACGGTGTGTTGAGAAAGCTCTCGGACAGCTGGCTCAGACCCGTGATGCTGAGCGGTCCTTCCTCCATGCCATGGGGTGTCAGCCCCAGTACTGATGACAGATGTACTGAGACTGGGCTTGGCTGTGGGGTGGAGGAAGGAGTAGTGTAGTGGGGCTGTCTGCTCTGCAGCTGGGTGAGGGTAGCATTGGTGGCGTTGGTGGCATCGCTGTCGTCGGTGGCATCATTGGTGTGGGTGGCATCGGTGGCATCAGTGGAAACGGTGCCAACGGTGTCGCCCAATGACTCTGTGCCTGGACTGGGAAGGGCTGCTGCCTGTGCTGCTGGAGCTCCTGGTAGCCGTAGCCCTGGAAGGTGAGGGGCTGTGGGAAGCCTTGGAATGGGAGGGACATCACCTGGGGTGGAGGAGCAGACCTGGACTGGTTGGGAGCAGGTTCCTCTGGATCTGGAGGGTTGTGAAGCAGATCGGTGATCCGGTCCTTCACTACTTGGTCCTGGGGTTCCTCCATGTTCCTGAGAGTCTGGTTGACATAGGTGAGGAAGGGCTTGCGGTTGGAGGATGAGGAGTCGGTGTTGACCAGCTGAGAGAGGAGATCTATGCTGGTGCGGATGGTGTCCCTGATCTCCAGCAGGACAGTGTGGCTCTGGCCCTCCAGCTGTCTGGCTCTCTGCCTTTCTGCGGAGGCGGAGCTGGGTGGTGGTGGATGCGGCTAGGAGTGTGGTGGACTCAATGTCTCCTTTCTCCCACCGCACCAGGGAGTCCTCTACGCACTCCACCACGCTTACCACACCTGTCCGCGTGTTCTCCACCGTGGCACGCTCCACAGATACCTGCATGGAAACAGGGACTGATTCTTGGCCAGAAGAGGACTGGCTCTCAGCAGGCTGCCGGAGAGAGGGTCATGAGAGGGGCTGCTGGTGCTCCTCGGTGGTGGACCTCACCCTCCAGGAAGCTGCACCTGGCCATCTCTCTGTCCGTCAGCTTAACCGTGGCCTGGCCAGATTTCTTCAGGTGCAGCTTCCCGTAGCAGGTGTGCATGTGCTTTCACCAGCCGAGGAGCACCTCTGAAGTGTAACCCATGCTCTCCGCCCTCTCTCTCCAAGCAGCCTGCTTCCTTTTGGTGTCCCTGTACAGCCGGTGTCCCTTCCGCCACAGATAGTCATTTTCTCTCAGTCACTCCAGCACCTCATCCTCGTGCGCCTCCTCAATATCGTATTGCCTCCTCTCCCATTGTCGCATACGCCTCTTCCTCCCTTTGGCAGAACCAGATGGGCCCTCATCAGAGGGGCTCCCAGGTAGTAGGGGCTGCTCCTCCACACCACCACCAGCAGCAGCACCAGCAGAATCATTATCATCATCATCATCATGATCATCATCATCATCACCAGCAGGATCATAATCATAATCATCATCATCATTGGCAGCAGCAGCAGGATCATCATCATCAGTAGCAGCAGTAGCAGCACCAGCACCAGCAGGATTAGCAGGATTAACAGCAGCAGCATCAGCAGCACCAGCACCAGCAGCGGCAGCAAGACCAGGAGCACAAGCAGGACCAGGAGCACGAGCAGGACGAGCAGGACAAGCAAGACCAGGAGCACGAGCAGTACGAGCAGTACGAGCAAGTCCAGGAGCACGAGCAGGACCAGCAGGACCAGGAGCAGCTTCAGCAGAGTAAGCACCAGCAGAAGCACCACCGTCAGGATCAGCTTCAGCAGAGTAAGCACCAGCAGAAGCACCATCGCCAGGAGCAGCTTCAGCAGAAGCTCCAGCACCAGAAGAGCGAGCCCGAGCCGCAGAAGCCCGAGCAGAAGCAGAATCAGGGATAGGGGGCGGGAGGGTGGCCCTGTCCCTCTTGCCAGGGATGGCGGCAGGTTGCTGAGGCTTTTGCTTCTTCCCCATGGTTGTGGGGTTGCTGGCTAGCAGGGAGGCTGGCAGGGAAGCTGGCTGGCACCAAGGCTGGCAGGAAGCCTGGCAGGAAGCCTGGCAGGAAGGCAGGCAGGCAGGCAGGCACCAAGGCTGGCAGGCAGACTGGCTGGCAGGGAGGCTGGAAGGTAGGCTGGCAGCAAGGCTGGCAGGCAGGCAGAGAGCAAGGCTGGCAGGGAGGCTTGCCAGGAGGCTTGGAGGCAGGCTGGCAGGAAGGCTGACAGCAAGCCATGCAGGCAGGCATGCAGGCAGGGCATGCAAGGACTTGATGTATCCGGCAGCAGGTCTTTCCTCCGAATGCTGGCCACGTGTGAGCTGCTTCCCTTTATATCCGCATGGCTTATGCAATTCATCCCCCCCGCATGCTCAATTAATACTCGGCATCCGTTCGGCTTCTGCTGTGCATCCGCTAGGCTTCCGCTCTGCATTTGCTTCATCCGCTGTGCATCCGCTCTGCATCCGCTGTATCCGTTCCGCATCCACTTTGCTGAGGTCCCCCGGAAGCCTAGCGGATATGCCATCTGCTCCCATCCGCTTCCATCTGCTGGGCTTCCATTCCACATCCGCTTTCCATCCACCCAGCGTCCTCCCCGCGTCCATTCCTTTCCGTGTTATCCACTCCGGTTATGCAAATTTTGCCCCTTTTGAGAGTGGATAACAACGGATGGAACATTTTGCTCGTCCGTTGTGTCCTTTTTACATACGTTTTGCATCCGTTGGGCAGTGTGACAGGGCCTTTAGAGAAAAGCTGCATGTTTTCATCAAATAATTCTGCATGTACAGTTAGTCTTCAACTTACTACCACAATTGAGCCCAAAATTTCTGTTGTTAAGTGAGACATTTGTTAAATGAGTTTTGCTCTATTTTATGACCTTTCTTGCTATAGTTGTTAAATGAATCACTGCAGTTGATAAGTTAGTAAACTGGTTGTTTAGTGAATCTGGCTTCCCCATTGACCAAAGGTCAATGACCTTGGGACACAGCAATGGACATAAATATGAACCAGCTGCCAAGCACCTGAATTTTGATCACATGATCAAGGGGATGCTGCAAAGTTTGTAACTGTGAAAACAGTCATAAGTCACTTGTTTCAGGGACATTGTGACTTTGAATGGTCACTAAATGTACTGTTGTAAGTAAAGGACTACCTGTATTTTCCCTTTAAGTGCCTAAATTTCAGTCGACCAACAGAACTGAATTTTGACAATGTGTGGTCCTTTGATTTACTATCAATCTTTTCAAGTAATTGAACTTGGACGTGTTAGTGTGTCTGTCAACGTTATTTCCTAACACTATTGTGAATTTCCCAGACTTAACATTATTTTTATTTATTGCTGTCCCAAAAGTGACAAATTGTGATAGGGTGACAAAAATGTTCCCCTTGGTTTTCAAAAGTATCTTTTCAGAATGAAATAAAGAACAGCGACAACTGACCTTGGTGGAAAGAAGAGCAGTCATGACAAAACTATCATAATACTTATGAAAAAAGGGACAATGGCTTCCTGACAATGAAGCCTCAGATGAATATGACCCTTTTTTGAATGGGTTGTAATTTCCTTCTGTGACATTTGTCTCTTTCCTCCAAATACACATAATTTCTCCATACTTGTATGAATTATCACACCATTAAAGGGTTCCTGGAAGTTATAACAAGGCTGTCCTAGGTTTGATGTGCAATAAATACATAGGTAAATGGCGTATGGCTGTCTAAATTACAGTTGAATCTGGAGGCAATGTTCAATCAGTTTTTTTCTGTAGTATAATACTCATTAAGGTTCAGCATAATATACCCTCATATTTTGATATTCATTTACATTGTCTTTTAAAAACTTTCTTGCAAAGCCACTTGAGGCAAAATGTTTTCTGACAGAGTTCAATATATGTCATTTGCTACTCCAGCTCAAGCTATTACAAGTCAGACTTTATCCCTATCCAAATTATTCGATTTGACAAGGTCCTTTTCTCAGCTTGATAGGCAGAGAAATGCCATTTAGACACTGTCTTCTTTCACCCATAAATATTACAGAATGTATCTCAATTAGGTCTTTTTCCAGAGGTCATCCTTAACATACAAAACTTCTACCAAGTATGAAGCAAAACAACATGCTGGACAAATCTAGAAGTAGAACATTAAAAAAAATATTGAGGAACTCAGTTTTCAGGGTAGGAACCTGGGTGTACCACTCTTCATATGGTGAGCTGCTGACTGGAATCCTCAACTGAGAAAATCACACAAACAGATATCGTCATTAACAAGTGTTTTGTTAGAGCAGTTGAAAAATTGTTAGCCAGAAATCTTTGCCAATCTGCCACGGTTATTGAGATATCTGCCATGAGAATTTGATCTACCTAGTTCTAATTATTGTTTTAAAGACAGCTGGATTAAGTATTGGATTAAGATTAGGGTACCTAGAATGAATGGCTCTTGATAAAATAGATATGGTGGGGGGAGAGGATTTATCTTTATTATTTAAACTGTTGCTGTTCTATGTTCATGTCAGCTTGACTCTAAACTGCCTTGATAAAAAAATCATGTCCAGATTGAGACGTTGAGAGAGATTTAATCTGGATTGTAAACTACGATGTCCTCCCATTGAATACATCCTGCTTATTTGCCTACTTTCTGTCTAACTGCTTTCTTCCTAAAACTGGGTTTTTTTTTTAATCTGGGGTTGTTGTTGGTTTTTTTTGGTCCTAGCCAGCCCATAGATTTGTCTGGGGTTAGGATTAAAACACTTCTACAACAGATGTCTGAAGAAAAATAAAATAAAATGGTAAACCCTACAACAGGATAATAACAACAAGAAGTCTGGGAAGAAAAAATCACTCAAGAAAAAAATCATAATGCAAAAAGAATGTCATAAATTGTTTAAAGATAAAGCTTTTTAAAAACCTAACAATCTTCCTGGTGCTAAGGGAAGATCTTAATAACTGTGATTTCTGTTGTCCTTGTAAGGCTTTATAGAACTGATAAGGGCATTGGCTCAGTTGATGGTGCAGTCCTGTGTGATTAATAAAATGCTGGAATTAAAGCACAACAAACTAAAACTGGGGAAGTGTCATGTTTCAAAACGAAGCATCTTCTCCAACAGTAGCACAGGGTATTTAATTAATTAATTACCCTGTGCTACTATTGATATAATTCATTCCTTTCTTGGAATTAAGCTAAACTAAGATGAGCTAAGCTAAATTAAATTAAACCAAGCTCAACTCAAACTCAACTCATCTGCCTTGCAAATTAGTCCTTTTTTTTTATACCCAAGAAAGGGATAAATATAAGGAGGTGTGATACTGAGAGTTCAATGCAGATTGGAGGAAGTTATAAGTATGGTGTCAGGAAGCATTCTCTTAAACTGGCATTATTGGAGTCTTATAGCAGACATTTTATGAAATATCAAGCCCTTCAGCAATCTAAATAAAATTCTCAAAGCTGGGGATCATTTAATTAAAAGACAACATGCACAGTGTACATTTTTAACATTTACTTTATTTGTGTATTATGAGTTTTGAAAAATTAATATGTTGCATGCTGTTTCTTGAGTAAAATTCAGGTGCCACAACTGGATATTCACTTTCAGTTTTATAAATGTTAGTTATGAGCTAGTTTAGAATTTATAAAGCCTTGGATGAACTTTGGGAGTTTCTCAAAGAGAAAAGCAGTTCCACAAGTATCCAATCTTAAGCCCATGTCACACTGGCCAACGGATGCAAAAAGGACACAGCGGACGAGCAAAATGTTCCATCCGTTGTTATCCGCTCTTAAAAGGGTCAAAAATTTGCATAACCAGAGTAGATAACATGGACGCGGGGAGGACGCAGGGCGGATGCAAAGCGGATGCGGAATGGAAGCCCAGTGGATGGAAGCGGATGGGAGCGGATGGGAGCGGATGGGAGCGGATGGGAGCGGATGGCACAACCGCAGGGCTTCCGGGAGGCCTCAGTGAAGCGGACGCGGAACGGATGCAGCGGATGAAGAACGGACGCCGAACGGATAAAGCGGATGCACAGTGGATGCACAGCGGATAAAGCGGATGCACAGCGGAAGCCTAGCGGATGCACAGCGTAAGCGGAATGGATGCCGAGCGTTAATTGCGCATGCAGGGGGGAAGTATTACAAAAGCCCCCCAGATATAAAGGGAAGCAGCTCGAATGTGGCCAGCATTCCGAGGAAAGACCTGCTGCTGGACACTTTGAGTTCCTTGCCTGCCCTGCCAGCCTGCCTTCCAGCCAGCCTTGGTGCCTGCCTGCCTGCCTGCCTTCCTGCCAGGCTTTCTGCCAGCCTTCCTGCCAGCCTTGGTGCCTGCCAGCCTCCCTGCCAGCCAGCAACCCCACAACCATGGGGAGGAAGCGAAAGCCTCAGCAACCTGCCGCCATCCCTGGCAAGAGGGACAGGGCCAACCTCCCGCCCCCTGCCCCTGACTCTGCTTCTGCTGGGGCTTCTGCTGAAGCTTCTCCTGGTGGTGGTGCTTCTGCTGGTGCTTGGGCTTCTGCTGGTGCTTACTCTGTTGAAGCTGCTCCTGGTCCTGCTGGTCCTGCTCGACCTGCTCATGCTCCTGGACTTGCTCTTCCTGCTCGTGCTCCTGGTCTTGTTCGTCCTGCTCGTGCTCCTCGTCCTGCTCATGCTCCTGGACTTGCTGGCCCTGCTGGTGCTTACTCTACTGCTGCTGATCCTGGTCCTGCTGGTCCTGCTACTGCTGCTGATCCTGCTGCCGCTGCTGCTGCTGCTGCTGCTGCTGATCCTGCTGCTGCTGCTGCTGCTGATGATGATCCTGCTGCTGCTGCTGCTGATGATGATGATGCTGATTATAATCCTGCTGGTGAGCATGATGATGATGATGATGATGATGATGATGATGATGATACTGCTGCTGCTGCTGCTGGTGGTGGTGGTGTGGAGGAGCAGCCCCTACTACCTGGGAGCCCCTCTGATGAGGGCCCATCTGGTCCAGCCAAAGGGAGGAAGAGGCGTATGCGACAACGGGAGAGGAGGCAATACTATATTGAGGAGGCGCACGAGGATGAGGTGCTGGAGTGGCTGAGAGAGAACGACTATCTGTGGTGGAAGGGACACTGGCTGTACAGGGACACCAAGCGGAAGCAGGCTGCTTGGAGAGAGAGGGCAGAGAGTATGGGTTACACTTCGGAGGTGCTCCTCGGCTGGTGGAAGCTCATGCGCACCTGGTACGGGAAGCTGCACCTGAAGAAATCTGGCCAGGCCATTGTGAAGCTGACAGAAAGAGAGACCTACGTCATGGCCAGGTGCAGCTTCCTGGAGGGTGAGGTCCACCACCGAGGAGCACCAGCAGCCCCTCTCATGACCCTCTCTCTCCGGCAGCCTGCTGAGAGCCAGTCCTCTTCTGGCCAAGAATCAGTCCCTGTCTCCATGCAGGTATCTGTGGAGCGTGCCACGGTGGAGAACCCGCGGACAGGTGTGGTAAGCGTGGTGGAGTGCGTAGAGGACTCCCTGGTGCGGTGGGAGAAAGGAGACATTGAGTCCACCACACTCCTAGCCGCATCCACCACCACCCAGCTCCGCCTCCGCAGAAAGGCAGAGAGCCAGACAGCTGGAGGGCCAGAGCCACACTGTCCTGCTGGAGATCAGGGACACCATCCGCACCAGCATAGATCTCCTCTCTCAGCTGGTCAACACCGACTCCTCATCCTCCAACCGCAAGCCCTTCCTCACCTATGTCAACCAGAGCCTCAAGGAAATGGCGGATCCACAGTACCAGCTGGTGAAGGACCGGATCACCGAGCTGCTTCACAACCCTCCAGACCCAGAGGAACTTGCTCCCACCCAGTCCAGGTCTGCTCCTCCACCCCAGGTGATTTCCCTCCCATTCCAAGGCTTACCACAGACCATCACATACCAGGACTACGGCTACCAGGAGGTTCAGCAGCACAGGCAGCAGCCCTTCCCAGTCCAGGCACAGATTGGGCGACACCATTGCCACCTGTTTCACTGATGCCACCGATGCCACCCACAACAATGATGCCACCGACGACAGCGATGCCACCCACGCCAATGATGCCACCCACGCCAGTCCTCACCCAGCTGCAGAGCAGACAGCCCCACTACACTACTCCTTCCTCCACCCCACAGCCAAGCCCGGCCTCAGTACATCTGTCATCAGTACTGGGGCTGACACACCATGGCATGGAGGAAGGACCTCTCAGCATCATGGATCTGAGCCAGCTGTCCAAGAGCTTTCTCAACACACCGTCCCCTGTTGTCCTCTCGAGGCCAGGCACTCCAGCACCACCCACCACCACAGCACCTGGACCCTTCACCCCTGAGACTGGGCACACCTCCGAGTGACCAAGAAGAGTGCCAGAGACCGGGTAGCTGGCTACCTGTGGACTTTATTTGGACACTTGACTTGGGTCATTTTTTTTTTTTTTACAGCTTGTTGTTCAATAAAGTTTATCTTTGATTCACACACTTGCTTCATTTGTTTTTTTTTTTAAAGTCTTGGTGTAAACTTTTAGAATTGGCTTAAGCCTTTGCATGCTTGTGGGATGGGTTAAGATAGCAGTGGGGTGGGCAGGGACACCTGTGGAATGAGCAGGGATACCTTTGGGATGGCTAATAGCTGTGGGATAGATAAACCTCCAGTGCAAGCATAGTGGGACTGTGTGGTCTACCCTCCCAGATGCCACACCTATGGCCCTTTTTTATCAATAACAATGTAAGCATTGATCCACACATTTGAACACAAACACAACTCTTTATTAAACGCCTTGTTCATTGTAGGCCCACCCAACATACATGGCCCAATCTCATCCGTGTGATGAGACAGGCTGAAGGAAGCATCCATTAAGCATCTACAATCCTGTCTTGCCACTCCACCGCTCCAGCTGGGGAGTTGCACCAGTGTTTCAGGAGGTTGCGCTGCTTCTTCCCTTCCCATGAGGCTCTGTTGTGGCCTTGCACATCCTGAGTGTCGATTAGTTTTCGCCCTTGCCTCCATTCCCCTGGCTCCATGTCCCCATTGCCTTGTTGATAGTCCACGAGCCTGTCCTGCAACACTGGGTAGCGGGTGCGCATGAGATTGTGCAGGATGCAGCAAGCTTCCACGATCCTCCTCACGGTCTCTGGGCGATGCTGCATGGTGGTGAGAAGTACCTGGAACCTGTTGGCCAGGATGCCAAAGGCGTTCTCCACCACCCGCCTTGCCCTGGACAGCCTGGAGTTGAAGATCCTCTCTTCATGGGTCAGGAGTCTGGAAGTGTATGGCTTCATGAGGGAGGTTCTGAGGGAGAAGGTGTCATCCCCCATGATGAAATAGGGCACATCTTGCATGTCGTTGGGCAGTGGGTCTGGATCTGGGAAGCCCACGATGAGGTTGCCTTCCAGTCCCTCCTTGAGATGACTGGCGTTGTATACCTGGGCATCTGAACATGAGCCGTAGCCTGAAGCATCGATGTACATGAATTTGTAGTCAGCATCGACCATGGCGAAGAGGACGATGCTGAAGAAGCCCTTGTAGTTGAAATAAGTGCACGCCAACTTGGCTGGAGCTTTGCAGGCCACGTGCTTGCCATCAATGGCTCCAACGGTGTGGGGGAAGTTCCACCTCTGATACCACTGCTCTGCAACTTTCTTCCATCCTTCTTCAGTGGAGGGGCTCTGGAGGAGCTCTTCCAGGTATTCTTCGATGATGGCCTGCACCACTTCTCTGACCACAATGCTGGTAGTGTTGTGTGGCACCCTCCAGCCGTACTGCATGCTGCTGTAGGTGGTCCCTGAGGCCAGGTGGCGCAGAGTGAGTGCCACCTTGAGCCCAGGGTCCAGGCTGGGCCGGAAGTTGGTGTTTGCCTTGGTCAACCTGGGTGTCAGGCGCTGCACAACTTCATCAAACATGGCTGGAGGCATGCTCATGAAGTTTTGGAATGCCCGAGTGTCTTCGTTCCTGAGCTCCACCATCAGCTTGTTGTACAGTCCGTCCTCTGCTCTTCTGGCGAACCATCTTCATACCCAGACGCTTCTTGGCCGCCCCTTTTTCTTCCCGTAGTAGAGTTCACAGAGCCTGTAGATGGCTTCGCACTGTTGCAGAAGGATGGTGGCTGCCAAAAGGACTGTGTTATGATCCACGGTGGACATGACTAGATGCTGTGGAAGAGGAAGAGTCAGATGAAGGCTGCAGAGGTCTGCAGCAGGGCTGCTGGTCTGAAAGTGAGATCCAGATGTGTTGCTCCCCCTTTTTATAGGCAGTATAGGTGTCCCTTTGCATCCTCTAGGCATCCTCTAGGCATCCTCTAGACATCCTCAAGACATCCTTAATATCCGAGATAGGTCCCCTCTGCAAAGGTTTTTTCCATTTTAAATGCTTTGTTTCCGTGCTGCATCCGCTAGGCATCCGTTCTGCATCCGTTCCGCGTCCGTTCCGTTTCCTCCCTGCGTCCGAGCGGATGCGAGTTGTGCGGATGCGGAACAGATGCCTAGCGGATGCGTAGCGGATGCAGAACGGACGAATTGGATACATTTTCTGCGCAAAAGTTTTGGGCAGCCCAAAACTTTCGGAGTGGGTGTAACGTCAATAAACGGATGCTGGACGGATAGAGAGGAAACAAAACGTATGCAGTGAGTACATCGCGTTTTCGAATGGATGGCAAGGTTTTTTGTCCGTTTTACATCCTCTTTGCATCTGTTGGTTCAGTGTGACATGGACTTTAACTAGTGCAAAGCCAACAGATAACTAGAATATGCTTTAGAAATTGATTGGCAGAGTCACACTTCTTAAGAGATCAGGACTTCTGTAATTAGCCTGCTAAAAAAGGAACCAGAGATGAACAAAATCAACGATGGCATGTCAGCTTTAATCATCCTGGTTTGGGATTAATAAACTGACATTGCCTTTCTGTTAAAAGCACAGTTAGGGAATTAGAAAATTACCTGCATCAGCCAAAGTCTTCTCCCAGTGCTGGTTGCTTTGTCTTGTGAACTCTACAGGATAAACTGTTGCATTGGATTTCTTGGATGCTTAAACATTACCTGTGTAAGCACTTCACAAAGTCAATTATTAGGGTCAAAAGAAGTTTTTTCTATGTGCTGGGGAAAGATATGTATTTCCATTTAGCTGGTTTAATGTAGTAAAATGGGTAAAGGCTGTGAGTCAATGGACAGCTTAGTGCCTTCTCACTGTCGAAGACCAGAGAAAGGAAGACCAAAAGTTCTTGCTGGTTCATTTGACTCCCCTCATCTATTCCTCATTCTTTCAACCTAATCCATTTCCTTTCATACATTTAATAGAAAGCAAAAAGAGACTGATGGTAGCTGAAGCTTTTAAATAGACAGGTGTTCTTGTCAAATTCTGTGCAGAAGAACTGACACCTGTTAGCCTTGGCTGATTGTTCATTCTTCTTGAGGTGAATAGGCATTTTGGTCACATTAGAGGAAGGCAAAAAAAGCCACCCATAACTACATGTTAACATTATACATCGGCTTAGGATTTTGGTACTTTTTATTTTACTTGATTTATATTCTGTCCTTCTCAGCTAATATTCAACACAGGTAAGCAACTTCAAAAAAATGAAAGAAGAATATGAAATGTTAAGCAGTTTAAAATTAAGAAGGAAATGGTTGCTAAGACATTTAAAAATGAAATCCTCGTGAAAAAGATTTATCCTTACAGATTTTGTAAAACCTAAAAATGGGATTGCTTACTTGTCTGCAGATCTTAATAGTCATACAGAATAGAATAGAATAGAATAGAATAGAATAGAATAGAATGGAATGGAATGGAATGGAATGGAATGGAATGGAATGGAATGGAATGGAATGGAACGGAACGGAACGGAATGGAATGGAATGGAATGAAATGGAACGGAACGGAACAGAGTCAAGTCGAGTCGAGTCGAGTCGAGTCAAGTAGAGTAGAATTATTTATTGGCCAAGTGTGATTCGACACGCAAGTAATTTGTCTCCAGTGCATAAGCTGTGACTGTACACACATGAAACAATAAAGTGATCATAAATCATCGTTACAATCATTAATCATAAGATACAAACAAGTGATAAGATTACTGCCTCATAAGATGCCAGAATAAGATAGTAGGAAAGATGAGAAGAAGAGAAAAGATGAGAAATATTTCAGAAGAAATATTTCACAAGAAGAGTTCTCCGCTCCTCTACACATTGCAGAATACCTTATGGAACCAGAAATTCTAGACCTAGAATACCTAGAACTACGCCACCTTTGGTCTGATCTAAGTATAGTATATAAAATCATACATTGCAATGTCCTACCTGCAAATGAGTACTTCAGCTTCAATCATAACAATACAAGAGCACACAATAGATACAAACTCAAGGTTAACCGCACCAAACCTGATTGCAGGAAATACGACTTCAGCAACAGAGTGGTCAATGTCTGGAATACTCTACCTGACTCTGGTTTCTTCCCCAAACCTCAAAAACTTTAACCTCAGACTGTCTACTATTGACCTCACCCCTTTCCTAAGAGGTCTGTAGGGAGCATGCATAAGCGCACCAACGTGCCTGCCGTCCCTGTCCTATTGTTTCTTTTTATTTTGCTTATATGTATCCATTTCATTTATTCATAACTATGTTTATACTTATACCTGTTATCTTATAATTACTTGACAAAATAAATAAATAAAAATGAGAAATGAGAAGATGAGAAATATGAGAAAGATAATTGCAGGTTAATAATGAAAGACATAGTCCCTTACTATAGATAGGTGAGATATGAAAGCCTGTGAGGTGAGTTGGGCAAAGTCAACCTGCTGTTTTTTCCTGCCTAAAATGGGACTAGAACTCTGTTTCCCGGCTTCTAGGACAGCGCCTTAACTGCAACCTCTAACTTGCTTTGTTTTAAAATCATACATCACACAAAGTACAATTTTAGCTCAATTGCAAGTTTCTTCCTATGTTGTTCCTCCATGCTGGTTTAAAATAGCTATTTAATACGTGCGAATCAAATGGAATATGTGTCACATGACTATGAATTGTCATGTTATAATCAGAACACATTGTATGCACTTAAGCGTAGAATGTCAAAATGTGTTTCATTATATTTCTGCGCAAAACATAACAGCATAATAATGTGTTATTCCATACAACCTACAGCTGTGAATCTGATTGTTTCTAGATGTGATTGTCATGGTTGGAGCTTTCTAAGAAAAAGAATTAGAATGAATGAACTGTGGCAAAATAGAATATAGATGAATTTAGTGAGAAATTATTTTGCTGATATTTTAATGGAATCTTATTAAGGCAGCATTTCTCAACTTACAGGGAAAGCAGCCACATTAATAGGTTGAGGTCTGTATTTTTCTAGTCTTGACATAGTCTTCACTTTTAAGAAATACTCCAAATTAAACAGATGTTAAAGAACAATATGAACAAGAACTGTAAAGGAAAATTAGGCACAATCTTCCAATTAAGAGAATTAAAAGAAAAAAGCAGGAGAATTTTATCTATTTTAGGTTAAATCATTAAAAATGATTGCTGTACATTGGAAGGAATGAAAAAGTATTCATGTTTTGTTTGGAAATTTCCAAAGTCACGTAAGAATGGACCATATAGCAGATATTTAAAAATGAAAACATATGTGTATAAAGTATGAACTGTGCAGATATGTGAAGCTAAAGAGAGAACACATCCCATTTAGTAGGGATGTGCTAAATATGGGGAGAGGGGGTAAAAAAGTCAAGATGGCAGCCCGAACCATGTGATCAAGGTCCTTCCCTTTTCCAAACAGTGTTGCTACATGTCAAAAAAAAAAAAATGAATCAATCACATGGTTGTAGCTGCAATGTTGACTTTTTGATCCTTCCCTGAAGATGCTCCTCACATGTGGGCTGTAAAACATCCTTTGGCTATTGGAATTGCCCTCCTCCTGAATGATGAAGAAACAGCAATTTTCTGGGGTGTGTGTGTTAAGCAGAAAGTATTTCAGTATGTTTATCCTGGTTTACCTGCGATTTTTAAAACAAACCTGAATTGATGCTGTTTTCTCAGGATATACTTTGTGGGCTGTGATCTGAAAGGATGTTAGTGGACCTGCACATCAAAAGTTATTTTACTGCTGTATATAATGAAATAAATTTTTGAAACAGTTATAGCTGTCTAGCTCAACCCATAGTCCAGCAACAGCAGAAGCACAGCCGTAAAACTAATGTAAAACTCATATTCAGAATTTCTGAGAAAAGACCCTTTAGCATGCAGTCTGTGTCTGAAGTAACTAGAAAACTCTACCTGCAAATATTATATTGTTAATTAATAATAATAGTATAATGTAGAATATAGTGTATAGTAGAATATAGTAGAATAGAGCAGAATAAATATATTACATAATATAATAGCCAAATTGGTGCAATAGTTAAGGCACAAGATTAGAAACTATAAGACCCTGAACTCTAGTCTTCCATAGCCAGTCACCCAGCTGGCCTTAAAGAACAATCCCTTTCTCTCTCTAGGAGGGAGGCAATGGAAATCCACTTCTGAAAAACCTTGCCAAGAAAGGCAGACTCAAGCCAGTTTGGTATAGTTGGTTGAAGGCACCAAGCTAGAAATCAGGAGACTGAGTTCTAATAGAAATAGTTTACAGCCCTCTCTAAGTGGATTACAGAGAGAGCATCCTGCTGCCAACAATCTGGGTCCTCATTTTACTGACCTCAGAAGGATGGAAGGCTGAGTCAACCTTGAGCCAGTGGGACTTGAACTACCGACTTGAGCCAGTGGGACTTGAACTGGCAATTGGGAGTCTGCAGAATTACCCTGCAATACTGCTGCCCTAGCTCCTAATCCTTAGACACAAAATCACCTGGATAATCTTGAACCAGACAGTCTCTCTCAGCCTAGAAAGCAGGCAATGGCAAACCACTTTAAAAAAATCCGAGCAAGACAACTGCAGAGGTTAGTTTAATGACAATATAATAAGCATAGCATAGCATAGCAACTATTATTCCTTCTGGCTGTAGTTTATGAAAGTTTGAATCCAATAATATTTGGCTTTCCCACTATTATGTCCAAAATCCAGAAAGACCTAGCCCATTTCTAGCTTTGAGGACTTTATCTTTAAGATGCGAAAGAAAACATAACAAATTAAAAAGAGCAAAATATAATTAAACTCTTAAGGCAGTGTCTAAATTTGAGAAGGCACTTGGCACTTTTCTATTGAGTGTTGCTCGTCTTCTGTATTTTAGATTCTTTGATTTTGCACAATATGCTAAGCTGTGCATGTGTAACAGGGAAATAATATGCCATAAAAATTACAATGGCTTTTTTTGGTGGTTCAGATAGGAAACCTATCCCACAGAATACCAAGATAAAATTATAAGTGGGGGGGGATTAAACTGGTAGAAAGTATCTTCTACTGGGAAGATAAATGTCTAAAATTCACAATAATAGAATAGAATAACAGAGTTGGAAGGGACCTTGGAGGTCTTATAGTTCAACCCCTTGCTTAGGCAGAAAACCCTACACCATTTCAGAAAAAAAAAATGGTTTTCCAATTTCTTCTTTAAAACTTCCAGTGTTGGAGCATTTACAACCTTTGGAGGCAAGTTGTTCCACTGATTAATTGTTCTGTCAGGAAATTTCTCCTTAGTTGTAGGTTGCTTCTCTCCTTGATTAGTTTCCATCCATTCTCCTGCTCTGAGGTGTTCTGGAAAATTGCTTGACTCCCTCTTCTTTGTGTCAGCTCCTGAGATATTGAAACACTGCTATCATATTACCCCTAGTACTTCTTTTCATCAAATTAGACATACCCAATTCCAGTAACCATTCTTTATATCTTTTGATGAGTTCCTCGTCTATCCCTCATCCAAATCATTGATGAAGATATTGAAGAGCACTTGGCCTAAAACAGATCCTTGGGGTACCCCAGTGCATACTTCCCTCCACGTAGATGCAGTTCCATTGAGGACGACTAATAAATAGAAGAGTTTCATAAACCTGGAATAGAGGACTCTTGTGAACCTTACATTCATGTACTATAAATCAAAAGTTTCAGCTGAATTAGACTATGGGAAGGGTGCTCTTTAATATCTTTATATAATAATCAACCTAGCAAGACTTAAAATATATTTAGAATTGGAACAGTTATCATCCATGAAATGGCCTTTTCTTACTGGAGAGGTTAAAAAGGTTGTCATTATTTATGAGATGAGACCAGTAATAATCTACAACATGCAAAAAATAGTCTCCTTCAGACCTTGAATATAATTTTAACGAGGAGCCACAAATAATACAAGGCTGAGATAGCAAGTTACGCTCCTTATCAAATTCCATTCTGGAGTTCACACTTTTAGTTTTATGGAGAACCAGATTCTGCTTTCTCTCTTTCAAAGCTTAGGCTAAAATGCTACTTCCATAAATTCTTACAGGGATAACAGAAAAGATGACATCACAGACTGAACTTGACAAGAAAACTAGCAAATAGTAATGTAACCAGGATGCTTCAACAAAGATCCTTAGAGCAATCTGGATGGAGCTTCATAAGTGAGCATCCAAACTCCTATCATATTATGACATTTTAATGAAAAGGATGTTAAATGATTGTGACATGTTCCCTATTCAATGTGAAATAATGAAGTATCTTTCAAGGTGTCATGAAATCCAGATATGAGTCTATAAATAGATTTAGTGAGGTCAGATTTTCAAGTGGAATTATACATACTCAAGGTCTGGATAAAAATGTAACAAAGTAATGATAAAAATAATGAAAAATAATCAAAACATAAAAAATAATAACTGATGTAGCAAAATCCAGTGAAACTGAAAAAGATTTTTAAATGAGTTGGTTTTATCTTGAGATCACAAGAAATGTTTTAATACTGTATAGGACTATTGACTTGCTAAAACTGATGTTTCAATTACTTGGTCCTATTTCTTTTTAATTATCAATATTTATTTTTGTAATATATTAGATTTGTTCCAATGTATTAATTGACCTTTACTGACATAATGGAAAAACTGAATAATATCATTTTATGGATCAATAGTTTTAACTTGCTTCATTTTATATAATTTTTTTTTGTTTTCTTTTTATGATTTTTAAAATTCAAGTTTTAGAAAAAATTTTCCTCTTCTTTTTGTATTTTGGTACTTTGTATGTATGGGGATTTTACAATGAATTAAATAATTAATAGAAAATCTGAATAACATTGAATAACAATGTTATTGAATATTTCTTATTTGTTTTTTGTTATTTGTTATTGAATAACAAATATTTGTTATTGAATAACAAAAAAAGGAGAAAATGTTACAAGTGAAAGGTGAAGAAAGTGTCAGTCAACACTTTTTCTTTCCTGAATTTTGTGATTAGTCAATTTAAATCCTCAGCACTAATGTCTTTAAATGGTTCTTCAGTCATTTTTATCTCCTCCTGATACCATTATAAGTTGGTGTAAGATTGTCCAGGTTAGGAAATAAGCTCCACAAATTTCTTTGGAATTAGGTTATATTGTAAAGAGTAAAGGCTAGGTCACATCAGCCGAAGGATGCAAAATGTATGTAAAAAGGACACAGCGAACGAGCAAATTTTCCATCCATTGTTATCCGCTCTCAAAAGTGCCCCAAATTTGCATAAACAGAGCGGACAACAACGGAAAGGAATGGACGGGGAGAGGACGTAGCCAGGATGTAAAGCAGATGCTCCACGGAAGCCTAGCGGATGGAAGCGGATGGAAGCGGATGGAAGCGGATGATACATCTGCAGGGCTTCCATGGGAGAACAGAGAAGTGGACGTGCAGCGGAAGGAGCAGATGCAGAGCGGACACCTAGCGGATGCCTAGCGGATGCCTAGTGGATGCTTTTAATGCTGTTCACTAGGCATGCGGGGAGGATGCATTGCGTCAGCCCTGCAGATATAAAAGGAGGCAGCTCACAAGCAGGTCACCATTCAGAGGAAAGACCTGCTGCTAGACACATCTTCAGCCAACAACCATGGGGAAGAAGAGGAAGCCTGTGCCATCTGCTGCCAGCCCTGGCAAGAAGGTCAGGGCCACCATCCCACCCCCTGGCCCTGACTCTGCTTCTGCTGGGGCTTCTGCTGCTCGGGCTGACTCTTCTGGTGCTGGTGCTTCTGCTGGCGCTGCTCCTGGTGCTGGTGCTTCTGCTGGTGCTTACTCTGCTGGTGCTGCTCCTGGTGCTGGTGCTTCTGCTGGTGCTTCCTCTGCTGGTGCTGCTCCTGGTGCTGGTGCTTCTGCTGGTGCTGACTCTGCTGGTGCTGCTCCTGGTCCTGCTGGTGCTGCTGCTGCTCATGCTACTGCTGGTGCTGCTGGTGCTGCTGGTGCAGCTGGTGCTGCTGGTGCTGCTGCTGCTCATGCTACTGCTGGTGCTGCTGGTGCTGCTGGTGCAGCTGGTGCTGCTGGTGCTGCTGCTGCTCATGCTACTGCTGGTGCTGCTGGTGCTACTGGTGCTGCTAGTGCAGCAGCAGCTGCTGCTGCTGCTGCTGCTGGTGTGGTGGACCAGCCCCTAGAACCTCAAAACCTTAATGATGAGGGCCCAGAAGGCCCTGCCACAGGGAGAAAGAGGCATTCACAAGAAAAGGGTGAGAGGAGACAGTACTCCATTGCAGAGCAACATGAGGATGAGGTGCTCAAAGAGGGAGGAAGAACAAGTACCTCTGGTGGAAGAGGGAGGGAGAATGAGTACCTCTGGCAGAAGGGACACAGGCTCTTTTGAGACACCAAGTGGAAGCAGGCGGCTTGGAGAGAGAAGGCGGAGAGCCTGGGCTACACTTCGGAGGTGCTCCTCGGCTGGTGGAAGCACATGCACACCTGGTACGGGAAGCTGCATGTGAAGAAGTCTGGCCAGGCCGCGGTCAAGCTCACTGACCGGGAGACCTACATGATGGCCAAGTGCAGCTTCTTGGAGGGTGAGATCTGCCACTGAGGAGCAGCCCCTCTGTCTACCCTCACTCTCAGGCAGCCCACAGAGAACCAGTCCTCTTCTGAGCAAGAGTCAGCTCCTGTGTCCAGGCAGGTATCTGTGGAGCGCCCCATGACGGAGACCCCCCTGAGAGCTACACACCCCGTGGCCGAGCACATGGAGGACCCACTGATGCAATTGGAGCAAGAAGAAGCCGCTGCCACAAGAGATCAACCCACCCCCACCTCCAGCTCCACCTCCACAGAAAGCAGTCAGAGAGCCAGTCTGGAGGGACAGAGACACACTGTCCTCTTGGAGATCAGGTACACAATCAAGAGCAGCATAGATCTCCTCTCTCAGCTGGTACAGTCCAACATACCATCCTCTAACAGAAAGTCCTTCCTCACCTACGTCAACCAGACCCTCATGGAAAGGCCCAAATCCCAGTACCAGGTGATCAAGGAGAGGATCACAGGTCTTCTGCACCACCCTCCAGGCCCAGCTGAACCTGCTCTGACCCAGTCCAGGTCTGCTCCTCCACCCCAGGGGATATCAAAGCCCTTCCAAGGCTTTCCACAGGCCCTCACCTACCAAGGCTATGGCTACCAGGAGTTCCAGCAGCACAGGTAGCCCTTCCCAGTCCAGGCACAGGTTCCTTGCCTGCCACAGGTGCCACCAATGCCACCGATACCACCGATGCCACAGATGACATCGATGCCACCGATACTACCGATGCCACAGGTGCCACCGACGCCTCACCTTGTTCACCTGCAGACCAGACAGCCCCACTACACTCCTCCTTCCTCCACCACACAGCCAAGCCCGGCCTCAGAACATCTGTCATTGGTCTTGGGACTGACACCCCATGTCATGGAGGAAGGGGCTCTCAACATCACGGGACAGAGCCAGCTCTCTGAGAGCTTCCTCCACAAACCATCCCCTGTTGTCCTCTTGGGGCCAGGCACCCCAATGGCACCTCAGACCAGCACTCCAGCCACTGCCACCTCCACAGCACCTGGACCCTTCACCCCGAGACCATGGGCATGCCTCAGAGTGACTGAGAAAAGTGCCAGAGACTGGATTGCTACCTGTTGATTTTATCTTTGCTTGGGACACTTTTCTTGGGTCATTTTGCTTTTACAATTTGTTATTAATAAAGTTTATCTTTGCTTCACACACTTGGTTCAGTTCTTTTAGTCAATGAAGTCTTGGTGGAAACTTTTAGAAATGGTTCAAGCCTTTGCATGCTTGTGGGATGGGTTAAGATAGCAGTGGGATGGGCAGGGATACCTTTGGGATGGGTAATAGCTATGGGATGGGTAAGGATAGCAGTGGGATGGTCAGGGATACCTGTGGGATAGGTAGTAGCTGTGGGATAGGTAAGGATAGCATTGGGATAGATAAACCTCCAGTGCAAGCATAGTGGGACTGTATGGTCCACCCTCCCAGGTGCCACACATATGGCCCTTTATTATCAATAATAATGTAATCAATCATCCACACATTTCAAAATAAATTCACAACTCTTTATTAAATGCCATGTTCATTGTAGGGCCACTCAGCATACATGGCACAATCTCATCAGTGTGATGAGACAGGCTCAAGGAAGCAACCATTAAGCATCTACCATCCTGTCTTGCCACTCCACTGCTCCAGCTGGGGAGTAGCACCAGTGTTTCAGGAGGTTGCGCTGCTTCTTCCCTTCACGTGAAGCTCTGTTGGGGCCTTGCACATCCACAGTGTCTATCAGGTTTACTCCTTGCCTCCATTCCCCAGGCTCCTTGTCCCCATTGCCTTGTTGTTAAGCCTGGGTTCCCCAACCAGGGTTAGGGAGACAAGCTAAACAGAATGTGCAGCGTTAGTCAGATAGGCACACAGATAAATGAGTGAGCTAAGCTTGTATGTTTATTAACATACAGTAAAAATAACAGATACGCTTGTGCTATCAAGAATATAGTTTATTCCATTATAAGTTCATAGCATAGTCAAAATAACAGTCCAATAGTCATGTATCATTTAGTCAGTCCATTCAGGGATATTCAGTTAGCAAAGTCCATGTAGAATATCCTATGTCAGTTCACTTACAAATTAGTCCTTTGTTCTCTCTCCCGTTCGAGCAATGCAGTCTTGATTCCAAGCAGTAATCAGGGATCATCAAAGCCAGAGAGAGAGCAAGCTGTAGTCTTGCTTCTTTTAAAGTGCTTTCACAAC
>BLBF01000004.1:25400263-25426719 GCA_015471245.1 Laticauda colubrina | reverse complement strand
ATATATATATATATATATATATATATATATATATATATATAGAGAGAGAGAGAGAGAGAGAGAGAGAGAGAGAGAGAGAGAGAGAGAGAGAGATATGATATAGATCAAGGGTGGGATTCTTCTGGTTCTGACCAGTTCTATAGAACCCCTTGTTAACTTTCTAAGCAGTCTGGAGAACTGGTAGTTAGAAGCAATGTCCTTTTGTTTTTTTCCACCCTTGTTACATTCTTGACAGAACAACTAGACTTCCTTTCTTTGGAGCTTCTGGAGCTTGACTTTCTTAAAGGGGAAGGGTTGTTTTAAGATTTTTACACTGCTGTTGGGAGGAAATACTTCCCTGGACAATCAGCACTTTGAAGAAATAATTGAACAATGAAGCAGAGCTGTCAGAAAGAAGCTTTTAATGACAGGGAATCAAGATGAGTGACATTCAGCAAGGCTTCTTGGCTAGCTAGAAAGATTGACATTCAAACGTGAGTTTATATACCCTTTCTGAGTTTTGGTCTAAAACTGGTTTTTGGTGAAGGTTAATTCAGTGCTTGGTGATGTTTAATCCTGTGTTTATTGATGGGATAATGTTCCCTATTAAGCTTCAACAAGCAACAGCTACTGTTGTGATTTAATTATTTTTGTTGTGTTTGAATTTTTTCCTGCCTCATGGTTTCTTTCACTATCTGGGGAGGGGGTCTTCCTTCACTGCTTTAGTACTATCTGGCACTGTCTTTTTGGCGTATACTTCCAAGAGGCAGGATGCAAGTTTGGCACTGATTTTTTTTACTGCCTTTCTGGGGGGTATGTGACCTTTCCTTAAATCTGGATCTGGAAAACCCATGATGAGGTTGCGTTCCAGCCCCTCCTTGAGGTCACTGGCGTTGTATACCTGGCTATCTGAAGCTGACCCATTGCCTGAAGCATCGATGTACATGAACTTGTAGTCAGCATCGACCATGGCAAAGAGGATGATACTGAAGAAGCCCTTGTAGTTGTAATAATTGGACCCTGAGTTGGCTGGAGCTTTGCAGGCCACGTGCTTCCCATCTATGGCTCCAAAGGTGTGGGGAAAGTTCCACCTCTGATACCACTTTTCTGCAACTTTCCTCCAGCCTTCTTCAGTGGTGGGGAAATGGAGGAGCTCCTCCAGGTATTCTTTGATGATGGCCTGCACCACTTCTCTGACCACAATGCTGATGGTGTTGTGTGGCACCCTCCATGCATACTGCATGTTTCTGTATGTGGTTCCAGAGGCCAGGTGCCACAGAGTCAGTGCCACCTTCAGTCCAGGGTCCAGGTTGGGATGGAAGTTGGTGCTCGGCTTGGTCAACCTGGGTCTCAGATGCTCTACAATTTCGTCAAACATGGCTGGTGGCATCCTCATGAAGTGCTGGAATGCACAAGTGTCTTCATTCTTCAGCTCCACCATCAGCTTGTCATACAGTCCAAACTCCATTCTTCTCCCAATCCATCCTCAGACCCACACAGTTCTTGAATGTCTCCTTCTGCTCCTTGTGTAGGAAAGGTGAAACAGTCTGAACAGGGCTTGGTTCTGGTGTTGAATGATCGCAGCTACCATAAGGACTGTGTGATGATCCATGGTGGAGAACAATGGATGATGTGGAAGAGCAAGACCAAGGGTGAAGAGGTCTGTACACCACAGCTGCTGGACTCATACTGAGATCCAGGTGATTTCCTCCCCCTTTTTATAGGAAATATCGGTTGTCCGCTTGGTGTCCTTCCACATACTCTAGACATCCTCCAGACATCCTAAATATCTGAGATACATGCCATATACAAACGTTTTGTCCGTTTTAATTCTTTATATACAAGATGCATATGATTACATCCTTTCTATTTCCATGGTATTAACGCTGTGTGGACATTCCATGTATCTTTTGTTTCCTCCCTCTTTTCATTTTCAGCTGCAGCAGATGTGAGTTGAGGGGATGCCCAGAGGATGCAGAGAGGATACAGCGGACATTTAACGGATGATTACAGACATAGAACGTTTGTTGCCCGTATATGTCGCAGATGTACATCGTACATGGTGGAAAGTTCATCCGTTCACAAAGTTTTGTGCAGCTCAAAACTTCTTGCACAGATGAAATCTCAATGGAAGGATGCTCGACGGATAGAGCGTATGAAACACGTATGCAATGAGTACACAACGGATGCATCGTGTTTTCCAACGGATGGCAAGTTTTTTTGTCCATTTTACATCCTCTTTGCATCCGTTGATGCAGTGGGACATGGGCTTTAACTCCTGCAGATGATAGATCCAAGATGTCAGATTTTGTGAGTATGGATTTTCTTCGGACCCATGCTCCTTTGACACTACAGGAAACTTTACCTCAGAAAGTTTTTGATTGTACACAGATGCACTTGGAACAGACAGCACTTCTAAGAAGTGTCAAAATGCTATTTCTCTATAGTATGCAGGGGAAGAGGCTTCAGATGTTGAATAAATTCTTTGAAGTTTAGGATTTATTGCACTCCCCACTTGAAATGCTGTGTTTGAACCCTTCATTATTTATTTCTTT
Source organism: Laticauda colubrina (assembly GCA_015471245.1). Taxonomy (NCBI): domain Eukaryota; kingdom Metazoa; phylum Chordata; class Lepidosauria; order Squamata; family Elapidae; genus Laticauda; species Laticauda colubrina. The sequence continues at coordinate 25,424,185 of BLBF01000004.1, read as the reverse complement.
AGTGAATTTATGTAGCTGCCCAACTAAAACAAACAAAATGTTAAAATGTTATGACATTTATGTAGTTACTTACAAGCCCATCTAAATTATATTAAAGTAACCAAAATATCTTTACTATCCCCAAGGCATGTCACAACTTTTGAGCACCTCTAATGTTTGGAAATTGAAAGCTGAAAAATTTGACCTGCCCTACATGCCCATCTCACATTTATGACTCTGGATGGCCTGCAATTGAAATATAAACAAGAATCAAAAAATAAAACAGCGCCACAGACAATATTAAGCCTTAAAAAGAGTTAAATGATAAAAAGCCATATAGTACTATCACCAGGAAAGCACAGTCATTCAGTAACCAGACAGTTACTTCAAGGGCTCTGCACCTGCATTCCCAGGCCAGTTTGCAAAACCAGCTCTTGTGGCCTTTCTGTTATTTATTACTATTATTTCAGAATTGTAGACATACTTTTGAGAGTTTGGCTTATGTTAATGATTCATGTGGGAGATTTAGGGTACTAGATAGTCATATAAAGGGAAAACATTTAAGGGACCTTACTTTGAAAAATCAAAACCCTGTTGATATACGTTGTGCAGCATAACTAACTAAAGCACAACTACAGGCCATGGCAGTTACTTCATAACTTGTATACAGTATACAAGTCATGAAGTATGCAAAAAAGGGATATCATAAAGCCTCAGTATGTGTGTCTAAAACTGAATTTAACATCTAAAGGGAAATAAAACTTGTGTTCTTTTGATGGAACAGTGCATCAGCCTTGGTGTTGTCCTTCATTTGTAAAGACTTATGGCATAAGAAATTATTTTGTTAAAATGTATAAGGTAAAGGTTCCCCTCACACATACTTGTGAATCGTTTCTGGCTCTAGGGAGTGGTGCTCATCTCCATTACAAAGCTGAAGAGCCAGTGCTGTCCGAAGACATCTCCATGGTCATGTGGCCGGCATCAGTAAATGCCAAAGGCATGGAATGCTGTTACCTTCCTACCAAAGTGGTCCCTATTTTTCGACTTGCATTTTTACATGCTTTCGAATTGCTAAGCTGGCAGAAGCTGGGACAAGTAATGGGAGCTCACTCTGTTACGTAGAGCTAGGGATTCGAACTACTGACCTTTCTGATCAACAAGCCTAGCGTCTTAGCCAGTGAGGCACCAGTGAAACCTCAGATTTCAACTGTGTGTAAAGAACAAAAGAAACACCACGTTCATGACTGAGTTTATTATTTGCAGAATCAGTGCAACTAGTCACGCTGTAGGACAATTGTGCTGATGTGATTAAAAAATACCAGGGGTGAAATTTAAATTGGAGATTGGGACAGAGATAAATGTCCTGTTATTAATAAAATGTTTTGTGAACTTCCATGCAGGAACATATTAACTAAGAGTACTGTCTTATTACGATGGAAGAACCCCTATTCACTTCTCAGGAATCATTCTTTCAGAATCTCAGGTTGCAAAAGAAAAAGCAAAATTGTTGTTTCATGTAACAGATTATTCATCAGTTCTAATATTGAGATGTGCAGCCTGAAAACTTTTATATTTTGTTCAGCAGATTGATACAAAGAATGTAACCAAACCATCAACATCAATTAATTGTTATATATTTTGATAAAAGCAAAATAATGGTCTTGGGTGAACTTGAAGGGTCTCACCATGTTCACATTGATCTGACAGTTATTCCTCTTATACATAATTGTAGAAAGTTTCCATTTGTTATACTGGACAGAATAAAATACACTATCTTGCATGATAAAAGTGGGAATAATATCGAGAGTCATAGGATCCACAGATTGGGATAATATCATGTTTGGATTCACATGATCTGTTGTATTCACATGATCTAAATAATGTCTGTAGACAAAATTATGCCATTTCTACAAGGTTGGGGTCATTTGGCAGGAATGATGATATTTATTCTTGATAAGAAGGATGGATACTGATAGGTAAAATTAGATGAAGAGACTTCATGGTTATTCATATTAATACCCCCTTGGGGAAGGTTTTGTTTCCATCATCTTCCATTTGAGCTAAAGCCCATGTCACACTGCACCAACGGATGGAAAGAGGATGTAAAACGGAGAGAAACACTTGCCATCCATTGGTTAAGGTGATTCATCCGTTCTGTACTCACTGCTTCCGTTTTTCATCCTCTCTATCCGTCCAGCATCCGTCGACTGAGGTTCCATCCGCTCAAAAAGTTTTGAGCTGCTCAAAACTTTTTGAGTGGAAAATGTATCCAACGTGTCCATTCTGCATCCGCAACGCATACGGGGAACATCCGTTCTACATCTGTCGTCATCTGTTACGCATCCGCTATATCTGCTAGGCATCCGCTGTGCATCTACGCAATTCAAATCCACTCCAGCGGAAAATGGGCACAGGAAGGAAGTGAAACGGACACGGAATGGACGCGCAGCGTCAGTAGCACAGACGGAGAAAGGATGAAAGAGGATGCAGCTCGCATACAAAGCATTTAAAATGGAAAAAACCTTCACAGAGGGGACCTATCTTATATATTTAGGATGTCTGCAGGATGCCTAGAGGATGCAAAAGGACACCTAGTGGAAAACCTATATTTCCTATAAAAAGGGGGAGGAACTCACCTGGATCTCACTTTCAGTCCAGCAGCCCTGCTGTGCAGCCTTCATCTGGATCTTGCTCTTCCACAGCATCTAGTCATCTCCACCATGGATCGTCACACAGTCCTTTTGGAAGCCACTATCGTTCTGAAACAGTGCAAAGCCATCTACAGGCTCTTTCAACTGTTCTACGGGAAGATAAGGAGGCGGCCAAGAAGTGTCTGGGTCCGAAGATGGATTGGGAGAAGAGCAGAGTACGGACTGTACAACAAGCTGATGGTGGAGCTGAGGAACGAAGACCCTCGTGCATTCCAGAACTACATGAGAATGCCTCCAGCCATGTTTGATGAAGTTGTGGAGCGGCTGAGACCCAGGTTGACCAAGGCAAACACCAACTTCCAGGCCAGCCTGGACCCTGGGCTCAAGGTGGCACTGACTCTGCGCCACCTGGCCTCAGGGACCACCACCTACAGGAGCATGCAGTACAGCTGGAGGGTGCCACGCGACACCATCAGCATTGTGGTCAGATAAGTGGTGCAGGATATCATTGAAGAATACCTGGAGGAGCTCCTCCAGTGCCCCTCAACTGAAGAAGGCTGGAGGAAAGTTGCAGAGCAGTGGTATCAGAAGTGGAACTTCCCCCACACCGTTGGAGCCATAGATGGCAAGTACGTGGCCTGCAAAGCTCCAGCCAAGTCAGGGTCCACTTATTTTAACTACAAGGGCTTCTTCAGCATCATCCTCTTCACCATGGTTGATGCTGACTACAAGTTCATGTACATCGATGCTTCAGGCAATGGGTCAGCTTCAGATGCCCAGGTGTACAATGCCAGTGACCTCAAGGAGGGGCTGGAATGCAACCTCATCATGGGTTTTCCAGATCCAGACCCTCTGCCCAACGACACACAAGATGTGCCCTACTTCATCGTGGGGGATGACGCCTTCTCCCTCACAACCTACCTCATGAAGCCCTACACTTCCCGACTCCTCACCTGTGAAGAGAGGATCTTCAACTACAAGCTGTCCAGGGCAAGGCGGGTGGTGGAGAACACCTTTGGCATCCTGGCCAACAGGTTCCAGGTACTTCTCACCACCATACAGCATTGCCCAGAGACCATGAGGAGCATTGTGGAAGCTTGCTGCATCCTGCACAATCTCATGCGCACCCGTTACCCAGTCTTGCAGAACAGGCTCGTGGACCTCCAGCAAGGCAATGGGGACATGGAGCCTGGGGAATGGAGGCAAGGGCGAAACCTGATAGACGCTCAGGATGTGCAAGGCCCCAACGGAGCTACACGTGAAGGGAAGAAGCAGCGCAACCTCCTGAGACACTGGTGCAACTCTCCAGCTGGAGCAGTGGAGTGGCAAGACAGGATGATAGATGATTAATGGATGCTTCCTTCAGCCTGTCTCATCACACTGATGTGATTGGGCCATGTATGTTGGGTGGGCCTACAATGAACAGGGCATTTAATAAAGAGTTGTGTTTATGTTGACATGTGTGGATGATTGATTACATTATTATTGATAATAAAGGGCCATATGTGTGGCACCTGGGAGGGTGGACCATACAGTCCCACTATGCTTGCACTGGAGGTTTATCTATCCCACAGCTATTACCCATCCCAAAGGTATCCCGGCCCACCCCACTGCTATTACCCATCCCACAGGTATCCCTGCCCATCCCACAGCTATTACTCATCCCAAAGGTATCCCTGCCCATTCCACAGGTATCCCTGTCCATCCCACTGCTATCTTAACCCATCCCACAGGTATTACCCATCCCACAGGTATCCCTGCCTATCCCACAGCTATCCTTACCCATCCCACAAGCATGCAAAGGCTTAAACCATTTCTAAAAGTTTCCACCAAGACTTTATTTAATAAAATAAATGAAGCAAGTGTGTGAAGCAAAGATAATCTTCATTAATAACAAGCTGTAAAAGAAAAATGACCCAAGTCAAGTGTCGAAAGCAAAAATAAAGTCAACAGGTAGCCACCCAGTCTCTGGCACTCTTCTTGGTCACTCTGTGACTCAGGGGTGAAGGGTCCAGGTGCTGTGGAGGTGGCTGCTGCTGGAGTGCTCGTCTGAGGCACCACTGGGGTGCCTGGCCCCGAGAGGACAACAGGGGACAGTGTGTTGAGGAAGCTCTAAGACAGCTGGCTCAGCCCCATGATGTTGAGAGCCCCTTTCTCCATGCCATGGGGTGTCAGCCCCAATACCGATGACAGATGTACTGAATCTGGGCTTGGCTGTGGGGTGGAAGAAGGAGCAGTGTAGTGGGGCTGTCTGGTCTGCAGCTGGGTGAGGACTGGTGTGGGTGGCATCTGTGGCATGGGTGGCATTTGTGGCATGGCTGGCATTGGTGATGTCGGTGGCTTCGGTGGCATCAGTGGCACCGGTGGCATACAATGTACCTGTGCATGGACTGGGAAGGGCTGCCTATGCTGCTGGACCTCCTGGTAGCCATAGCCTTGGTAGGGGAGGGCCTGTGGAAAGCCTTGGAAGAGCAGTGACATCACCTGGGGTGGAGGAGCAGACCTGGACTGGGTGGGAGCAGGTTCATCTTGGTCTGGAGGGTTGTGAAGAAGATCGGTGATCCTGTCCTTCACCACCTGGTACTGTGTTTCTGACATGTTCATGAGGGTCTGGTTGACGTAGGTGAGGAATGGCTTGCAGTTGGAGGATGGGGCATCGGTGTTTACCAGCTGAGAGAGGAGATCTACACTGCTCCTTATGGTGTCTCTTATCTCCAATAGGACAGTGTGGCTCTGCCCCTCTGGTCTGCCTCTCTGTCTGCTTTCTGTGGAGGTGGAGCTGGGGGTGGATGTGGGTTGTTCTCTGGTGGAAGTGCCCTCTCCTTGCTTCCACTGTGTCAGGGGGTCCTCCACATGCTCCGCCACGGGGAGTGCAGCTGTCGAGGGGTTCTCCATCGTGGCACGCTCCACAGATACCTGCCTAGACAGAGGAGCTAACTCTTGGCCAGAAGAGGACTGGCTCTCAGCAGGCTGCCTGAGAGAGAGGGTTGTGAGAGGGGCTGCTCCTCGGTGGCAGATCTAACCCTCCAAGAAGCTTTACTTGGCCATCACGTAGGTCTCTCGGTCCGTCAGCTTCACCGTGGCCTGGCCAGATTTCTTGAGTTGCAGCTTCCCATACCAGGTGTGCATGTGCTTCCACCAGCCGAGGAGCACCTCCAAAGTGTAGCCCAGGCTCTCCGCCTTCTCTCTCCAAGCAGCCTGCTTCCTCTTGGTGTCTTGATAGATCCTGTTTCCCTTCCGCCAAAGATATTCATTCTCCCTCAGCCACTCCAGCACCTCCTCCTCATGTTCTTCATCTATGGTGTATTGCCTCCTCTCCTGTTCACGCGTCTGCCTCTTCCTCCCTTTGGCAGGGCCATATGGGCCCTCATCAAAAGGGCTTCGAGGTTGTAGGGGCTGCTCCTCCACACCACCACCACCAGCAGCAGCAACAACAGTAGCAGCAAAAGCAGGACCAGTAGGACCAGCAGCACCAGCAGCACCAGCAGCACCAGCAGCACCAGCAGCACCAGCAGGACCAGGAGCACCAGCAGGACCAGGAGTAATGCCAGCAGAGTAAGCACCAGCAGAAGCCCCAGCACCAGGAGCAGTGCCAGCAGAGTAAGCACCAGCAGAAGCACCAGGAGCAGTGCCAGCAGAGTAAGCACCAGCAGAAGCACCACTACCAGAAGCAGCATCAGCAGAAGCACCACCTCCAGAAGCAGCATCAGCAGAAGCCCCAGAACCAGAAGAGCGAGCCCCGGCAGCAGAAGCCCCAGCAGAAGCAGAGTCAGGGCCAGGGGGTGGGAGGGTGGCCCTGTCCCTCTTGCCAGGGCTGGCAGCAGATGGCAGAGGCTTCCGTTTCTTCCCCATGGTTGTTGGGTTGCTGGCTGGCTGGCTGGCAAGCTGTGTCTGGAAGCAGGTCTTTCCTCTGAATGGTGACCTGCTTGCGAGCTGCTTCCCTTTATATCCGTGGGTATGACGCAATGCATCCTGCCCGCATGCGCAGTGAACATTAGGCATCCGCTAGGCTTCCGCTAGGCTTCCGCTAGGCTTCCGCTAGGCTTCCGCTAGGCTCCCGCTCTGCATCCGCTTCATCCGCTCTGCATCCGCTCTTTCCATTCCGCATCCGCTTTGCTGTGCTCCCCCGGAAGCCTTGCGGATGTGCCATCCGCTTCCATCCGCTTCCATCCGCTTCCATCCGCTTCCATCCGCTAGGCTTCCATGGAGCATCCGCTTTCCATCTGCCCTACGTCCTCCCCCTGTCTGTTCCTTTCCATGTTGTCCGCTCTGGCTATGCAAATTCGGGGCACTTTTGAGAGCGGATTACAATGGATGGAAAATTTTGCTCGTCCGCTGTGTCTTTTTTACAAATGTTTTGCATCTATCGGCCAGTGTGACAGGCCCTTAAAGTCTTCTAGTGAAGTATTTCTTTTTTTTTTTTTAAAGTTTTTATTAATTTTCTACAAACAAACAAACATACAAAACATTAAAAACATCTACTCTCATATATACTTCCGGTGTATCGGTTGGTTCATCAGTTTTGTGCATTCATTTTATAGTGTCAATTACAATTATATTGCATAACCACTCATATTGTCAATCCATATTCTAATATTACTAAAGAAAAAAATAAAAAAAAAATTTTTTTCTGACTATACTTTTAATCATTCATGCTTTGCGAGATAACAATACTTCAAACAATTTGTCGTATAATCATAACAAATCAATCCTAAAAAACTCTTCATATATATAATATTAATGCTCTATTATTGTATTTTATCATCTAACCATTGATAAAAAAAACCCCAAATTGCATAAAATTGTTTATCTTCTTGTTCTCTAATTTCAAATGTCAATCTACTCATCTCAGCACATTCCAATATTTTCTTAATAATTTCTTCCTGCAATGGTATTTTCTCATTCTTCCAGTTTTTAGCAAATACAATCCTAGCCGCCGTTAATACATTTACAATCAAATATTTCAAGTCTTTATTATATATATCAGGTAAAATTCCCAATAAAAAGATCTCTGGCTTCAAGTCTATGTGTTTCTTTGTCATTTTTTCCAACCACATGTGAATTTTAGTCCAATATTTTCTAGCATTCTCACAAGTCCACCACATATGATAGTATGAGCCAGGTATCTGATGACATTTCCAACATTTTTCAGATTTATTCTTGAACATTCTTGCTATTCTTGTCGGGGGAAGGTGCCACCTGTAAAACATCTTATACAAGTTTTCTTTATATGCTATTGACATTGTCATTTTATAATTTTGAGACCACAATTTTTGCCATTGCTCTAAATCAATTCCATATCCAAAATTCTTCCCCCATGCAATCATAGTTTCTTTAACTTGTTCTTCCTCTAGCTTAATTCCCAATAAATAACCATATAACTTTTTAATCACTTTCTCATCAGTACCCATCAATATCTTATCTAAATCAGTCTGTTTATCATAGAATCCTTCCGTTTTAAAATCTTCAAGATATCTTGAGTGTATTTGCGCATATGAAAACCAATTCATCCTTATACCTTGTTCCTCTAAATTTTGGATCGTTTTAAGTCCACCCTTTTCATCCAACAGTTCCCCATATCTAACTGTTTGTTCCTTTTTATAGATCATAGGATAGGAAAATGCTTCAATAGTCGATAACCAAATTGGAATTTTCAAATAACATTGTTTTTTTATCTTCTCCCAATTTAACCACAAAGACTCCCGTATATAATGTCTTCTGAAATACCCCTGTGTTTTAGTTCCCTTGTACCATAAAAAAGCATGCCAGCCCAACAGTAAATCATGTCCTTCTAATGTCAACAATCTATGTTTTCTTAATGTTATCCATTCTTTGACCCACATCAAACTTGCAGCTTGATAATACAATTCCCAATTAGGCAGGCCAAAACCTCCTCTATTTCTAGCATCTTGCAAAAGTTTTAACTTTATTCTCGCTTTTTTACCTTGCCATATAAACTTCAACATAGTTTTATTTAAATCTTCAAAATAGTTTTTTCCAAGTCTAATTGGTATTGTTTGAAAGAGAAATAAAATTCTAGGTAAAATATTCATCTTAATTGTTGAAATTCTCCCTATTAATGACAATTGTAAATTTTCCCATTTCTTCAAATCTGTAATTATCTGTTGTTTAAGTTTAATATAATTATTCTCTTTTAATGTGCTACATCTTGCTGTCAAATATATCCCCAGATACTTAACCTTGTTTGTAATTTGAATTTTCAAAAGATCTGTCAGTTCTTCTCTTTGTCTCAACAACATATTTTTTGTCAAAATCTTTGTTTTATCTTTATTTATTTTCAAGCCAGCCATCTCACCATATGTCTCTACCTTTTCCAATAATTTTGGAGCGGTTTCTAACGGGTCTTCCAGAATAAAAGCTAAATCATCAGCAAAAGCTTGTAGTTTAAATTCTTCCTTTTTAATTTTCATTCCTTTTATATTTTTGTCATCTCTAATATTTCTATTCAACACTTCCAAAGTTAATACGAATAACAAAGGAGATAGGGGACATCCTTGTCTTGTACCTCTTCTTATATTAATAAGATCTGTAAATTCTCCCTCCATCATTACCTTTGCTGTCTGTTTATTATATATGGCTTCTATTGCTTGAATAAATTTTCTGGCAAAGCCCATCTGTTCCAATAATAATAACATAAATCTCCAGTTCACGTTGTCAAATGCTTTTTGAGCATCTAGGAATATCAAAGCCATTTGTTTTTCAGGATGAGCCTCATAATATTCCAAGGTATCCAAAATTACTCTCATGTTGTCTCTAATTTGTCTCTTTGGTAGAAATCCATTTTGATCTGGATGGATAAAATTATTTAAATATTTTTTCAGTCTTTCTGCTAAGATTGAAGCAAAGATTTTATAATCTGCATTCAATAAGGAAATAGGTCTATAGTTCTTAATTTGCAACGGGTCAGCCTCTTCCTTTAAAATAAGTGTAATATAAGCCTCTGACCATGTTTTGGGTGTCATCTTTTTTAACATAACTTCATTCATAATTTCTAACAATGGAGTGTTCAATGATTCTTGAAATTTTTTATAGAATTCTGCCGGAAGTCCATCTGGACCTGGTGTTTTCCCATTATTTTGTCTTTTAAATGCTTCATTTAATTCCATCATTGTTATATTGCTTTCTAACATTTCTTCAGTCTCTTTAGGTATCTTCGGTAAGTTAGCATTCTGTAAATACTGTTTAATTTTTTTCTCATCAATATTCTCTTGTTTATATAGTTGTCCATAATAATCTCGAATAATTTCCTTTTTCTCCTTATTACCACAACAAACTTGACCTTGATCATTTATTAGTTTCAATATTTTTCTTGATTCCTTCTCCTTTCTCAGTTTATATGCTAACCATCTACCTGGTTTATTTGCATCTTCAAAATAATTCTGTTTAGAATTTCTAATTTTCTGTGCCAGTTCTTCTTTCTCTATTAATTCCATTTTATGCTTAATTACATCCAGTTTCAATTTAATATCTTTTTTCTGTGGTATTTTCTGTAATTCTTTTTCAAGTCTTATATATTCATCTTCCAAGGCCTTAGAGGTTTGTCTTTTCCTAATATTCTTTTTTCTTGTATAGTCTATTATCAAACCTCTTACATATGCCTTCATTGTATCCCAAACATTCTGTATTGAGGTATCTTCTTTTTTATTTTCTTTAAAAAAAAAGACTAATTCCTTCTCCATCCATTGTATAAAATCTTTCTCCTTTAAAATGGTATTGTTTAATGTCCATCTCGATCTTTTTTTTTGTCCCTTCCATTTAATTGTCATTGGACTATGATCTGCCCAAGTACTTATTTCAATATTTGTTTCTTGAATAGTAGATATTAATTCTGTTGAGATCCAAATCATATCTAACCTGGACCATGATAAATGTCTATTAGAATAAAAAGTATATTGTTTAGTTTTAACATTTCTTTCCCTCCAAATTTCTTTTAAGGTTAATTCATCTGTCATTTTAAAAAAAGATTTAGGGAGAATCTTTCTATTTTGTTTTGTTGTTATTGTTATATAGTCCAATTTATTGTCCACAATTCCATTAAAGTCTCCCATCATGATTATGTTAACATAGTCCAGTCTAATTGTTTCCATATGTAATTTTTTATAAAACTCTTCTTGTTTATCATTCGGAGCATAAATTGCAATCAAGAGTATTTTTTTATTATTATCCATTATTTCCACCATTAATACTCTTCCATCTTCATCCGTGTAGATCAGTTTTGCTGGAATATCTTCTTTAATATAGAGAACCACTCCTCTTTTCTTATATTGAATCAAAGAAGTAAATATTTTCCCTAATTTTGGCTGTACTAACAAATGCTCATGTTGCTTTTTAATATGAACTTCTTGTAAGCAAATTATATCAAATTTTAATTTCTCTAATTTGTGAAAAGTTTTCCTTCTTTTAACAGCTGAGTTAAGTCCATTTATATTCATTGTAATCAGTTTTTTTTCTTCCATGATTATGCTTTATATTTAGGTCTAACAACTCTCGTAGCTCTCACTTCACGTTGTTCTTTACTGTCTACCTGTCCACCTACAACTCCTTTCTCTTTTTCAGTCTCCAGTTGTTCCTCCAGAAGCTCAATTAATGAGATCTCTTTCTCTGCCTCCTCTTTTTTTCTTCCAAAAAATTCTGCATAAAAAAATTCTGCTTTTTCAATCGAGTCAATTCTATGTCTCTGCTCTTGCCACGTAAAAATTAGTCCTTCTGGTATCAGCCATCTGTAGTTCACTTCATTTTCCAGTAGCATTTTGGTCAAAAATCGATATTTTCTTCTCATCTCTCTCACTCTTCTAGGTATTTGTTTTAAAACTACAATCTCTTTGCTTTTATATTTCAATACTTTTTCTCTTGCCACTTGTAGTATTTGTGTTCTGATGGATTTTTTAGTAAATCTAATATGTACTTCCTTTGGTAGTTTATTTCTCATCGCATATCTTGTATAAACTCGGTATATCTCATCTACTCCGTCCATCATTTTTTCCTCAGTAATTTCCAGAAGATCTGCCAATATTTCTATCATTATCACAGCCAAGTTTTCTCCTTTTTCCTCTTCTATATTTTGAAATCTAAGATAAAATTCTGATCTTTCCATCTCCCACCTCAACATCCCATTTTTTTCTTGTTCTATCACTGTTAATCTAGTGTCAATATTTCCAATCTTCTCCTCTCTTTGTTTTCCTTCTTCCTCAATTTTTTGGAATCTCTCCTCATATTTTCCCATCATTTGTTTAAAATTTTCATCAGATTTCTCTATTTTTTTGTCCATGGTATCTATTTTTATCTTAATATCTTGAATTCCTTGCATAATCATCTGTAAATTTACTTTTTCTTGTTCCTTATCTTGCTTCAACATTGTCTGAATTGAAAGTTGTCCTTCAAGTGGTGGGGAAGCAGAGGTAGAAGCAAAAACGCCGAATGATTTTGGCTTCCTGCTCATTTTAATATTTCCAAGTCTTCAAGCTCTCTTTGACTTTAAATCCAGCTGGTATAGTAACCAAATATAGTCCAAAAAATCAAAAAGAAAAAGAAAAAATCCAATATTAAAAAGCCCAAAGCCAAAAAAGAAAAAAGAAAAAAGGAAAAAGAAAGGTCTTCAGGTTCTTCTAGACCCTAATCCAATTAAAATAGATGGAAGAAGCAAAGAAGGAGAAGAAAAAAGAAAAAACTCTGAGGCTTTCCCTTTGAAATAAAAAGCAAAAATGCTAGAGTTAAAATTAACCAAAAAGGCTGGCGAGTAGGTGTTTCAAAAGTATATATATATATATATATATATATATATATATACACTGTACACTGCACTTTATTTCTTTATCCAAGGCTCTTATTATGACTGTCTTCTCCAGCAGCTTCAAAGCCAAACCTCAAATGTTGAGATATTGATAAGAGTCCAAGAGAGCACCTGTAATAATATTTTACTGTATTCTCCCTCTATCTTATCACATTAAAATGTCCTTGAAAAGAAGTGCTTTTCTCCCCAATTCAAATAAAATATTTTCAAGCCTCTAGTTGGCAGTGTTACAGCATCTCTAAATACTCTTTCCCCCCCCAGCCAGAAGAAAAAATGTTTATAAAAAACTCAAACAAAAGAAAAAGATAGTCAAAGGGAGCCTCTATCCTAAAAAGAAAGTTAAAAAGATAAAAAATAAAAATCAAGTGAAAAATAAAAATATATGTAAGAGAAAATTCAATCCGGTTACCTACAAAGTCACCTTAAAGTCCTCAAAAAAAATAAGAAAAAAATAATAATCCAAGTCTCAATTTGACATCACTTAAACGCCGCTCAACCCAGGTTCAGTCAAAAGAAAAATAAAGCCACAGATTTCTTCTTTGTTCAGGATGTCCTTTCAAGTCTTAATCAATTTATAATGCAAAAGAATTTCTCACCCAACCGATACACGCTCATTTAAATCCCTTTCTTTCCGGAGTTGTCCCGACTTCAGCAGCTTTAGAGGCTGCCTTTCTGCTTCCAGCAAAAGGGCTTCTCCCGGATCAAACCAGAGATTTTGCGATGTCTCTGGGATCCTGGGACTGTGCCCTTCACAATCCCCGTCTCTACGGGACGGTTTAGGTCCGTTAGAACCGACCAGAGGCAAAAATATCAGCTGAGATCTCAGAGCCCCGAGATCGCAGCTGTAACACCGAGACGTAGCTCCGCCTTCTCCAGTGAAGTATTTCTGTGTAACAATTTCAACAACAACAAAAATGAGGAAATATTTGGCCATGTAAATGGGGTATATATGATAGCTGATGGTATGTTTATTGTAGCAAAAATTCTCAAAGAACATGATCAGATTTTCCATCAGGTAACAAGGACTGTGTATGGTAATGAGGACTGGGGTAAAAATATATACAGTTTAATAGACTTAAGATCCAATTTAAGGTAGACTCTGTTTAATATATTGGCTATATACTGATTGCTATAGGTCTGATGATGAAAAAATTAAATCCACAAGGGATATCGCACTTCCACAATATAGATAAAATGTCCTTATATTTCTTGACTCAGTACAATATTTGTTTCAATGTATTCCCAGGAAGGCAAAAAGAGCAGCACCTTTATGAAGTTTGTTGGGGGGGAAGTTTCAAGGGTTCCAGAGCATCAAAAGGCTTTTGATGTTGCTAAACAACAGTTGAGTCAGGCAGTAATCCTTCAGTAAAATATTTTGATATAAACATATCAGTCAAACAGATGCATCAAAGGACGGTCTTGGACAGAAGTGGGCAACTATGTTAACTTCCACGAACCAGCGTGAAATTCTGGGAATTGGACTCCACAGGTCGTAAAGTTGCCATAGTTGCCCATCTCTGATCTTTGAAACCGTTTCCTCCAAGAAAACAGGCCCATGCTTGATGCATCTGGATTCACTGAGATCTGTCACTGCATTAGCATTGGCTCAATTGATGGGGTAGTACTTACTCAGTAAAATGGCCAGGGAACTGCTTTTGCTGACAGTAATTAGCAGGCAACCAACCAAAGAGCTCTGCCCCAAATAGACAAGAAAAACGTTATTCGGAAGAGAAGCAGAGAAACACAGATTCAGATCCCTTTGAAGCGGAGCAAGATAGTAATAATACAAAGCAGTGTCATCTGTTTCTACTTTTCAGCAAAAAACAGTTGCCTGCTATTTTGGTGAAGGGGCAATAGGGCAAAAAGGAAGGGGGTGGCCCCCTTTTGATATTATTCTCTGATGTTTAAAATTCTTTCCCTTTTTGAAACTTATTTCTTTGAGTGGAAGGAAAACTCCTGCCCCGACAGGAGCTCTGTCAACTGTTGCTGTACTCAGCCTACTGAGCAATCAATTTTTTTTTTTAAAAAAAAATCTTGTTTCCACCAGTTTTTCTCTGCAGAGGTATTTTATTGTTAACATTATGTTTTCATATTTTTCAGGAGCTTTAGCAATAAATAACTTCATCTTTAAAGAGGTAGTCAGATGGAACAGCCGTCTGAAACTCATTTTGTAATTTTTTTTAATCATATTGCTTCCTCAGGCACTGGGGAAATAGTACAATGCAAGAGAGAGCAACATTGAAAGATGAGCCAAAAGGCAGAAGAGAGATGTTATTTTTTATTCATGTCCTTGCATCTTAGATTGGATCAAGGCAAATAATTTCTACTGCTGTTTTTTTTTCCTGATCAAATCAGGGCAATCCCAAACCAGCTATAAAAGGAACCAGTTACTGTATTGGCAAGCCCCAGAACTCCTAAATATAGCAGCTAATAGCCATCCAATCCTGCGACTTCACATTGTACTCTAATTTTCAATTTTAACTTACTTTTTTCCGTAATAATATTTCCCTTTCTCTGTAATTTGGAATGCAACAATAGTTTGTTTAATAAAATGCTGAGCTTAGACCCTTCTTCCATGAGAATAAGCATTTCCAAGATGGGCATGGATTCTTTTATATGTTCTAATCACAGGCCTTTTTATTTGACGTAGCTGGATCCTAAGGTTTTACTAGCTAAAGAGGCCAATGTATTACAACGTGTTTTTGTGACATTCTCCTTCTCTGAACTCTGAGAAAACTTTTTAAAAAATTTTTTTAAGGTGAGTTGCATTTATTTTGGATATCCTCAAAGTTTTATATTTTGAATTGATACATTTGATTTAATGAATGGGGCACCCCTTTTTTATTTAAACTGATGCTGAAGTAAAGTATATAACAAGGGTGCCCCTTTTCTACTTTTTTAAATTAGTTTTAAAATTAGTTTGGGAAACTATTACTTGAATTATGAGGATTTCTGAAACATTAATGGAATGGTAGTATGTATAAGAGAGGGCATGGTGGCCTAGGGATTAAGACACTGGGCTTGTTGACAGGAAGGTTGGCAGTTTGAGACCCAAGCACCCTGTGACAGGAGGAGCTCCTGTTTCTGCCCCAGCCTCTGTCAACCTAGCAGTTTTAAATCATGCAAATATAAGAAGATAAATAGCCATGACTTTGGGGGGAAGGTAACAATGTTCTGTGCGCCTAGGTGTTTAGCCATGCTGATCACCTGACCGTGGAAGCATCTTTGGACAATGTTGGCTCCCTCAGCCAAAGAAACGGAGATGAACACTGCCCCCTAGAGTCAGACAAGAGAAAACTACCTTAAAAAAAAAACCCTTATTAAGCATGAGTAAACTGAGCATAAAATTCTAGAATAGGCAGAGGTGAGCAGAGGACAAAGGCCCATGCCTTCGTTCACATTTAGAATTCTTTATTGGCTAAGTGTGGTTGGACATTCTCACCCCTGTGCATTTTGCATTTATCCATTCAAGTATACAGAACCACTTTTTTTGTATCAAAATTTAGAACAGAACAGAATAACAGAATTGGAAGTCTTGGAGGTCTTCTAGTCTAACCCCCTGCTCAGGCAGGAAACCAGTTTTATTAGTTTTATCAAAATATAAGCAACAAAGGAAAATAAAAAAGTAATAGAAAACAAAGGGAAAAAGAGAAAATGTGGATAGAAAGACAAAAGAAAGAAAAAAAACAGCGTTGACTTCCAACTCTCTTTGGCACAATAGTAGATAGTAACATTACAACCTCAAATTTTTACTTTTATACAATAGTATATTCTAGCCATTTCTTTAACCACAAACCTGTCTAATCAACAAAAACAAACTTTCATTTTTCCCCATTACAAGTATATACAGAATATAAAGACTCACCTTTTTATTATTATTACCTTTATTGCCAGAATACAACATGTGTACAATGAGATTGGTTGAGCCTTCCTTCGTGCACCCCCCCCTCAACACAACTCAAAGCGAGGACAGAAGTCCTAACCCATTCCCATTCTTTTTATACTATGTGACCTTGTTGCACAATGTGCCAGCCCTGTAAGTCAATTATACTATATTGACATGAAATTATTTTCCATTCAGAAGTCTGACAGCCCATGGGTAGAAACTGTTCTTCAGCCTGTTGGTACAGCTGGCTATGCTTCTATATCTTCTATCCGATAGTAGGAAATTGAGGAAGTGTTGATTGGGATGTGAGTCGTCCCTGAGAATTTTCCTCACTCTTCTAAGGCAGTCAGCCCTAGTGATGTCATCTAGTGGTTTCAGGGGACAGCCCATGATGTTTTGTACTGTGCTCACCACCCTCTGTAATGTCTTTCTGTCCGCAGCTGTCAAGCCAGCATACCACACCGTAATGCAATATGTGAGGACACTTTCTCTTGTGCACCATTTTGATTGAATGTTTGTACAAATATTTATATAACATCCACTTGGATACCATTTTAATGGTGATCCATTTTACATGATGGTGATTTACATTTTACATATTTCCCTTTTGGGCAGGAGACTTTTTGGAAGCATGAAAAAAAAAAGCCTTTACTTTTAGGGAGCTGTTCTTTTCTGGCTTGAGCAAAGATGAGGTTGCCTTTTATCCTGTTTAGACTTTTGTCTGAGTCAATTTGCAGACTCCTGGCCACACTGGATTTGTTTTAGGAGCTTTGGAAGTCGCCAAACTTCATTTTAATTGGATACTAAGCAATAAGTAATGAATGGGGGGATGGGACAACTTTTTCTATGGGATGAATAAATAGTGAACAAATCAGATCTAAACTGCAAAGATTTCTTGGCAAGGTTTGAAAGATTGGTGTTTTCCATTTCTATGTCAGGAACATTTTAAGTCTGAGTGATGCAGCAGATATATTTTTAATGATGCAAGGATAATTCTTTCTACATAAATTTAATTTCGTTAATGCAACTTTTTAAATCTCCTCTTTCGTATGAAGTAAGTGAGGAAACCTTAGCTTAACACTTGAACAGGCTGCTTATTAGAAATTGTTCTTGATACTTTCCCCCTTCTCAATTCTTTTTCTTTGATTCAGAGTGGAGGATTTGAATGATAGCAAATGATGCATTTATCAAATAGGCTCAGAAATAAATATCAGATTCAGCAAACTTTTGTCAGTTTTGCTCCCTGAATAATTGAGGTCTTGGCAGGGTTAGGCTGAATCTACCCTCAGATCTTTGTTCAGAGAAGAGAAGCTTTGCAAACTATTTAGCAAGAAGAATTATCTTCTGATGTGGATTCAAGGAACAATCTTTCATGTCCTTTTAATGTCATAGAATCAAGCTCTAGGACATTATTAAAAGAGATTTAAAGATCAAAAGGAGAAAGACTGATCAAAAATCTATTTTATAGCTGAGGATGGATTTGAATACCAATCTCTCCAATTGTAAGGCCCGGTCCCACTGGCCAACAGATGCAAAACGTATGCATAAAGGACACAGCGGACGAGCAAAATTTCAGGGATGGCTCCATCCATTGTCATCCGCTCCAAAAAGTGGTGAAAATTTGCATAAACAGAACAGAAAAGAACGGAAAAGAACGGACGTGGGTAGTATGTAGCGGGGATGTTAAATGGATGTTCATAGGAAGCCTAGTGGATGAAAGCGGATGGAAGCGGATGACACCTCCAAAGGGGTTCTGGGGGAAAATTTCAAAGCGGACACATAGCGGAAGAGGCAGATGCATAGCGGATGAAGCGGATGCATTATGGATGCCTATAGGAAACAAAGGGGATGTCACACAGATGTATATCGGATGCAAAACGTTCACAGCGCATGCAGGAAGTATGAACTGGGTCAGCTCCGTGGATATAAAAGGATGCAGCACACATGCAGTCAGCATACAGGGGAAAGATGTGCTGCCACATACATCTTGCAGGAACACCATGGTTCATCAGTCAGGCAAGAAGAGGAAGCCCGTGCCTACTTGTTCAAGCCCTGGCAAAGTAAAGAAGGCCAGAACCAGCATCGCACCCCCTGGCATTGACTCTGAAGCTGCTGCTGCTGCTGCTGCTGTGGTGGACCAGCCCCAAGGCCCTCAAAGCCCTGCTGCTGAGGGCCCTGCTGCTCAAGCCCCTGAAGGCCCTGCTACTCAAGCCCCTGAAGGCCCTGCTGAAGCCCCTGCCAGAGGGAAGAAGAGGCAAGGGAAGGAGAAGGGAGAGAGGAAACAGTACACCATTTCCGAGGAGCAAGAGGATGAGGTGCTGGAATGGCTGAGGGAGAACGAGTACCTCTGGAGAAAGGGTCACAGACTGTATTGGGACACCAAGAAGAAGCAGGCAGCTTGGAGAGACAAGGCAGAGAGCCTGGGGTACACTGCAGAAGTACTCCTAGGATGGTGGAAGCACATGCACACCTGGTATGGCAAGCTACTCCTCAAGAAATCCGGGCAGGCCGCTGTCAAGCTCACTGACCAGGAGATGTACGTCATGGCCAAGTGCAGTTTCCTGGAGGGTGAGATCCACCACCGATGAGCAGCCCCTCTGAGACCCCTCTCCCTTAGACAGCCCACAGACAGCCAGTCCTCTTCCAGTCAGGAGCCAGCTACCCTGTCCAGGCAGGTGTCTTCAGAGGGCCCCAGGGCAGAGACCCCCCGACAGCTAGACTCCCCATGCCGGCAGACTTGGAGGATCCCATGGAGGATGACACCCTGCTGTCACAAATGGAGGAAGAAGCAGCAGCCACCAGAGGCCAACCTACCCCCACCCCCACCCCACCCCCAGCTCCAGAGGATGCAGGCAGAGTGGCAGACTGGAGGGACAGGACCAGAGTGTGCTGTTGGAGATCAGGGACACAATGAAGACCAGCACAGAACTTCTCTCTCAGCTGGTCCACTGCAACATACCATCCTCGGACCGGAAGCCCTTCATCACCTATGTGAGCCAGACCCTGAGGGACCTGTCCGAGGCCCAGTACCAGGTGATGAAGCAGAATATCACAGCACTTCTGCACAACCCTCAAGGCCCAGCTGAAGCTGCTCCTACCCAGTCCAGGTCTGCTCCTCCACCCCAGGCAATGTCACAGCCCTTCCACGGCTTTCAACAGCCCCTCACCTACCAAGGCTATGACTACCAGGACTTCCCACAGCAGAAGCAGAACTTCCCAGTCCAGGCCCAGGTTCATCGCACGCTACAGACGCCACTCCTCACCCAGCTGCAGACCAGACAGCCCCACTACACTCCTCTTTCCTCCACCCCACAGCCAAGCCCGTCAACGGACAATCTGTCATCAGTATTGGGCCTGACATCTCAAGTCCTTGATGAAGGGCCTCTCAACCTCACAGGACTGAGTCAGCTCTCAGATAGCTTCCTGAACACACCATCCCCTGTTGTACCTGGGGGCCAAGCACCCCAATGGTGCCTCAGACCAGCACTCAAGCCACAGCCACCTCCACAGTCCCTGCCCGCTTAACAGCTGAGACCATGGACATGACTCAGAGTGACTGAGAATAGTGTCAGAGACTGAGTTGTTTACTTGTTAAGTTTATCTTTGCTTAAGACACTTTACTTGGTTCATTTTGCTTATTTAATAAAGTCATAAAGTGTACCTAAGAAAGTTAATAAATGTTATCTTTGCTGAAGACACTTAGTTTACTTGGTTTATTTTTTTTACTAAATAAAGTGTTGGTGAAAACTTTGAAAAAATGGTTAAGCCTTTTCATGCTTGTGGGATAGATAAGGATATCTGTGGGATAGATAAACCTCCAGTGCAAGCATAGTGGGACTGTATGGTCCACCCTCCCAGCTGCCACACATATGGACCTTTTTTATCAATAACAATTTATTCATTGATCAACACATTTTAAAATAAACAAAGCTCTTTATTAATGCCTTATTCATTGTAGGACCACTCAACATACATGGCACAATCTCATGAGTGTTATGCAACAGCTTCAAGGAAGCATCCATTAATCATCTATCATCCTGTCTTACCACTCCACTGCTCGAGCTGGGGAGTTGCACCAGTGTTTCAGGAGGTTGCGCTGCTTCTTTCCTTCACGTGAAGCTCTGTTGGGGATCTGCACATCCACAGTGTTATGTCAGGTTACGTCCTTGCCTCCATTCACCAGGCTCCATGTCCCCATTCCCTTGTTGATGGTCGACAAGTCTGTTCTGCAACACTGGGTAACGGGTGCGCATGAGATTGTGCAGGATGCAGCAAGCTTCCACGATGCTCCTCACAGTCTGTGGGTGATGCTGCATGGTGGTGAGAAGTACCTGGAACCTGTTGGCCAGGATGCCAAAGGCGTTCTCCACCACCCTTCTTGCCCTGGACAGCCTGTAGTTGAAGATCCTCTCTTCATGGGTGAGGTATCTTGAAGTGTACGGCTTCATGAGATAGGTTCTGATGGAGAACGCGTCATCACCCATGATGAAGTAGGGCACATCTAGTGTGTCATTGGGTAGGGGGTCTGGACCTGGAAAACCCATGATGAAGTTGCGTTCCAGCTCATCTTTGAGGTCACTTGCATTGTATACCTGGGCATCTGAAGCTGACCCGTTGCCTGAAGCATTGATGTAGATGAACTTGTAGTCAGCATCAACCATGGCAAAGAGGATGATACTGAAGAAGCCCTTGTAATTATAATAAGTGGACCCTGAGTTGGGTGGAGCTTTGCAGGCCACGTGCTTCTCATCTATGGCTCCAACAGTGTGGGGAAGTTCCACCTCTGATACCACTCTTCTGCCAGTTTTCTCCAGCCTTGTTCAGTGGTGGGGCATCTGAGGAGCTCCTCCATGTATTCTTCAACGATGGCCTATACCACTTCTCTGACCACTTTGCTGATGCTGTTGTGTGGCACTCTCCATGCATACTGCATGTTTCTGTATGTGGTTCCAGAGGCCAGGTGCCACAGAGTCAGTGCCACCTTCAGTCCAGGGTCCAGGTTGGGACGGAAGTTGCTGCTAGGCTTGGTCAACCTGGGTCTCAGATGCTCTACAATTTTATCAAACATGGCTCGTGGCATCCTCATGAAGTGATGGAATGCATGAGGGTTTTCATTCCTCAGCTCCACCATCAACTGGTCATATAGTCCAAACTCCATTCTTCTCCCAATCCATCCTCGGGCCCACACAGCTCTTGGATGTCTCCTTCTTCTCCTTCTGTATAAAACTTGAAACAGTCTGAACAGGTTTTTGTTCTGGTGATAAATGAGCGCAGCTATCATACGGATTGTATCATCATCCATGGTGGAGAACAATTGATGATGTTGAAGACCAAGACCAAGGGCGCAGAGGTCTGTACATCATGGCTGCTAGGCTCATACTGAGATCCAGATGATTTTCTCCCCCTTTTGATAGAAAATATCAGTTGTCCGCTAGGTGTCCTTCTTCATACTCTAGACATACTGCAGACATCCTAAATATACGAGATACATCCCAGATACAAACGTTTTGTCTGTTTTGAATACTTTATATACGAGATGCATACACTTACATCCTTTCTTTTTCCATGCTACTAACGCGGTGTAGACGTTCTGTGTACCTTTTGTTTCCTCCCTCTTTCCATTTTCAGCTGCAGTGGATGTGAGTTGAGGGGATGGCCAGAGGATGCAGAGAGGATACAGCAGATGTTTAACGGATGATAACGGACATAGAACGTTTGTTGCCCGTATATGTCGCGGATGTACATCGTATGCAGCAGAAAGTTCATCCGTTCACAAAGTTTTGTGCAGCTCAAAACTTCTTGCACGGATGAAATCTCAGTGGATGGATGCTCGACGGATAGAGCGTATGAAACATGTATGCAGTGAGTACACAATGGATGCATAGCGTTTTCCAATGGATGGCAAGCTTTTTTTAACGTTTTACATCCTCTTTGCATCTGTAAGTGCAGTGGGACCGGGCCTGTAGTCTAACATAATCCATATTCTTAATACATTCTCTGTTCTGACATGGTCTACAGAATCAAGTATTTTAAGCCAAACTTTTCTAAATAAAAAATTTGCATATTGATTCAATAAAATCTATGTGTTTTTGCATCTCTTTTTCATATACCCTGTCCATTTTTTAAAGCTCATTTGCCTGTATTATGTTTCTTTCATGATCATATTGACATCATATCTTAACTAAAATTTTCCTGAGGTTACTCTGATCTTCCCAAATCATTTTCCTTAGCTTGTTATTTTTCTCCAGTTAAAGGCATTCTTGAGTGAGGTAATTTCGTGCTGTCTTTGAAATCTTGGGTATATCTAAATGTGTAATTCCCTCACCTACTTTTCAACATCTTTTCACCAATTATGCCAATTTTCTATCCTGCTCCCATCCCAGTAAGTATGCCATGCAAACACTGAAAGGATACTTATATCCATTTTATCTCAGGGAGACACGTTTTTGAGGCAGACACCTCTATCAGAGAGACACAATGGAAAATGTATTCCATTAGAAACAGAAAAGGTTTGGATGGAACAAGGGCATCAGTAAATGACTTTAAATTTAAAGTAGATTTAAAATTAAATAATACAATTCTTTCCTGCTTAGCATGAACCTACTTGTTTTCCTGCTCTACCATACCAAACATTCAGAAGCAATTTCTGGGAAGGATGGAGATACATCCAATTCTTTGGAGAGATGTGGCCAAGATTCCACATGTTTCATGTCTCCTGTAGCAAATGCTTGCATTGTGTTTTAATAGCAGTAAATTTACCTTTTTTCCCCATAAGAAAAGTTTCTTTCTCATTTCTTACAATGTACTCTTTCATCTGATGACAAGATGTGGTCCTTTGAACATATATTGCAAACAAAATTGGAATGGTGGAGGAAAACTCTAGTTCACTGAATGTAGGCATTTGTTTTTAACACAAGCTTCAGTTGTCCAAATACAAAAAACAGCAGTGCTTAACCTTTTTGCAGTCCCCTCATCTGCTTTCCTGAGAGTAAATATCCCCATTGTCTCAAAGGAGGGCAATTCTGAATAAGAAAATGCTCTCATCATGAAAAAGCCTCATTCTTTTTTGAGGGACCCTTCTCCCTCCAGTCCCTGCCCCCACTTTCAGTTTTCCTTTTATATAAATGTATTATTTATCAAGGACCCAGCCAACAAAGCTGTAATAAAGATTTCCAGATGTGGTAATGTTAATTAAGTACAGATTACGTGTTCCAATTATTAAGTAACTACTCTCTTTTCTCTGATCTGATTATTCCCTCCTGATTCTTTTCAGGTAAAATATTGGTTTTCTAAAGAAATATGGAAAATTGGTGAAAGGTTGGTTTTCTACAGAATGTGTAAGTTTGCCATTTATCTACTAGACCAGAGGTCACCAACCTTTTGGACCTCAGGGACCACCAAACTCATTATTTTAAATCCCACAGACCACTAATGCGAATTTTGACTGATGTGGCTTGCTGACGTTGGTGGGAGGGAGAGAGAGAGGGAGAGGGAGAGGGAGAGGGAGAGGGAGAGAGATCTGATCCAACTTTGAAAGGCTGGTGATGTTCTCTCTCTCTCTCTCTCTCTCTCTCTCTCTCTCTCTCTCTCTCTCT
>BLBF01000004.1:25348423-25400253 GCA_015471245.1 Laticauda colubrina | reverse complement strand
CTCTCTCTCTCTCTCTCTCTCTCTCTCTCTCTCTCTCTCTCTCTCTCACACACACACACACACACACACACACACACACACACCCCTCTCTCTCACACACCTGCTTTTAAGCTCCATTCTCAGAGGGAAGGCGGAAGAGAGTTCCGATCTCACCTTGAGGGCTGGTGATTTTCTTTCTCTTTCTCTCTTTCCATTACATACCCCCACACCCTCCAAGGCAGCCACATACCTAGCCTGCTTTTGAGCTCCTTTCTCAGGCTTCATGCAAGGAAAGCAGCAGAAGCAGCAGAAGGCTTTCTTTCTCTCCCACCAAACTCTGCCAGAAATGAGTCATCGCTGGTGCAATCTCTCGGAGCAGGATGCCTTGCAGGGTCCCAAAGATCATTTAGTTTGAGGGAGATAAAGACTTTTGCTGCTGTCCTTGCATGCAGCCAAAAGCAGAAGAAGAAAGAAGCAGAAGAAGCAACCCAGTGGCCAGGCAAGTTCTCCCCTCCACCCTTTTTCCCCTCCCCTCACTACCTCGTGTTGTTCTCAATGAAGTGACGCAAGCCTTGTGTTCCCCTGTAACCTGGAATAATTGCTTTGGGGGAGGTGCTCTAAGGGTGACATTTCTCTGCGGACCACCAAAATTTCCTTGTGGCCCACCAGTGGACCGTGGCCCACCGGTTGGCGGCCACTGTAGTAGACCATATGGATATTACCCTCAAAAGAGAAAGTTAATTAAGAAAGCTCTACCTTAAACATGTGTGTATGGCTTAATGACAGGTTATCTGTAAGATTTAATTTCCACAATGAAGTCAATGCTACCATTACATGTGTCAAGAGTGTAGGAAGCCCCCTGCCCCCAGAGAATGAAATATTTTGGGGAATATTAAAAGAGGCAGAATATTATATTACATTTCTCTTTATTTGATTCCAGGAATTTTGTGTCACAGAATTGTCTTTTTGTTAGGAGAGCATAAATTGCTGGCATATAAAATAGGTTGCTAGTCTGTGCATTACTAAATTGAGATTAGATAAGGAGGTTTTTGGATTAATCCAGATTAATGATGAAATAAATAATCATGTGATATTATAGTGATATGTTCTGTAACATGTTCTTTTTACTGTGAATTAAGTTTTTCTGTTTTGTTTTCAAAGCGGTATGTAAAAAGTCATTATCAGCCTGATGAAAGGCTAAACAAATCTTTAGTTGAATTATCCTTGACTCTAAAGCTTTTATCTAGTAGCAATAGCATTTCGATTTCTATCTATCTATCTATCTATCTATCTATCTATCTATCTATCTATCTATCTATCTATGTGCTTTACTGCTAAGTAGTTTATACAGTCAGCATATTGCAGAATCAGCATGTTTTACCAACCTTGGTAGAATGGAAGGCTGAGTCAACCTTGAGCCAGTCAGGATCAAACTGCTGGCAGTGGACAGAGTCAACCTGCAATACTGCATTCTAACCACTGCACCACCAGGGGCTCTTAGTAATTCACTTTACCTGCATAAATTGAACTCTATTAATAATGTATAATGGTGGAAGTGACAGAAAACTATCAGTATGTAACAATATTTAGCTCATGTGTCTGGCATCTGGCATCTACACAGCCAATGAGTTTTAGACATTACAGTTCAGATACATCTGAAAATCATCAGGAGTAGGGAAAACTGGAACTGTACTATTTTAATGGCACCAAGTGGCCCCTTTTATACTGTTTGTCCCTCTAACTGAGACAGTTGTCATTCCTTTCGTAGCGGCAAATGTCTGGCAATGTTGCCCATAAGGTTGCCAAAAATCAGACACAAAGCAGAACACAGTCAAAGTGATGATATTATTTTCTTTTTGCTTTCGGCTTGTTTCCAACAAAGCAATAGATGAAACTGTTTTTCTCCTTTTCTTGAGTCATATTTTAAATTATAGTACATCTTATCGAGACAGTTTCAAGTGTCTTTCAACAGAACATTGGATTTTGTCTCCTAGAGCTATCCAAAGTATACACCAGCAGGAATAGCTTACTCAGTGGCTGCTTATGTTTTTTTTGCCAGATTTAGGAGCTGGCAAAAATCTTTTACAGGTAGCCCACAACTTATGACTGACATTTGAAGTTAGAAAGGGTATTTTACAGCCCTTAAAGCAATTATGGCCATTGTGAGACATCACATACACCCTTAACCTGTTGCAACATCCCACAGTCATGGGACCACAATTTGCGATGTTTTGTGCCAGTTTCTGCAATTAAAACTTGAGCTAAGTCTCATCGAATTGAGGTGATAAAACAGAATTAGCTTTTGTTATATGCATTTCTTTATAAGTCACATATTTAAAACAGATACTCCTTTTATAACATGTGGCCGTTCAGCAATTGTTTGAAATTATGATGGTGCTGAATGTGGAGTATTTATAATAGGTCCTTTTAATTACAGATGTTGCAGCATCTGTGGTGGCGCAGTGGTTAGAATGGAGTACTGCAGAGCTAGCTCACTCCTCACTCCAGGAGTTCAAGTCTGAGTAGTTCAAGGTTGACTCTATTGTGGCCTGCTGGCGGATAGTGGAGCTGGCAGCAGAGTCAGACAGTGAGGAGGTTGGAGAGGAACATGGGCCAGTCCTGGAGGCTGAGGAAGGCTCAGATGAGGGCTCTGCATCAGAGGCAGAGATGGGGCCAGGGCGGTCTGGCAGTTGTCATCTGCCTTCGGAGTCAGACAGTAGTGAGGTGGGTGAGCAGCTAGAGCCGGTTCCCAGCTTGCGCATGCACAGAACTGCCAAAAGAAAAGAGTAAAGCTGCAGGTGACCCATCCATAGAGATTAAAAGAGGAGCAAAAGGAGAGGGGGCTTTTGCAGGAAACAATTTCTTCGTTCCAGCAGTGTGAAGTTCTGTCAGTGTATCCCAGAGACTCTGTGCCAAGGCCTTCCTTGTCAGCACTGCATTTGAAAATATTTACTTGGCAGCTCTTCAAGCTAGATAAGCTCTGTGCTCCAAATTAGACCCTTCAAAAACTGTTGCCAGGCTTTTGGCTGAATGTGAATGCAAGAAATTCACCTTCATTTAATAAAAGGGGTTTTACCAGGATAAAAAGTCTGCTTAGTGCTTTTTGGGGAAGCCTAGGTCAGAACAGACTCAGCCATTGCTTCCATCCTTCTGAGGTCAGTAAAATGAGGACTGTGTGGAATACACCTAATGATACCAATGGGGACTGCCAGAACTGCCTGTGATCACATGTGAAATCACACGATGCACCATTTTGCTTTGTGACAGAATTCCCAGTCCCCAATACCATTGGCCAGCAAAGACTACCTATATATCCCAAATTTCTAATGCATGCTACATAAAATTATTGTTGATATACCACCTTGACAAGGCTTTTCATATATTACAGTAAAGAAAGAGATCATTTCAAGCATGACGAATTGGTGAGCCATCAAATCAAAGAGATAGCTCAGTAACAGGAAAATGGCTTAATATTTTTGCCCCTGTATCACCTGTTTACTATTTCAAGGAATGAATGATTCCTTGTGTAGTCATAACAAATTTGGAACCATTACTGTGAATAAGGAGTAGATGACTAACTTTTAGCAAATGGCATCAATGCCTTTGGCATTTAGGTATCTTAGTAGGATGCAATATTTGTTTTGAGACCAGGATTTCCAGCTTTGATGGATTGTGTTTTTGTACATTGGGTAAAAATAAAAAAATCTCAATCTATTACAGTCTGAAACAGGCTAGGAGGACAGAAATCAGTGCAGGGTGGCACATCTTTCCTGAGTGTTTCCGACTAAACACTAAACTAAACTGTGGGAGTTGGTCTACTACTGGCAGTTTTCTAATGGTGGCAGATCCTAAATGAAACATTTAGGGTAAAATAGGCTAAACCTTAAATTGTTCTCCATTGAGCTGCTCCAAGCATCCAGTAGTGGGACGTGCTTAGTCTCTGCTCGGATAGGCTGGGCTTAATAGATAGGATGCTCCTCCTCCTCCATGGGATCCTCCTTAGTATCTCTTAGTTTTAGCTCAGCTTTTGTTGGGTAGACAGCTTTTTCCTTGGCCGGAATAGGAGCAAGTTTGAAGTTTGGTCTTTTTCTCTTAAAAAACTCTAATTCAACACAGCTAGATAGTCGATGGCATTTAGATCATCTGGCCATCGAAACAAACATCGGATTGGCAAGAACGATCCAGCTGCTTTTGTGGGGATTGGGGCCAGCTATTTATAGCCTTGCCATTGTGATTCTTTTGCCCCGTGCTGGTTAAAAGGGCATGTGGCTTGCTTTTTTGCTTGAGGCAATTTCCCCACAGAAAACCCGCAGGGGTGGGAGCATCAGTGCTCTTATTCTCGCCTCTCAATTACAATGAGCCGTAAACCGTAAATTGTTCTCCCCTTGAACTACCAATAGTGACTGGATGTGGATCTAATATCTCCCTTTTCCAAATAATATAATGCTTTGGAAATTCTACAGCCTGTAAAAATGAGAAGTGAGGGTGAGGGATATATAGATCTCTGGGGCGATGCTGTTCCAGAGGGCAGGTACTATGCAAGATCAGCCCCTCTTCCTGATTCAGTCAGATGACATTGTTTAATTAGTGGGACCAAAGCAAGCCAACATGGGTCTGATTGTATGGAAGTGGCTGTCTAACCATAAAAGACAGTCTTTCAGAGACTCACACCCTATGCCATGAAGAGCTTTAGCGATCCGAATCAACACCTTGAACTGTACCCAGAAGCTTCTGGTAACCACTGCAGCTTACAAAACAGAGGGGTTATGTGAGTATATTGTAGCAAGGCCCTAACTGCCCAAATCTCCACATGCATTAATTAGCACATTGCAACGTGACCAATCCTGAATATCTGGGAAAACTTCCTGGATCAGGAATGGGCACAATGACTGCAGAAAATGAAAGGTTTTCTTGTTCACAGCTGCCACAAATCCTGAATAGAAAAGTGCAAATCCATTTAAGATTAAAGATGAAAACTCTGGAGACTGGCTTTCCAAATACTATGGCTGGACCTAAGTCTGTTTCTACCCATTTCTACCCATTCCACAGCCTCTGGGCTCCAGGACAACTCCTTGACACTTGGTGGAGCAAGAGTCAAGAAATGCAACTGTATTTTATTTTAAATTAAGTGGCCAATTGCTACATACATATTGGCCTCCTTTTGGAAGAGGTTTTTTTTTTTTTTGGTTACATATCAATCTGTGATATATCTTTACCTAGGACTGCTCCCATTTTGTTTGTATTATATAACCCTGGACGAAGCAAAAATGGATTATATTTTCAGAGAGGTCTGCATTATTCCTCTGTAGTGGTAGGTTTGTTCTTATATATGCTGCTGCTGAATTTATCATTGTTGCCATCCAAAATGAACAAGAATTTAAATTGCATTGCAAGAGGGAAGGAGGAGTGTTTTAAATTTAGATATGTAGAATTTCCATCTTCCTAAGGATTACAGGTTTTTTGTTTATTGGTTTGTGTGGTTGCATTGTACCACAGAATATACTTCTGCAAAAATACTTTTGCTTTCAAGGTTTTTATTCTAGTAAATAGATTCTACGTCTTTAACAGATTAAATGTTAGGTATAGTTTTATCTTCAGGAAAGATTTGATCTTGCGTATTGCACTTTTGTAGTGAAAGGAAAAGAAAAATAAGCATAAACTTTTTGCTGAACTACAGAAAATGAGCATTTTAAGAGTTAGCCTTAATAATTATAATGTGCTTCATGAAGCAATATTTAATGTACTGTACACGGTTCAATAAAGAACTGAATTAGTTAAGAGTCTCTAACACTTTCACATTGTATGGTACTAATAATGGAACATTAAGACAAAATAACAATAAGTGAAAGCTTCTCCCATGTCACTGAAAGGGTTTAAAATGATTATTCATTTCGAAATTATTTCTCTGCGTGCATGAATTTTGATTTTAGGAAATTAAATGTACCTTATTATTTAACTAACCATTTTTATGTGTTTAGCTCAAATAAACCAAGACCCCTCTCTTTACAGTAAAATTCCAAACTAAATGGAGATAATTAAACAGGAAAAAGAGAAGATGCAATAAGGACAAATACTATTTATAAATTAAAATTATTTTTTTAAAATAAAGTCAGGTGGAACAGAACTTTAAGCTAATCAAAGAAAGTCTGTGAATCACAACAAAAGACAGCATGATTGAGATAAAACCCTCTCTTCAATGAACTGTGGTTAACAAAAACATCTACAGAATGCTACTTAGTAATGTTATGCACATATAAATATAAAAGTTTTTTGTGAATTCAAATTATTAATCGATTCCCATTTGGGAGCTTCTACTTATTTTTGACATTTATATCCCATCATCAGATATTCCTAAACAACCCTTCAGGGACTTGACAGTACATAAAAGAATCAATAAGAAAGCTGATAAAATGCATTTCATTAACCCAAAGAACAAGACAAAAACAAAGCAATAGTTTGAAATAAAGTAAAATCTCTGTCTGATTCAGACAAAACTAATTAAAAGTCTCAAAACACTAAGAAATTAGAAAAGTTGTACCCTTTATATGTTTGAGGAAACAGCTCCCATATGGAGGTCATGACTGAAATAGCCCCTTGAGCTGCACAATATCAAAATTCATAACAAGGATATATCTGATTATATGCTGCACAGAAGACATAATTTGCATTACACCTCAGGAAAACCATTACAATTTTCTCTACAGGACCATGTTAAAAAAATTTGGTAAGGGGTTAATCTCTTTCAAAAATTATCTGCAACTTGTACCTTCAAAATAATATATTTTTTAGAAAAGCCGACAATGAAAATTAATAAAAATTACACTATAACATATAACATTATATATTTTGAGAAAGAATAAAATAAGGTATGTTTGCCTTGATGTCTTTCTGCCAATGTGATGGCTTGGAATAGATATCTGATTTCTCAATGTTGGGAAAACTGAAGGATCACCTCTGAGGCCACTGTAGTGATTGAAGAAAGAGAGGTGATTGGGAAGAGATATAGATGGTAGACACAAAAATTATTTCATTTTGAACACGTCCTTGGTGCCCGCATTCAAAACTGGAAATTGTCATCTGTCTGGGAGAGAGAATACAGCCATATGCTCTCTACCAGGGGTGGGATTCTACCAGTTTGCACCTATTTGCTAGAACCGGTTGTTAACATTCTAAGCAGTTTGGAGAACCGGTTGTTAGAAGAAATTACTGGCCTAATCCTGTAAGGAAGGCAGGAAGGAAGCATTCTGGTGTTGCTTTGTTAACCCTGATTACATTCTTGGCAGGACTAGACTTCCTGTCTCAGGAACATCTCTGGAGTTTTTTTCCCCTCCTTTGCTGGTACTTTGCTTGTGTGGAATGACCATTTAAAGTTACAATGGGACTCAAAAAAGTGACATATGACTATTTTTCACACTTATGACTGTTGCAGCATCTCCACAGTCATGAGAGGCCAGGCGAGGAGATACGGGCCTCAATGTGAATGATATTGAGTTGGCCATACCCAGCCAATAACATGACCACCAAGCCACACCCACCACCTAAGCCACACCCACAGAACTGGTTGTTAAAAAATTAAAATCCCTCCCGTGCTCTCTACCCCAAAACAAATCTTTCTTGCTACTTTACAGAATGACTTGGTGAATGAGGATACAGAAAGATCGATTCTCCATAAATTTTATTTAGTCAAATTATGATGATACAGGCCACTCTGATAGATCCATCCACTTGGGATTAGTTTCTACATAATTCCATTTTGTCTGAATAGTGATCTCTCCTCTGCGATCTAAAGCCCATTTCACACTGCACCAATGGATGCAAAGAGGATGTAAAACGGACAAAAAAGCTTGCCATCCGTTGGAAAATGTGATGCATCCGTTGTGTCCTCACTGCGTACGTCTTTCATATGCTCTATCCATCAAACATCCATCTACTGCTTTTTCATCCACTCAAAAAGTTTTGAGCTGCACAAAACTTTTTGAGCGGATAAACTTTCCACCACGTACGATCTACATCCACGACACATACGGGCAACAAACGTTCTATGTCTGTTGTCATCCATTACACGTCCGCTTTATCCTCTCAGCATCCTCTGGGCATCCGCGGATGGAGGGAGGAAGCGAAAGGTACGCGGAACGTCCACACAGCGTAAGTAGCACGGACATAGAAAGGATGAAAGTGGATGCAGCTCACATATAAAGCATTAAAACGGACAAAACGTTCATATGTGGGGCGTATCTCGGATATTTAGGATGTCTGGAGTATGCCTAGGGTATGTGGAAGGACACCTAGCGGAAAACCGACATTTCCTATGAAAAGGGTGAGGAAATCACCTGGATCTCACTATCAGTCCAGCAGCCGTGGTGTGCAGACCTCTTCAGCCTTGCTCTTGCTCTTCCACATCATCCATTGATGTCCACCATGGATCATTGCACACTCCTTTTGGTAGCTGCCATCATTCAACACCAGAACCAAGCCCTCTTCAGACTGTTTCACCATTTCTACGCAAAGAGAAGAAGGAGACGTCCAAGAGCTGTGTGGGTCCGACGATGGATCGGGACAAGAGTGGAGTTTGGACTCTATGACAAGCTTATGGTGGAGCTGAGGAATGGAGCTGAGGAATGAAGTGCATTCCAGCACTTCATGAGGATGCCACAAGCCATGTTTGATGAAGTTGTGGAGCGTCTGAGATCCATGTTGACCAAGCCAAGCACCAACTTCCGTCCCAGCCTGGACCCTGGACTGAAGGTGGCACTGACTCTGTGCCACCTGGCCTCTGGAACCACATACAGAAACATGCAGTATACCTGGAGGGAGCCACACAACATCATCAGCATTGTGATCAGAGAAGTGGTGCAGGCTATCATTGAAGAATACGTGGAGGAGCTCCTCGAGTGTCCCACCACCGAAGAAGGCTGGAGGAAAGTTGCAGAGCAGTGGTATCAGAGGTGGAACTTTCCTCACACCGTTGGTACCATAGATGGGAAGCACGTGGCCTGCAAAGCTCCACCCAACTCAGGGTCCAATTATTTCAACTACAAGGGCTTCTTCAGCATCATCCTCTTTGCCATGGTTGATACTGACTACAAGTTCATGTACATCGATGCTTCAGGCAATGGATCAGCTTCAGATGCCCAGATATACAACGCCAGTCATCTCAAGGATGGGCTGGAACGCAATCTCATCATGGGTTTCCCAGATCCAGACCCACTACCCAACGACACACAAGATATGCCCTACTTCATCGTGGGGGATGATGCCTTCTCCCTCAGAACCTACCTCATGAATCCCTACAGTTCAAGATACCTCACCCGTGAAGAGAGGATCTTCAACTACAGGCTGTCCAGGGCAAGAAGGCTGGTGGAGAATGCCTTTGGCATCCTGGCCAACAGGTTCCAGGTACTTCTCACCACCATGCAGCATCGCCCACAGACTGTGAGGAGCATCATGGAAACTTGCTGCATCCTGCACAATCTCATGCGCACCCACTACCCAGTGTTGCAGAACAGGCTTGTGGACCGTCAACAAGGCAATGTGGACATGGAGCCTGGTGAATGGAGGCAAGGACAAAACTTGATAGATACTGTGGATGTGCAAGGCCCCAACAGAGCTTCACGTGAAGGGAAGAAGCAGCACAACCTCCTGAAACACTGGTGCAACTCCCCAGCTGGAGCAGTGGAGTGGCAAGACAGGATGGTAGATGCTTAATGGATGCTTCCTTGAGCCTGTCTCATTCACTCTGATGAGATTGTGCCATGTATGTTGAGTGGCCCTACAATGAACAGGGCATTAATAAAGACTTTTGTTTATGTTGGAATGTGTTGATCAATGATTAAATTGTTATTGATAATAAAGGTCCATATGTGTGGCAGCTGGAAGGGTGGACCATACAGTCCCACTATGCTTGCACTGGAGGTTTATCAATCCCACAGCTATCCTTACCTATCCCACAACTATCCTAACCCATCCCACAACTATCCTTACCTATCCCACAGCTATCCTTACCCATCCCACAGCTAACCTTACCAATCCCACAGCTATCCTTATCAATCCCACAGCTATCCATCCCACAGCTATCCTTCCACATCCCACAGCTATCCATCCCACAGCTATCCTTTCCAATCCCACAAGCATGCAAAGGCTTAACCCTTTTTTCAAAGTTTTCACCAACACTTTATTAAGTAAAAAAATGAACCATGTGTGTGAAGCAAAGATAACCTTTATTAATAACAAACTGTATGACTTTATTAAAAAGCAAAATGACCCAAGTAAAATGTCTTAAGCAAAGATAAAATGAACAGGTAACAACTCAGTCTCTGGCACTCTTCTCAGTCACTCTGAGGCGTGCCCATGGTCTCAGATGTAAAGGGGCCAGGGACTGTGGAGGTGGCTGTTGCTGGAGTGCTAGTCTGAGGTGCCATTGGGGTGCCTGGCCCTGAGAGTACAACAGGAGATGGTGTGTGCAGGAAGCTCTCAGAGAGCTGACTCACTCCTGTGAGGTTGAGAGGCCCTTCATCAAGTACCTCGGATGTGAGGCCCAAGACTGATGACAGATGTTCTGCGGAAGGGCTTGGCTGTGGGGTGGAGGAAGGAGGAGTGTAGTGGGGCTGTCTGGTCTGCAGCTGGGTCAGGTGAGGTGTCTGTGGTGTCTGTGGCATCCGAGGAACCTGGGCCTGGACTGGGAAGGGCTGCCTCTGCTGTGGGCAGTCCTGGTAGTGGTAGGCTTGGTAGGCGAGGGGCTGTTGAAATCCGTGGAAGGGCTGTGACGTCGCCTGGGGTGGAGGAACAGACCTGGACTGGGTAGGAGCAGGTTCAGCTGGGCCTGGAGGGTGGTGCAGAAGAGCTGTGATCCTCTCCTTCATCGCCTGGTACTGGGCCTCGGGCAGGTCCATGAGGGTCTGGTTCATGTAAGTGATGAAGGGCTTGCGGTTCGAGGATGGTATGTTGAAATGGATCAGCTGGGAGAGGAGATCTGTGCTGGGTTTGATTGTGTCCCTGATCTCCAAGAGGACAGCATGGCTCTGTCCCTCCAGTCTGCCTCTCTGCCTGCTTTCTGTGGAGGTGGAGCTGAGTGTGGGTGTGGGTTGGTCTCTGGTGGTTGCTTCTTCTTCCTCCATCTGAGACAGGGGATCCTCCATGTCCTCCGGCATGGGGAGTGCAGCTGTCGGGGGGGGGGGTCTCTGTCGTGGGGCCCTCCAAAGACACCTGCCTGGACAAGGTAGCTGTCTCCTGGCTGGAAGAGGAGTGGCTCTCTGTGGGCTGTCTGAGGGAGAGGGTTGACAGAGGGGCTGCTCCTCGGTGGCAGATCTCACCCTGCAGGAAGCTGCACCTGGCCATGACATAGGTCTCCCGGTCAGAGAGCTTGACAGCGGCCTACCCGGATTTCTTCAGGTGCAGCTTGCCATACCAGGTGTGCATGTGCTTCCACCATCCAAGGAGTACATCTGAAGTGTAGCCCAGGCTCTCTGTCTTCTCTCTCCACGCTGCCTGCTTCCTCTTGGTGTCGCGATAGAGCCTGTGGCCCTTCCTCCACAGGTACTCGTTCTCCCTCAGCCATTACAGCACCACCTCCTCATGGTCTTCGGAAATGGAGTACTGTTTCCTCTTTCCCTTCTCCTTGCCTTGCCTCTTCCTCCCTCTGGCAGGGGCTTCAGGGCCTTCAGCAGCTTTGAGGGCCTTGGGGCTGGTCCATCACAGCATCAGCAGCAGGAGAAGCACCACAAGCAGCAGGAGAAGCACCAGCAGCAGCAGGAGAAGCACCAGCAGCACCAGCAGCACCAGCAGCACCAGCAGGAGAAGCACCACCAGCACCAGCTACACAAGCAGGAGAAGCACCAGCAGCACCAACAGGAGAAGCACCACCAGCAGCAACACCAGGAGCACCAGCAGCAGCAGCAGAAGCACCAGCAGCTTCAGAGTCAGCACCAGGGGGTGGGATGATGGTTCTGTTCTTCTTGCCAGAGCTGGCAGGAGGCACAGGCTTCCTCTTCTTCCCCATGGTGCTCTCTCAAGATGTCTCTGGGAGCAGGTCTTTCCTCTGAATGCTGACTGCTTGCGAGCTGCATCCTTTTATATCCATGGAGCTACGCAATTCATCCTCTCCACATGTGCAGTGACTGCTTTGCATCCGCTACGCATACACTAGGGATCAAATAGGCGTCCGTGATGCATCTGTGTCATCTGCTATGCATCCGCTACGCATCCGCTACACATCCGCTATGCATGCGCTCCTTCCGCTATGCGTCTGCTTCGCTATTATCCCCCAGAAGCCCTGTGGATGTGTCATCCGCTTCCATCCGCTTCCATCCGCTAGGCTTCCTACGAACATCTGCTATACATCCCCGCTACATCCTCCCCACATCCATTCCTTTCTGTTGTTGTCCGCTCTGTTTATCCAAATTTGGGGCACTTTTAAGAGCAGATAACAACGGATGGAAATTTTGCTCGTCCGCTGTGTCTTTTTTGCATACGTGTTGCATCCATCGGCCAGTGTGACCTAGCCTTTAAGCCCCTGTCACGCTGCACCAACGGATGCAAAGAGGAAGTAAAACGGACAAAAAAGCTTGCCATCCGTTCGAAAACGTGATGTACTCACTGCCTCCATTTTGCTTCCTCTCTATCCGTCCAGCATCCGTTTATGGATGTTTCATCCGCTCCAAAAGTTTTAGGCTGCTTAAAACTTTTGCGCGGAAAATGTATCCAGTTCGTCCTTTTTGCATCCGCTAGGCATCCGCTACGCATCCGTAACGCATCCGCAATATCCGCTAGGCATCCACTATGCATTTGCGCAAGTCGCATCCGCCCAGACACAGGGAGGAAGTAGAACAGACGCAGAACAGATGCAGAACGGATGCAGAACAGATGCAGCACAGAAACAAAGCATTTAAAGCAGAAAAAACGTTCACAGAGGGGATCTATCTCGGATATTAAGGATGCCTAGAGGATGCCTAGAGGATGCCTAGTGGAAAACCTATACTGCCTATAAAAAGGGGGAGCAACTCACCTGCATCTCACTTTCAGCCCAGCAGCCCAGCGGTGCAGACCTCTGCAGCCTTCATCTGACTCTTCCTCTTCCACAGCATCCAGTTATGTCCACCGTGGATTGCGACAAAATCCTTTCGGCAGCCAACATCCTTCTGCAACACTGCGAAACCATCTACAGTCTCTGTGAACAGTACTACGGGAAGAAAAGGAGGCATCCAAAAAAAGTCTGGCTCCGAAGATGGTTCGCCAGAAGAGCGCAGTATGTACTTTATGACAAGCTGATGGTGGGGCTCAGGAGCGAAGACCCTCGGGCGTTCCAGAACTTCATGAGGATGCCTCCAGCCATGTTTGACGAAGTTGTGCAGCGCCTGACACCCAGGTTGACCAAGACAAACACCAACTTCCCGCCCAGCCTGGAACCTGGGCTCAAGGTGGCACTCACTCTGTGCCACCTGGCCTCAGGGACCACCTACAGGAGCATGCAGTATGGTTGGAGGGTGCCACCCAGCACCATTAGCTTTGTTGTCAGAGGAGTGGTGCTGGCCATCATCGAAGAATACAAGGAGGAGCTCCTCCAGTGCCCCTCCACTGAAGAAGGATGGAAGAAAGTTGCAGAGCAGTGGTATCAGAAGTGGAACTTCCCCCACACCGTTGGAGCCATCGATGGCAAGCACGTGGCCTGCAAAACTCCAGCCAAGTCGGGGTCCACTTATCAGAACTACAAGGGTTTCTTCAGCATCATCCTCTTCACCATGGTCGATGCTGACTACAAGTTCATGTACATCGATGTTTCAGGCAACAGCTCATCTTCAGATGCCCAGGTATACAACGCCAGTCACCTCAAGGAGGGGCTGGAAAGCAACCTCATGGTGTGCTTCCCAGATCCAGACCTGCTGCCCAACGACACGCAAGATTTGCCCTACTTCATCGTGGGGGATGACGCCTTCTCCCTCACAACCTACCTCATGAAGCCCTACACCTCCAGACGCCTCACCTATGAAGAGAGGATCTTCAATTACAGGCTGTCCAGGGCAAGGCGGGTGGTGGAGAACGCCTTTGGCATCCTGGCCAACAGGTTCCAGGTACTTCTCACCAACATGCAGCATCGCCCAGAGACCATGAGGAGGATCGTGGAAGCTTACTGCATCCTGTACAATCTCATGCGCACCCGCTACCCAGTTTTGCAGAACAGGCTCATGGACCTCCAGCAAGGCAATGGGGACACGGAGCCTGGGGAATGGAGGCAAGGGCGAAACCTGATCGACACTGAGGATGTGCATAAACACTGAGTTGTGTTTATGTTGACATGTGTGGATCAATGCTTACATTGTAATTGATAATGAAGGGCCATAGGTGTGACACCTGGGAGAGTGGACCATACAGTCCCGCTATGCTTGCACTGGAGGTTTATCTATCCCACAGCTATTACCCATTCCATAGGTATCCCTGCCCATCCCACAGGTATCCTTTCCCATCCCACAGCTATCTTAACCCATCCCAAAGGTATCCCTGCCCATCCCACTGCTATCTTAACCCATCCCACAAGCATGCAAAGGCTAAACCATTTCTAAAAGTTTCCACCCAGACTTTATGGAAAAAAATTAATAAAGCGAGTGTGTGAAACAAAGATAAACTTCATTAATACCAAGCTGTAAAATATACATGACCCAAGTCAAGTGTCCAAATAAAGTCCACAAATATCCAGGCAGCCAGTCTCTGGCGCTCCTCTTGGTCACTCGGAGGTGTGTGCCCAGGCTAAGATTTTAGGGAGCAGGTGCTGTGGAGGTGGGTGCTGCTGCAGTGCTGGTCTGAGGTGTTATTGGAGTGCCTAGCCCCGAGAGGACAACAGGGGACGGTGTGTTGAGAAATGTGTCGGACAGCTGGCTCAGCCCCGCGATGCTGAGAGGTCCTTCCTCCATGCCATGGGGTGTCAGACCCCATACTGAGGACAGATGTACTGAGGCCGGGCTTGGCTGTGGGATGGAGGAAGGAGCAGTGTAGTGGGGCTGCCTGGTCTGCAGCGGGGTGAGGACTGTCGAGGTTGGATCGGTGGCATCATTGGAACCGGTGGCAGCGGTGTCACCCGATGACTCTGTGCCTGCATCTGTAAGGGCTGCTGTCTGTGCTGCTGGACCTCTGGATAGTTGTAGCCCTGGTAGGTGAGGGGGTGTGGGAAGCCTTGGTATGGGAGGGACATTACCTGGGGTGGAGGAACAGACCTGGACTGGGTGGGAGCAGGTTCCTCTGGGTCTGGAGGGTTGTTAAGCAGCGTGGTGATCCTCTCCTTCACCACCTGGTACTGGGGATCCGCCATCTCCTTGAGGGTCTGGTTCACATAATTGAGGAAGGGCTTGCGGTTGGAGGAGGAGGATTCAATGGGGACCAGCTGAGAGAGGAGACCTATGCTGGTGCGGATGGTGTCCCTGATCTCCACCAGGACCTTGTGGCTCGGCCCCTCCTGCGGTCCGGCTCTCTTCCTTACTGTCGTGGCGGAGGTGTGGATGGATGCGACTTCGGCAGCAGTGGACTCGATGTCTCCTTTCTCCCACTGCACCAGGGAATCCTCATCGCTCTCCACCACACTTTCAACACTGCCCGGAGGTTGTCCGCCGTGGCACGCTCCACAGATACCTGCATGGAGGCAGGGACTGACTCTCGGCTGCCAGAGGAATGGCTCCCAGCAGACTGCCGGAGAAAGAGGGTAGAGATTTGGGCTCCTGGTGCTCCTCTGTGGCGGACCTCATCCTCCAGGAAGCTGCACTTGGCCATGACGTAGTTCTCTCTGTCCGTCAGCTTAACCCTGGCCTGGCCAGATTTTTTGCGGTGCAGCTTCCCGTACCAGGTGTGCGTGTGCTTCCACCAGCCGAGGAACACCTCCGAAGTGTAGCCCAGACTCTCCGCCCTCTCTCTCCAAGCAGCCTGCTTCCGCTTGGTGTCCCTGTACAGCCGGTGTCCCTTCCATCACAGATAGTCGTTCTGTCTCAGCCACTCCAGCACCTCATCCTCGTGCGCTTCCTTGATGTAATGCTGCCTCCTCTCCCGTTGTTGCATACGCCTCTTCCTCCCTTTCACAGGACCAGATGGGCCCTCATCAGAGGGGCTTCCAGGTTGTAGGGGCTGCTCCTCCACATGAACAGCAGCAGCAGCAGCAGCAGCAGCAGCATCACCAGCAGGATCATAATCATCATCATCATCATCAGCAGCAGCATAATCACCAGCAGGATCATAAGCAGCAGCAGCAGCAGCAGGATCAGCAGCAGCAGCAGCAGCAGCAGCAGCAGCAGCAGCAGCAGCAAGACCAGGATGAGCAGCCGCAGAGTAAGCACCAGCAGCAGGGTCAGCAAGACCAGGAGCATGAGCAGAACGAGTAGGACCAGCAGGACCAGGAGCAGCTTCAGCAGAGTACGCGGCAGAAGCACCACTGCCAGGAGCAGCTACAGTAGAAGCTCCAGCAACAGAAGAGCGAGCCCAAGCAGCAGAAGCTCCAGCAGAAGCAGAGTCAGGGACATGGGGCGGGAGGGTGGCCCTGTCCCTCTTGCCAGGTCTGGCGGCAGGTTGCTGAGACTTTCACTTCTTCCCCATGGTTGTGGGGTTGCTGGCTGGCAGGGAGGCTGGCAGGAAGGCTTTCAGGCACCAAGGCTGGCAGGAAGGTTGGCACCAAGGCTGGCAGGAAGGCTGGCACCAAGGCTACAGGAAGCCTGGCAGGAAGCCTGTTAGGAAGCCTGGCAGGAAGGCTGGCAGGAAGGCAGGCACCAAGGCTGGCAGACAGCCTGGCTGGCAGGGAGGCTGGAAGGCAGGCTGGCAGCAAGGCTGGCAGGGAGGCTGGAAGGCAGGCTGGCAGCAAGGCTGGAAGGGAGGCTGGAAGGCAGGCTGGCAGCAAGGCTGGAAGGGAGGCTGGCACCAAGGCTACAGGAAGCCTGGCAGGAAGCCTGTTAGGAAGCCTGGCAGGAAGGCTGGCAGGAAGGCAGGCACCAAGGCTGGCAGACAGACTGGCTGGCAGGGAGGCTGGAAGGCAGGCTGGCAGCAAGGCTGGCAGGGAGGCTGGAAGGCAGGCTGGCAGCAAGGCTGGAAGGGAGGCTGCCCAGGAGGCTGGGAGGCAGGCTGGGAGGCAGGCTTGGAAGCAGGCTGGCAGCAAGGCTTGCAGGCAGACATGTAGGCAAGAACTCTGAGGTATCCAGCAGCAGGTCTTTCCTCGGAATGCTAGACGTGCAAGCTGCTTCCCTTTATATCCGGGGGGCTTGCGCAATGCATCCCCCCCGCATGCGCAATTAACGCCAGGCATCCGTCCTGCTTCTGCTGTGCATCCGCTAGGCTTCCGCTCTGCATCCGCTTCATCTGCTGTGCATCCGTTCTGCATCCTCTTTTTCCGTTCCACGTCTGCTTTGCTGAGGTCCCCTGGAAGCCCTGCAGATGCGCCATCCGCTTCCATCCACTGTGCTTCCGTTCCGCATCCGCTCTGCATCTGCCCTGCATCCTTCCCGCGTCCGTGTTGTCCGCTCCAATTATGCAAATTTTCACCCCTTTTGAGCGTGGATACAACGGATGTAACATTTTTCTCTTCCGTTGTGTCCTTTTTGCATCCGTTGGGAAGTGTGACATGGCCTTTACGTCTTTCCTTTTACCTCCTCCTCATAGCATCATTGTAGCACACAAACCAATTATAGCCCTCTAAGACATCCTCAGCAAATCAAATTACCCAGCAGTCCAAAAAGAAAAAAAAGACATATAGTAAAAGGACAGTATCAGTCACTATGTAAGATAGAAAGGCAAAAGTACATCTATGAACATCAACTAGAAGTAAAAAGATATGGCAAAAATTTCCTAATCTCACAGTATATCGACAGTCTCAAGCATAAGTTTAACTTGAAAATGCTGTGCATTTTAAACCAAGCCAAATCCAAAAAAGAGAATTCCTGGAAAGTAAGCATTCAGACATATCAGCCATCAATAGACTGATTGAAATAAACCATATTCACACACAAGAGACTATCAAAGGAAAAAGTTAAAAAAATGATCACAGCACATTCCCTCCAAAACTCAGAGAAACAGGGAGTAATCCCAGACAAATAATCAGATAGAAAACAGTATCCTAATCCATGAACTACCAAGAAGAAGAAAAAAACATACTCTCATCAATCATGATAGGGCAAGCTACTGTGTGTAAACAGCAAGCAAACCCCACACTTACCAACACTGATGATGTTACCTAATTGAGTAATGAAACTCCTGCAAGCAAACAACAAAACTCAAAGGTCACAAACAACTCCAAAATTACCTCCTTTTTTAAACTGTTAGTTGTAGGTCTCCTGCAGTCCATTGTTTTAAAAATGCATCAGTTCTAACATTGGGCATCTAAATACAGTATTTCTCCTGTTGTGCCATTTCTGAATTATAGTATAATATAGTAATATAATACAGCAAGAATAGAATTATTAAAAATATTTAGAATAAAGGCATTTCAAATATATGTTGGAAATATGAACTTTATTTTTTAATCATATGGGCATGTCAAAAGGCTCGAAGAATGGGATTCAAAAACATACATCGATACAGAACATTTTAAAGATTAATATTCAGTTGAAGCCAGAATGTCTCCTTTTTATGAATAAATAACCAATCCCCCCCCCCAATTAGTTTCAATTCATTGTTTCTTCTCTTGCTTTCTGGCGCTTTGAAAAATAGGTTGACCCTTCTTTGTGGCATTTGACATCATAGACAATGGGGCAGATGAAGCTTCAGAGTTAAATATGTCATATAGCTGGTTTATTTGATAAAGTTATTTTGGAGAGAATATTCTGCAGCACCCCTCCACACACCTACTTCTCTAGCCTTCATTAAAAATAGGACCCATTGATCCCAGAAATCCTGCATCATTAGTATTATATGTGGTTTCAGATGTGTATGTAACCAATTCCTCCAAGATTTCACTTCTCTGTTTTCAAAGGAAGAAAAAATGGCAAATCTCATGATCCATTCAGAAACATCTTCTCATTCCTATACTTAGTATGATCAGTGTGAGCAGAAACAGCTATGCTAACGAGTCATATTTCATTTTACAAATCAAGCAGATATTTACATAAGGCATGGAATATTTATAGCAAAACTTGTAATTGGCAGTCTTAATTTATGCTGGATAAGAGTTTTTATCTGAAAGATTTGTATCTATGGAGAATTCCCAGGCACTTGGCAGATCTTGATAACCTGTATTCACCTGGGTACACAGATCTGCTTAAAATAAAGATAGCAGATTTTTTTTTCTTTAAACAAAGGATTGACTTGCATCTATCTTGTTAGGACAGGAGCCTAATAAATAAATTTAGTTTGCAGCTGTAGAAGTAGCTTTCCGTAAACTGTGAAAAACTTTCTAGCAAATATGTATTCAATAGCATGTCTGACTTCAGATGTTTTTATTGTTATTTTCCCAGCATTTGGGGATTACACACCATCTGTTAACAAAGGAATTATTGTCAATTGGGGAATGGCTATTTAAAAAAATATCTGTTGTGATATGGATTAGTGTTGGGTGTTATTCTGGATTTTTATTCTCTTTTTCTACTATTTGATATAATCCTGCTAGAGAACACTTGTAATTAGATGGATTTGTAATAGAATAAACAGAATACACAATTAGAAAGAGCTATTTAAGCCCCAAACTCTCCATTTTGTATCTGTATGGCCCAGGGATTCAAACTGAAGCATCTCCAACTGCCCACCCTCTCTTTTCATATATCTTCAAAATTAAAAAAAAAATTAAAATGACTTAATCAGTACACCAACTGCTCAGTGAGATAACAAAATGCTAAGGGGAAACCATAAAAAGTAAAGTAAAGCCACTAAGCATCTATTTGGGTTCGGTCTTGTCCAGAAAGGTGGGGTATAGTTTGAAAACCAGGTTTAATGCTTGAGGCAGATAAAAATCAAGCAATATTTTGAACAAGTTTAAAACAAAACAAAAACTAATCAACTACATCTTAAGGTGATGGAATAACTGAAATTGACTTGACCAAATGTTTATGTTTGCTCTTTAATAAATCCTCTTAAAGAAATCCTAGAAGTGAGATTGGAGAAAAGTAACTTTTATCTTAGTTTTAAAAGAAAAGATCCAATTAACTTCAGAAGAGTCAGAATGACTTTGGTACCTGAAAAGGTTTTGGAGCAGAACTTAGAACCCCTAAGATAGTAATGAGTAGGGATTTATGAAGAAAAAAATCTTGCCAGGCCAAATTTTAGTCTTTTTGAAATCTGTTAATTTTGGGAATAGATGCTGAGAAGTCTATAGATATCATATAACTTGACTTCAATAAAACATCTAACAGTACTCCACTATATTCTTATTATCAGATCAGTTAAGCAGAGACCAGATGGTTCAACAAGAAAATGGACATGGAAACTTATACTTGTGAA
Organism: Laticauda colubrina; assembly: GCA_015471245.1. NCBI lineage: Eukaryota > Metazoa > Chordata > Lepidosauria > Squamata > Elapidae > Laticauda > Laticauda colubrina. The sequence continues at coordinate 25,379,889 of BLBF01000004.1, read as the reverse complement.
ACAGATCTTGGAGTAATAGTTGATTACAATCTGGATATGAGCCAATAAATTGATGTAGCTGCAAGGAAGGCAAATCTACTTTTAAAGCCCCTGTCACACAGCACCAACGGATGGAAAGAGGATGTAAAATGGAGAGAAACACTTGCCATTCATTGGTTAACGCGATCCATCCATTCTGTACTCACTGCGTCCGTTTTTCATACTGTCAATCAGTCCAGCATCCGTCGATTGAGATTCCATCCGCTAAAAAAGTTTTGAGCCTGCTCAAAACATTTTGAGCAGAAAATGTATCCAACGCTTCCGTTCTGCATCCACAACGCATAGGGGGAACATCCGTTCTACATCCGTAGTCATCCGTTACACGTCCGCTATATCAGCTAGGCATCCACTGCGCATCCACGCAACTTGCATCCGCTCCAGCCGAAAATGGACACAGGGAGGAAGCGAAACAGACGTGGAACGGACATGCAGTGTTAGTAGCAGGGAGGGAGAAAGGATGAAAGCGGATGCAGCTTGCATATAAAGCATTAAAATGCAAAAAACGTTCGCAGAGGGGACGTATCTCAAATATTTAGGATGTCTGCAGGATGCCAAGTGGATGCAAAAGGACACCGAACGGAAAACCTATATTTCCTATAAAAAGGGGGAGGAACTCACATGGATCTCACTTTCAGTCCAGCAGCCCTGCGGTACAGACCTCTTCAGCCTTCATCTTGCTCTTGCTCTTCCACAGCATCCAGTCATCTCCACCATGAATCATCACACACTCCTTTTGGTAGCCACCATCATTCTACAACAGTGCGAAGCCATCTACAGGCTCTTTCACCTGTTCTACGCGAAGAAAAGGAGGCGTCCAAGAAGTGTCTAGGTTCAAAGATGGCTCGCCAGAAGAGCAGAGAACAGACTGTACAACAAGCTGATGGTGACCAAGCAGAGCACCAACCTCCGGCCCAGCCTGGAACCTGGGCTCAAGGTGGCACTGACTTTGTGCCACCTGGCCTCAGGGACCAAGTACAGGAGCATGCAGTATGGCTGGAGGGTGCCACACAACACCATCAGCATTGTGGTCACAGAAGTGGTACAGGCCATCATCGAAGAATACCTGGAGGAGCTCCTCCAGTGCCCCTCAACTGAAGAAGGCTGGAAGAAAGTTGCAGAGCAGTGGTATCAGAAGTGGAACTTCGCCCACACCGTTGGAGCCATAGAAGGCAAGCACATGACCTGCAAAGTTCCAGCCAAGTCAGGGTCCACTTATTTCAATTGCAAGGGCTTCTTCAGCATCATCCTCTTCGCCATGGTCGATGCTGAATACAAGTTCATGTAGATCAATGCTTCAGGCAATGGGTCAGCTTCAGATGCCCAGGTATACAACGCCAGTCATCTCAAGGAGAGGCTGGAATGCAACCTCATCATGGGCTTCCCAGATCCAGACCCCCTGCCCAACAACACACAAGGTGTGCCCTACTTCATCGTGGGGGATGACACCTTCTCCCTCAGAACCTACCTCATGAAGCCCTACACCTCCAAATGCCTACCCATGAAGAGAGGATCTTCAACTACAGGCTGTCCAGGGCAAGGTGGGTGGTGGAGAACGCCTTTGGCATCCTGGCCAAACAGGTTCCAGGTACTTCTCACCACCATGCAGCATTGCCCAGAGACCGTGAGGAACATCGTGGAAGCTTGCTGCATCCTGCACAATCTCATGCGCACCTGCTACCCAGTGTTGCAGAACAGGCTCGTGGACCTCCAACAAGGCAATGGGAACATGGAGCCTGGTGAATGGAGGCAAGGGAGAAACCTGATAGACACTGTGGATGTGCAAGGCCCCAACAGAGCTTCACGTGAAGGGAAGAAGCAGCGCAACCTCCTGAAACACTGGTGCAACTCCCCAGCTGGAGTAGTGGAGTGGCAAGACAGGATGATAGATGCTTAAGGCCCTGTCACACTGCCCAACGGATGCAAAATGGACACAACGGACAAGAAAAATGTTCCATCCGTTGTTATCCGCTCTCAGAAGGGGCAAAAATTTGCATAACCGGAGCGGATAACACGGATGTGGGGAGGATGCAGGGCAGATGGAAAGCAGATGTGGAACGGAAGCCCAGCGGATGGAAGCGGATGAGAGCAGATAGCACATCCGCTAAGCTTCCGGGGGGCAGCAGCAAAGCGGACCCGGAATGGATACAGCGGATGCAGAATGGATGCACAGCGGATGAAGCGGATGAAGAGCGGAAGCCTAGCGGATGCACAGCGGAAGCCTAGTGGATGCCTTAATGTTAATTGCGCATGCAGGGGGGATGCATTGCGCAAGGCCTGCGGATATACTGGAAGCAGCTTGGAAGCAGGTCACCATTCAGAGGAAAGACCTGCTTCCAGACACATCGACTGCCTTGCCTGTCCTGCCTGCATGTCTGCCTGCATCTATGCCTGCAAGGCTTTCTGCCTGCCTGCCAGCCTCCCTGTCAGCCTTGCTGTCTGCTGCCTGCCAGCCTCGCTGCCAGCCTTGCTGTCTGCCTGCCTGCCAGCCTCGCTGCCAGCCTTGCTGTCTGTCTGCCTACCAGCCTTGCTGCCAGTCTTGCTGCCTGCCTGCCTGCCAGCCTTGCTTCCAGCCAGTCTGCCTGCCAGCCTTGGTGCCTGCCTGCCTGCCAGCCTTGGTTCATCCCTGCCTGCAAACCTTGGTGCCTGCATGCCTGCCAGCCTTCCTTCAAGCCTTGGTGCCTGCCTCCCTGCCAGCCTTCCTGCAAGCCTTGGTGCCAGCCTTCCTGCCAGCCTTGGTGCCTGCCTGCCTGCATGCCTGCCTGCCCGCCTTCCTGCCCGCCTTCCTGCCAGCCTTGGTGCCTGCCTACCTGCCAGCCTTGCTGCCTGCCTTGGTGCCTGCCTTCCTGCCAGCCTTGGTGCCTGCCTGCCTGCCAGCCTTGCTGCCTGCCAGCCTTGCTGCCTGCCAGCCTTGCTGCCTGCCAGCCTTCCTGCCAGCCTCCCTACCAGCCAGCAACACCACAACCATGCTGAATCACAGCAAGCCTCAGCCATCTGCTGCCAGCCCTGGCAAGAGGGACAGGGCTACCATCCTGCCCCCTGGCCCCCACTCTGGTTCTGCTGGGGCTTCTGCAGCACGGGTTCGCTCTTCTGGGGCTGGCGCTTCTGCTGCTTCTGCTTTTGGAGGAGCTGACGACAAGCAGTCCAGCACCAGCCACCTCCACAGCACCTGCACCCTTCACCCTGAGACTGAGCGACCCAGAGGAGTGCCAGAGACTCATTTTTGTTTTATAGCTTCTTGTTAATAAAGTCTATTTTTGATTCATACACTTGCTTCGTTTCTTTTTTTTAATAAAGTCTTGGTGGAAACTTTTAGAAATGGTTTAGGCCTTTGCATGATTGTGGGATGGGTTAAGATAGCAGTGGGTTGGGCAGGGATAGCTGTGGGATGGGCAGGGATACCTTTGGGATGGCTAATAGCTGTGGGATAGATAAACCTCCAGTGCAAGCATAGTGGGACTGTATGGTCCACCCTCACAGGTGCCACACCTATGGCCCTTTATTATCAATAACAATGTAATCATTGATCCACACATTTAAACATAAACACAACTCTTTATTAAATGCCCTGTTCATTGTTGGGCCACTCAACATACATGGCCCAATCTCATCAGTGTGATGAGACAGGCTCAAGGAAGCATCCATTAAGCATCTATCATCCTGTCTTGCCACTCCACTGCTCCAGCTGGGGAGTTGCACCAGTGTTTCAGGAGGTTGCGCTGCTTCTTCCCTTCACATGAGGCTCTGTTGGGGCCTTGCACATCATCAGTGTCTATCAGGTTTCGCCCTTGCCTCCATTCCCCAGGCTCCATGTCCCCATTGCCTTGTTGGAGGTCCACGAGCCTGTTCTGCAACACTGGGTAGCAGGTGCACATGAGATTGTACAGGATGCAGCAAGCTTCCATGATCCTCCTCATGGTCTCTGGGAGATGCTGCATGGTGGTGAGAAGTACCTGGAACCTGTTGGCCAGAATGCCAAAGGCGTTCTCCATCACCCGCCTTGCCCTGGACAGCCTGTAGTTGAAGATCCTCTCTTCACGGGTGAGGAGTCTGGAAGTATAGGGCTTCATGAGGTAGGTTGTAAGGGAGAAGGCGTCATCCCCCACGATGAAGTAGGGCACATGTTGTGTGTCGTTGGGCAGGGGTTCTGGATCTGGGAAGCCCACGATGAGGTTTCGTTCCAGCTCCTCCTTGAGGTGACTGGCATTGTATACCTGGGCATCTGAAGCTGAGCCGTTGCCTGAAGCATCGATGTACATGAACTTGTAGTCAGCATCGACCATGGCGAAGAGGATGATGCTGAAGAAGCCCTTGTAATTGAAATAACTGGACCCCAACTTGGCTGGTGCTTTGCAGGCCACGTGCTTGCCATCTATGGCTCCAATGGTGTGGGGGAAGTTCCACCTCTGATACCACTGCTCTGCAACTTTCTTCCATCCTTCTTCAGTGGAGGGACACTGGAGGAGCTCCTCCTTGTATTCTTCGATGATGGCCTGCACCCCTTCTCTGACCACAATGCTGATGGTTTTGTGTGGCACCCTCCATCCGTACTGCATGCTGCTGTAGGTGGTCCCTGAGGCCAGGTAGCACAGAGTCAGTGCCACCTTGAGCCCAGAGTCCAGGCTGGGCGGGAAGTTGGTGCTCTGCTTGGTCAACCTGGGTGTCAGCTGCTGCACAAGTTTGTCAAACATGGCTGGAGGCATCCTCATGAAGTTCTGGAATGCCCGAGTGTCTTCGTTCCTGAGCTCCACCATCAGCTTGTTTTACAGTCCGTCTTCTGCTCTTCTGGCGAACCATCTTCGTACGCAGACGCTTCTTGCCCGCCTCTTTTTCTTCCCCTAGTAGAGTTCACAGAGCCTGTAGATGGCTTCGCACTGTTGCAGAAGGATGGTGGCTGCCAAAAGGACTGTGTTACAATCCACGGTGGACATGACTGGATGCTGTGGAAGAGCAAGAGGCAGATGAAGGCTGCAGAGGTCCGCACCGCAGGGCTGCTGTTCTGAAAGTGAGATCCAGGTGTGTTGCTCCCCCTTTTTATAGGCAGTATAGGTGTCCCTTTGCATCTTCTAGGCATCCTCTATGCATCCTGTAGACATCCTTAATATGCAAGATAGGTCCCCTCTGTGGAAGCTTTTTCCATTTTAAATGCTTTGTTTCTGCTTGGCATCCGTTCTGCATCCGTTCTGCATCCGTTCTGTGTCCGTTCCGCTTCCTCCCTGTGTCTGAGCGGATGCGAGTTGCGCGGATGCGGAACGGATGCCTAGCGGATATAGCGGATGCGTAACAGATGCAGAACGGATGCGTAGCGGATACGTAGCGGATGCATAACGGACGAAATGGATACATTTTCCGTGCAAAAGTTTTGGGCAGCTCAAAACTTTCTGACTGGATGAAACGTCCATAAATGGATGCTGGATAGATAGAGAGGAAGCAAAATGGAGGCAGTGAGTACAGCGCGTTAACCAACGGATGGCAAGCTCTTTTGTCTGTTTTACATCCTCTTTGCATCCGTTGGTGCAGTGTGACAATGGCTTTAATGGATGCTTCCTTGAGCCTGTTTCATCATACGGATGAGATTGTGCCATGTCTGTTGAGTGACCCTACAATGAACAGGGCATTTAACAAAGAGTTGTGTTTATGTTGAAATGTGTGAATCAATGATTACATTGTTATTGATAATGAAGGGCCAAAGGTGTGGAACCTGGGAGGGTGGACCATACAGTCCCACTATGCCTGCACTGGAGGTTTATCTATCCCACAGCTAGGTATCCCTGCACATCCCACAGGTATCCCTGCCCATATCACAGCTATTACCCATTTCCAAAGGTATCCCTGCCCATCCCACTGCTATCTTAACACATCCCACAAGCATGCAAAGGCTTAAACCATTTCTTAAAGTTTCCACCAAGACTTTATTTAATAAAATAAATGAAGCAAGTGTGTGAAGCAAAGATAATCTTTATTAATAAAAAGCTGTAAAAGAAAAATGATCCAAGTGTCTTAAGCAAAAAGAAAGTCAACAGGTAGCCACCCAATCTCTGGCACTCTTCTTCGTCACTCTGAGGCGTGCCCAGTCTCAGGGGTGAAGGGTCCAGGTCCTGTGGAGGTGGCTGCTGCTGGAATGCTGGTCTGAGGCATCATTGGGGTGCCTGTCCCCGAGAGGACAACAGGGGACCGTGTGTGGAGGAAGCTCTCAGAGAGCTGGCTCAGTCCTGTGATGTTGAGAGCCCCTTCCTCCAGGACATGGGGTGTCAGCCCCAATACCGATGACAGATGTTCTGAGGCCGGGCTTGGCTGTGGGGTGGAGGAAGGAGCAGTGTAATGGGGATGTCTGGTCTGCAGCTGAGTGAGGTGAGGCATGGGTGGCATCTGTGGTGTGGGTGGCATCTGTGGTGTGGGTGGCATCTATGGCGTGGCATGGGTGGCATCAGTGGCATTGGTGGCACCGGTGGCGTCCGATGTACCTGTGCCTGGACTGGAAAGGGCTGCCTGTGCTTCTGGAGCGCCCGGTAGCCATAGCCTTGGTAGTTGAGGGCCTGTGGAAAGCCTTGGAAGGGCAGTGACATCACCTGGGGTGGAGGAGCAGGCCTGGACAGGGTGGGAGCAGGTTCAGCTGGGTCTGGAGGGTTGTGAAGAAGACCGGTGATCCTGTCCTTTATCACCTGGTACTGTGATTCCGACATGTTCATGAGGGTCTGGTTGACGTAGGTAAGTAAGGGCTTGTGGTTGAAGGATGGGGCATCAGTGTGTACCAGCTGAGAGAGGAGATCTACGCTGCTCCTTATGGTGTCCCTGATCTCCAGCAGGACAGTGTCGCTTTGCCCCTCCGGTCTGCCTCCCTGCCTGCTTTCTGTGGAGATGGAGCTGGGGGTGAATGTAGGTTGTTCTCTGGTGGAAGTGCCCTCTCCTTACTCCCATTGCGTCAGGGGGTCCTCCACACGCTCCACCATGGGTAGTGCAGCTGTTGGGGGGGTCTCCGTCGTGGCACGCTCCACAGATACCTGCCTGGACACAGGAGCTGACTCTTGGCCAGAAGAGGACTGGCTCTCTGCGGGCTGCCTGAGAGAGAGGGTTGTCAGAGGGGCTGCTCCTCGGTGGTGGATCTCACCCTCCAAGAATCTGCACTTGGCCATCACGTAGGTCTCTCGGTCCGTCAGCTTCACCGTGGCCTGCCCAGATTTCTTGAGGTGCAGCTTCCCGTACCAGGTGTGCATGTGCTTCGACCAGCCAAGGAGCACCTCCAAAGTGTAGCCCAGGCTCTCTGCCTTCTCTCTCCAAGCAGCCTGCTTCCTTTTGGTGTCTTGAAATAGCCTGTGTCCCTTCCACCAAAGATATTCATTCTCCCTCAGCCATTCCAGCACCTCATCCTCATGTTCCTCTTCAATGGAGTATTGCTTCCTCTCCCGTTCACACATATGCCTCTTCCTCCCTCTGGCAGGGCCATCTGTGCCCTCATCAGAGGGGCTTCAAGGTTGTAGGGGTTGATCCTCCATACCACCACCAGCAGCAGCAGCAACAACAACAACAGTAGCAGCAAAAGCAGGACCACCAGCAGCAGCAGCACCAGCAGCACCAGGATCAGCAGCAGCAGAGTAAGCACCAGCAGCGCCAGCAGGACCAGCAGGACCAGGATCACCAGCAGGACCAGCAGGACCAGCAGGATGAGCAGGACCAGGACCAGTGCCAGCAGAGTAAGCACCAGCAGAAGCACCAGCACCAGGAGCAGCACCAGCAGAGCAAGCCTCAGCAGAAGCCCCAGCACCAGGAGCAGCACCAGCAGAGTAAGCCCCAGCAGAAGCCCCAGCACCAGGAGCAGCGCCAGCAGAAGCTCCAGCACCAGAAGAGTCAGCCCCAGCAACAGAAGCCCCAGCAGAAGCAGAGTCAGGGCCAGGGGGTGGGATGGTGGCCCTGTCCCTCTTGCCAGGGCTGGCAGCAGATGGCAGAGGCTTTCTCTTCTTCCCCATGGTTGTTGGCTGGCTGGCTGGCTGGCTGGCTGGAGCTTTGTCTGGCAGCAGGTCTTTCCTCTGAATGGTGACCTGCTTGCGAGCTGCTTCCCTTTATATCCACGGGGCTGATGCAATGCATCCTCCCTGCATGCGCAGTGAACGCTTTGCAACCACTAGGCATCCGCTAGGCATCCGCTAGGCATCTGCTAGGCTTCCACTCTGCATCCGCTTCATCCGCTCGGCATCCGCTCGGCATCCATTCCTTCCGCTGCGCGTCCATTTCGCTGTCCTCCCCCGGAAGCCCTGCGGATGTGCCATCCGCTCCCATCTGCTCCCATCTGCTAGGCTTCCGTGGAGCATCTGCTTTCCATCCTGGCTAAGTCCTCCCCCCGTCTGTTCCTTTCTGTTGTTCTCCGCTCTGGTTATGCAAATTTGGGGCACTTTTGAGAGCGGATAACAATGGATGGAACATTTTCTCGTCCGCTGTGTCCTTTTTACAAACGTTTTGCATCCGTCGGCCAATGTGACAGGCCCTTAAGCTGCATCAACAGAAACATTTTCAAAATCACAGGAAACTATCATTCTTTTGTATTTATATTTGTGTATGTAGTTGTTGGCTTGAAAAATTATACTTTGACGAATATCTAGGTGTGCCCAACTTGGAGTCAAACAAAACTTGAAGTACTATATCCAGTTCTCAGCACCACTTGTAAGAAGGATTCAGGGAAATTGGAACAGGTTTTAGAAGAAAGACAGCATTAGGGGACTAAAAAGCTAAACTTTATGAAGATATCTGGGTCTCTTCAGCTTTGAAAAATGATGGTGAAGGGAGATGTGATAGTTCTCTACAGGTTCTTGAAAGAATGTCTCAAAGACAAAAATCAAACCTGTCCTCCTTTGAATATGAATTACAGGAAGGGAAATAGCAATTGAATAGGGTCAAGGACAACTTGTTATGGCCAACTTACCATGGCCAACTCTCCACAGCCAACTTGCTGCAGAACAGCTCGCTGTGGGACAATTCAATGCTCTATAATTTATTTCATTCAGGTACTTTTATTATTGGTGACCACATTTTCATCAACATTGCATAACTCTTGTATTTCTAGATTGACTTTATTTATTTTATTGATTCCATGGTTCCATTTCAATGAGTTTAATTTTTGTGTTTGTTGAATTAGTGAGTTGTCCCACAACAAGTTTATTTATTTATTTATTTATTTTATTTGTTTTTATTTATTTGATTTGTCAATCACTTACAAGATAATAGGTATTATATATACATAGTTATGAATACATGAAATGGGTACATATAAGAAAAATAAAGGAAACAATAGGACAGGGATGGTAGGGACGTTGGTACGCTTATGCTCGCTCCCTACAGACCTCTTAGGAAAGGGGTGAGGTCAATAGTAGATGGTCTAAGATTAAAGTTTTTGGGGTTTGGGGAAGAAACTACAGAGTCAAGTAGAGCATTCCAGACATTGACCACTCTGTTGCTGAAGTCGTATTTCCTGCAATCAAGTTTGGTGTGATTAACCTTGAGTTTGTATCTATTGTGTGCTCTTGTATTGTTATGGTTGAAGCTGAAGTATTCATTGATAGGTAAGTCATTGCAATGTATGATTTTATATACCATTCTTAGATCAGACCGAAGACGGCGTAATTCAAGGTTTTCTAGGTCTAGAATTTCAAGTCTGGTAGAATAAGGTATTCTACAATGAGTAGAGAAGTGGAGAACTCTTCTTGTGAAATATTTCTGGACTTTCTCAACTGTGCTAATATCAGATACGTAATGTGGGTTCCAGACTGATGAGCTGTATTCGAGCATTGGTCTAGCAAATGTTTTGTATGCTCTAGTTCGTAGTGTGATATTACCAGAGAAAAAGCTATGTAGGATTAGGTTAACAACTCTTAATGCCTTTTGGCTATGTAATTACAGTGGGCTCTAGCACTTAGATCATTAGAGATGAGTATTCCAAGGTCCTTTACAGAGCTTGGATCATCAACAAGGTATTGACTATTCTGCTTGTATTTTATTTTCTGATTTTTTTTGCCAATATGTAAAACAGAGCATTTCTTTGTTGAGATTTGAAGTTGCCATTTGTTTGACCGTTCTGATACATAGTTAAGATCTTTTTGAAGGGTAGCAGTATTGTCTGTGGTATTGAACAGCTTTACATCATCAATGAAGAGAACGCAGTTGCTCTTAATATGATCACAGAGGTCATTTATGTAGAGTATGAAGAGAGTTGGTCCTAGAACACTGCCTTGGGGGACACTATTATTGACAGGCACAGAATTTGATAGGACACTTCCAATTTTGACCATTTGTTGTCTGACAGGAATTCTTCTATCCTGTTATGCAGTTGTCCAGAGATACCATAAGATTTTAGTTTTAGGAGTAGCTTTTTTAAGTAGGCACATATTCCATCTGGTCCAATAGATAGAGATGGTTTTAGATTGCGTAGTGCTTTTTCAACATTGTCTTCTGTAAAATTGATATGTATTAGATCATTGTAGTTTTCTGTGGTTCAGCTAGGAAATACTGGGCATGATCCATTGCTGTTTACAAATACTGAGCCAAAGAATGTGTTAAAGAGGTTGGCTTTAATGGTGTCGTCGTTGCAGTCTTTACCATTAGGTCCTATCAGGGGTGGGATGGACCTTGAGTCTTTTAGTTTGTTGTTTACAAAATTGTAAAAAGTGTGGGTGGAATTGGTGCATAGAAGGTTTTCCTAATGTTTAATGTGATAATTGGTGCATTCAGTCTTTATCTGGTGGCATAAATTTTTGTCATGGCTTTTGAAATTGACGTGACCAGATTTGTTTTTCCGCCAGAGTGATCTCTTTTTTGGATTGAAATTTCCTTATTGTTATGGGTAATCTGTTGGTTCTTTTTTTTTGGGGGGGGGGGTTGTTGTTGTTGGTACATATAGTTTGATGACTGTTTTGTTGTTGACCCATTCTGAATTGAATTAGAGAAATCTTCCTGATGAAAAGGGCAGTTTGCCCATGGAATTGATCTATGGAGGGTTTGTGATGGAGTCCCCTTCATTACATATGTTTAATTGATAATTTGAACTGTGGTTCAGCCAAGAAAACTGGTAGAATCTGGATCTGACTAGTTAAATAAAACAAGCAAGCAAGCAAACAAACAAAAAACAAACTTTCTGCAAGGGATCACTTTAATATATACAAGCATTTTTTGAGTTCTGTATTGCAATAAAATGTCCTGTCCTGCCAACTACTATAACATATTCATTCTAACAGCAGAGAAAAAGCCATGAGTATGAAAATGTAATGCAAACTGAAACTCGACAGACCTTTTCATTCACTGCAGTGTGAAAGACATTTTGATTTAGATTTCATTAATAAATGCTTTTATAAACATCCTAGTTATTAGCATGGTAGATCTTCTAGGGCTGGCAAGCAATTCTGTTGAGAGGTGAGCATGAGGTAACTAACTTCTGTTTTTCATGGAGATATGCACAAAGCAATTTTGCAGACACAATGAGATTGTTGTATTGAGTTAGTAGGAGTGTATCTCTGCCTTCTGTATTGTCTTCCCTTTCAGAGATGTAGCTTGCTACTAATATCAGCTAATGAAGTTATGCCTAAACCTTTAATACAAGAGTCCGTTTTGCTATTAGAAGATGTACTTACACAGAAAATCTTATAATTGAACTTGTTATGTTGCCTGGCAAGTCTCTTGATAGGGAACCTTTAACATTCCCGCTTGCTTTCTAAAACAGAGGCATTCATTTGTTTCATTTTCTGATTAGGATTGTGCAGAGGGTCAATTCAATTTAACAAAGAGCTCATTGAATCACCCCACTGAAACAGATTTAAGAATCAAAAGGGGGAGCCAATTCAAGGTTGCAAATTCAAGCAGGTGGCAGCAAAGATTCAGTGGATTTTCACTGTCTGGAGTTGTTGCAGGGAGCTTAAGGCCCTGTCACACTGGCCGATGGATGCAAAACGTTTGTAAAAAGGACACAGCGGATGAGAAAATGTTCCATTCGTTGTTATCTGCTCTCAAAAGTGCCCCGAATTTGCATAACCAGAGCGGACAACACAGAAAGGAACGGATGGGGGGACGACGTAGGGCAGATGGAAAGCGGTTGCTCAACAGAAACCTAGCGGATGGAAGCGGATGGCACATCCGCAAGGCTTCCGGGGGAGCATAGCAAAGCAGACGCGGAATGGAAAGAGCGGATGCAGAGCGGATGCCGAGTGGATGAAGCGGATGCAGAGCAGAAGCCTAGCAGATGCTTAGCGGATGCCTAGCGGATGCCTAGCGTTCACTGCGCATGCGGGGAGGATGCATTGCGTCAGCCCCGTGGATATAAAGGGAAGCAGCTCGCAAGCAGGTCACCATTCAGAGGAAAGACCTGCTGCCAGACACACCTTGCCAGCCAGCCAGCCAGCCAGCCTGCCAGCCAGCCAGCCAGCCAGCAACCCAACAACCATGGGGAAGAAACGGAAGCCTCTGTCATCTGCTGCCAGCCCTGGCAAGAGGGACAGGGCCATCCTCCCACCCCCTGGCCCTGACTCTGCTTCTGCTGGGGCTTCTGCTGCCCCTGCTGCCCGGGCTCACTCTTCTGGTGCTGGGGCTTCTGCTCATGCTGCTCCTGGTGCTGGAGCTTCTGCTGGTGCTTACTCTGCTGGCACTGCTCCTGGTGCTGGTGCTTCTGCTGGTGCCTACTCTGCTGGCACTGCTTCTGTTCCTGCTGGTGCTGCTGGCGCTTACTCTGCTGGTGCTGCTCCTGGTCCTTCTGGTGCTGCTGGTGCTCCTGGTCCTGCTCCTGGTCCTGCTGGTGGTCCTGCTGGTCCTGCTTTTGCTGCTACTGTTGCTGCTGCTGCTGCTGCTGGTGGTGGTGTGGAGGAGCAGCTCCTACAACCTCAGGCAGACGCGTGAACAGGAGAGGAGGAAATACACAATCGAAGAGGAACATGAGGAGGAGGTGCTGAGGGAAAATGAATATCTTTGGCGGAAGGGACACAGGCTCTATCGAGACACCAAGAGGAAGCAGGCTGCTTGGAGAGAGAAGCCGGAGAGCCTGGGCTACACTTCGGAGGTGCTCCTTGGCTGGTCGAAGCACATGCACACCTGGTACGGGAAGCTGCACCTCAAGAAATCTGGCCAGGCCACGGTCAAGCTGATGGACCGGGAGACCTACGTGATGGTCAAGTGCAGCTTCTTGGAGGGTGAGATCCACCACCGAGGAGCAGCCCCTCTCACAACCCTCTGTCTCAGGCAGCCTGATGAGAGCCAGTCCTCTTCTGGCCAAGAGTCAGCTCCTGTGTCCAGGCAGGTATCTGCGTAGTGTGCCATGACGGAGACCCCTCCGACAGCTGTATTACCCGTGGCGGAGCACGTGGAGGACCCCCTGACACAGTGGGAGCAAGGAGAGGGCACTTCCACCAGAGAACAACCCACATCCACAACCAGCTCCACCTCCACAGAAAGCAGGCAGAGAGGCAGACTGGAGGGGCAGAGCCACACTGTCCTGCTGGAGATCAGGAGATCATCAGGAGCAGCATAGATCTCCTCTCTCAGCTGGTACACACCGATGCCCCATCCTCCAACTGCAAGCCCTTCCTCACCTATGTCAACCAGACCCTCATGAACATGTCCGAATAACAGTACTAGGTGATCAAGGACAGGATCACCGATCTTCTTCACAACCCTCCAGACCAAGCTGAACCTTCTCCCACCCTGTCCAGGCCTGCTCCTCCACCCCAGGTGATCTCACTGCCCTTCCAAAGCTTTCCACAGGCACTCCCCTCCCAAGGCTATGGCTACCAGGAGGTCCAACAGCACAAGCAGCCCTTCCCAGTCCATGCACAGGTACATCGGATGCCACCAGTGCCACTGATGCCACCAATGCCAGCCATGCCACCAATGCCCGCCACGCCATAGATGCCACCCACACCACCGATGCCACCGACGCCAGTCCTCACCCAGCTGCAGACCAGACAGCCCCACTACACTGCTCCTTCCTCCACCCCACAGCCAAGCCCGGCCTCAGTACATCTGTCATTGGTATTGGGGCTGACACCCCATGGCATGGAGGAAGGGGCGTCAACATCATGGGGCTGAGCCAGCTGTCTGAGAGCTTCCTCCACACACCGTCCCCTGTTGTCCTCTTGGGGCCAGGCACCCCAGTGGCGGCTCAGACCAGCACTCCAGCAGCAGCTGGACCCTTCACCCCTGACATGATGTGAATGCCTCAGACTGACTGAGAAGAGTGCCAGAGACTGGGTGGCTACCGGTTGACTTTATTTTTGCTTGGGACACTTGACTTTGGTATTTTTCTTTTACAGCTTTTTATTAATAAAGATTATCTTTGCTTCACACACTTGCTTCATTTATTTTTGTCAATAAAGTCTTGGTGAAAACTTTTAGAAATGGTTTAAGCCTTTGCATACTTGTGGGATGGGTAAGGATAGCAGTGGCATGGGCAGGGATACCTGTGGTATGGGTAATAGCTGTGGGATGGGCAGGGATACCTGTGGGATGGGTAATAGCTGTGGGATAGATAAACCTCCAGTGCAAGCATCGTGGGACTGTATGGTCCACCCTCCCAGGTGCCACACCTATGGCCCTTTATTATTAATAATAATGTAATCATTCATCCACACATGTCAACATAAACACAACTCTTTATTAAATGCCCTGTTCATTGTAGGCCCACCCAACATACATGGCACAATCACATCAGTGTGATGAGACAGGCTGAAGGAAGCATCTATTAATCATCTATCATCCTGTCTTGCCACTCCACTGCTCCAGCTGGGGAGTTGCACCAGTGTCTCAGGAGGTTGCGCTGCTTCTTCCCTTCACGTGAAGCTCTGTTGGGGCCTTGCACATCCTTAGTGTCTATCAGGTTTCACCCTTGCCTCCATTCCCCAGGCTCCATGTCCCCATTGCCTTGTTGGAGGTCCACGAGCCTGTTCTGCAACACTGGGTAGCGAGTGTGCATGAGATTGTGCAGGATGCAGCAAGCTTCCACGATGTTCCTCATGGTCTTTGGGCGATGCTGCATGGTGGTGAGAAGTACCTGGAACCTGTTGGCCAGGATGCCAAAGGCGTTCTCCACCACCCGCCTTGCCCTGGACAGATCCTCTCTTCACGGGTGAGGCATCTGGAGGTGTAGGGCTTCATGAGGTAGGTTCTGAGGGAGAAGGCGTCATCCCTCACGAAGAAGTAGGGTAGATCTTGCGTGTCGTTGGGCAGGGGTTCTGGATCTGGGAAGCCCATGATGAGGTTGCGTTCCAGCCCCTCCTTGAGGTCACTGGTGTTGTATACCTGGGCATCTGAAGATGAGCCCTTGCCTGAAGCATCGATGTACATGAACTTGTATTCAACATCGACCATGGCGAAGAGGATGATGCTGAAGAAGCCCTTGTAGTTGAAGTAAGTGGACCCCGACTTGGCTGGAGCTTTGCAGGCCACGTGCTTGCCATCTATGGCTCCAACGGTGTGGGGGAAGTTCCACTTCTGATACCACTGCTCTGCAACTTTCTTCCATCCTTCTTCAGTGGAGGGGCACTGGAGGAGCTCCTCCAGGTGTTCTTCGATGATGGCCGGCACCACTTCTCTGACCACAATGCTGATGGTGTTGTGTGACACCCTCCATCCGTACTGTTTGCTCCTGTTGGTGGTCCCTGAGGCCAGGTGGCGCAGAGTCAGTGCCACCTTGAGCCCAGGGTCCAGGCTGGGCGGGAAATTGGTGTTTGCCTTGGTCAACCTGGGTCTCAGCCACTCCACAACTTCATCAAACATGGCTGGAGGCATTCTCATGAAGTTCTGGAATGCACGAGAGTCTTCGTTCCTCAGCTCCACCATCAGCTTGTTGTACAGTCTGTACTCTGCTCTTCTCCCAATCCATCTTCAGACCCAGACACTTCTTGGACGCCTCCTTTTCTTCCCATAGAACAGTTGAAAGAGCCTGTAGATGGCTTCGCACTGTTGCAGAATGATAGTGGCTACCAAAAGGACTGTGTTACGATCCATGGTGGAGATGACTGGATACTGTGGAAGAGCCAGAGCCAGATGAAGGCTGCAGAGGTCTGCACAGCAGGGCTGCTGGTCTGAAAGTGAGATCCGGGTGTGTTCCTTCCCCTTTTAAAGGCAATATAGGTTTTCCACTATGTGTCCCTTTGCATCCTCTAGCATCCTCTAGACATCCTTAATATCCAAGATAGGTCCCCTCTGCAAACGTTTTTTCTGTTTTAAATGCTTTCTTTGCAAGCTGCATCCGCTTTCATCCTTTCTCCGTCTGTGCTACTAACGCTGCGCATCCATTCCACCTCCATTTTGCTTCCTCCCTTTGTCCATTTTCCGCTGGAGCAGATTTGAGTTGCGCAGATGCGCAGCGGATGCCTAGCGGATATAGTGGACGCGTAACGGATGACTACGGATGTAGAACGGATGTTCCCCATATGCTTTGCAGATGCAGAACGGACACGTTGGATACATATTCTGCTCAAAAAGTTTTTGAGCAGCTCAAAACTTTTTGAGCGGATGGAACCTCAGTCGACGGATGCTGGACGGATAGAGAGGATGAAAAACGGAGGCAGTGAGTACAGAATGGATGAATCGTGTTCACCAATGGATGGCAAGTGTTTCTCTCTATTTTACATCCTCTTTCCATCCGTTGGTGCAGTGTGACATGGGCTTTACACTGTATCAACATCACTTCCATCTATGAAAAATACTGTATCAATAGTACTTAAACTTATATACCGCTTACAGCACTCTCTGGGTGGTTTACAGTATCAGCATATTGCCCCCTACAATCTGGGTCTTCATTTTGCCGACCTCAGAATGATGGAAGGCTGAGTAAAACATGAACACATCAGCAGAGTCAGCTTGCAATTTTGCCTTCTAACTTCTGCTGAGTGATCTGATGTGTTGAGTTCTGGTATGATCTGAGTAGCCATCAAATGAATTTATCAGCAGTTTGGATCAACAGCATTCTCTATGGATGACAAATTTGGCATTATTTTGGGCTTCATTCACTTTACTTTTTTTTTTAAAACTAGCCATATGTCTGCTCTCTCTTCTGTTAAAAAAAAAAAAAGGTTACTAGTCCTGCCAAGAAAAAATGGGAGGTCATTTCTGCTCTCAGATCTCTCCACATTGACATACAGCTGACAAGTCTGGTTCTCCACATTGACATACAGCTGACAAGTCTGGTTCTCATCCAGACTTATTTTTAATTCCGGGTAATTGGAACAGTTGACTCTTGATAATGAATATATGGATGCCAGAAGAAAATTTATCAGTAGTGAGTGCTTTTTAGGGATGGAATGTTGCAAGGCTATGAAGTAGAGGTAGTATTCAGCAGCTTCTGACTAGTTCTGGAGAACCGGAAGTGGAAATTTTGAGTAGTTCAAAGAACTGGCAAATACTACCTCTGACTGGCTCTGCCACCATCTAATCTCTGCCTCCTGGGTCCAAGCTGATTGGCTGGGTCTTCTTTGGTTGCCCTGCACAGGAGAATGGAGCTGGAAAGCAGGTTAGTGGGGTGGGGAGGGAATGGAGATTTTGCAGTATTCTTCTCCTGCTGAGCCCACCAAGCCACGCCCACAGAACCAGTGGTAAAAATTTTTGAATCCCACCACTGCTATGAATATTATGTTTGCCATCACTTCTTTCTCTGCAGCCTGCCTCTCTTGGTGATGTTTTATTCATTAAACAAACAGTATTGCCAACAAGCCACATCCTTGATGCAATTGAATTACATGGAACAATGTTTTACCAGTGGATCCTGCCCAGCCTGGTACCCCACCAAAAGAACCTTCTTAATTTACTTACATTTACTTATGTGATCGTAATCTCCCTGTCATCTCAGAAAAACTGACCACAGCCTAAAGGACAGATTAGAGCAGTAGTCCCCAACCTTTTTTGTACCAGGGACCAGTTTCACGCAGAAACACTTTTTCAAGGACCGGCAAAATCAATTCTTTCCCAATAGTAAAGGGCTTCTTTACTATTTCTTTACTAAAAACATATTTATATATATATTTTAATCACGATCATTCATTCTTTGTGGCCCGGTATAAAATGATCCACAGACCGGTACTGGTCCGGGGCCTGGTGGTTGGGTACCCCTGGATTAGAGGACAGTCTGCAGTTTGATGTCAAGCTTAGAGCAGAGTAAAACAAACAAAAGGTTGCTTTTTAAACATTTTTTTTTTAAATTGTTGATACTGGAATAAAATAATATTTTACATGGGATCAGCATAATTTAGTTTTCTGGAGAAATTGGAAGCTGCTGGGCCGTCCTTTCCTCATCCCTATTATCTTTGACTTAAAAGTAGTTCAGGGAGATTATATTTTTTTTAAAAAAATGCTGATATTTCAAACCATTGAAACAATCCTGGTGAAACTTGGCAGGGCTAGTATCATATAAAGGATCATTAATAGCTACATCAAATGTGGAAAAACATAAGTAGCAGAAAGCATTTGGGTTTTTTTTTAAATCATAAGGTTGGCATACTTTTTAAAGCTGAATGTTGAACGATGCCTTAAATCAAACTGATCTGCCCTTGAATGAAACAATTTCCTCTTTGAAATTCAACCTTCCAGTTCAAACAGAGCAAAGTGCTTATTCGTGTATACAGTATACCCAGTTTCATACTTTGGGGCCCAAAATTGAAATTTATAGTTCTGTGAATTTTGCAAAAATGTCCTCTGATGAATACAAAACTGCTGCAGTCTGGTGAGAGTGGGTGGATGGGAGTAATGGTGTGCTCTGCAGCAATACAGAAGTAAGGAAGAGGGCAGCAGATGGGGAAAAAAGCAGAAAAATAGATTTGGCTGGTTGGAGAAAGAGAGGGAGGGGGAGAGAGAGAGAGAGGGAGGGGGGAGAGAGGGAGAGAGAGAGAGGAGGGGGGAGAGAGAGGGAGGAAGAGAGAGGGAGGAAGGGGGAAGAGAGAGGGGGAAGGAGAGAAAGGAGGAAGAAGGAGAGGGGAGAGAGGGAGGGAGGGAGAGACAGAGAGGGAGTGAGGGAAAGGAGGGAGGGAGAAGGAGAGGGATAGAGAGAGGGAAGGGGGAGAGAGGGAGAGGGGGAGAGAGATGAAGGGAGGGAGGGAGAGAGGCTATAGGCTGAGCAGCATACTTGTTGGGAGTCCAGCTTGGAGCTTTGGAAGAGTTCAGTAGAAACTAAAAAGGACCAATCACACTGAATCAGCACCTCACCCTGACTAGTGTAATAACTTTTTAGGGAAAAACCAAAAGGTTGTATGGTACTTTATACACATTGAGGCTTTTGTCTGAGTATTAAAAGACTGAGTACAAAGGACCATTAAAGAAATATTTTATGTGGTCACATCACCTTGCAAAGCCTAGAAGGGTGGAGTTGACCCAAAGCAATAGCCTGTTGTTGGGGAAGGCATGTGCTGCCATAAAGCATTGTGTATAGAATTGTTGTTTGGTGGAAAACAAAGGAGGCAGTTCTTGGTGGTCCAAATGGTGCCATGCAGGTCAACAACACACCTCATCTTCTTTCTTTGTTTGACCTGGAATGTTCATATTGTTTCATTTGGAAATTCAAAACATTGATTTCTTTCACTTGAATCTGGCTCCAGTTTGTTCCAGGCATATCTTCAGCAGATATTATGCAGACTATCTCTGCACTAGGGTTAGGGGACATGTGGAGGAGCTCTTAATTACAAGATTATGCTATCTCTGAATCAAATTGACTTTCTAAACTTGATTTGGAAAGTTGAATTGCAAAATCCGATATGTCTGAATCAATTTATATTAGTATCTGTACAGAATATATATATTTTGTAAACACACATATGTATATACTCTCTCTCTCTCTCTCTCTCTCTCTCTCTCTCTCTCTCTCTCTCTCTGTATGTGTGTCAGTCTGGGAAGCATTTTAGTAATCTGAATGAATGTCACCCAATTCAATAATTTGATTTCATTCCCTATCTCTGACCAGATCACAAATATGATTCTGGGAATATGGAATAAACAGTTAAAAAATTGAAGCAACAGTTCAAGCATACAACAATTACAATTACAAATAAAATAAAAACAAAACCATGGTAAAATGGACCAGCATTCTACATTCAATGTAAACATTTTGCAATTTGTTTTGGGGGAATTTTCTAAATGCCAGTAGGGTCAAGGCTGATGTCAACTTTGGTGGGGTTTTGGGAGGAATGATATTCCTTTTTTTTTAAGTCAAGTTTTTATTTATATGTAAGTATTTTGAATACTCCTCCTACTCCCTTGGACTGCAAGGTGATCAAATCGGTCAGTCCTAGAGGAGATCAACTCTGACTGCTCTTTAGAAGGCCAGATTCTGAAGATGAAATTCAAATATTTTGGCAACCTAATGAGTAGGAAGGACTCACTGGAGAAAAGCTATCTAATGCTGGGAACGACTGAAGACAACAGAGAATGGGGTGGCTGGATGGAGTCACTGAAGCAGTTGACGTGAGCTTAAATGGACTCCAGGGGATGGTAGAGGACAGGAAGGCCTGGAGGAACATTGTCCTCCAGGGGACAATGGGGTCGCATGGGGTCGCAATGGGTCAGACATGACTTTGTGACTAACAACAACAATTTTGAATATAATATAATGTCTCAGTATTTCATTTTACAAAAGAAAAAAAAACTTTTATACTGATAGTAAATGATAATACACGTCATAATTATAACCATATTATAACTATATTAGCTTATTTATGATCATATTAATTATATTGGCATACTTATAATTATGAACAACATATTTTACTTCCATATAACAATGATTTTTCTTCATTTAATTTCTACTTATCTCTAACCATTGATAAAACCTATTTCACGTTGAATAGTACTCTGTATCTTCTTTATATTTCATTTTCATTTTCAATGTCAATCTATTCATCTCTGCACAGTCCAATATTTTCTGAATCATATTTTTATCTGGTAGGGTGTTCTTATTTTTCCAATATTGTGCAAATACAATTCTCACTGCTGTCAATACATGTAGCATTAAGTATGTAGTCCCTTTATTATAGCTTTCTGGTATTATACCGAACAAAACTATTTCTGGCTTTAAATCTATATGCTGCTTAATCATTTTTTCCAGCAATGTGGAAAAATGTATTTTCATCCAATATTTTCTTGCTTTTATACAAGTCCACCACATATAATTATAGGTACCTGGAGTCTGATTACATTTCCAACATTTGGCGGATATATTGTTAAACATTTTTGCTAATCTTGCCAGTGGCAAATGCCACCTGTAAAACATTTTATAAAGATTTTCCTTATATGCAGTAGCCATTGTCAGTTTGGAATTTCTATCCCAAAGTTTTTGCCATTTATCTAGTTCTATTGTATAACTAAAGTTTTTTGCCCATACTGCCATTGTTTCTTTTACTTGTTCACCTTCCATTTTAAAGCTTAGTAGGTAATTATATAGTTTTCTTATCAGTTTTTCATCTGTCCCTAATAATATTTTATCAAGTGTTGTTAATTCTTAACAGAAACCCCATGTTTTTGCATCTTTCTCATACCTCAATTAAATTTGCAAGTGTGGTCACCATGCTAAATCCACCCCTTGGTTTTGTAATTCCTCTCTGGTTTTAAGTTCCCCTTTCTCATTTACAATGGGGGAGGGATGATATTCCAAAGGAAATGTGCCACAGCAGAAAAGGCCGCCCTTCTGAGTCCCCATCAGATGTAACTCTTAACCAGAGGGGACCTGTAACATGTTCCTCTTGCCAGACCTAATGGGACAAATAGGCGTGACTGGACTGGAGAGACCTCAAATAACCTGGTCCAATCTATGTAAAGTTTTCAAGGTCAAGACCAGCACCTTTAATTGAACCTGGAAGCATACCACCAACCAATGCAGCTTGCGGTGTAAGGTGTACTGCTCTAGGATCATACATAATTGCTCACTTTGCATGATTTTGCATCAGTTGAAGATTTCAGATGCTCTTCAAGGGCAGCCCTATATACAACATGATTCTGTGTTGTATTTTTTATCTTTGAATGCAGATCTCCTCACTGCCCTATTAACAACAGATCAATATCAACAAAGCCATCAAAAGTTGCAATTGATTTTCCCAACCCTTTATTATGTACCTGTGAAATCAGACAATATGTCGTTCAGAAGTTCTTTTAAATGGCTGAGAATATAGCATGCTTCCTGCTCTTGATTGATGTAAACAGCTTATCTGTTGATTCAATTCCAACTACCTCTCTGAGGCATCAGCCATGGCTGGTGTCTTCTTCCTGCCTTGTAACAGCCAAATGAGCAAAAGCTAAAGGGCTCAGACTAAAGTGGAATCAGTTCCAATCTTCTCTGTAAACATTATTTAATTGATTGTGTGGGAATAGTAGGCTCTCCATTCTCGAATAATTACCTGTAAATTTGTAGGATGGAGAAACAGTCCAGCATTTGCCTAGTACAGTAAACATGCTTGGTAAAACACCCCCCCCACATGGACAATAAAAAACTTCTCTGCTGAAGATACCCTGCTGAAGAAATTATGTGGGAAGAAAAACAGAATTTCTTCTACTAGTAGTAAAATTGTTACCCCTTAAACAGGAGTTCTTTGTTCATTTGTTTATTTTATTTCTGTCATAGACCAGTGTAAAATGAATAACACAGCACAAGAAAAGTAAAAAAATATCATATTGATTGGATAAAATGAAATAAAATACAAATAAAATTATGAATATAAAATTGCAGAGTTTAGCAGTTAAAGCCCAGGATAGATTTATAAAAATAACAATAAATTGTCGAATTAGTAGTCTGAATGTTATAGAGAATTAAGATAGATACCGATCAGAAAACTTAAGAATTAGGATTTGTAAAATGTAGCAATATAAAGCTAGGCTTCCTTATTCTAATATTTAGAATATATTTGTATATTAATATTTATATTACAAATATACTTCGTCTAATATTTGTTGAAGCTGAATATAGTTTGCTGGGATTATTTGTGATGATTATGATCCAACTGACTACAACATAGAAATAGCAAAATAAAACATAGAATGGTATCTATATATTTAAAAGGAAAAGAAACAAAGGAGAAAGGAAAGTGAAACTATTTAAAAAAGGAGGGAAATACTATAGAATACATTGAGCTGCAGGAACTTAGGTAAGGCTTAACATTAATTCTCTTGGAGGAGTTGTGTATGTTTGAACATGGCTTTGACACAGAACTGAACTTTGTTTTCTGAAATCCATGCCACATGATAAACTAACAAGAAGGTAATCAGCCTTCAGCCTCTCTGAGTATTGTGTTCTTCATGGAAAAATAGACGCACCTTGCAGGTTTCTACAGGTGAAACTCAAAAAATTAGAATATCGTGCAAAAGTTCATTTATTTCAGTAATGCAACTTAAAAGGTGAAACTAATATATGAGATAGACTCATTTCGTGCAAAGCAAGATAGTTCAAGCTGTGATGTGTCATAATTGAGATGATTATGGCTTACAGCTCATGAAAACCCCAAATCCACAATCTCAGAAAATTAGAATATTGTGAAAAGGTTCAATATTCTAGGCTCAAAGTGTATCACTCTAATCATCTAATTAAGCCATAACACCTGCAAAGAGTTCCTGAGCCTTTAAAGGGTTCCTGAGCCTCTCTCAGTCTAGTTCAGTAGGAATCACAATCATGGGAAAGACTACTGACCTGACAATTGTGCTGAAAACCATCATTGGCACCCTCTGTGAGGAGGGAAAGCCTCAAAAGGTAACTGCAACTGAAGTTGGATGTTCCCAAAGTGCTGTATCAAATGTTCCCAAAGTGTTGTATTAATAGAAAGTTATGTGGAAGGGAAAAGTGTGGAAGAAAAAGGTGCACAAGCAGCAGGGATGATTGCAGCCTGGAGAGGATTGTCAGGAAAAGGCCATTCAAAAGTGTTGAGGACTTTCACAAGGAGTGGACTGAGTTGGAGTCAGTGCATCAAGAGCCACCACACACAGGTGGATCCTGGACATGGGCTTCAAATGTCGTATTCCTCTTGTCAAGCCGCTCTTGAATAACAAACAATGTCAGAAGTGTCAAAAGAAAAATAGACCTGGTCTGTTGCTCAGTGGTCCAAAGTCCTCTTTTCTGATGAGAGCAACTTTTGCATCTCATTTGGAAACCAAGGACCCAGAGTCTGGAGGAAGAATGGAGAGGCACACACTGCAAGATGCTTGAAGTCCAGTGTGAAATTTCCACAATCTGTGTTGATTTGGGGAACCATGTCATCTGCTGGTGTTGGTCCAGTATGCTTCATTAAGTCCAGGGTCAATGCAGCCGCCTACCAGGAGATTTTGGAGCACTGCATGCTTCCTTCCACAGACAAGCTTTATGGGGATGCTGACTTCATTTTCCAGCAGGACCTGCCCACACTGCCAAAAGCAGCAAAACCTGGTTCAATTACCATGGGATTACTGTGCTTGATTGGCCAGCAAACGTGCCTGACCTGAACCCCATAGACAATCTATGGGGCATTGCCAATAGAAAGATGAGAGACATGAGACCGAACAATGCAGAAGAGCTGAAGGCCGCTATTGAAGCATCCTGGTCTTCCAGAACACCTCAGCAGTGCCACAGGCTGATAGCTTCCATGCCACACTGCATTGAGGGAGTAATTGCTGCAAAAGGGGCCCAAATCAAGTACTGAGTACATCTGCATGCTTATACTTTTCAGAGGTCCAATATTATTCTATATATAATCCTTGTTTTATTGATTGCACATAATATTCTAATTTTCTGAGATTGTGGATTTGGGGTTTTCATGAGCTGTAAGCCAAAATCATCTCAATTAAGACAAATCACGGCTTGAACTATCTTTCTTTGCATGTAATGAGTCTATCTCATATATTAGTATCTCCTTTTAAGTTGCATTACTAAAATAAATGAACTTTTGCATGATATTCTAATTTTTCGAGTTTCATCTGCATATAAAAAACAACACAGCAAACATGACCCATGGTTTTAATGTC
The DNA here is from genome assembly GCA_015471245.1 of Laticauda colubrina. Taxonomy (NCBI): domain Eukaryota; kingdom Metazoa; phylum Chordata; class Lepidosauria; order Squamata; family Elapidae; genus Laticauda; species Laticauda colubrina. Next base: position 25,354,929 of record BLBF01000004.1, on the reverse strand, counting down.
CCCATCACCACAAAGAAACAGCTTTTTTGTTATGCTGTAGAAGTTAGTCTTCAAAATGATTAATTCTTTGTCTTTCTTTTTCTTTCCCTTTCCCTAATCATTTTTCCCTTCCCATCTTCATCTGGCATTGTTCTTTTTCTTTCCCCCCTAGAGAGAGGCAGAGATAGTGAAAGAAAGAAAAAGAAACAGTGAATGAAATCTCAGCCCCCCCCCCCCCCCCATAAAAAATATGACAGGAGTAAAGAAGTCACTCAAAACAATTTCAGCTTGATTCTTCAGTTTGAAGAAAATGGAGGATGGCAGGTTTGCTGTTATGCCTACAACAATAGACTTTGTGATGTCCCCAGCTCCATAATATTTCCCGGTGTACGCTGGATGAGTCAGGTGAGTGAGGAGATAGTTTGTGAATTTTTTTCTTTATAATTAATATTTTATATAATCTCGGTTTGTAAGTATTTGATGGCACAATCCTGTACATACCTTAAAAGTGATTTGAAGAAACTTTTTTTTCAACTGTAGATTCAATATTTAATTTGCCAGCAACCGTATTGCAATATTTGGAGAGATTCAATCACCAGAGAATTCCAGTGTTTCAAGATTCTATTTCTGTCTTTACCTTTTCTTAAAATATGAATTGGAGGATCCTGAAATCTATATGGCTCCCACTCTGATGGTATTCTGGAAGGCTGTGTTCTCCTGAGCTAAGCTGCATAGCTCCCCTTGTTCGTTGTGGTTTGTATAAGGTTTTTTTGTGTGTCTGGATGGATTTCCCATCTTGTTCATTATCCATTTATTGTAGATTCCTTTTAAATCTTCATTTGTCATATTGTGAGCTGCTCAGAGCTACTCTGGGATCATATGTCACTAAAACTAACCAACCAACCAACCAACCAACCAACCAACCAACCAACTAACTAAATAACCAACTAAATTTTTAGTTTTCAAGCTATTAAAACCCTTTTCACTTTTCAGTGTTCTCAGTTGCAAATACTTTTCATTTTCACCTGGGAGACTGGCCAAAATTTTAGAAAGAATGCCAATGAGCCCCATTTAATGAATGATTGCTAGTGATAGATACTGGGCTTGTATGTTATCTGTTTGGTCTTATATTGGTCTTCTGAAGAAGCAGCCCAGATAAACAAATGATACCAAATGTAATCTAGGCGATGCCAGCTCTGTATAAGGCATACAACTGAATGCAAATTATTCTGTCTCTGTTAATCATTGACAACATTTATTGTGCAATTATTTAACACTTATATTCCTGACAGGCATATGGAACACTTTTAGTCCTGAAGCATGATTCAAAGCATCTGCAATCTACCCATTTCTGAAATATTGATTTATACAAAAACTGAAGTTGCAAAAATCAGTAAAGCAACATGACCTCCACCCATACAATGGTTGATTATAGTAGGATTGTTATGATTTTTCCTCATACAGAGCCATACATTACAGAACTCATCATGCTCTTCCAACCTCCCAGTGTTCCTTTTTTCATTGACTTTAGCTGAATATTTGTATGTACACAAGTCCTATTCTATCTTTCTATAGCCCAACATTTCTTGTGACCTCTGTACATTCAGCAGAAAGGAAGAACTGGAAACGGTCGCTAAAAATCTTCATGCTGATTTAGAATCCAGAGCTCTTTCATCTGGTAAAAAATGTTCTATGGAGGAAAAACTGATAGAAAGATGAAACAAGTTGCATTTTAGGTTATATTTATTCCTAAAGGAAATCAACCCTGACTGTCCTTGGGCTTCCAGCTAAAGCTCAAATATTTTGGCTTCCTAATGAGAAGAGAGGATTCATAAGAAAAGACCCTGATGCTGGGAAAGATTGAAGGCAAAAGGAGAAGGGGATGACAGAACATGTAATGATTTGATAGTATCATTGACACAATGAACATGAATTTGGGTAAACTCTGGGACACAATGGAGGAGGGGAGTGGGGCTGGCATGCTATGGTCCATGGGGTTGGGAAGAGTCAGAAATGACTTAGTGACTGAAAAAGAAGAGGGGATTTTTGATTCTTTGAAGTGTTCTTGGAATTAAAATATTAGTTCTTATCTGGTTCTCAAAAGGTAATTAAACTACTATCCAATCATAGAAAGCGTATAGCTTCAGTGACCAAGCAAATAAATGTTCATAAACAGAAGTAAATTATTTTCCAGATATTGCTGAATTACAGCTCCAATATCCCAAACTAGCATGACCAGTTCTGAAGGATGTTAGTAATTACAGCTTAGCAGAATCAGAAGAATCACTGGTTCCAATCCCTAAGCAATAACAAACTGTAGATTGAAGTCATGGTGAGTAAGAAATAAAACATTTTCACAGCTCATGTGGCCTAAATCTAAGCCATGGAAAGATTTTGGAAAATTTATCTGTCAAAGTCTTAATCTGGAAAATGTTAATTACAACTTGAGTCCTCCAATCTCATTCCCCACCTGATTATTAACATGAATTAGCTTTTTCAATCTACTATCTGACAAAGTTGGTCTTTTGTTAATCTCTTGCTCCTCTGTGGCTTGAATTGATACAGTCTGCAGTCCACAGAAGGTTAAAGCATTGGAAAATCTTGTATTATGGGAAGCATAGATTCATTTATGGAAATAATTCCTAGCATGTACAGTGATCATCATTGTGCCATAAACAAACAAACAAACAAACAAGCAAACCTTCTGAAATAACTTTCTTCTTCCTAAAAAACTCCAGGGAAGAAAAAAAATTTGAAAAATTGAACTTCAATAGAGTATTACAATAGACTGCACGATTGTAACATCTTACATCTGAACATTTTTCCTTAAACAAAATCTAGGTAGCTGCAACGTGGTCATAATTTCTGATTCCAGTTTCTGTGGTAATGGAGAATAGGTCTTAACTACCTTCACTATGGTACCCTTTGATGATCTGAATACTGATGTGTCTTTTCATCTTTTTTCCAGGCATTTTTCCTAGTTCTTTCAGTTTCGCCTTATAAAGCATATCCTCAAATCTATCATGTTTGCTGTCGTCTTCTGGAACTGTTTCAGTGTTCCACCAGAAATGCAATGCCCAAAATGTCCAGAATTGTTCATAATACACCAGGTGTGGATATAATGATAGAGCAAAATGAGTTGAGTTCTTCTGCTTTCTGTTGACTTGGTCATATGTTACTTTTCAGTTCCTTATCAGCAACTCAGAATTCTTCTTTTTTCTTCATTCCACTGTTGGCAAATTTGATGAAACCTTTCATGCTGTTATTCTAGCTCTCTTTCTTGCCTCAGCTCATTTTCTGACTTTCTTTTCTAACTTTTCTCCAATTCTGATCAGGAGTTTTGTAACTTCCTTGGTAATTAACCCTCTTTTTCAATTTCTAATAAGCATCTTTCTTCTGTCTGAACTGCTTCAAAGGATGTCTCCTAATTTTCTTCCTCATTAGTACTGTTTGAGACTGCACTCAGTTTTATTTTCAAGAAAATACAGGCAGCTGTAACCCTTTGCCTTATTATCTTTCATATTTATTAAACTCAGCTTTTCTAAAACCTACGGTTTGTGTTTGACTATTTTTTTTAATCAGACTTTTCTATCAAGGATTCTAATAATGCATGGTCATTTGCACCAAGGTTCCCATTCCTTTAATAGCTTCAGTCATTTCCTCCCCATTAGCAAGGACCAAATTCAAGAGCCTTGGAGATCTTGCACTACACAGCTTAACATTTTCAAAGAGAAAATTATTACCAACATAAGCCAAGAATGCATTTCATATTTTGTATCTGGTAGAATTAGATTTCCAGAAAGTGTCTGGATAGTTGAAAATACCCACCACAACTCATTTATGTTTTTTGAGGCTTTGGTTATCTTCTTAAATAAATTCTAATGGTTAGAATAGTAAGAACAACAGAGTTGGAAGTGACCTTGAAGGTCTTCTAGTCCAATCTCTTGTTCAGGCAGGAAACCCTATACCATTTTAGACAAATGGTTGTCCAATCTCTTCTTAAAGAACTTCCAGTGTTGGAGCATTTACAACTTCTGGAGGCAAGTTATCTCACTGATTGTTTCTCAGGAAATTTTTTCTTAGTTCTAGGTTGCTTCTCTCCTTGATTAGATTCCATCCATTGCTTCCTGTCCTGCCTTCGGGTGCTTTGCAGAATAGCTTGACCCCTGAGTTATTGGAAGACTGCTATCATATCTCCCCAGTCCTTCTTTTCATCTACTTCTTTTGATGGGTTTGGTAGTCTGTAGTAGATTCTTTAGCAGCATTTCCTTCTGGTTGGCTTACCTTTCAGTCTGAACCTACATGCTTTCAGTGCTTATGTTATCATCAGTTCAATGGAACTTTGGGTTCATTCTTGATACGCACAGCTTCTTCATTATGCTTGTGTTGTTCTCAAGCAAATATGTAAGATACAGAGGTTAGACTTGCATTTGTACTTCTGACTTTGCATTGGTTTAGGTATAAAGAAGAAGTATATTCATTGGCATCAGACTCTAAAAGTTACTATACTTAACAACCATCGTTCCTACTGGCCATTTCATCAATGCTAATGAGAGAGACCAGAATGTTTTATTTGGGTTAGATGAACATCTATATTTCAGTAGTCAATATACATAATATAGGATGCAAAAAGAAGTTTGTTTTTTGTGAGGGTGAATATTGCATGGAAGTCATTTTTATTATAAGGATAGACAGACATTTGGTTATATCAAATATCTTGATGATTGGTTCATTTTGTTTTATAGCATTCATATGATCATTATTGGTGTGATTTCACTGTGATTGTGATCAATACTGTAGTTACATGGTAACTTTGCCCCTCTCAGCCTTAATTAAACTGTATTTACTGAAACTGATTTAGGATGCTTTTCTTTAGAATCAATGTGAGTTGTTTTGGGAAGAAAAATCTCCAGGCAAACATAGGAATACAGCTTGTCCTCATAAAGCTGGTCAAGTCAAACGCTGTTCTATAAATCCAGAATTTGTTGTAAAAGGCTAAAAGGAAGACCCCATCTTTCTGTGTAATTGTTCAGTAGGGTTGTTTTCACTGAGCTTTCTGATAACTCCTCTCTTCTTTTTTAAAATAATAATACTAATGAAGCACCTATTTGAGGGAGATGGGCTTGCCTTCAGAAGTTGTGGGTGGCTTGCCTTCAGAAGTTGTGGGTACTCTATCACTGGAGGCTTTCATAAAGAGACTGGACAACCATTTGTCTGAAATGGTATAGAATCTCCTGCTCAAGCGGGGTGCGGGAGTGGGGGGGGTTGGACTAGAAGACCTCTGAGTTCCCTTCCAACTCCATTATTCTATGTCATATCATGTTATTTCCTTTCCTTCAGGGCATTGAGAAAAGGTAAGCAGCTATAAACAATATAAAGGTGTAAAATGTGAAAAAGTTATTATGCATTTCAACTTCTTTAAACCAATAAAGTTTCAGTGTATAATTGTTTTTGTGGCAACGAAAAAGTAGATTTATTTGTTTGACATTCTAGTCCAGGATCCCAGACCAACCTGAGTAAGCCAAGTCAGTAAAAACCACAGGAGGTCTGCTATAATATTTCCCTATATTTCATAAAATCTAATGTAGCAGTAAATCAAGTTTTTAAATAAAGATAAATTCTTCTTGTGGAAATATGCTAAGTTATATGGATATAAAAAGTGACCCTGATTGGATGGGGGAAAATGGCTCTGGGAAAGTGGGGTGGTAATTACTTCAACAGATTATTTTGATATTACTGTATCTGTTGGTTTTATTTGGTATGAATGAGTGAGAAGTATTTTCCTATAACAAAGTAGGTTTCTTAGTGTATAATATACATTAAGTATAAAGTTAAGATTTAGCAGAAGTTGTGCTTCTAGACAATCCAACAGCTACAGGATATACTAGATATGTGACTGTACCATTAGCAAGAATGTTAGGACTTTTCCCAAAAAAATATTTCCTCCTCCCCTTAATCTTCATTAGATCTGCTGTTTGTTGAGAGGAAATGTTTAACTCTGATTAAAACCATATCCATATTGTGAATCACATTTGCAAAATCAAGCAAAAATTACTGATTGAAGTAATGGCATGCAATAAATAATTGGGTGTCAGTAGAGATGCTCAGGCATCTACATCATGGTTGTCTCAAAGCTGCTTTTTCTTTTTTCTTTTTAATAAAAAAATTATTTGGGTTTTCACAAAACATAATATGAATAAAATTTCTTTTTTTTAAAGAATAGCAAGGTCCTGGGTTATCACTTCTCCATACAGACACAAATTCAATTTCATATTCATCTTTGTGTTCTATTCCATATCTTATTACTATTTTAACATTTTCTCAACAATTTTCCCTTCCCTTAGTTTTTTCAATCTTATTTTTTATTATCTCATTCCTTTCTAAATTCAATTATATATATATACATATATACATATATACATATATACATATATACATATATACATATATACATATATACATATATACATATATACATATATACATATATACATATATACATATATACATATATACATATATACATA
>BLBF01000004.1:25305845-25322613 GCA_015471245.1 Laticauda colubrina | reverse complement strand
ACATATACATATACATATACATATACATATACATATACATATACATACATACATACATACATACATACATACATACATACATATATATATATATATATATATATATGTGCTGTTCAGCTTCCTTCGGGTATTATCCCACGTCATTGTAGTTCTGTTAAAGTTGTAGCAACGTTTCAGCAGAATCTCATCTGCCATCATCAGGCTTCTGTATGGATGTGTGTCTCACAGTTCCTGGTTTTAAATTTGAGGCTGGTCCATTCTGATTGGCTAGGAGCCTGGGTCTGTGTTCATTGGACTTGGAGTTTGATTGATTGGTGTTTCTGGTTTCTTCTGTCTGTTTTGTGGCTCTGATTGGCTGGCAACACTCTGTTCCTGTGTTGGAGGCTTTCAGTGCAGCTTGGGTTCGCGTAAAAGGACGGCTATTATCTATTAGGAAGCTAGATTTCATCTGGGTGCCTGGTTGGGGTGTGTTTGAGCTGGAGGTATCAGAGGGAGTCTGTTTGTGCCCAGGTGTTTGCCTGGCTTGTGGTGTGGAGATCTTTCTGTTTGAGAGTGCAGGCTTCCAAATGATTGACAGTCTGGTGGAATTGCTACAACTTTAAAAGCACAATGACCTGGGATAATACCCAAAGGAAGCTGAAGAGCACACATGTAAGTACCCGCAAAAACTTTAAAAAACATATATATGCATTTAAATATATAAGACATACCAGGTCTTGGCATGTTTGGGTCTTTTGCCATGTAAGACGAGAGTATCTTGGCAATATTTTGATGAGGTCCCACTCACCATCTTCAGGCTGGTGCTTTTGCCTTTGTACTTGTGCGAGCAAACATGATTGGAGCTGCCGTCTCCCTATGTATACTGGTGGGGAGGTTGGCTGTGTTGTCATTTCTTGATTGGTTGATGGAGTTGATGTTTGCAGATTGGCTAGCTTTTTTGTAAAAACATGTGTGGCTGAGGTATTGGCTGTGTGTCTATCAGCCTTCTGTGTTGTAACGACCTGGATAATGGGCTGTATATTGAGCTTCTGAGTTCTATTGTTTTGACATCTTGGGTCTTGTGCTGTAATCTCCTGGGTTGTTGGCTGTGTTGTGACATCCTGAGGTTTTGTGGTGTAACCTCCTGAGTTCTGTGATGTGATATCCTGAGCGGGTGACTGTGATGTGACGTTCATGGCATATATCAGCCATGAACACATAGCCAGGCCTCAAACTCGGAGCCAAACCAAAACCCAGAAGGTTAGAAACATATGACAACAAACCTATCTTACTGCTTTTGATCATGTCGGTAATAAAATGGAAGAAGATGATGTTTTCAAATATAAGGCTAAAATTCCCTCTCTAACTCTTTCTATGATACTCGTCTTATCAGTCTGTTACAGAGAAAGAATGAATTTCAAAAATTTTCAGGGGAGCGGGATATGAAACAATTGGGAATGAGATTCTCCTTGGACAGCTTCAATCAATTATATTTTTCCTACTTTCACAGAAGTTGGGTTTCAAATATTTTGACATCTTCTCTTATTACGTAGTTGAAATATCAATGGACAGTTTTACCCCTATTATGATGTACAGGCTCTATCAATCAGTGTTTAGAATAGCATATAAGGATAGGCAGATGTATACTGAGATAAATCCATATATAACTGGAAGGTGTCATGTGAAATAGAATTTATGTAAAATACAATATTTGAAATATTAAATGTCAAATCATTTACCAAGTCACTTATCACTTCTAATCTTGTAAACATTAAATGTCATGCCATTTGCCACTTGTACCTTTGCTCAGGAGCTTAAGTGGAATTAAATGCCTTAGATCAGAATGTTCTATAAACACCTACAAGTAACCATTAGTATTTTTTTAATCGTCTTAATGTATATCATTGCTATGATTATGTTTTGTCGCACAGTCAGCCAAATGTGCAGGCTGGATTTAGCTTCTTTCTACCTATCGAGTCCTCCCCTAGATGTGAGATGGGCAGATGTTGATGTCTGATGATGTTTGAGGTATTGTTGCAGGATGGAAGCTGTTCTGAGTAAAGCTGCCTTTTCCAATTGACCGATGGTGATTTTGTCAATGCTGACAGTGTTCAAGTGGTGCAGTTGTCTTATATGGTTAATCCTACTCTTTCACAAAGTCTCTGCATATGAAAATTGAAAAAAAAATATTACAACAATAATGTAATATTATGAATGGGAGAAACACAGCCCCTGCCTCAACCTTACAAAGTGTAGTGATGAAGTCCATAGTAAAGTAAAGTAGCTTGTTATGCTAAATTATCTGGACAAACATCTACACAGCCCAATTGAGCATGCCTACGTCTCCCCCTGGGTTTCAACCAGGACAGCCAAACAGAGGTCACTGAAAGAACCACCAACAAAATGAACAAACTCTGCAGCAAACTACTGATGACAACATAACCAGTCCTCATCAAAAGAAGTTATCAGGTACCTCCATTTGTGCACCATGCAATTGCCAAGTATGCCAGGTTCATGCTTGGCTTGAGCTGGTCAGTCAATTTGCAATTGCCAAACTGTAAATTCATCAGGCAAATATAATATAGCCCAAATTCAAAGCGAACAGAGTATAAACCAGGTTCAATAGCAGTAACTGTGAGAGGGATCTTGGAGTCTTAGTGGACAACCAGTTAAATATGAGCCAGCAGTGTGCAGCAGCAGCCAAAAAAGCTAATGTAATCCTAAATTGTATTAACAGAGAGATACAATCAAGATCAAGGGAAGTACTAATACCACTCTATAAAGCCTTAATAAGGCCACACCTAGAGTACTGCATCCAGTTTTGTTCACCACATTATAAAAAGAAGTTGAGACTCTAGAAAAAGTACAGAGAAGAGCAACCAGGATGATTAGGGGATTGGAGGCTAAAACATACAACGAACGGTTTCAGGAACTGGGCTTGGCTAGTCTAGTGAAGAGATGGATCAGGGGGGATGTTTTGTTCGGAAAAACACGAGGTAGACCGGGTTCCAACAACAAAGTCTTTATTCTTAAATTGTCAGTGAACTGAACATTTGGCTGAAACCGCGGCAGCCTTTTATACAGGCTAGCCTGCCGGCTTGTAGCCAATGGCAGCTGTTTGATTTTGCCGCCTTTTTCAGTTGATTTGGATTGGTTCCTAGTGAACCAATCCAATGCTTATTTTAGTTAACCAATCAGGTTTGCATGTTTTGGAGTAACCCAATTTACATATAGAACACCCCTCCCCCCTTAGTTCAGTCCTACGTGGTGACGTAGTCTCGCAGGTAGGCGGGGCTTCTCCTGACTCAACTGGACTTGCGCGGTTCATTTTTGCCGGAGACTTCGACCGGTTCGGATGGGGCTGCTGTGTCGTCCGTCCCTCTCTCTGGAACCGTCTGGAAGGGTGAGTCAGCCATTTTACTGCCACCTGAGTTTCTTAGGCTGGTGGTTTTGCAGCTCCCTCCCGTTTCCTCCGGGCAGGTCGAGCTGGCCTGGCTGTCCCCTTCTGATGGGCTCTTCCCACAAGTCTCTTCAAACAGTGAGTCTTTCATTTGCTCTTTTTGTTTGTTAATCTCTTCGGGTTTTGTTTGTAACGGTTCTTTATTTATTTCTCGCATTTCCCCCCCCCCACCTTGGTTTGCCATTCACCGGTTTTTTTAACGTATGGGTGTATGTCTGTATTTCGTTCTATGTTTCGGGAACGGAGCTGGTCTATGTGCCGCTTCCATTCCCTGCCGTCATCAATTGTTAACCGGTAGGATTTGGGGCCTGTTATTTGCGTGATTTGTCCTGGTAGCCATACAGGGTCCCCAGTGAAGTTTTTAGCGTAAACCAAATCGCCTATTTCAAATCTTCTAAATCATGTAGAGGAGTCGGGAGGGTTTTCTGGCATAAAATTTGGCTGCAACCTATCAAGATGTGATCTTAATTTACTCCCCATGAGTAATTCTGCTGGGGATTTGTTGGTCGTGGTACTGGGCGTTATGTGCTGGAGTGTGAGCAATTGGTTTATTTTCTGTTGAACATCTCCAGTGTCCATTCTTTCTAACCCCTCTTTGGTAAACTGGACCATTTTCTCAGCCCTGCCGTTTGCAGCCGGGTGAGCTGGCGCGGTTAGGGCATGTCTTATACCTAGGGAGGCTAGGTATTGCTCGAATTGTAGGCTGGTTAGCTGTGGCCCATTATCTGATACGAGGACATCCGGTAGACCATGGGTGGCAAAAAGGTTGTCTAGTTGTTCAATTACAGTTTCTGTTGTCATTGATGGCATGATTTTTACTTCTAGCCAATTAGAATAGGCATCAACGACAATCAGGAATGTATGCCCCTTGGTAGGACCCGCAAAATCAATGTGGATTCTTGACCAAGGGCCTCGCAGGGTTTCCCAGTCTCTAATGGGTGCTTTAGGCGGGGACAGTCTAATTCCCTGGCATTTGTTGCACGAGTTTACCCAATATTCTATGTCCCTATCAATACCCGGCCACCAAACATAACTTCTAGCAGGGCTTTTCATTTTTACAATTCCCGGGTGCCCTTTGTGTAACATGCTAAGTACCCTGGGTTGTAGTTTGTTAGGAATGACTACCCAATCGCCCCACAATAAACACCCCTTTTGAATAGAAAGTTCAGTCTGTCTGGTCCAGAAAGGTTTAAAGTTTTCAATTTTTTGGTTTCCCGGCCAGCCTTTACCTACCCAGCTAAGAACGCGGGCAGTCAATGAGTCTTTCGCGGTGGCTCTGGCGACATCATAAGCTGATATGGGTAGATCGGGGCAAGTCTCTATTTGTAATGTTGTCATTGCTGGTGCCGGGTCTCCCTCAGTTGCTGGTAAGGGTGCTCTGCTCAAAGCATCCGCATGGGAAATTTGTTTCCCTGGTCGATGTGTCAGAGTGTCGGAATAGGCTGCTAGGAATTCTGACCATCTAGTCATCCTTGGAGAAAGGATATTTGGTGTTGGCTTGTTTCCCGCCAAAATTCCCATTAGCGGTTTGTGGTCAGTTATAATTTGAAAAGTCCGCCCATAGAGTTACTCGTGGAAACGTTTCACTCCAGCGACAATTGCTAGAGCTTCTCTTTCGAGTTGGCTGTAATTTATCTCAGTTTTAGACAGGGTCCTTGAGTAATATGCGACGGGTGCCTCTCTGCCATCAGGCAGTTGGTGGCTCAGGATGGCACCGCCTCCGAATGGCGAAGCGTCGCAGGTCACCCTCAATGGCAGTGTGTTGCTAAATTGAATGAGAACGTTTGTTGATGTTAGCAAATTTTTAATTTTTTGGAAGGAGTTCTTCTCTCTATGACCCCAAGTCCAAATTGCTTTCTTGTCCAATAAACGGTGTAATGGTTCTGCTATTGTGGCTTTATTTGGTAGGAATACATGATAAAAATTTATCAGTCCAAGAAATGCTTGTAGTTCGGTTTTGTTTCTTGGTTCTGGCGCTTCATTGATAGCTTTAATTTTTTTGTCTGTAGGGTGTATACCCTCTCCATCTATTAAATAGCCCAGGAATTCGACGCTATTTTTTTTTAGGCAACACTTTTCTTTTTTTACTTTGAGGCCAGAATCTCTAAATTTAGTGAGTACTTTTTTAAGTCTGTCTTTAAGTTGAGCTTCATCATTGGCTGAGATGAGGACGTCATCAAAATATGGTACGACTCCTTGTATGCCATTTAGGAGGCGCTCCATTAGACTCTGGAATATGCCTGGTGCTACACTCACTCCAAATTGGAGTCTGTTACACTTAAAGGCGCCCTTGTGGGAAACTATAGTCTGTGCTTCAGCTGTCTCTGGGTCCACTGGGAGCTGTTGATAAGCTTGCTCTAGGTCGAGTTTAGCAAAAAATTTTCCTTTTCCCAGGGAGTGTAGTAAATGTTGGACTACTGGCACCAGGTATGCGCTCTGTTGCAATGCGTGGTTCAGGGTAGCCTTATGGTCACCACAGATTCTAACGGACCCGTCTGGTTTAATAGGTGTAACTATAGGCATTTCCCATTTGGCATGGTCCACAGGTTCTAATACCCCCTGGGCTATTAATTTGTCCAGCTGTTCCTCTATCTTTTCCTTTAGTGCAAAAGGAACTCGCCTGGCTTTTAGTCTCCGCGGTGTTGTTTGGGGGTTTAGACTAAAGGAAATAGGATTTCCCCGATACTTGCCAAGTGAGTCGTCAAACACGTCCTGGAATTCCTGGATGAGGTCTTCTTCCCATCTGGTTGTGGTTACTCGGTCTATTCCGGTCATCCCGATTCCCAATGGTGTGAACCACTCGATACCCAGGAGGCTTGGTCTGTCTCGGTCGACTATGGTCAGCAGTAGCACTTTAACATACTGTTTGTATGAGACTCGGAAATGTCCCATGCCGACTACAGGGATTTGGTTTCCCTGGTAGTCTTTGAGGCTTAGTTGCTGCTTCTGAAGTTCCTTGGATTTGATACCTGGGACTAGTTGTTTTATGGTGTCCCAAGATACCATTGAAAGGAAAGATCCCGAGTCCACTTCCATCTTGCAAGGCTTTTCTTCAATATTTACAGTTACTTTAACTTTCTTCCCGCTTTCCGTCTGAGCGCTTTCTATAGTGACAGTTTGGTGTGTATTGGCTTGCTTCTCTTGTTGCCACTTTCTCTCAGTTTGTTTTGGCTCAGCTTGTGTTGGGGAATTTCTGCGTCTCGTTGGGCTGTAGCTTTTTTTGTTCCTGCAGACTTTCTTGATATGCCCTCGTTTCTTGCAATGTCTGCAGATGGCATCGAAAAATCTGCATTCAGCTCGGGAATGGTTTCCTCTGCAGCCAGCGCATTCCCGCCAATTCCTTCTTTCGCGCTCTTTTTTGTTCACGAATAAACGGTGGACCTCGTCGTCTTCTTCGCTCGACTCGGGTGTTTCGCCATACTCTTCGTAGTGGGGGGGGGGGTAGACTGTTTTTTGTCTTTGGTTGGGTTTGTTTCTTCGTTGTGTGTGTTCATCTTCTTCATTGTGACAGCCGATTTTTTTGTGGCTTCAGCGGCTGTGGCTTCCGCGATGGCTTCGGTTACAGTGATGTTGGGCTTGTTGAGTAATTTACTCTGTGCGGTCGAGTCTCTTAAACCCAACACTAGGCGATCCCTCATTGCTTCGTCAATGTTCAGGAAATCGCACTCACCCCCTATTTGTCTAAGGGCAGCAACGAAATCGGCGACGGTCTCTCCCTCTCTCTGGTCTCTGCGGTAAAATTCGTATTGCTTTATTAAATTAGACACCATCGGGGCATAGTGGGCTTTCAGAATTCGTTGTAGTTCTGGACACGTCAGTTGTTTGACATCTCGGGGCTTTGCCAGAGCCTTTGCCATCTTGAAAACCATAGGTCCGCATTGTGTTAAGAACACAGCCCTCTTACGCTGCTCTGAGATTCCTTCCATCTCATTACTCTCCAAGTACATTTGGAAACGGTCTGCATAGGACTCCCAATCTTCTTCGTTGGGATTGAAGGGTGCGAGCGGTGCGTTGTTTCCAGTCATTTTCATCGCCGTCTGGACTTCTTCTCACTGCGTGCAGGTCTTGCGTTTAGGACGATCCCACCCTCGTCGCCAGTGTTTTGTTCGGAAAAACATGAGGTAGACCGGGTTCCAACAACAAAGTCTTTATTCTTAAATTGTCAGTGAACGGAACGTTTGGCTGAAACCGCAGCAGCCTTTTATACAGGCTAGCCTGCCGGCTTGTAGCCAATGGCAGCTGTTTGATTTTGCCGCCTTTTTCAGTTGATTTGGATTGGTTCCTAGTGAACCAATCCAATGCTTATTTTAGTTAACCAATCAGGTTTGCATGTTTTGGAGTAACCCAATTTACATATAGAACAGGGGACATGACACCACTGTTCCAATATTTGAGGGGCTGCCACAGAGAGAAGGGGGGTCAAGCTGGATGGAAACTGGACAAGGAGAGATTTAACCTGGAAATAAGGAGAAACGTTCTGACAGTGAGAACAATCAACCAAGGGAACAGCTTGCTTCAGAAATTGTAGAAGCACCATCACTTGAGACTTTCAAAAAGAGATTGGACTGCCATTTGTCAGAAATGGTGCAGGGTTTTCCGCTTGGGTGGGGGGTTGGATTAGATGACCTACAAGGTCCCTTCTAACTCAGATTATCTATTATCTGTTATCTTCTACCTGTAGCCAAAGTTCATAGGGAAAGATAGTATTTATCTCATTAGTTAAAGTGAAATTTTGAAGGACATTTCACAGCAAGGACTAAATTCAACAAGACCTCATTAAAACAAGGTTGAAAGGCAGAATACAAAGCAGGAAAGGTTGGGTTGTCATGCCGAGCTATACCAAGGCCAGGCTGTATTAAGTGTGATCTTAAATACACCGCTCATATTTCCACCAGAATATATCTCTCAAGCATACAGGGCCAGAAACCTGTAGAGTTCTTGTTAAGTCCTTAACTGCTCCACCTCTGCAGAAAGCAAGATTCTTCCAAAGTGTCTTTAACAAGAATAATTGAAAGAGGATAAAATGAGGTTGGAGAAAACTCTGCAACTAGGTTGTTTTCCACATTTAGAAGCTAATTTATCTCGCAGGTTTCTAAAGTGGAAATGTTCCAAATCTCTGACTCATGACTCTTATGCAGGGAGGTTCTACCCTTAACTGAAAAAGAAAGAGGTCCAGTTGGTTAGGATTTATATCTCTTTCAGATATAAAGAGATATAAAGATATATATATATTTCTTTAAAATCCTAATACAATAGCCTTCAGACACTACATCCAGCCTGCCCTTACTATATTTTGTTCACCTTCATTTGAGTCAGTGCTGACCCTGCCAAATCTTTAGGCAGAAGCAGATCTAGAACTTCCACATCTGAAGTCCAACGGTGTACTGGGGCAATGTTCTAACTTATGTGACTTAACAAAGATAATTCAGCTTTTCTTTCTAACCTTTGATCAAAATATCATACACACACACACACATCTAGAAGATCATAGACAGATTGAGGTGGAAGAGGAGAGATTGTGCTGCTATATGCTTACAATAATTAACTATTTCATGCTTATCAAATATTTGATTATTGAAGGGATGCATGCTGTAAAAAAAAACCCAATATTACAGGGGAAACTTTGAGGAATAAATCCTATAACCACTGGCTTGGGAGGAAGTTAAAGAAATCCAATTGGACTTCTTTTGGATGGATGTATATAGAATTGTGCTCCCCAAAAGTATTCAACAGCACACTATTGTTATTGAAAGTCCCACATTTTAGAAAGGGTCTCCTATCCTCTAGAACAGGGGTATCAAATTCATGGAGTCGCAACAGCATCACATGACATATTGGGACATTTTCACCCTTTGCTAAACTGGGCACAGGCCAGTGCATGACACATCTGGCCTGCAGGCTGGGAGTTTGACAGCCCAGCTGTAGAACAGTGTTTCTCAATCTTGCTTGAAGATGTGTGGACATTAACCAGTGATGGGATTCAAAATGTTTTACTACCAGTTCTATGGGTGTGGCTTGGTGGGCATGGTATGGTGTGGCTTGGTGGGTGTCACAGCAGGGGAAGGATATTGTAAAATCTCCATTTTCACCCCACTCCAGGATACTGCAAAATTTCATTATCTCCCCATCCTATTAACCTGCTTTCCAGCCCTGTTCTCCTGTGCAGGGCAACAAAAGAAGATCCAGCAGATCAGCTGGGAGTTGGGAGACAGAGAATAGACGGGGGCAGGGTCAGTCAGAGGTGGTTCTTGCTGGTTCTCCAGAACTGGTGAGAATCTGCTGAATACCACCTCTGATTCAGTTTTATAACAGAAGGGGTAATCTGTCAGATATCCTGACTTCAAGACATTTATGACTTTCTATATAAAAAATAAAATAGCGAATAAGCAATTGCTACATTGCTATGGGTCCCACTGTTTTGTTTTAGAAATATAAATTCATGCTTCCCAAATACACCCAATCAAATCCTTCCTTGAGATAGCATGAATAGCCAACTGGCAAGAGGTAAGAGGTCTTAGAATAGGTTGGATAGCTACAAACATCTTGTCCCAGGTCTCAAAAACTAAAAGTGATATCCTGCAGTTAAACCCAGCATTGCAGCAGAAATCCCAACACTTACTATAGCAAAAGCTGTTTTTAATTCAAATAGGCATGAAGACAAATGATTTCATCGTTGATGTGCTTTCCAAATTTTCTGCAGCAACTTCTGAAAGCCCCAACAAAGTTTTTTTAGGGTAGTGTCAATATGCCCATAACTAGTGGACAGTGACAACTTTGCAGCAAAGGCCACAAATTAAATCTCTACAGCAGCCCTCGCTAGCACATAACAGGCATCACAAGTTTCTAAATGTCTCCTGCTTTAGTTCATTACTAAGAACATCCCAAAGAAACCCAGATTTCATAAAACTGGAAATAGCATTGGGAGAAATCATGTCAATTGTCCACTGTATTTCCCCATTCCATAAATCAACAAGGGTCTTTCGAGGATGATGGCTGACCCTGATTCCTAGAATTCCCCAGAACACACAAAAATCTATTGGCAAGAAAACATCTAAATGCTTCAGGCTAACATTTTGCAAACAAACTTCCATGTGACCTTCTTCAACAGGGTAGAATTCAGATCTTTCATTAACCCAGACCATTCTCTGAAAGATAAATTATTGCTAGTGTAGCTTCTGATCTAATACTGCAGAACATAGCTTACGTTGGCTGTAGAACCAGGGATGGGATTCAAATTTTGTAAGAACCAGTTCTGTGGGCAGGAGTAGGTGGGCATGGCTAGGTGGGCATAGTCTTGTGACTGGGTGGACATGGCTTTTTTGGCAGCATAACCCCGATTTTTGGGCCTCAGGGAGGGCATTTTTGTTCCCAGAAGGCTTCCCTGGGGCTTAGGAAGAAAAAAAATATGGAGAGGCGATACTGCCCCATCCATTTTGTACCTTCCTGGGCCTCAGGGAAGCCTCCTGGGTGAAGCAGTAAGTGAGGGGAATCCTGGCACAGCTGATCATAGGAACAGCTGATCGTCGGGAGGGGGAAAAAAGAAATACCTTAAGATGTGAATGGGAGGGGAAGAACGCAGTCAGTGATTTGGGCATGAGCACAATGTTGTGCAATAAGGACTGACTTGGCGGGGAGGGGAGGGGTGGGTAGAGATGGGTGGGGCCAGCCAGGGCATGATTTGTCGGTTCTCCGAACTGTGCAGAATCATAACTACTGGTTCTTTAGAACCAGTCCGAACCGGTAGAATCTGCGTAGAACCCTTGGATATTCTTGACTGTCTTCATGATGCTATATATCCTTTTTTACTCATTGACCAACATCAAATAAACTTTCTCATAGCTTGGCATTTTTGATGAGTAATAGGATATTTCTCTGCTCCAGAAGATTTACCAGTTAATTTCTTCCATAATATCTCTCTAACATCTTACAGAATCTAGATTGTTTGAGTCTGAAACACCATTTGGACTGATTCCAGATTCAAATGGAGACAAAGACAAAACTATAGACTGGATTTGAGGGGAAATCTAATTTAAAAAGCTTTATGTAATTAAAGTGTACTGTTGGCATGGTCATTATATGAGTCAATAATTCCAAGAAAAAATATACAGAACTTGAAACCATATGCCATGTGAAAATGTGTCAAAAACTGTTATGTGAGCATAATTTAGAAGCTTCTCTATAATCTTCTCTATAATCTCTATGACAGCAGAAAAGGACATTTGACATATATACAAGATTAGCTTAAACACTTGCAATTAGCAATGCTAGTTTATAAAGATAGCAAGTAAAGTAGCAAATAAAATAGGTCTTTGATTATAGTTACACTATATCAATTATCTGACCTCCCAAGTTCATCGTACATTTATATTTCAAAAGTTGAAAGAATATTATTTAATTTTACTTCTGATTTTATCAATTCTGAGAATGTAAAAGATCATGTCATGCAAAGTATATGAAGGGTAAAGCTTACATCATATGAATGGATAATTCCTGATCTTTAATCAAGTTCTAAAGTAAGTTTTAAATATGTCAGACTGTAGACAGCATTATGGAGGTCACTAGATCTAAACTCTGAATTTAAATTTAACCCAGTAAACTTTATCGAATATAGCATGATTGATGATTGGCATGGTGAGTGAATCCCACAAAATGATTGCATTATTCAAACCCATACTATTTGAAGTGAACTTTTTTTGGAAAAGAGGGCAAATGGTTTCAGCTCATTTGAAATAGGCAATTAAAATTTTTAAACATAATTTTATATGCTTGTTAATGAAATACCGTACAATACTAAAAAGTGGAGAAATTCATATCCTAAGGGTACCTGCTATCTCCTGCATTCTGCTGTATTTCTTCAAAATGAGCCTCTTTTTTTTTTTTTTTTGAGCTTCCCTCAAATGGAAATTTTCCTTTCTCCACTTTGCACAAATGATTAATATCTAAAACCCTGACAATTGTGGATGCACTAACCTTAACTGAGTGTGTGCTAGCCTCAGTTTTTTCCTGAACGCCATTACTCTGCTAAACAAATAATTCCCTCAACACTGTCAAACTATTTACTAAGTCTGCATCCTCCCATCCTTCCTTTCATCCGTCTCCTCCCACTTATGACTGTATGACTGTAACCTTGTTGCTTGTATCCTAATGGTTTTTATTGACTGTTTCCTGGTATGATTTGATTGCTTATTTTTTTTTTTTTATAAATTTTTATTAATTTTCTACAAACAGACAAACGTACAAAACATTAAAAACATCTACTCTCATATGTACTTCCAGTGTATCGGTTGGTTCATCAGTTTTGTGCATTCATTTTATAGTGTCAATTACAATTATATTGCATAACCACTCATATTGTCAATCCATATTCTAATATTACTAAAAAAAAATAAAAATCTTTTTCTGACTATACTTTTAATCATTCATGCTTTGTGAGATAACAATACTTCAAACAATTTATTCTATAACTTATCATATGATCATAACAAATCAATCCTAAAAACCCTTCATATATATAATATTAATGCTCTATTATTGTATTTTATCATCTAACCATTGATAAAAATAACCCCAAATTGCATAAAATTGTTTATCTTCTTGTTCTCTAATTTCAAATGTCAATCTACTCATCTCAGCACATTCCAATATTTTCTCAATAATTTCTTCCTGTAATGGTATTTTCTCATTCTTCCAATTTTTAGCAAATACAATCCTAGCCGCTGTTAATACATTTACAATCAAATATTTCAAGTCTTTATTATATATATCAGGTAAAATTCCCAATAGAAAGATCTCTGGTTTCAAGTCTATGTGTTTCTTTGTCATTTTTTCCAACCACATGTGAATTTTAGTCCAATATTTTCTGGCGTTCTCACAAGTCCACCACATATGATAGTATGAGCCAGGTATCTGATGACATTTCCAACATTTTTCAGATTTGTTCTTGAACATTCTTGCTATTCTTGTCGGGGGAAGGTGCCACCTGTAAAACATCTTATACAAGTTTTCTTTATATGCTATTGACATTGTCATTTTATAATTTTGAGACCACAATTTTTGCCATTGCTCTAAATCAATTCCATATCCAAAATTCTTCCCCCAAGCATTTGATTGCTTATTGACTATTATTAAGTGTTATACCTTATGATTCTTAAGAAATGAATCTTTTCTTTTATGTACACTGAGAGCATTTGCACCAAGACAAATTCCTTGTGTGTTCAATCTCACTTGGCCAATAATTCTATTCTATTCTATTCTATTCTATTCTAGTCTAGTCTAGTCTAGTCTAGTCTAGTCTAGTCTAGTCTAGTCTAAACAATGTGTGTGTGCTAGCCTTGCACTAACTATAGTTTTACTTTCATTAGACATCACCAAGTTTCAATTTATCAATCACACTAAATCATGTTAAACTATAGTAAGAGTAAGTTAAACTATTCCAACTTACACTAATCACAACCTACCTGTAACTAGATTTCTTTCTAAGTCAGTAGTCTTAAGCAGAAGGAACTTTGAATCTCACATCAGACAATATCATAAATTATAATTAAAAGTATATCCTTAGGCTGATTTTGTCCTGCACTCACACCATCTTGCCTATAAATCAATGTTAAGAAGTCCTATCTTGAGACATTGGCAGCAGTTGCCTTGTAAGTTACTTAATCTAAATGTGATGACCCGGGGTGTGGCACAAAGGCAACATAGTCAAATAAGCAAGAAATGTCCCTTTAGTACTTCCAACTTTGCCCTCAATGTCCAGGTTACTTTTGTCTGGAGAAAAAACTCTCCCAAGAACAGTCTTTAAGTGGAGGAAATTCAGTCCAAAAACAAAGTACATACAAAATGTAAACAAAAATCCACACAAACCATGCTGCAATAGTTAACTTGACAGGGCAGGAGAAGGAATTGCAGACTTGAAAGCCCAGCAAAACACACACAGTTGGGAAGATGCCAGGAACCCAGATAAGCCTCGAAGATACCAGATAAATTCACGATTTGCTCCCAACAGCTTGCTGAATGCAGCTTCCCTTTTTAAACACTGTTCCAGCTGCAGCTAATGAAGGGAATCAGGGCCCTTTCCTCCCCAGTAAGCCATGCAACTCACGTTGCTCCCTTCTCTGTTCCTCCCTGCGTACCCTAGGATGAAGAGGAGGTAGACCTAAGTCTTCCTCTAAATTCCCTCTCCCTTGCTCTACCTCTCCCTTGCTCTGCCCAGCCGGCCTCTGCCCTTCCTCAGTTTCTTCCTCAGCCAATGGAGCCACACTCCTGCTCTCTGTCAGCTGCTTGGCCACCCCCTACAAATCAGATTCTGACAGAGACATGACACTAAACTGCTTGCTATTGTGTCTTACTGTCATGCCCCTGGTGGAGACTGACTCTGAGGGAGAGGAGGAATAGCCGACAGGGAGTGGAAGTGTGGCTCCAGAGGTGGGGAAGGAAGCTGGGGAAGGGCAGAGGCCAGTTGGGCAGTCAGGAGAGGATAAGAGAGAAATGTGGTCTACTGTGGAGGAGAGGGCCTTTATCTTCTTCATGGGCTGCAGCTGTGACAACTGGGTAAAAGGATGGACATCCGTACAGACGAGTGCTGGAAACAAAGCATGGAAATATCTCTAGTTTATGGTTCCTCTCTGAGTTTGACATCCTTTTCCAGTGTGTGTTCTGATATCTGTACACATTTTCAAGCCCCTATCTTGCCTGGTTTGTGTTGTTTTTTACTCTTTATAATTTATAGGCATTTATAGCTTAAAAGGCATTTCCTCCTTCCTGTAACTGCTCATGTGGGACTTTTTTGTCTCCAGTCAAGGATATTTAGAGCTTAGAAGCAAAGTGAAGGAATAAAAGGGGTTTTACCTGTTTTTTGTGACTGTGTTTATTTTGTATTCCCAACCTGGGTCATCACACCTACTTTATAGCAATTCCACCATTGCTTTTTCCCACCCCTGCCTCCCAGCCCCGCCGAGCCAATTTTCTGTTCCAGTAAAGCAGTGTTAATCATTTTCTTTCTTGTGGGAACATCTTAATGCATTCATTCATTCGTTTTACATGGTCATCATTTTGACTATTACTCTGTATGATGAGCAGTAATTTAAAGATAAACATTAGCATTAACAACAACAACAAACTTTGAATCATATCATGCCTGGGCAATACACATGTCCACAACAAATAACGACTAAAAATGGGCTCACCTAATTTCCTAGCTTAATATGGGGGGGAGGGGCCGGTTTATAAAACCTTTAAAAAGGCCATTGCAGTATTTTAAAATCTGGAGTATCCAGATTTTAATGGGTATGTCAAATGAAGTGACAGAGAAGGCATTATTTCCTAAGGTCCATCAGATGCATTATTTAGTGGACAGGATCCAAAGCATGCCCACTCTGTCAGATCTTGTGAAATGGGATGAAATACATATTCTTATACATGTATGTTATGTATGTATATACATACATAACAAAGTTAATTGAAATATAGGCACAGAGAGAGTGAGAGTGAGAGACAGACAGAGACAGAGAGACAGAGAGACAGAGATAGACACACACTCACACATACATGTATGTATCTATGAAATGCATATGCATACAAGCACAACAACCAGCCTTAAAAACCAACAGTCCTTTGTAATTGCCTGATTATTACCCAAGCCTTGAAAATAGAAGATTTCTGGCAGTTCTGAATCTTCCCTTTTACAAGGCAAAGTGTTACAAACATTTTGCTACGACAGCATACCTTGTAAAGACAGCTCCAGAAAATATTAAAAATTACAAAAACTGTTTATAAGTTGAGAGGACGTTCCTGCTTCTGCAAAGTAGCTGGTGAAGCATTGGGATTAGCTTGTGAGGAAAAAATGTGCTAGCCAAAACAAATAGGAACACCAAAATAACATAAAAGGAAAAAATATTTTTTTAAAAAAATGCATCCAGATCGAAAGTTATATCTGCAATGAGAATGTGGGAATACAGAACAACATTGTCCTTTCCTGCTCTCAAAAAGTGATTGCTGACCCATTCTGGCAATGGAGCAACAGTGCTGTATAGATAAACCCTAAGAATTCTAGCTCCAAATTTCAACAAGAGAGAGAAGTGACACTGTCAAAAGCAGGATTTCAAAAAGGATTCCAAAACCTGACCCTATCATGAAAGTATAATACAGAAATAATTTTTGATACAGAAGAATCGAAAGGTCCCAGACTCTGAATATGATGACCCATCAGAGAGAGAGAGAGAGAGGGAGGGAGGGAGGGAGGGAGGGAGGGAGAGAGAGAGAGAGAGAGAGAGAGAGAGAGAGAGAGAGAGAGAGAGAGAGAGAGAGAGAGAGAGAGAGAGAGAGAGAGAGAGA
>BLBF01000004.1:25288332-25305835 GCA_015471245.1 Laticauda colubrina | reverse complement strand
AGAGAGAGAGAGAGAGAGAGAGAGAGAGAGAGAGAGAGAGAGAGAGATGCCTTGAGGGATCCTTGGTGCTCTCTGAGCTTGCTTGTTTTTTTGCAGATGTTTCATTACCCAAAACTAGGGAATTAAATGCATCTGATGATGTTACCTAGAATAATGAAACATCTGCAAGAAAAAAGTAAGAGCACTAAGCCCCCTTCATTTCACCCCTGAGCTACAAATATTCTCCTTTTTCATTTTTTTGAACTTATGTTTATCCCGAGGTATTGCTCAGAGATATCTTGTACACTTGTTCTGTAAGAACTGAGATATTCACTTGATGCCCAGTAATAGTACTAATACCCAATAGTACTATTACTATTAATCCTCCCATCCTTCCTTTCACCCATCTCCTCCCACTTATGACTGTATGACTATAACCTTGTTGCTTGTATCCTAATGATTTTTATTGACTGTTTCCTAGGATGATTTGATTGCTTATTGTACCCTATTGCTATTATTAAGTGATGTACCTTATGATTCTTGACTCTTAATGAATATATCTTTTCTTTTATGTATACTGAGAGTATTTACACCAAGACAAATTCATTGTGTGTCCAATCACACTTGGCCAATAAACTATTCTATTCTATTCTATTCTATTCTATTCTATTCTATTCTATTCTATTCTACTCTACTCTACTCTACTCTACTCTACTCTACTCTACTCTACTCTACTCTACTCTACTCTACTCTGTCTGATATCTTCCAGGTTTGTTGGATTTCAGCTTTCACACACCCCCAAGATGACATGATCATACTTTCAGAACAAGAGCCAGTCCTTCCTTATGTCCTCCTTCGTGAGAAATATTGATGCATGGGAAGTCAAAGAGTTGCCATAATCCTCTCTTTACCACTGAAGAGAGGATTATGCAATAAAATAATGAAAGATAATGTTTTCACCAAAACCCAAGAGTAAAGTAGAATTGCATATCCCTTTATATGAATTTCACCAAAATGTTCTTCTAAAAGCATTTAAAACAGTGTTGAACGAATTGAATGGGAACATCACATGGAGGAAAAGAAGACAGAAGAAATATTGAGCACAGTGCTATTTGGAATTTATATAGGTAATTCCCTGAGCTTGTAATTCTTTTTTTTTTTACAGATAAAACCAGCTACAAATATGCACGCTATATTTTAGTGCTAGATTACTTTTCCCAATAGGAAGGAAATGCAAATTCACAATGTATCAAACAAACTTTGTCTTTTATGCAAACATTTATACCCACATCTGAATTCCTATCAACACATGAAGCTGGTGCATTCTGATTCTATCACTTCCCCTAGCAATTCACTCCAGCATTCTTAGCATTATAATGTAAACCAACCAAGGGACAGCATGACAAATCAAAAGCATGCAATATGTGCTCTGGTGGAAAACAAATGAATACTCTGTTTACAACTCATCTATTGACATTCCTCCCTGCTGAATTTTTTTAAAATCACTACCACAATGAGTACCTGTCATTTCCTGATTGTTTGCATAGTCTGTATTTAAATTGATTTAACTGCTAAATGACTTATTTTACAGCATATAAAATAATAGTATTTCATCTTTTTCAACATTTTCTTTGCATTGCTAGGTTTTCTTCCTAACTGGTCTCTGAATTATTTGTATTCTAAATAATTTTTTTTTCCCTTGGAACACTCAGAGGTGATTCCACCTGGGTATTTGCCTTCATTTAGTCTCAGAATGTGTTCTCTGTACATCATGCTTTCAACCTCTGTATAAATGCAGATGTTATACATTTGAGATGCCAATTATTGGTGTGAATTGACAGAGTAGGAGTTTATTCTGCAATCACATAGCCATGTTTCATTGAAAGGTAGAAATGAATTAAAAGATTTATAGAATGCATCCTCTCACATAATGTTATGCTAAAATCATCTGCATTTCCTTCCTCCAATTCATATTCAATTTGAGAAAAAAAATTAATTGTTTTTGAAAGTGGGTTTACATATGAGAAGTACATTTTAATGACATTCTTCGAACTGGGTTTTGCAGTTACATTAAGGCCCTGTCCCACTGGCCGACGGACGCAAAATGTATGCATAGAATACGTATGCATTCCGTCTACCCGCGTCTTCCTCCCTTTTTCCATTTTCAGCTGCAGCGGATGTGAGTTGCGAGAATGCCCAGAGGATGCAGAGGGGATACAGCGGACATTTAATGGATGATAAACGGACATAGAACATTTGTTGCTCGGATGTCACAGATTTACATCATACACAGCGGAAAGTTCATCCATTCACAAAGTTTTGTGCAGCTCAAAACTTCTTGGGCGGATGAAATCTCAGTGGACGGATGCTGGAGGGATAGAGCATATGGAACACGTATGCAGTGAGTACACAACGGATGCATCGCGTTTTCCAATGGATGGCAAGCTTTTTTTAACGTTTTACATCCTCTTTGCATCCATTGGTGCAGTGGGACAGGGGCTCTACTAGCAAGGTAGATGAAGGATGTTTGCAGATGTCCCCTGTTTCATACTACAATTATCTCTCCAAAGAATTGCAGATTCCCTGATTTCATGCATTCTGTTAAATCCAGCAAAAAGACATCATAAATCTCCATGTTGCTATTTTCTCAGATAAGACAGTAAAGTTATTAAAAGGATAATGTCACAGAGTGACATCAAAGCATGCAACAAGAGACACAAAGTTAGGACATTTGGCCATTTGGAGATTTGGCTTGCAACAATAGATTACATTAAAATAAAAAAAAACCCACCATCAAAAGAAATTCTAAAGCATGCTGGGGATGAGGAAAAAAAAATAGAAGCCTTTTTTTTCAGGTAAGAAACTTTTTGGGAAATTGCAATGGTATCTGTGGCAACCCACAAAGACACAAAAATAATAACTTGCACTACAGTGATCTCTATGGAGATTGTTGGTCATCCAGGTCTCTCTAAAATGATGCAAATGACCATCTGTCTGCAAGGAGCATAAATATTCCATTCCCCACCATCAAGTCCAAGCTGAAGAAGCTTTTTTGGATGAGGAGTAAAATGTCTTAAAAGAAAAACTAGAAGGTTCAGTTGCCTCTTGAAAAAGCACTTTTGGGATTACAGTGATGTCATCACACAAATACTACCATTATGTACTTGCACCTCAACATCACAGCAATTGCATGATGGCATCATCTTGGAAGATTTGTCATTTGGGTCCTTAACCTAATCCCAAAGACCCCCAATGAAAAGTCAAAAACAGGATGAAAAAGTTTCAGAGGCTGTTAGAAGAAGCAAATTTATAAGAGCAATTTTAAAGCACCTGGTATGGTAATTGGCACACAATTACTATTGATTATAGAAAGGCCTTTGGTTGTGTTGACCATTTGTCAACTGTCCAATTAGTGAACCCAAAACAAAGAAACACTCTTGGGAGAATTGAATTCTGAAATGTAGAACTTTATTGGATACACCATGTTGTTACTGAAGAAACAAAGCCAGGTCTGATTTTCCATGCAAATGCTTGCCCAGTTAAACAATAACTTCCCCTTCTCCCTACCCCTGGATGATCACATTGTCCAATTATGAAACATTCTTTTGTTATGGGAACAGTCCATCTCTTTTTCAAGTATCTGCAGTGGTGACCTTGATGGTTTCCATGCTCTCATGATCTCTACATATATTCTCCACATTCCATTCTCCCTTTCCTCCCCTCCTCCCAGATCATTGGCAAGTTGAAAAGCATTAAGGTTTGAAAGAAGCACAGAGGTTCAATCTTGACGCCACTTCAAGCTGTGAAATGTGGTTGAATATAGACCCCAATTTGAGTTGAATATAGATCTTGTTTAAGAAACGGAAATCCCAAAACAACTCATTATCCTCATGCAAAATCTCTATACTGTACAGTCCAAAAGTCATACAAAATGGAACATGACAAAACAGTCCAACTTGAGATAAAGGCTAACGGTATGCCAATTTCCTGAGGAAATGAGTTCTACTGAAAATTTATTTTCCTGAAACTCATCCCTGTAATATTCTTCAATTGAAGATCTGGGACCCTAATCATAACAGTCCCTATTGAGTAAGTCAGTAAGTTTCTAAATAATTCAAAATTACCAGTTCAGAAGATCAAGATTACCCAATAAACACAACTAAATATTCCTTCCTTATTCCATTATTTATTGTTTCTCCCTTCCCATCCAGACTTTTCTCCTTTGCCCTAGACACATTTATTCCACCTGAGATATACATGAACAAATTCAAGTTTCACAGCTGGATTTGTGAAGTTGAAACACTAAAGCTTTAATCAAACCAAAACACTTCTCAGTCTTCTCTTGAGACCTTTGAAGATCTCTATAATGAAATCATCAATGAGTCAAATCCCTGAAGCATCCTGGGATTTTTTTTTAAGGCAGGCTAAAATGTTCCAAAAAAGCAATTAATAGGACAATGAGAAAAATGGAGCTGACTAGATATCCAGCTTTAGGTCATGATAATACTGTAATCACATGTAGAATATTTTAAATTATACAGTAAAGGAACAATTACAACCAGAAAATTTATTTCAGGAAGCAATCCTTTCAAAAATGAGTATTTGAAAATGAACCTGAAGTTCAAGTAGTCTTAAATTACTACCAAATAGATGTTGACTCAGCAGAAGCTATAAGTGCATGACCAGGTAGGAATAGAATGAATGAATGAATGGAGGGAGGGAGGGAGGGAGGGAGGGAGGAAGGAAGGAAAAAAGAAAAGAAAGAAGGAAAAAAAGGCCTGATCTTACCTAATAAATTCAAGAGGTCCAATGCTGAGCAACCAGTGGAACGAAGACAATGGCATATTATTTCTCTGCCAATTTCTCTCCAGTATCTTGTATAGAGAAACTATGAGGATCAGTCTCCAAATGTGCTTAACAGCTCCTTGAATTAATTCCTGGAAGGCTGGTGTCTATTACTACAGACGGCATAGTCCTATATGGAATAATGGCCCAATTCAGTTTGAAACAGTTTCAAATGGTATGTGAGAGTTCTCTGTAGTTTTGTACCGAGAGTTGATCCTTGACTAAGAGCAGCTACTCTTATAAAATTTCACCTCCATTAAGTATGTGGCTATGATTATCACATAAATCAAAATATGTAAGTTGTATGGATAACTAAAACTCTTCTTCAGCACTTTAATTTATAGTATTGTAATTAACATGGTGCTACCTTTGAAATGCATTTAAACTTCAGATTTAAATTCTTTATAAACTAAGACTGAAGCCAAATTCTATACAAAGAGTTCAGAATGGATAGTTTCAAGGTTTGAGAATTGGGGAATTGACTTGTTCGAAACTTCAGAAAGAAGGAGTTCAGATGTCTTACAAAAGACTAGGCTAGGCACACAAGGAATTTGTCTCTGGTCATAAATTCTCAATTTAAATACAAGCAACAAGTGATAAATCATGATCATAATTATTTTAACATAAAATCATACACTATTTTTAAGAATCATACATCATACACTTTTTTTTTTTTGAAAGAATTTTATTAATTTTTAACAAACAAACATATACAAACAAAACACAAAACATAAAAAACATAAAATATCTTTTTGGACGGCAGTTTGATCCCGAGTTACATCTTTTTGTACAGACATAAATTCAAGTTCATGCTTACTTTTATATAGCATTCCATTTCTTATTTACTATTTTACATTTTCTATATAGCTTCTCCCCTCTTTTCACTCTCTTAATTCTATTATATTTATTTCATCTCAATTTAAATCATTATACTTATATCCTTTGTCTGTCCTGTTTCAGCTGTCTATTATCTTTTCTCATTAACACAAAATTTCTTCTGTAATGACTGATTGGAGTATAATGCCTTGTCATACTTATCCTTCCCCTAGTTTTAAAGCTTAACATAACACATAATTTTCATTCAGATTCTGCGTAGTACATTCTAAAGATAGACTCAATATTTTAAAACAAGAAAAAATTTTTTTTAAATATATAATATAATTAAAACAACAATCCATAGCAATTAAAATTATATCATTAAAATTAATATTCATTTAAGTCTTAAACATTTTACACAATCCTTTCTAAATAAGTATCATGCTTCTATGGGAACACTTATAGATTTTGCTTAGTTACTTCCCCCTATTTCACTTATATTTTAAAATATTATACAATGACAATGTTCCCATTTTTCTTTAATTCAATTCTCTCATATTTGATTTCATTTATTTTATTTAAAAAAAAAATTTCGCTAAGTTACATTAAATATTTTGTCCCATTTTATAATCATATATTATTCCAATTTTCTAACATTATTTCAAATACAAATACAACAACACAATCTTATGTACCTTTGCAGAATCTCTTTTTCAGTTATATGTTTACCCATTATCTCTAAATAAATTCTGTTTCTTTACATCTTGTTTCAAACCTTTGTAGCTTCTCTTCCCTTCTTTCCTCCCTTGCTTCTCCCCTCTACCCTTTTTACCCCCTTGTCTCTTAATCTCCACCCTCTTGTGTATTCCTCTTTTCTGTTGCTTTCTGATGTTGTGTCCACTTTTCACCTTGTTTTTCCCTTTTTTGGTTGTTTTTTTAAGTCTTAAATTCTCCATTCTTTTTCTCCCCTTTCCCCTTTCTTCCCCAAATAAAGTTGCTTGTTCATTAAGGATAGTTTCTTCTTCATCCCAATCTTCTTGTTCTTGTAGTTTCTCATATGTAGAAATTGCCATTTCTAAAAAATGAAAAACAGAGCCAAAAGAATCCTTCCCTTCTTGTTTCTCTTGTTTATATTTTATAAATTCCATTTTCAGTTCATCCATAAGTGGTGCCATTGTAAAAAAAAAAAAAAAATTAAACAACCCAAATGATTTTAATCATTCAAATAAGAGTTTCCAAAAGTCCCAAAGTCACCAAACAATCCAAATACACACAGTCTATTTCATTTAACACTTTCTTCTTTTTTTCACTTTTTTTTTTCATTTTAATGCTTAAAAAAACTTCAAATTCTTTTTGACCTTCAATCCATCTGATAGAGTAGCCAATTATGATCCAAAATGGAAAAATCCAATAGTAAAAAGGCCCAAAACCAAAGAAGAAAAAGGATAAAATAAAAAGCAAAAATAAAAATATTACTAGAATTGAAATATACAAAAAGGCTGGCGAGTAGAGATTTCACAAGTATATATATATATATGTATATATGGACTGCACACTGCACTTTATTTATTTATCCAAGGCTCTTATTATGACTCTCTTCTCCAGCAGCTTCAAAGCCAAGCCTCAAGTGTTGAAATATTGATAAGAGTCCAGGAAAACACCTGTAATAATATTTTTCTGTGCTCTCCCTCCATCTTATCACATTAAAATGTCCTTGAGAAGGAGTGTTTATACATTTCTCCCCAATTCAAATTAAGTACTTTCAAGCCTCTAGTTGGCAGTGTTGCAAGGTCTCTTAATACTTTTTCCCCCCTCAACCAGAAA
Source organism: Laticauda colubrina (assembly GCA_015471245.1). NCBI lineage: Eukaryota > Metazoa > Chordata > Lepidosauria > Squamata > Elapidae > Laticauda > Laticauda colubrina. Next base: position 25,298,371 of record BLBF01000004.1, on the reverse strand, counting down.
AAAGAGTAATGTATACAAAACTCAGAAGAAACAAAGGGGGCCTCTTTTCTAAAGAAAATTAAAAAATCAAAAGAAGCATAAAAATATATATAAGAAAAAATTCAATCTGGTTACCTACAAAGTCACATTAAAGTCCTCAGAAAAAGAAGTAGTAAGGAAAGAATCCAAGCCTCAATTTGACATCACTTTAAAAAACGCCGCTCAAACAATTCCAGTCAAACAAAAATAAAGTCACAGGTTTCTTCTTTGTTCAGGATATCCTTTCAGGTCTCAACCAATTTACAATACAAAAGAGGTTTCTCACCCAACCGACACACACTCGCTCAAGCCACTTTCTTTTCGGAGCTGTCCCGACTTCAGCAGCTTTGGGGGCTGCCTTTCCACCGCCAGCAAAAGGGCTTCTCCCGGATCAAACCAGAGATTTTGCGATATCTCTGGGATCCTAGGACTGTGCCCTTCACAATCCCCGTCTCTACGGGACGGTTTAGGTCCGTTAGGACCGACCAGGGGCAAAAATATCAGCTGCGATCTCAGAGCCCCGAGATCGCAGCTGTAGCACCGAGACGAAGCTTCGCCTTCTCCTTACATCATACACTTTTTATCACACATCATATACTATGTTTTAAGAATCTTCCTTGCAGCTGGAAATCCAAGTGACTGCTGTAGCTAGCCTATTGCCACTGCATCTGGATATCAGCAGCGTCTTTCCTTGAAGAGGGATAGTCCAGTACGGTGGTTTATGCAATGATTATCTTATCTTTAAACTACTGCAATATAATGTATGTGAATCTACCTTTCTTGGATTGGTACCTGCAGCTTGTCCAGAATGTGAAGGGTTGCTGAGTGGAACACCTAAATGTGCACATTATGTATTTACTGAAGTATCTGCATTGGATGCCAATGAGCTACCGAGCAAGAGCATTCACAGAGAGTTAAAGAGTTGCTCAATGAGTTGCTCAGAGTTGCTCAAGACATCATCAAACAAATGACACTGATTATTTACTTGCATCATTTCAAAGATATGATGATATATAGTATGTAATTTTAATATCACTGTGGCTTCTTTATACTACCAAGCCAATGTTTTGGATAGGGCATAGGTGATTCTTAAATAGTGGTGTGGTGGCCTAGAGGTGGAGCTCTTATCTCATAATCAGGAGGCTAATGAAATTGATCCTAGGTAGAGGCAGATATTTCTCTCTCTGGGCACACTAAGAATGCATCTGTTGAAAAAAACTCTGCATTGGCGAGAGAAAGGGCATCCAGCCAGTAAACACTCAGCTCCAGTCAGTAGTCCAGACTCCACTTTGCAAGGGATTACGGGGTCATTAAAAGAGGATGCTATGTGATTCTTAAACACATGAGAAGTAAACACTTACTGATTTGTCTTGATTTTTATAGACATGGTTAGTCTTGGAAGTCATCAGAAGTCCCGTTACTGTATCAAGAGATGCTGACTTACATCTTTAAATCTATTTCAAAATTTATTCCTGCCAAACACCATTTTCTAAATCTTTTTGACCAATACATTTGGACTTAACATAGAATCGGAACTGTACTGCGACAGAGAAATGTAAAATTGGGTGGATAATTAAGCTGCAACCTATTCATGCATCTAGTTAATCTAGATAAGGACAATTCAGATTTGAATTCCCTGAAAACATAAAACATTCACAGAATAATTTCAACTCAGAACAGATATAACCACTTTTATTATCTGTTCAATGGATATCCAAGAGGTATTAAAGTTAGCATTCACAAAAAGATGTAACTTATCCTGCTAACAGAAGATAAGGTAGATAGAAACTGTCACTTGTGACATAAGCAGAAGCTAGCAAGAACTCAAAGGGGCAGATATAGACATATAATCCTGGTAACAAAGAATCAGAAATAACCAAATTAATCAACAAACATCCTTTTTTACAGATTTAGCTTTTGTTTAACTAAAGGGCACAAAAATCTTCATGAAGATTTCTGGTACACATACACACACACACACACACATATATATTGTCTTAAATAAAATTGATTTTCTAGGGCAGTACCACAAAATGAAATATCCGCCTAATAAACAGAGACAGCAAAATACATGAACAGGAAAAGTGTACAAAAGTGAAGAGCAGAGTATTAATATGCTTTCTGCTCAGCACACAGCTACTTTCAGAAGTTGCCTAATCTGTTGACCATAAGATATGATATGAATTTAAATGGCTGATTTGATAGGAAATGCTGGTGTTGAACAACTAATATCAAGCCCTAAGGAACTATTGAGATCATGATGCACTAAAATGCCTCTTTCTCTGTTTGACTGTAACTGTTCCATGCCAAAACCTGCTTTCTTTTCTCACTGTCTTGCTGAGCCTAATATCTAACGTGGAGAGAGGAAAAGCAAAAATCTAAGCCTTCTAGCCTATTGAGAAATATTAACCCATCATCTTTGACAGTTAGCAGTCCATTTAAGAAATGGTGACGAATCAGCAGGCAGAGCAAATTAGGCATAAAGGCATTGTTGGGGATCAGTTTTTGTTTCTAGGAAGCTTCAGTGGTGTGGATTGTGAAAGAAGCTCCAATGGTTTTTATTGAAATGTTTAAGTATTTTAATTATTATACCTCAATATGATGATGACAGATAATAGAATATTCTGCATTCATAAAATTACTACAGCGTGCCTAAACACTATCATGAAACAGTTCATGAGCCTGCCTCCTAAGGGACTGCAAAATTAATATCTATACTTTTCAGATTTTACTGAACTCAATGAAGTATGTTACCTGACATAAATAAGCCCTGGACTATCCCATATAGTCCTTCTCTCTCTCCCTCTCTCTCTTTTGTAACAAAAGCACCATCATGGACTTTTTTTTAAGGATCTACAGTTTCTATAAGAAGACATTTTTCCTCACAATCACTTCATGTGTATTGATGGACGACAGTATGATGGTCAAAGATAGCATGCTCATTACTGTTTCTCTATCAACTGGAGGAGTCTAGCAAGTTTGGGATTTTGTTGTAAACATGGGGGGGGGGGGAATCAAAGGGACATCAGTCTTTAATGTTCCACTGCTGGAGACTTTACATGCTCAAATTCTGAAGGAGGAGTCAACATGCCTATTCTTGAATCTATTTATCAGACTTCAAAGCATGATAATGCAATGATTACAGGGAGATTTCATTGAACCAGCAAGGAATCTATTTTTTATTCCATTCTCCACCATCCAGTCAGAGCTGAAGAAGTTTCTTGGATGACAAGCAAGATGTCTTCCAAGGAAAACCAGAAGTCCCATTGCCTCTTCAAAAAGCACCTTTGGGACAACCATGACCTAGATGACTGAAAATCTCCATAGACATCCTGAGCTTGTCTTCTGGGGTGTTAGCTATTCCTGCCAGTTTAGTGTCATCTGCAAATTTGATGAGTTCCCCTTCTATTCCCTCATCTAAGTCATTTATGAAGATATTGAAGAGTACTGAGCCTAAGATGGAGCCTTGTGCTACCCCACTACTTCTCTCCATGTGGATGTAGTACTATTAAGGACTACTTGTTGGGTAGTTTGTCAGCCAGCTACAAATCCATCTGGTGGTGATATTGTTTATTCCACTTTTTTCTAGCTTACCAAGAAGTAGGCTGTGGTCTACTTTGTCGAATACCTTACTGAAATCTAAGTATACTATGTCCATAGCATTTTACTGGTCTACTAATCTAGACACTTTATCAAAAAATGAAATACGATTGGTTTGGCATGATCTGTTTTTAACAAGCCAGTGCTGGCTCCTAGGTGTGGGAGACTTGATCAGGATACCAATTGAACCTTATATCTCCAGCACTATTGATACATTTTTCATCAAATCTATGCCCTAGAAGCTTTTATGCTCTTAAATAAAACAGACACACAAATAAATACAGGGGATAAGGAGGACATTTTCATGGAGTCACCTAGGGAGGAAAGATACATTGCCAGTGAAATGTGTTGCTTTGCCCCTATATATTTCCTCTGCATTTTACATTTCATTGTTGCAGAATTTATTTTCAGAAGGAAAAATGGTTGACTGAAACTATATCTTCCCATCTAAAAGCCAAATATACTTAATCATGTATTCTTCAGTCCTCAAGATACTTAGTCTGAAGTTTCTCTAGGGGACTATTCAACAGTCAATAGTTTGGAGTTTTTAACATATGCTTTAAGGGAGACAAAGGAGTTCCAGAAAACGGATGCAAATAGTGAAATATTTATTTTTACTCTACTGTAATCACATTTTTGGAACAATAAAAATGTCAAGCTTCATACTTGCATGAGGTTTTACCAAGAAGTCTCAGGGGCTAAGCTGGAAAGTATAAACAAGCAAAGAATACATTGAAAGAAAGCTATGGCAGCCCACTTTCATCTTATTGCCAAGAAACTCTCAAGGATATGTTCATAAACTTATTAAGAGCTTGATCTGAAGGATACTTTACATGCACAGATTTAAATCCATTGGTTTAGAAATAGAATGGGGATTAGCATAAAATGCAGCTGAAAAAAGATTAGTATTTCATGCAACTTTCTCAAATTTCCTTTGGCGTTCCATGAGTAAATTTTTACTCTAAAATCAGAATGGTGAACTATGGTCCCTTTATGACCTGTGGACTTCAACTCCCAGAATATTTGAGCCAGCCATGCTGATTCAGGAACTCTGCAAGTTGAAATCCAGAGGTCGTAAAAGAAGCCATAGTTGCCCACTTCTGTTCTAAAACAAGGAAGTTCAGTTTCTAAAGCAGGGGAATCAAACTCGATCCTGTCACAAGTCAGGATTTTGTCTGGGGGGGACCAGGTTGGGCATGGCCTGGTTATTGCAGTTGAATGGGTGGGCATGGCCTGGGCAGCAGGGATCAGTCCTTTGCCATCTTTGGGACAGCCTGTAGACCAACTCCACAGCCTATTGCAGGCAGGATCCAGCCAGCAGGCTGCATATTTGACACTCCTGTTCTAAAGAGATGTTGTTCAGCATGGGACATGACCACATGAACACAAAATGATATAGTTTACCATAGGCACCATAAGTACATATCCATATGAGTGTTAGTTACAAAAACTAATAGAAATCTCTTCCAAACCTCTATTAAATTCCAAAGGAAAATACCATGAACATTGTTGTTGTTGTTATTATTATTATTATTATTATTATTATTATTATTATTATTATTATTTTCACATTGAAAATTTAGACTGCCTAGAAATTTCAAAATAAGGGAAAGACATGTATCAGAAAAGAATGATAGCAGGAACACTTTTTATCTTCCATAAAAAGCTCAAAAATATCACCCAGATAAATGGATGACTCAAGAGCTCTTGCTTTCTATCAGATGACAAGCCTACCCGCTTAAGGTGCATTCTTATCCAAAGGTATCAAAATAAAATGAATGGTATTATTTGTTTTTCCTTATGCTACTAATCTGAGATACTCAAATGAACCTGTGCTTCCTCTTTGCTTGAACTGACATATGAAGCAAACTGCATGGTATGTTGTTTTCTTTCTTCTGATTGCTGCTTGGTTGTTGAACCCATGTGTATCTTTTGTAAACAAAGTAAGTAAAGTGGCTAATCATTGCTGCATGCTCCAGAAATCTTTTGAAGAAATGTCTTAATTCTAAAACAACAATTCATCTTGCACTCTCTCCTGGTCATAGTTTGCTGACTTCAATCTGCTTCTGACATTTTACTGTTTGAAATGAATTGATAAATTCTACACTTGGTGGGGGGAGGGAAAATCACAACAGCTGGGCAGGAAAACCTCATTTATTCTGAAAGGTCCTTTAGAACAGGCGTCTCCAGCCTTGTCAACTTTAAGCCTGGAAAATTTCAACTCCCAGAATCCTGGGAGTTGAAGTTCACCGGGCTTAAATTTGACAAGGCTGGAGGCCCCTGCTTTAGAAGCAATTTTACATTCATCCTGAAGCCAGTGGTGGGATTCAAAAAAATTTACTATCAGTTCTGTGGCTGTGGCTTGGTGGGCGTGGCAGGGGAAAGATACTATAGAATCTCCAATCAGAAGTGGTATTTGTCGGTTCTCTGAACTACTCAAAATTTTCACTACCGTTTCTCCAGAACTGGTTAGAACCTACTGAATATCACTTCCTGAACCTTTGCTGAACTAAAATCCTCCAGGTGACACAAGTTTTTTTTTTTTTAATCTCACATCAGTGAGATAAAAGACAAATTTGAAACAAGTTGACATCAACTAAGCCAGAGTGTTTTTACCCAATTATTTATCCCAAAGGTGCTTTTTCCAGAGCCAACTTGATGGTTTTTCTCTGAAGATATTTTGCTTCTCATCCAAGAAACTTCTTCAGCTCTGACTGGATGGTGGGGAATGGAAAGATTTATACTCCTTGCAGACTGCTGGTCATTTCCATTCTTTTAAAAAGTTGTTGAGGCCACCTGGAAGTTTTGTTATCAGGGTCACCTAAGTAGTGCAAATGGTGTGGAAACTTTTTGGAACTGTTGAAAGGACAGTGTTGTAGACTGGAGACAGATGATGTTGTATCCTTCTCCCTCTGTTGAGAGAAGGCTGTTCACTTTTGACATAGATGGCTTTTTTGACCCCTCTGTAAAACCAGCGATCCTCTCTGTCCAAAATGTAGATTTTGCTGCCTTCAAAAGAACATCCTTTGTCTTCTAAATACAGATGGACTGTAGAATCTTGTCCTGACGAGTTTGTTCTACTATGTCTCCAGGTGGCCTCAACAACTCTCCAAAAAGAATACAAATGACCAGCTGTCTGCAAGGAGTATAAATCCTTCCATGCCCCAACATTCTGTCAGAGCTGAAGAAGCTTCTTAGATAAGAAGTGAAATGTCTTCTAAGAAAAAACAAAAAGTCTAGTTGCCTCTTGAAAAAGCAGCTTTGAGGGGGGCTTCCGGTTTGAGTTTCTTTGGCGATAGATTGAAATCTGTGATCGTGCACAGTTTCAATCTATGCTTGCCGCTGGAGTGCCCTGAGCCAGCTGGTTTTGGGGCTAAGCCACCCTGTAGAGGTGGGTGAAGAGGGGGGAGACTGCCAGCAGGGTTGAGGAGAGTTGCATCTCTCCTCCCCAGCTGGCCATTACTCCCTTTCCTGAAGGTGGGTGCAGCAGTGGTCAGAAATGGCCACCTCAAAGAGCTTGACTGGAAAAGAATATGCAGGAGGAAGATAAGAAGAGAAGGTTTTGGCTGACGGGGTCAAACTGAAAAGGCAACAATATAAGGTATTTATATAAGGTACTTTGACATTGACAGGTATTTAAGATGAAAATAAAATGTCAAAGGGGTAATAAAGATTTCTGGATTATCAAAAACTTTTAAAAGAAGGAAAAAAAACAAAAGGGTGGGATCTGGAAAAATGGAGGAGACCACCTGGAAGTGAAAGGAATTAACAGTGAAACTTTAACAAGATTCCTAAAAGATACATTTTAACTGAAACATTGTAACAAGATAAGAGAACCCCAGGAGGAGAAAGTGGAAAAAAGAAGCAGGAAGAAACAGCTTTGGATTATTTGGATTACTTGGTGATTTTTGGATTTTTGGCTGTTGGATCTAAAGGACTAAAATTAATCAGGTGGTTGTTTAAAAGTTTTTAAAATGGTATCACTCTTGGAAGAATTGAGAATGAAACATAAAAAACAGAAAGAAGATGCACAAGAAAGAAGAGATTCTGCCTGTAGAACAAGAAGGGTGGGACAAAGAAAAAGCCATCTTCAATGACCAAGTATTTCTAGGTGGGGAAAAGAAAGGAAAGGGGAGAAAGAGAGTGAAAAATTTAAGATCTGAAAAAACAACCCAAAAAAGAATAGTTTGAAAAGTAATTAAAACATTAGGAAGAAACAGAAGAGAGGATTACAGAAGAGAGAATCAGAATTAGAGAGAGAGGGGGTCAAAAAGGGAAGGGAGAAGAAGAGGGGGAAGAGGGAAAAGAAAATAAATTATAAAGGACAGAAACAGGACATAGAGAAACAGGAAAACGTACAAGGATTAAGGATATGAGCCTATTTAGAAGTCACAGAGATAATGGGTGAAAATTTAATTGAAAGGGGGAATCTGCAAGGGTACATAAGATAGTATTGTTATAGTAGAAATAAAAATGAACTTTGAAATTAGGAAACAAGTGTGATAAAATTGATAGATAAAATACTCATTGTAATGTAATGAAATGTTTAATAAATAAATGAAATAAAGAGAATGAGAGAATGAAATTAGGAAAGGAGGGGAACATTTTAATTATTATAAATGTGTTATAAAAATTTAAGTGAAGAGAAATATGAAAGAAACGTGAAAAAATTATAGAAATATTATAAGTGTTCCTAGAAGATGATACCCTATTGAAAAGAAATGTTCAAGATGTCAAAGATTATAACTAACATTAATGATAGAGCTGAATTGAAATAGAATAAGTATTTTCTTTATTATATGTTATATATATATATATATATATATATATATATATATATATATATATATATGTTTTTTTAAGTTATCGCGGGTACTTACATGTGTGCTGTTCAGCTTCCTTCGGGTATTATCCCACGTCATTGTAGTTCTGTTAAAGTTGTAGCAACGTTTCAGCAGAATCTCATCTGCCATCCTCAGGCTTCTGTATGGATGTGGGTCTTACAGCTCCTGGTTTTTAAATTTGAGGCTGGTTCATTCTGATTGGCTGGGAGCCTGGACCTGTTTCATTGGACTTGGAGTTTGATTGATTGGTGTTCCTGGTTTCTTCTGTCTGTTTTGTGGCTTTGATTGGCTGGCATCAGAGGGAGTCTGTTTGTGCTCAGGTGTTTGTCTGTTTTGTGTTGTGGAGATCTTTCTATTTGAGAGTGCAAGTTTCCAAATGATTGACAGTCTGCTGGAATCATCTCTTCCAGCAGACTGTCAATCATTTGGAAACCTGCACTCTCAAATAGAAAGATCCCCACACCACAAGCCAGACAAACACCTGGGCAAAAACAAACTCCCTCTGATAGCTCCAACTCAAACACCCCCCCACCAGGCACCCAGGTGAAACCCAGCTTGCTAATGAATAGCAGCTTGCTAATGAAGAGCAGCCGTCCTTTCACATGGAGCCAAGCTGCACTGAAAGCCTCCAACACAAGAACAGAGTGTTGCCAGCCAATCAAAGCCACAAAACAGACAGAAGAAACCAGAAACACCAATCAATCAAACTCCAAGTCCAATGAACATAGACCCAGGCTCCTAGCCAATCAGAATGGACCAGCCTCAAATTTGAAACCAGGAACTAACTCTATACAGAAGCCTGAAGATGGCAGAGAGATTCTGCTGAAACGTTGCTACAACTTTAACAGAACTACAATGACGTGGGATAATACCTGAAGGAAGCTAAACAGCACACATGTAAGTACCCACGAAAGCTTAAAAAAACAAATATCTAACCTCTATGGGGAGGAAATAAACAGCCAGATCAAAAGCTATGAGAAGCTGGAAGTTAAAAGAGCAGGAATACTATGTGACCTAAAATTCCTATGCAGCTGCAGAGACAACAATGTAACACCAACCTGCTTCAAATTAACATTTCATAAGAACACAGCAGCTACCAAACGTATCCTGAAAAGGACAGAGATATCTCTACTCAGAAATGAAGTCCACAGTAAAAGATTCCAATTAGATCAGTTAAACAAAGATTTGCTAGCACTACACCTGGAATTGAGCAGCAAAATCCACCCTCTACTTTGGGATAAGATTAAACAACTTACAACTTGGAGAGCTGAAACTGAAAGCACTTACAAAAATGTTAAACTCTCAAAAAAACTAAAAAAATTAGAAAATGACAAGAAAATTCCCAATAACCCACCACAACACCTGAAACAACTAGTATACAACATTTCCAACAGAGAACTCAACAAAACAGAAACAGAAGTCCTATCCAAAGGATTCAATTATGCCATAGCACCCAAAAAAATCCCAACAGAATCCATCATATGTGCAGTAGAATCCAGCCTAACCAAATTAAATACAGATGAAGCTGACAGAATAAGACACCAGGTTACTCACATCTTATGCACAACGAAACCACC
>BLBF01000004.1:25273395-25288322 GCA_015471245.1 Laticauda colubrina | reverse complement strand
CGTGGGATAATACCCGAAGGAAGCTAAACAGCACACATGTAAGTACCTGCGAAAGCCTAAGAAAACATATATATATATATATATAATATATATAATTATATATTATATAATTATATATTTATATAATTATATATAATTATATATATATAATTATATATAATACCCGAAGGAAGCTGAACAGCACATATATATATATATATATATGCTGTTTTATACACACACACACACACACACACACACACACTGCTGGTTAAATTTTTATCTAGTACAGTTTTCCACCTAGATCTCTGAAGAGCTGTGACTGAGAATTTAACAGCAATATGACCTCAAGTAAAGGACACATTTTCCTGTTCACGTTTAGTTATTCTGTTCCTGTGAGGAAGGTTACAAGGTTTAATAATGTTGATTAAATGTTGATGTAGTCAAAAAAAGATTCAGTGGGAATTGGATAACACCTGAAAGATATTAAACATGCTATACTATTACACAGCATTTACGACTGTGTGTGTATTGCAAACTCCATTATTGATTTTATGTCCAGCATTCCATACAAATTTGTTAAACAACAGAAGGGGGGAAAATCAATTTTTGTTTGTTTTCTCCTTATCCTTTTCTAACCAAATCAACAACCATTTGGAAGAGAAATGCTGGTAATATTTCACCATAAAATTTGACTTCCATGGAAAAAAAAATCTCAATTGGCTAGTCCAAGACAGCAAAAGTTACATCGTAGTTACTTTCCTGCCCTGTGGCTTGATGAAGCCTAGCTATTATTTCAGGTTATATGTTTCATCATGATCGTCCTGTCATTACTGAGGGATCCTGCTTCCACCATAGTTCCTGAATATTCTGTCACTGGGTATTTTTCCATCCAGGTTTAATACAGACTCAACTCATGTTCATTGGCTTCTTTTATTCAGCACTGCTTTTTTTGTCTATGGAGATTCTCAGTCATTCAGGCCATGGTTGTTCCAAAGGTGCTTTTTCAAAGGTGTTTTGCTTATCATTCAAGAAGTTTCCTCAGTTCTGAGAGAACAGAAGAAGCTTCTTAGAGGAGAAGCAAAACATCTTCAAAGAAAGTCCAATTGCCTTTTGAAAAAGCACCTTTGGGACATTGCTTTTTAGCTCGTTTTTGTCAAACTGAACAGTGGGATTTAAATATATGGCATCTATCCTCCATAAACATCACTTTTCCATACCTATACTACTAAGGAAGATATTTCATTCATCCATCCAAACCAGAAAAGAATAAGATCAGGCTACTCAGAGTTGGATTTCTAAGACAACAGAATAATATTCCCAGTATTTTTGTAAAATGACAAATACAGGTAGACCTCAACCTAAACCTCATAAAATTACCTCATAAAAACCTCATAAAGACCTCAACCTCATAAAGTTACAACAGCACTGGAAAAAGTGACGTCTGACCATTTTTCACACTTACGATCATTACAGCATCCTCATGGTCATATGATTAAAATTCAGACATTTGGCAACTGACTCACATTTATGATGGTTGCAATGTCCTGGGATTGTGTGATCTCCTTTTGCAACCTCCTAACAAGCAAAGTCAATGGGTAAACCAGATTCACATCACAACCATATAACTAACAACAACTGCAGTTATCCACTTTACAATTGTGGCAAGAAAGGTCGTAAAATAGGGCAAAACTCACCAAACAAATGTCTCGCTTAGCAATGTAAATTTTGGGCTCAGTTGTGGTCGTAAGCTGAGAACTACCTGTACCAATTCAACCTTGCAACAGGGAAGGCTCTGGATCATTTATTTATTTATATATATATATTTATTTATTTTCATGGAAGCCTATCGCAATCAGACAGTCTAGGACAGGACTGTCAAACTCGCAGCCCATGGGCCAGGTGTTTCACGTACTGGCCACGCCCAGTTTAGGGGGGGGAAAGGTCACGATACATCATGTGACACTGCCATGATGATGTGAGTTCGACACCCTGGTCTAGAATCTACTTTAATACCTGTGCTTATCCCTGGGGGAATGTTTGCTCTTTCCAATTAAATGCTAATATGAAACATTAATTAGCAAAAACAGAACTCTAACCTCCAGCTGCATAGCATGGGAAAAATGTAAACATCTAACCAAATTAATCTATATTTTTTTTAAAAATATTTTTTTTTATCAATATAGGGCATTTATAGAAAAATTAGAAAATTTTCATATGCTAGAGCATTACATGACAACCTTTCTGGTACAGGGAAGTTTGGGAAACAACTTTAGAATCTGTTTGTTATTTTTTCAATGTCCTGCCCTTTTGTTATGATTTGCTTTTCACCAGATCTACTATAAGCAAACCGTGAAGGGGGATGAAATGTGCCAAATTTTTAAAATAGCATCAAAAGTCGCATATTGTAATTCTTTGGCCCTAACGACTCCTTCTCTGACAGGTTCTGCAATGCCTCTAAATTGCCAGTAATTGTTTTAGCACAATTTAATTAATCTAATTAAATAGCATAATGCTACATTACTATAAGAAAACAGTAAAGATGACAGGCTGAGCAAAAATTTTCTCAGCACCAACGTATTAAAAAAGCAACCTGCAGGTTGATTGATATGTCCAGAAATATGTAAATCTGTTAGTTCAACATCAACTATGTAATAAAGTCAGCACAGGTCATCCTTACAGAGGAAATCATTGCCAAGAAAGGAAGCCCACAGAAAATATTTATTCCAAGTACCTGCTTATTATAAATCAGGCTGAGTATTTCTAAATTCTCAAAACAGAGAATTCCAAAACAGGTGATTTGAGAATATAGGGAGAAAACAGATGGGAAGAGATACTGTTTTTGATTTAACAATGCCAAACCTAACCCAATCTTTAATATTGTTATACACATAAGCGCACGTAAACACAAGCAGGATCAAAATGGAGTGACTGTGATTACTACTTCCAAAAAAGAGAGGAAGAATGCAGACTTAGTGAGTCCTACAGTCCTACAGGTCGTCCTTGAATTTCGGCCACAACTGAGTCCAATATTTATGTTGCTAAGTGAAGCATTTGTTAAGTGAGTTTGCCCCATTTTACGACTTTTCTTGCCATGGTTGTTAAGTGGACCATTGTATTTGTTAAGTTAGTAACATGGTAGGTAGGTGAATCTGGATGCCCCCTTGATTTTGCTTGTGAAAAGATCACAAAAGTGAATCACGTGACCCCAGGATGCTGCAACCATCATAAATATGAACCAGCTGTGAAGTATCTGAATTTTGATCCTGGGACCATAGGGATACTGCAATGGTCGTAATTGTGAAAAAGGATCCTAAGTCACTTTATTTTCAGAAACGTAACTTTGAACAGTCATTAAATGAACTTTTGTAACTTGAGGAAACTATAGCAGCTGATTAATTGGCAGATCTCTGTGAACTAAGGAAGCATTAGGTATTATGTACAATATAATACATTCCAAAAGAAAGCTGAAGAAATTAACTCACTGGAAAGGAATGAAAAATAAATTAATTGTTGATCTTTGAAAGCCTCCCCTCCTACATACATAATTGTCTGGACAAGAAGGATATGGCAATGCAGGAAGTGAGGAGGGTCCCCCTGTGATTGTCTTTTTGGAAATCAATCAAGTTGGGACTTTTTCAGGCAGGTCTTCAGAGTTCATTTGCAGGTTAAGGGGCTTACATGGTGGCCGTTAGCCTGTTTTTAATCTGCACATTTTTTTGTGATCTATTTTTTCTTTAATTGAAAGTTGCCTAGAGTTCTAGCAAGAGCCAGCATATAAATTATTGCACTTAAATAAATAAAATGTGATTGCCAATATTTGCCTCGTGCTCTCTACCCTGCCCACAAAAAAACACCTCTCAATCTTGCTATTCATTTCAAACAATTGTAATTGGGGCAATAGATCACAATGCCGTCACTGATGTGAGTCTAGCATAGTGAACCCTTATATCTATCCCCATTTTCCTCTCTCCCTGACTAAGGTATAATGTGAACTAAGGCCAAACATTGTAATTTCAACCCTTTGCAAGAATTTCTAGGTCCACCAAACCACCAAACTTCACAGGAGGCAATGAAACTTAGTTAAGTGTTTTGAATCCTCAGGTGAGTTAGAAACTAGCCTGAATTGCCCCATTTTATTCCAGGGTTGGACTGAGACATCATGAAGCCTGGGTCAAAATATACAGGTTGCCCTCGATTGACAATGATTCATTTAGCAACTGATCAAAGTTATAACTACTGTCAAATCTGAAATGGATCGATCCCACAGCAGCCATCTTCCGTTTCTCACATTGCCACACAGCTCAGGGAGGGAGGGAGAGGAGTGGAATGTGAACCAGTCAAAACAATCGACCATCTTGTGGGAACTTAAGACCATTGCAACATCTCCATGGTCACATGATCAAAATTCAGACACTTGGCAACCTCCATGTATTTATGATGGTTGAAGTGTCCCTGTGTCATGTGAGCACCATTTACAACTTTCTCACAAGCAAAGTCAATGAGGAAGTCAGAGACATTTAACAACTGTATTATTATCAACTGTTTTTTTTGCAATGGAAATTTTGGGCCCAGTTGTGGCTGTACATTGAGGACTACCTAAACTTGGTCAGCTTCTAGGAACAATGGGTTGGGGTTCATTATGCTTCAATTGAAAAGGTATCCTGCTCTAAATTTAGATTATTAGCTTCCTCCATTTAGGGCAAATTGCTTCCAGTTTCAAAGATCATAGGGTGGCTTCTTAAATCGGACAAATTGATTCTGGTGTGGCCATAAAAATTACTGTTTTTCTGAATAGCAAAGGGAATGAGAACACCTCTTCATTTATCACTCTGTTTCGCACCTAATTCTGATTCGTCAGAGTAAGTAGCTTTTAGTGCTATGTGTTGATCGTTCACAAGATTAAGGCGTACATTGAGGATGCAAGTCGGGTGCCAGTCAATGTCACTACCTGATGACACCATTTATTCTGCACTTAATGGTGTTATGTGACACCGACCTGAGGTATGAGGATTTAATGACAACCTCTGAAAAGAAGGCTTTTGCCATGTGTCTATATGCAACCGGAATTCACTGCTGGGTTTTCATTAATAAAATGCAGGTTTCTGCTTGACATTCCAGGTGTCAGGAAGACAAGTAATGCACAGACACCTTTGACACTCTCTGGGTTTTGAAGGCATAAGACTAACAGGTACTGCCAGAAGAAGCTTAGACTGCCATTTGTCAGAAACAGTGTAGAGTCTCCCGCTTGGGTGGGGGGTTGGACTAGAATATTTTTTTAAAAGAACATTCCACCTGAACACGCAACACTGAATTCAGGGGTGGGCTTCAAAAAATTTTAGCAAAGGGTTCTCTGCCCAATTACTAGGTGGGCATGGCCATGGTGGGCATGGCCTAGTCGGCTTCCTGCACAATGGTGTGGGGGGGGGGTTTCCCCTCCCCGGGCTCCGGAGGCTTTCCTCAAGCCTCTGGGAAGGTGAAAATGGCCTCCCTGGGCTCCGGAGGCCCTCTGGAAGCTGGAAACGGGCCCATTTCCGGCCTTCCTCAACTTCCAGGAGGCCCATTTTTTGCCTTTCCTGAGCCTCTGCATGCACCCTGCACTTACCTGCATCCAAAATGGGCCACATGGGGACTCGTGGGGTGGGCAGGGCCGACCAGGAGTGGGATTTGGGGGTTCTCCAAACTGCACAGAATCTTATCTAGGGGCTTTCCTGAACCCCTGAGAACCCCCAGCAGCTCAGCCCTGACTGTATTTTGACATACATTCTGAAGAATCTTCTTGCAGCATATGCACAGTGCTAAGAATTCTGGATCAACTAGATAAATATATGGAATCCCAGGATTTCATCTGTGTGAGAATAGGATGGGGGGGGGGGAATCGCATAAAAATATGATATTTTAATTATTGTTTTTTTTATCAGGGAAGGCTTACCCTTATTTTTAAACAGAAGGAAAGTATTTTTCTTATTACTACTCAATAGGTCTAAAATCTTTTTTTTTTTCAAAAACGGCATTTTAAGTTATTAAAAATAAATGTCATTCAAGTAAAAGTTCACTTTAATTTTAAAAAATCAGATATTAAAAATTCATTATATTATACTAGAAAAGCTAAGCATTGTTGGGGGGGGGGGGGAACTATGTTTTAAACAGTCCTGAATCATAGTAACCACTATTTGGTGTTTTATTTTTGATGGTTTTATCCAATTCTTTTAATTTATAAATTGTTTCACCTGGATGGTTTTTTATTAATATTTTTCCATGGTTTTGAACATTCAAATATTAACTATTATTTTGGGAGGAGTAAAGTCTTTGACGACAATTTAGTCTGAAAGTAGTTTAATATGTACCTACCACATTATTCCTTTTCAGGGTAAGCAACATTAAGAAAGGAAACAAGAATGCTTTTAAGGGTAGAAGGGTGGCAAAATGCCAACAGAAGGTAAAGTTATAAGCAACAGGAATTTGAGGCAAGAGATTAAAAAAACTGAATACTATCTGGTTTACATTAACATTACTTTAACATGATACTTCTGCATACCTTTCTACCCTTATAAAGTATTCTTATTCCATATACTACTTCCTTTCTTAAGCCCATGTCACACTGCCCAACAGATGCAAAAAGGACACAATGGACGAGCAAAATGTTCCATCCATTGTTATCCACTCTCAAAAGGGGCAAAAATTTGCACAACCGGAGCGGATAACATGGACGCGGGGAGGACGCAGGGCAGATGGAAAGCAGATGTGAAACGGAAGCCCAGCGGATGGAAGCGGATGAGAGCGGATGGCGCATCCGCTAGGCTTCCGGGGGACCTCAGCAAAGCGGACGCGGAACGGATACTGTGGATGCAGAGCGGACGCCGAACGGATGAAGCGGATGCACAGTGGAAGCTTAGCGGATGCACAGCGGAAGCCGAACGGATGCCTGGCATTAATTGCGCATGCGGGGGGGATGCATTGCATCAGCCCCACGGATATAACGGAAGCAGCTCGGAAGCAGGTCGCCATTCAGAGGAAAGACCTGCTGCCGGACGGATTGGCTACCTTGCCTGCCCTGCCTGCATGTCTGCTTGCAAGCCTTGCTGCCAGCCTTGCTGCCAGCCTGCCTGCAAGCCTTGCTGCCAGCCGGTCTGCCTGCCAGTCTTGCTGCCTGCCTTCCTGCCAGCCTTGGTTCATGTCTGCCTGCCAGCCTTGGTGCCTGCCTGCCTACCAGCCTTCCTGCCAGCCTTGGTGGCTGCCTCCCTGCCAGCATTCCTGCCAGCCTTGCTCTCTGCCTGCCTGCCAGCCTTGGTGCCTGACTCCCTGCCAGCCTTCCTGCCAGCCTTGGTGCCAGCCTCCCTGCCAGCCTTGCTGCCAGCCTTGGTTCCTGCCTGCCTCCCTGCCAGCCAGCAACCCCACAACCATGCGGAAGCACAGCAAGCCTCAGCCATCTGCTGCCAGCCCTGGCAAGAGGGACAGGGCTACCATCCCGCCCCCTGGTTCTGCTGGGGCTTCTGCAGCACGGGCTCGCTCTTCTGGGGCTGGGGCTTCTGCTGCTTCTGCTTCTGGAGGAGCTGATGAAAAGCACTCCAGCACCAGCCACCTCCACAGCACCTGGACCCTTCACCCCTGAGACTGAGTGACCAAGAGGAGTGCCAGAGACTCATTTTTGTTTTATAGCTTGTTGTTAATAAAGTCTATTTTTGATTCACACACTTGCTTCATTTCTTTTTTTTAATAAAGTCTTGCTGGAAACTTTTAGAAATGGTTTAAGCCTTTGCATGCTTGTGGGATGGGTAAGGATAGTTTTGGAATGGGTTAGGATACCTGTGGAATGGGTAATAGCTGTGGGATGGGTTAGGATAGCAGTGGGATAGATAAACCTCCAGTGCAAGCATAGTGGGACTGTTTGGTCCACCCTCCCAGGTGCCACACCTATGGCCCTTTCTAATCAATAATAATGTAATAATTATCCACACATGTCAACATAAATACAACTCTTTATTAAATGCCCTGTTCATTGTAGGCCAACCAAACATACATGGCCCAATCTCATCCGTGTGATGAGACAGGCTGAAGGAAGCATCCATTAAGCATCTACCATCCTGTCTTGCCACTCCACTGTTCCAGCTGGGGAGTTGCACCAGTGTCTCAGGAGGTTGCACTGCTTCTTCGCTTCCTGTGAGGCTCTGTTGGGGCCTTGCACATCCTCAGTGTTGATCATGTTTTGCCCTTGCCTCCATTCCCCAGGCTCCATGTCCCCATTGCCTTGTTGGAGGTCTACAAGCCTGTTCTGCAAGACTGGGTAGCAGGTGTGCATGAGATTGTGCAGGATGCAGCAAGCTTCCATGATCCTCCTCACGGTCTCTGGCCAATGCTGCATGGTGGTAAGAAGTACCTGGAACCTGTTGGCCAGGATGCCAAAGGCGTTCTCCACCACCCGCCTTGCCCTGGACAGCCTGTAGTTGAAGATCCTCTCTTCATGGGTGAGGTATCTTGAACTGTACGGCTTCATGAGGTAGGTTGTGAGGGAGAAGGCGTCATCCCCCACGATGAAGTAGGGCACATCTTGTGTGTCGTTGGGCAGGGGTTCTGGATCTGGGAAGCCCACGATGAGGTTGCGTTCCAGCTCCTCCTTGAGGTGACTGGCGTTGTATACCTGGGCATCTGAAGATGAGCCGTTGCCTGAAGCATCGATGTACATGAACTTGTAGTCAGCATCGACCATGGTGAAGAGGATGATGCTGAAGAAGCCCTTGGAGTTGAAATAAGTGGAGCCTGACTTGGGTGGTGCTTTGCAGGCCATGTGCTTGCCATCTATGGCTCCAACGGTGTGGGGGAAGTTCCACCTCTGATACCACTGGTCTGCAACTTTCTTCCATCCTTCTTCAGTGGAGGGGCACTGGAGGAGCTCCTCCTTGTATTCTTCGATGATGGCCTGCACCACTTCTCTGACCACAATGCTGATGGTGTTGGATGGCACCCTCCAGCCGTACTGCATGCTGCTGTAGGTGGTCCCTGAGGCCAGGTGGCGCAGAGTGAGTGCCACCTTGAGCCCAGGTTCCAGGCTGGGCCGGAAGCTGGTGTTTACCTTCATCAACCTGGGTGTCAGGCGCTGCACAACTTCGTCAAACCTGGCTGGAGGCATCCTCATGAAGTTCTGAAACGCCCGTGTGTCTTCGTTCCTGAGCTCCACCATCAGCTTGTTGTACAGTCCGTCCTCTGCTCTTCTGGTGAACCATCTTCAGACCCAGACTCTTTTTGGCTGCCTCTTTTTCTTCTCGCAGTAGAGTTCACAGAGCCTGCAGATGGCTTCGCACTGTTGCAGAACGATGGTGGCTGCTGAAAGGACTTTGTTACAATCCATGGTGGACATGACTGGATGCTGTGGAAGAGGAAGAGCCAGATGAAGGCTGCATTGGTCTGCACCGCTGGGCTGCTGTTCTGAAAGTGAGATGCAGATGTGTTGCTCCCCCTTTTTATAGGAAATATAGGTTTTCCGCTAGGCATTCTCTAGGCATCCTCTCGGCATCCTCTAGACATCCTTAATATCCGAGATAGGTACCCTCTGCAAATGTTTTTTCTGTTTTAAACGCTTTGTTTCCGAGCTGCATCCACTAAGCATCCATTCTGCATCCATTCTGTGTCCGTTCTGCTTCCTCCCTACGTCCAGGTGGATGGAGTTGCGCAGATGCATAGCGGATGCCTACCGGATATAGCGGATACGTAACGGATGCATAGCGGATGCGTAGCATATGCACAATGGACGAACTGGATACATTTTCCGTGGAAAAGTTTTGGGTAGCTCAAAACTTTCGGAGCAGATGAAACGTCAATAAACGGATGCTGGACGGATAGAGAGGAAGCAAAACGGAGGCAGTGAGTACATTGCATTTTCCAATGGATGGCAAGCTTTTTTGTCCGTTTTACATCCTCTTTGTATCCATTGGTTCAGTGTGACATGGGCTTTAAATGCTTTCTTTTTGAAGATCTCATCTATTTTACCCAGTCATGCTTTCCTCTCCAATTGTTTACTCTTTTTCATTCTCTTTTTGATCTTCATTCATTTTCTCTATATGACCAACCATTTTCAACATACTGTATTTCTTCCATACAGGTCAGTAGTTAGTCTCCATCCATCCATCCATTCATCCAGCAACTATTCATTCTTTACCAATTATCTATTAAACAAAAACCAATCTCTACCAACCTGCCTTCCAAAGAGGACCTGGATACTGCACAAGTCAAAAAGAGGGCTGTGAAAATATTTACAGGCCCCTCACCTCCCAGACATAAACTGTTTAACTCTTTCCCTCAAATGACGCTACAGAGTACTGCACACCAGAACAACTGAACACAAGAACAGTTTTTCCTCAAAAGCCATCACTCTGCTAAACAAATAATTCCCTCAACCCTGTTCAACTATCAACTATTACAAAGTCTGCACTACTATTATTGTTAATCTTCTCATCACTCCTTATCAACCATCCTCTCTTACTTGTGACTGTAGGACTGTAACTTTGTCACTTGTATCCTTACGATTTATATTGACTGTTTCCTAGTATGAATGATTGTTTATTGTACCCTATGACTATCATTAAGTGTTGTGCCTTATGATTCTTGACTCCTGATGAATGTATCTTTTCTTTTATGTACACTGAGAGCATAGGCACCAAGACAAATTCCTTGTGTGTTCAATCACACTTGGCCAATAAAGAATTCTCTTCTCTTCTTGTTATTCCACACTTTAAAAAAAAAAAAAACATGTCACACAATTCAGTTAACCTCTACGTTGATCCTGACGTATCAACTCTCAGTTCCATATAACAAAGTAGGCAGATGCACATTTATATAAGCTACGTTTGCAACTGAAAGACTCTGAGGATTCTTTATTTTCCAAGGACTGAACATACCATAGTGGAGAAGGAGATGGTAAATGATGCTTTATTTTAGCACACACCTTGTCCAACAATAGACCGAAGAAGTGAGTTAGACACTCCCCTAATTCAAACATAGAATAGCAAGGTTTTGTTACTATTAAAAGATAAAGATACCCCTCGCACATATGTGCTAGTCCTGTGATGGTGAACCTATGCCACACATACCAGAAGTGGCAAACAGAGCCATTTCTATGGGCATGTGAGCCATTGCCTCAGCTCAGTTCCACTACGCATACGTGCGCACCTCCTGCCAGCCAGCTGATTTTCAGGTATCTGCCGTGCATGTATGGGGGGGTGAGGCGCATGCAGGAGATGCAGGTGAATGTGCAGGGGTTGGGGAGAACTTTGAGGTTTATGTGTGCATTGCATTATGGGTACAGGCACACACACATGCTCTTGCATGCGCATAGGAGCACTTTCGGCATATGATGACAAAAAGGTTAGCCATCATTGTGCTAGTCATTTCCAGCTCTAGGGGGCGGTACTCATCTCTGTAACAAAGCCAAAGAGCCAGCGCTGTCTTAAGACATCTCTGTGGTCCTGTGGCCATTATGACTAAATGCCGAAGGCGCACGGAACATTGTTACCTTCCCACCAAAGTGGTCCTTATTTTTCCACTTGCATTTTTACATGCATTTGAACTGCTAGTTTGGCAGAAGCTGGGAAAAGTAAAGGGAGCATACTCTGTTACATGATGCTGGGGATTCAAACTACCAAACTACTGATCTTTCTGATCAACAAGCTCAGTGTCTTAGCCACTGAGCTACCAGATCCCCTTTTATGTTACTATAGCTAATTTAAACAAAAGTACTTTTCAATCTTCTGTGGAATTTTAGTTTGGCGTGGTCTGCTTTGTAGGGTTGACATATTTATAGGGCAGTGCCTCAGAGTTCAAGGTTCTTGCCATTTTTCTTTAATCTTTGGCCTAATCTTATTTTATTTTATTCCAAAGTGCAATTGTTGGAGGAGATCAGTTGCTTAGACAGAGTGCAGTATCATCAGTGTGTTGATGACATTCATCTATATCTATCCCTTGGCAATGTTATTCGGTGCTGACCCAGAACTTCAAGCTGAGAGAGCCCGGAGGAGAAACAACTGACTCCATTCAACCCTAGCAAGATGGAGTGGCACTGAGTTTTTGCCCTCTGGAATTAGACAATTTCTCATCTTTGATTCTCAATGGAGTGGTAGTTCCCTGGGCAAAGCTGGTATGCAATTTAGAAGTCCTCTGGATTCACAGCTCCTGCTTGAGAAACAGATGGCAGCTGTGGTTTTTGCATGGCTATATCTTGTGCACCGATTGTATTCTTTCCTGGACTGGGATACCTTGTTCACAAGCACTCATCCCTTGGTTGCTTCCTAGTTGGATTACAGCATCACATTCCACATGAGGCAGCCTAAAAAATGACAGCTGGTCTAGAATACAAGAGAATCCACAATCTCAGGTTCTCTTTAGTTTGCTCATACTGTATTACACTACACTACTGTCTGCAAAAGCTGTACTACCTTCCAGTTTTTAATCTGTATCAGGTCAATATCCTGGTTAACACCTGGTTTAAAGCCCTGTACAATGGGGGGAACCAGAAAATGAGACATTTATATGAGAAATCTTGTAATTCCAATCCACTTTGATCCTAGACTTTTTAATAGATTTTAATGTAGCTGCCACTTCAGTGACTGTACTATCAAAATATTCCAAGTTGTATTTCCCAATTCTAGTTCAGTTTTCCAAAGTGAGGCATCTTCCAGGAAGTAAAACACTTTTCCATAAGTGTAGGAGAATTACTTCACTAGATGACAAAAGAAGCTATTAAAACACCAAGTTATAAAGAAACACCTTAAGCATTTCTTAACAGAATGCAGGCATAATGATGGTTCTATAAACATGTTATCAAGAAATTTCATGAATACATTAAAACAAAAGTGGCTACAAAGCCATTTTATGAGGACATGGCTTTATCTAGAGTAACAATAATTACAGTAAATGCTTATTACCAATGCCTCCAGCATTTTCCAAAGAAAAAAATTAATCAAGATGTACCTAAAGTTGTAAAAATATGGGGGGGGGGGTGTTTAAGAAACAAAGTCTACTAGATTTCTTCAAGGTGTTTTGAATTACTAATAAGCTAGTGAAGGACAATGTGGTGCTCTTAAAAATATATCTGTAAATATGTGTATAACATCAACTGTAGACAAACATTGTTTTTCCAGTTAGAAAAAGAAAGGGAGAGGGAGGGAGGGAGGGAGGGAGGGAGAGAGGGAGAGAGAGAGAGAGAGAGAGAGAGAGAGAGAGAGAGAGAGAGAGAGAAGCCAAAAATCTAACAGAAACATAAAGTAACAGCCATAAAATGATCTAAATGAGTTTTTAATATATGTCTTTTGATAAAATAGCTAGAAAACACAGGACTCAATAAATTAAAAAAGGATAATTTAACATAGCTTAAAAAGGGAATATTTTGTGCTCAAAACCCACACAGATTATTTTGTGAAGTGCACATAATGTAACAGAATAGCTGGTGTTAACTATAGCTTGCAACCATCCTGAGTAGTGGTGCAAGAAAATCTCCAAGACTTATTTTGAGAAGCAGAAAGTTATTCAAGAGGGCAAAGGAAATAAGAATAAAAAAGAAGGCTACAGTATAAAAATCAATGTCTGTTTTTTTAAAAACAAAATAGCAACGATTCAAAGAAGTTTTTTTTTTTTTTTTGGTCTTTCCTACAAAGTAGCAAAAGCCAAATTGTCAATTACCGCCGTTTCATCTCCAAAGAAATCGTTAGGAAAAAGTAATGTGCTCTTTGCCGTGAAACTATTAAAGGAATAATAGTATTGAATAATAATTTTGTTATCAGTTAGTCAACTAATACGCAGTGAGATTACACATTCTGAGACTCAGCTTTTTTATTTAACATCACTTTGAGAATTTGAACACCAGTGAAATTTTCTCTGCACTTCAATGTTATACTTGTGAAATCACTTAGACCCTTGCAGTCCAAAACTACCTCTTTTAGACCCTGAAAATCTCTCAGCAGAATTTAAAAGTACACTGATTCAAACAAGGCTAGCATGAAATACAGATCATACTGTGAAGCTGGCAATGTAGTCGAGACACTTCTCAGCTCAAACCATATATGGCAGTAACTTCATCATATTCCAGCACCTCTTATTTCAGTCAATGATGATGGATGTAGTAAGCTGCAAAGGTGATTGCAACAGTAATACTGAGCACAAAAGAGCATAGGACATTCAGAAATGACACAAAAATGGATTGTAATTCTCATATTAGCAGCAGTGTGGCTCTTACTCCCCCCCCCCCCATGTAAACAATATTTATTATTTTGTGGGTTTATAGAATGCCCTCCTCACCACTCCAGATATTGGTTTTATTTTTAAAATTGCCATACCTCTTCAGTCTGAAACAGAGTCTGAGTGGTACATGGCAATGCAACATATTAAGTTATAAATTATATAATATCATTCATCTGACCTCAGACAAACAGATTTGGAAAGTATCCCTCAACCATGCAATGATATTCAGAATTTCCTGTTCAGAATTCCTGTTATAACTCAGTTTCTAGGCAGTTTTACCACAAAAGAATCTTAGCAATGTGATACACGTAGACTAAGATAACTCTCTAAGATGGAAGAAACTTGCCTTTTTATCAGACATAATATCAGACATATCACCATCATTTCTTCAGAACTTGGATATTTTATATCCCAAATACCATGTTCCTCATAAAATAAGGCTGGGCCTTATATTTTTTTCAGTGACTTAATTCCCCCCCCCCCCTTGCATCCTCGTCTAGAATGACCCGTAAGCAGACCTGCTACCAGTCACTCCTAACAGGTGATCATGGCAGAGCATAGAGAGCTCCCTACTCCTGCCAAACACCTTTGCTGCAGACCCAAGACCTTTGGCGCCTGCTGCTGTTGCTTTCCCTTCTGCCCATGCAGCCACCACGTTTAGAGCTGCCGCTTCTGTGTTTGGAGCCTCATTGCTGTTTGGAGTGCTGCCACCATTTGGAGCA
>BLBF01000004.1:25233963-25268395 GCA_015471245.1 Laticauda colubrina | reverse complement strand
CTATTCATGCTTTCAGGTCTTTTTTCAATCTCTATGGCTTCTCTGATCTTAAGTACCCCTAAACCTAATAAAATAGATAGATATATACCTACACACACACACACACACACACACGTGTTATTGCCATATATAACAATTTATATAATGGACATCTTTGGCCTGGGAACTGCTGGTTTTTGTCTACCTTAGTCCTCATATAAAAATTTTACAAGAAAGAAAGAACTTTGAGGGGGGGCAGAGAGAGGGGGGGGCAGAGAGAGGGGGGGAAAGGGAGAGAGAGAGGGAGGGAGAGGAAGAGAAAGAAAAAGAAAGAAAGGAAGGTCTCAATTCTCAATTTCTATGGAAATTCTTTCCTTGCAGCATTCTGGGTGGTTTTAAAGAGTTAAAACAACAGTTTTATAGTTCAAACCACAGTGTACAGAGACATTATCATCCTAATTTATAACTAGCAGGACTGACCTAATATTCTGGTCCAGGCTCCTGGGGAACAGCCAGGTCTTGCACTGCATTATGAAATGTTAAAAGGGTTGAGGCCATCTGGATTTCCAGAGGGATGCTGTTCTACAGGGCAGAACAGCATAGAGAAAGTATGACTTCTAGGCCAACGATATTGTATTTTTTGATGAAAGGACCAACAACATACTTTCCTGCTAGATTTGGTATAGCAAGCAGAAGCTACAGAAGGCAGATGGTTCTTCAAATACTATACATGACTTCACAGGTGCAATAAGCAACTTGAGTCACACCCAGACACCTGTTGGAAGCCAGTACAATTCATGGAGTGGTAGTGCTACATGAATGATGGCTAACCTTTTTGTCGTCGTGTGCTGAAAGTGTGAGCATGCATGCGTGACAGCACATGGGTCTGCCTGCACCCATAATGCAATGCATGCACTATCCCCCTGCTCACCCTGCATGCAGAACCCTCCCATGCTTCCCCCACCCC
The DNA here is from genome assembly GCA_015471245.1 of Laticauda colubrina. NCBI lineage: Eukaryota > Metazoa > Chordata > Lepidosauria > Squamata > Elapidae > Laticauda > Laticauda colubrina. The sequence continues at coordinate 25,267,449 of BLBF01000004.1, read as the reverse complement.
CTGGGCATGCACACACATCTCCCACTTGCACCCTGCCCCACACGCATGCATGGCAGATATCAAAAAATCAGCTGGCTGGCAGGAGGCACTCACGCATGCCCAGTGGAACTGAGCAGGGGCAAAAGCTCGTGTGCCTGTAGAGATTACTCTGCATGTCACTTCTGGCACATGTGTCATAGGTTCACCATCACAGTGCTATATGGCATTATGAAAAATCCCCCAAATTGCCCATTCCACTACATTCTGAACCAGTTTTAATTTCCAGATACTTTTTCAGGACAGTCCCAAGTAGAGAGCATTACATGAATGTGACATAAGTCACTATGGACAAGGCCTCCTGGCTCAGGAATGGGCACAGTTGGTGCACAAGATGTTTAAAGTCTCTTAGCCATGGCTGTCACCTGTTCTTTAAGCAGGAGTCATGAATTCAGGAGAATCCTCAAATTGTGGATCAACTCTGTTTGAGGAAGTATATCCCCAAGGCAAAGGTAAAGTTGGCAAAGAGGCCTCAAAATCTTAAATCTTGCCAGAGCTGAGCTTCAATTTTTCCATATCCAACTCTGGAAGAGAATTTCCCTGGTCTCTCCTGGTCAGCCTAGAGCACAGATGTACATCTGATTATCATCATAGTTTCGAGGATACTGAAAGCTATTGAAGGAATGGGATTACATGATTTATGAGTAAATCCACAACAAAATGATTGGATAGGAAAGCATGCTGCCCGCTCCCCTCTCCTATGCACATATGGAAAAAGTTCTAAAGTCCTATTTTCAAATAGGCCCTTGGAAAGCACCCCTGTTGCACAAGTCTGGATTCCAAGCTCAGTCCAGCAAGAGTCACTAGGCAACTAACTCCAGCGAGCACACAAGGAATCCAGGAAAGCGGTCCAGGAGTTACACAGACCAGGATACACGGCACAAGCACACAAGGCATGGAACTGGGTATGTTGTTCCAACAAAACTCAATTCCTCAGGGTGGGGTTAAGTAGGTAATGCGGTGCATTCCTTCATGAGAGGTGAGGTTGCCTCCTCATGAGTAGTAGAGCTGACAGGCTTTGTCTCCCCTTTGCTCTTGGATCAGGAGGAGGTGTGGACTCCTCTTTTATTCATTGACCAACATCAAACAAAATTTCTCACATCTTGGCATTTTTGATGAGTAATATTATATTGATGTACTTCACCCTGTGTTTGCCCCTTATCTCTTCCATAATATCTGTTCCATATTAACATACTTCAAATAGTCTTTTCCTATTGGTTAACAAACACTGAAAGCTGATTGGTGCTGTACTCAATGCTGATTGGCCAATAATAGCTAGCCTAGGATTGGCCAGCTCAGCGGCGGGAAAATCAAGGAGCCGTCATTGGGCACAAGCCGTGGCTCCTGGTCCAGACAGATTTTCAGAACTAAATAAAAGAGCTGAAGTTACGCTGGTCTCTGGTCTCATTCTTTGTGAACACTACACTGGCAACGAGGATGGGATTCTGAGAGAGGACACCAGTCGAGCACATGGCAACGAGAACCAAGCAGACGAAATGGCTGCAACCAACTCACCACCCACACCATTCAACCCAGCAACAGAGGACTGGGAATCCTACATCGATAGATTCCTGGAAAGCAACAACTTGCAAGGAATCTCCGACAACCGAAAAAGAGCCGTGTTCCTGACGCACTGTGGACCCACAGTATTCAAGATGGCCAAGGTGCTAGGGAAACCAGAGGATGTGAAGAAGATGGCCTGGCCAGATCTAGAAAAATTACTGAAGGTTCACTATGCACCGACCGTCTCCAGCCTTATTCAGAGACACGAGTTCTATAAATGGGACCAGAGAGAAGGTGAGAGCATCACAGACTTCATAGCGGCTTTCAGGGACATTGGAGGGCATGCGAATTCCTAAACATAGACGAAGCCATGAGGGATTGCATGGTCCTCGGACTGCGAGACCTCATTCTTCAAAGCCAACTGTTAACCCGACCAAAGATAACAGTCACTGAGGCTATCGCTGAAGCCACGGCAGTGGAAGCAGCTAACAAATCAGCAGCCAAAATGCAGCAAATGAATGCGACAACATCCAAAACACTGGCCGAAACGAGCCAATATACAGAGAAAAAGGCAGAGAGTGCGCACAAGACCATCACACACTACGCGGATAGTGGACCGTCTGAGATCAAGTACGATGATGAGGAGATCATCAGACTCCAGGCTGAACGAGATAGACTGGAGAAGAAAGGTCGTAAGTCGGGGTTTCAGTGTGCCTGGTGCAGAGGAGACCACCCTCATTCCGAGTGCTGGTTCCTGGATGCTATGTGCCGGTACTGCGAGTGATGGGGTCACATCGCAAAAGTATGCCGAAACTGTAAGAGCTACAGCCCCCGACGTAGGGACAACACACCACCAAGAATCAAAGAAAGACAAATGTGGAGCCGTGAGAGTCATGAAAGCAAAGGCAAGCGACTAAACGAAAACTATAGAAAAGAAGAATCACACCAAACCATCACCATTGGTCATTCTAACGCAACAAATGGCCAAAAAGTACATGTGGCAGTCAGGATTGAGGGCCAAGAATGTGAAATGGAGATGGATTCCAGTTTGTATCTATTGATGGTATCATGGAATACCATTAAAAGACTGGTACTGCATCTTGGCAGAACTGAAATAGAACATCAATCGCTAGTTTTAAAGGACTATCAAGGAAACAGAATACCAGTAGTTGGACTTGGACATTTCCAAATCACCTTCAAAGAACACAAAAAAAATTCTGCCTCTAACCATCGTAGACCGAAACCGGCCAAGCCTGTTGGGACTAGAGTGATTCGAACCTCTCAGAATCGGTGTGACCGGCATTAACAGCGTCGCTGAGAAAGACTGGGAGGAGAACCTAATGAGGGAGTTCCAGGATGTCTTTGATGGGAAACTAGGCAAGTACCAAGGGTCCCCTATATCATTTAATTTAGATCCAACAATAGCTCCTATTAGGCTAAAAGCGAGGTGAGTCCCCTTCGCACTAAAACCAAAGATTGATGAAGAGCTAAACAAATTAATAGCACAAAGCATCTTGGAACCAATTGACCACGCTAAATGGGAAACCCCAATCGTGATTCCAGTTAAGCCAGATGGGTCTGTGAGAATCTATGGTGACTACAAGGCCACTCTAAACCACGCACTATAGCAAAGTGCATATCCTGCAACACCTACTACACTCATTGGGGAGAGGCAAGGTTTTTGCAAAGCTTGACCTTGCCTAAGCATAGCAACAATTGCCAGTCAACCCTGAAACAGCAGAGGCACAAACGATCGTGACTCATAGGGGAGCCTTCAAATGCAAACGGCTTCAATTTGGAGTCAGCGTGACCCCAGGGGTGTTCCAAAACCTAATGGAATGTTTGTTACAAGGCATAAAAGGAGTAGTCCCATACTTTGATGATGTGCTAGTGTCAGCCAGTGACATGAGACAACTAGAAGCCCATCTCAGAATAGTCTTACAAAGGTTCCAGAAGGTGGGACTCAAAGTCAAAAAAGAAAAGTGCCAGTTAGCCACCTCAGAAGTTGAGTTCCTGGGGTACCTAATCAATAAAGAGGGCATCCACCCCACAGAGAAAAAAATTAAAGCAATCAAAGAAACGCCTAGACCAAAAAACAAAGTAGAGTTGCAAGCATTCTTGGGACTTATAAATTTTTACAATGTTTTTCTGCCATAGAAGACAACAACGGCGGAACCACTATATAGGCTAGTGGACAAGGCAGCCACCTGGACCTGGGGATGACGTGAAGAGACAGCATTCCAGAAAGTAAAAGTCTTAATCACATCCGACTCTGTATTAATACAATACAGCGAGACACTACCATTGACAGTCACCTGTGACGCGTCACTGTTTGGCATTGGAACCGTACTTAGCCACATTCTGCCTGATGGGAGAGAAGCACCAATCGCATTCTACTCCAAAACACTATCCAAAACTGAACGTAACTACAGTCAATTGGACAGAGAGGCATTAGCAGCAATATCCGGTGTCAAACGGTTCCATGAATACCTTTACAGTAGGACTTTTACCTTTATTACAGCCCACAAACCCCCATTGGGAATACTAGCAGGGAACAGGATCAACCCAAATATACTATCCCCACGAATGACAAGGTGGTCCGAGTTCCTTGCAGCCTACAATTATAAACTGATTCACCGACCAGGCAAAGACATTTCCCATGGTGATGCACTGACCCGTACTCTACTACCAGAACTAGGGACTGACCAACCACATCCACCCTGCAGATTGAGACACTCTCAAACCTACCCATAACCGCAGCAGACATTGCAAAAACAACAACATGAGACAAAACTTTGTCCCAGGTTTTAAACTGGGTAGGAAAAGGGTGGCCGGAATATGAGACAGACTTTAAATTTAAACTATTCAAGAACAGGCAAACTGAACTGTCATTGTTAAAAGGTTGCATTTTATGGGGGGATCGGGTGGTAATACCGGAACTGTTACAAGAGCAAGTACTGAGAATATTGCATGAAGGACACCCGGGCATTGTACGAATGAAATCCCTGGCTGGGAGTTATGTATGGTGGCCAGGGATGGATAAGGATATTGGGAAATGGGTAGAAACCTGCGGGAAATGCCAAAGATCCCGACCTGCACCCCGTTCAGCACCCATACTAGACTGGGAAACACCAAGGGGCCTCTGGTCAAGAATCCACATAGATTTCATGGGGCTGACAAAAGGATATATATTTTTAATCATAGTCGACGCTTACTCCAATTGGCTAGAAGTAAGTGTCATGAACTCTACCACCACAGAAGCAGTTATTAAGTAACTATGGAAACTGTTCACCACACATGGGTTACCGGACTTGCTTGTCTCAGATAACAGGCCTCAGTTCACTGCACTAACATTTGAAAAATTCCTTGCCAAACATGGCATAAGACATGCTTTGACAGCACCGGGCCGACTGGCTATGAACGGAAGGGCAGAACGCATGGCCCGATATACCAAAGAAACCATCGAAAAATTAGACACAGGGGACGTACAAGAAAAAAATGATAAAATGCTCACCATACAACATATAACACTGAGCTCTACTACGAATAAAAGCCCAGTAGAATTACTAATGGGCAGAAAATTAAGATCACAATTGGATAGATTACACCCAACATACAGCTCTGAAAAACCAACTGACTCCTCCAGCAGACACCGCAAATTTGAACCAGGAAACCTAGTATATGCAAAAAATCTCACTGGGCACCCACTGTGGGTACCAGCAAAAATAACACAAATAACAGGACCCCGGTCGTATAGACTAGAGACAGACAATGGCAGAAGCTGGAGGAGACACATTGATCAGTTAAGATCACAAACACAGGAACGCACCACTGACACACCCAGACACGAAGAACAACACACACACACACCAGAACTAGAGCAAACATTAAACAAAAATATTAATAAACAAACCAGAGAGGGGGGAGACCCCTCAAACACAAATAAGAGGGGAAGGGAAGACCCTCCAGCAGAACAAGAAACACCACAAAATCAAAATACAAACCATAAACAACATTCGCAAATAAATTCAGAAAGAAACAACGACTTACCTACAGAAGACTTCAGCAAAGAGGAACAGGAGGCACAAGAAGACCAAGAAGCCACTCCGGAAGGGAGCAGCCGAGCCGACTCTACCAGCCCAGGTAGGCCAGTTGGGAGTGGCATGTCTGAGTCCACCTTCCAGGAGGTTCCACAGAGAAGGACGGGAGAAACAGTGTTCCCATCCAAACCCACCAGACGACAACACAACTAAATTGTGCAGGTCAACTAGACAACTAAAAAACCCCGCCTACTTATGTGACTACGTAAGGTAGGACCATACCAAGAGGGAAGGGGTTTTCCATATTAACATACCTCAAATAGTCTATTCCTATTGATTAACAAACACTGAAAGCTGATTGGTGCTCTACTCGACACTGATTGGCCAATTATAGCTAGCCTATGATTGGCCAGCTCAGCGGCGAGAAAATCAAGGAGCTGTCATTGGCCACAAGCCACGAGCAGCCTTGCTATAAAAAGGGCTGCCGCGGCTCCTGGTTCAGATGGATTTTCAGAACTAAATCAAAGAGCTGAAGGTACGCTGATCTCTGGTCTCATTCTTCGCGAACACTACAATATCCCTGTAGCATCTCCCAGAATCCAGACAATTTGGGTCTAAAATGGCATTTGAGTTTAGTCCAGATTCAAGTAGAGACAAAGACATTCCTATAGACTGGATTTGGGGAAGGGGAAAATCTAATTAAAAAGCTTTATGTAATTATAGTGTATTGCTGGCATGGTCATTACATGAGTCAATAATTCCAACAAAAAATTATACAGAACTTGAAACCTTACACTATGTAAAAATGTGTCAAAAACTGTTATGTGGGCATAATTTAGAAGCTTCTTTATAATTACTGTTACAGCAGAAAAGGACATTTGACATATGTATGAGATTAGCTTAAACACTTGCAATTAACAATGCTAGACTATAAACATAGCTGTCCAGGCATTGTGCCTGAATCCTCTCTGCTCTTGGATCAGGAGGAGGTGTGGACTCCACCTCTTCTTCATTGCTCAGGGTTAGGGTTAGGCAGTTGCTCCAGGTCCTCACCTGGAGCCTCCTGGATAACTTGCTACAATTGCTGCTCATCTCCTTCAGCCCTAGCCTGTTGCTGGTTCGATCAACCCAGCTGAGTCTGCTCCATCAGGCTAGCATTCACTGAGCATGAATCTAATACTTGGCTCCCAACTTTCTTCTGCAGACTCAAATTTACCTTCCTCCCCTGAACTTGCATTTTGGGAGCTGTCTGGAAGCGGATCAATGACAAAAAGTACCCCTTATTTTAACCATTCATGGTTCCCAGTTGCCTCCCAGCTAATAAGGGAAAAACACACTCAGAGCTTAAGCCCTGTCACACAGCACCAACGGATGGAAAGAGGATGTAAAATGGAGAGAAACACTTGCCATCCGTTGGTTAACGCGATGCTTCCATTCTGTACTCACTGTGCCCATTTTTCATCCTCTCTATCCGTCCAGCATCCATTGACTGACATTTCATCCACTCAAAAAGTTTTGAGCTGCACAAAACTTTTTGAGCGGAAAATGTATCCAATGCGTCCGTTCTGCATCCGCAACGCATACAGGGAACATCCATTCTACATCTGTCGTCATCCGTTACACGTCCGCTATATCCGCTATGCATCCGCTGCGCATCCATGCAACTCGCATCTGGTCCAGCGGAAAACGGACACAGGGAGGAAGCGAAACGGATGCGGAACGGACACAAAGCATCAGTAGCACAGATGGAGAAAGGATGAAAGCGGATGCAGCTCACATACAAAGCATTAAAACGGAAAAAAAACATTCGTATAGGGGACGTATCTCGGATATTTAGGATGTCTGCAGGATGCCTAGAGGATGCAAAAGGACACCTAGCAAAAAACCTATATTTCCTATAAAAAGGGGGAGGAACTCACCTGGATCTCACTTCCAGTCCAGCAGCCCTGCGGTGCAGACCTCTTCAGCCTTCATTTGGCTCTTGCTCTTCCACAGCATCCAGTCATCTCCAACATGTGTCATCACACATTCCTTTTGGTAGCCACAATCGTTCTACAACAGTGCGAAGCCATCTACAGGCTCTTTCACCTGTTCTACGCGAAGAAAAGGAGGTGGCCAAGAAGTGTCTGGGTCCGAAGATGGATCGCCAGAAGAGCAGAGTACAGACTGTATAACAAGCTGATGGGGGAGTTGTGCACCCGCTACCCAGTGTTGCAGAACAGGCTCGTGGACCTCCAACAAGGCAATGGGGACATGGAGCCTGGGGAATGGAGGCAAGGGCGAAACCTGATAGACACTCTGGATGTGCAAGGCCAAACAGAGCTTTACGTGAAGGGAAGAAGCAGCGCAACCTCCTGGAACACTGGTGCAACTCCCCAGCTGGAGCAGTGGAGTGGCAAGACAGGATGATAGATGATTAATGGGTGCTTCCTTCAGCCTGTCTCATCACACTGATGAGATTGGCCATGTATGTTGAGTGGCCCTACAATGAACAGGGCATTTAAGAAAGAGTTGTGTTTATGTTGAAATGTGTGGATCAATGATTACATTGTTATTGATAATAAAGGGCCAAAGGTGTGGCACCTGGGAGGGTGGACCACACAGTCCCACTATGCTTGCACTGGAGGCTTATCTATCCCACTGCTATCCTTACCCATCCCACAGGTATCCTAACCCATCCCACAGCTATTACCCATCCCAAAGGTATCCCTTTCCATCCCACAGCTATTACCCATCCCAAAGATATTCCTGCCCATCCCACAGCTATTATGCATCCCAAAGGTATCCCTGCCCATTCCACAGCTATTACCCATCCCAAAGATATCCCTGCCCATCACACTGCTATCCTTACCCATCCCATAAGCATGCAAAGGCTTAAACCATTTCTAAAATTTTCCACCAAGACTTTATTTAATAAAATAAATGAAGCAAGTGTGTGAAGCAAAGATAATCTTTATTAATAACAAACTGTAAAAGAAAATGACCCAAGTGTCCCAAGCAAAGATAAAGTCATCAGGTAGCAACCCAGTCTCTGGCACTCTTCTTAGTCACTCTGAGGCGTGCCCAGTTTCAGGGGTGAAGGGACCTGGTGCTGTGGAGGTGGCTGCTGCTGGAGTGCTGGTCTGAGGTGTCATTGGGGTGCCTGGCCCTGAGAGGACAACAGGGGATGGTGTGTGGAGGAAACTCTCAGAGAGCTGGCTCAGTCTTGTGATGTTGAGAGCCCCTTCCTCCAGGACATCGGGTGTCAGCCCCAATACTGATGACAGATGTTCTGAGGCCGGGCTTGGCTGTGGGGTGGAGGAAGGAGGAGTGTAGTGGGGCTGTCTGGTCTGCAGCTGAGCGAGGTGAGGCGTCGGTGGCATCTGTGGCGTGGGTGGCATCTGTGGCGTGGGTGGCATCTGTGGCATGGCTGGCATCGGTGGCATGGGTGGCACCGGTGGCGTTCGATGTACCTGTGCCTGGACTGGGAAGGTGCCTGTGCTGCTGGAGCTCCTGGTAGCCGTACCCTTGGTAGGTGAGGGCCTGTGGAAAGCCTTGGAAGGGCAGTGACATCACCTGGGGTGGAGGAGCAGACCTGGACTGGGTGGGAGCAGGTTCAGCTGGGTCTGGAGTTTGTGAAGAAGACCGGTGATCCTGTCCTTGATCACCTGGTACTGTTATTCGGACATGTTCATGAGGGTCTGGTTGATGTAGGTGAGGAAGGGCTTGCGGTGGGAGGATGGGACGTCGGTGTGTACCAGCTGAGAGAGGAGATCTATGCTGCTTCTGATGGTGTCCCTGATCTCCAGCAGGACAGTGTGGGTCTGCCTCTCAGGTCTGGCTCTCTGCCTGATTTCTGTGGAGGTAGAGCTGGGGGTGGATATGGGTTGGTCTCTGGTGGAAGTGCCCTCTTCTTGCTCCCACTGTGTCAGGGGGTTCTCCACGTGCTCCACCACGGGGAGTGCAGCTGTCGGGGGGGTTCTCCATCGTGGCACGCTCCACAGATACCTTCCTGGACACAGGAGCTGACTCTTGGCCAGAAGAGGACTGGGTCTCTGCGGGCTGCCTGAGAGAGAGGGTTGTCAGAGGGCTGCTCCTTGGTGGCGGATCTCAGCCTCCAAGAAGCTGCACTTGGCCATCACGTAGGTCTCTCTGTCCGTCAGCTTAACCGTGGCCTGGCTAGATTTCTTGATTTCTTGCAGCTTCCCATACCAGGTATGCATGTGCTTCCACCAGCCGAGAAGCACCTCCGAAGTGTAGCCCAGGCTTTCCACCTTCTCTCTCCAGGCAGCCTGCTTCCTTTTGGTGTCTCGATTGAGCCTGTGTCCCTTCCGCCAAAGATACTTGTTCTCCCTCAGTCATTCCAGCACCTCATTCTCATGTTCCTCTTCGATGGAGTACTGCCTCCTCTCCCATTCTCATTCATGCGTATGCCTCTTCCTCCCTCTGGCAGGGCCATCTGGACCCTCATCAGAGGGGCTTCGAGGTTGTAGGGGCTGGTCTACCACACCACCAGCAGCAGCAGCAGCAACAACAACAGTAGCAGCAAAAGCAGAACCAGCAGCACCAGCAGCACCACCAGCACCAGGATCAGCAGCAGCAGAGTAAGCACAAGCAGCACCAGCAGGACCAGCAGGACCAGGATCAGCAGCAGTAGAGTAAGCACCAGCAGCACCAGGAGCACCAGCAGGACCAGCAGGACCAGCAGGACCAGCAGGACCAGGAGCACCAGCAGGACCAGCAGGACCAGGAGTACCAGCAGGACCAGCAGAAGCACCGGCACCAGGAGCAGTGCCAGCAGAATAAGCACCAGCAGAAGCACCAGCACCAGGAGCAGTGCCAGCAGAGTAAGCACCAGCAGAAGCACCAGCACCAGGAGCAGCGCCAGCAGAGTTAGCACCAGCAGAAGCCCCAGCACCAGAAGAGTCAGCCCCAGCAACAGAAGCCCCAGCAGAAGCAGAGTCAGGGCCAGGGGGTGGGATGGTAGCCCTGTCCTTCTTGCCAGGGCTGGCAGCAGATGGCAGAGGCTTTCTCTTTTTCCCCATGATTGTTGGCTGGCTGGCTGGCTGGCTGGCTGGAACTGTGTCTGGCAGCAGGTCTTTCCTCTGAATGGTGACCTGCTTGTGAGCTGCTTCCCTTTATATCCACGGGGCTGACGCAATGTATCCTCCCCACATGCGCAGTGAACGCTCTGCATCCACTAGGCATCCGCTAGGCTTCCGCTCTGCATCCACTTCATCCTGGTCGGCATCCACTCTGCATCCGCTCTTTCCGCTGTGCGTCCGCTTCGCTCCCCCAGTAGCCCTGCGGATGTGCCATCCGCTTCCATCCGCTTCCATCCGCTAGGCTTCCATGGAGCATCTGCTTTCCTGGCTACATCCTCCCCCCGTCCGTTCCTTTCCGTTGTTGTCCGCTCTGCTTATGCAAATTTGAGGCACTTTTGAGAGCGGATAACAGCGGATGGAACATTTTCTCGTCCGCTGTTTCCTTTTTACATACATTTTGCATCCGTTGGCCAATGTGACAGGCCCTTTAGGTATATTTATTGCTGTTCTCATTTTGAAAAGGATTACTTGATGAACTTGTTGTCTGTATAATCTTTCCTGAACTGAAAAGTTGCAGTGGCAGGACCATGAGGGATGTCTGTGGATTTCAAATATATAGAGATGCAGATAATGACTAATGATGATGATATTGATGATGATATCCATTCAGTTGTGTCTGACTCATGATGATTCTATGGGCCAGTTCTCTCTACGTCGTCCAATTTTGCACTACTTCTTTGAGTTGTTCTACGCATAGATACACGTATTGTATCTATGCATCATTGTTTTCTCTGAAACAAAAAGGCCTGCTTTTTGAATGGAATTGTGCTCCCTTTTCAACATTGAAATTAGAAATGTCAAAACAGAATGACTTGATTATCTGATCATCTTTCAACCTTGATCATCTTTATTATCCAAACTGCAGCAAGCCATCCCTTTCAGTTACAACTGAATGAGGGGATTAGTACTGGAGGTACTTTCTTTTCCAGAAATTTCTAATGGTGGCCCTTTCCAGTGAACATCAAAATGTAGATGTGAGATAAAATATGCCTTTTCTAAAACCCAAATAATTTCTTTGATCTCAGCAGCAGACATACAAAAATCACAGTGGATAAAAAAAGATTTCTTCTGGAATTTATTCATCTTGCATTTTAAACAAGGCCATGAAGAAAAAGTTGGAATACATGTTGATCATATCTCTGCAGGAAGAATCTTTGTCCAGGATGAAAAACTGCATAAGTTGTATTTAGTTTTGCATTGGATAATGTTTTTAAAAATCTAGTCAGCGTAACCAAGGGAAGCACCTCAGTATTTCCCACTTCTTTACAAGGACAGCAATTCACTAGGTTTTCTGGAGCAAAGTTTTTCTGTACAGGTAAACTGTCATTCACAGCTTCCTTTTGCATTCATCATTTGTCATGTAAATTATTTCAGGAAGTTTGGTCAGAGAGGGCAGACAAGTAAAAAGGTAAATGTTATTCTATGTGGCAGCTTGTGTTCCTCACTCCAGAAAGTTTTTGAATGAGAAATGTTGAGAAATAACAAAGAAAAGAAGTAAGGAAGTTCTTATATTAGCAGACCTGGAGATTATTGTATTTTAGTATCATAAATTTATATAAATTTATATTATAGTAAAAAGTTTAGTAATACAAGATATTTTTAGTAATATACTAGATACAAAAGTCTCCTTGCTTTCTATGGGATATTTATGGGAAATTTGATGATATCTCTGACCAGGATTTATTTCAAGTATTTGAAAGCCACTTTGTTGTAGTGGTGAAGTTTTCAGACTGGAAACCAGGAAACTATGAGTTCTAGTCCCACCTTAGGCTCAAAGCCAGCTGGGTGATCTTAGCCTAGTTAAGTTTCTCTCAGCCCTTGGAAGCAGGCAATGGCACTTCTGAAATCTTTCCAATAAAACTGCACAGCAGTCCATGCACTTGCCAAGAGTCAACACTGACTCGAAGGCATAAATAATAAAATGATAATTATCACCTAAAAAAATTCCGTTTTGTGTACTTAGCAATGATTTGCCATTAGCTGTGTAAAGAATCTTTATTCCTCAAAGAAATTATTTGTGGACAACTCTGTCAATGTGGGGCAAGCTATGTATGTTTGTGTGTATGTGTTCACGTATCCAACCCATGTTATATAAACAATAAATTTCACCCTATAAGGTGAAACAACTTGTCTTTATTTTGTTTTGTTACTTATATTCATTTCTTGTGGAGTTGTAGGAAGGTGCACAGGTTATGAAAAGTTATTCTAAGCTCTCAAATCTATACCTCTCAATTTGGATCTTATGTGTGTTTACTTCAAGAGTATCAAAGCATGCAGTCTGCTGGTGGGATTTATAGCTTATTTTAGGAGACTTCCACACAGTTTGTATTTATTTCAGACAGATGCAGTTATCTTAATGGGCAAGGCAGTGTTCCAGCCAGATTCAACCTGGCATGAAGCCAAAGCATCTATAGCTATTATTCCTAAGCCACAATATAGCAACTTGCAGCAGTTCTTGGGATATTATATGAGTGTGGGATTTGGAGCAAGCATGCATACATGTCAAGCTATAGTTTGCCAGTTTGCATTGTCTTGGATTGACTACAGGTGAAACTCGAAAAATTAGAATATCGTGCAAAAGTTCATTGATTTCAGTAATGCAACTTAAAGGTGAAACTAATAGATGAGATAGACTCATTACATCCAAAGCAAGATAGTTCAAGCTATGATTTGTCATAATTGTGATGATTATGGCTTACAGGCTTGATTATGGCTTATGAAAACCCCAAATCCACAATCTCAGAAAATTAGAATATTACATGCAATCAAACAAGGATTGTACATAGAACAGTATCGGATCTTTGAAAAGTATAAGCATGCATATGTACTCAGTACTTGGTTTGGGTCCCGTTTGCCGCAATTACTGCCTCAATGCAGCATGGCATGGAAGCTATCAGCCTGAGGCACTGCTGAGGTATTATGGATGACCAGGAGGCTTCAATAGTGGCCTTCAGCTCTTCTGCATTGTTCGATCTCATATCTCTCATATTTCTCTTGGCAATGCCCCATAGATTCTCCATGGAGTTCAGGTCAGGCGAGTTTGCTGGCCAATCAAGCACAGAAATTCCACGGTCATTGAACCAGGTTTTGGTGCTTTTGGCAGTGTGGGCAGGTGCCAAGTCCTGCTGGAAAATGAAGTCAGCATTCCCATAAAGCTCATCTGTGGAAGGGAGCATGAAGTGCTCCAAAATCTGGTAGATGGCTGCGTTGACCCTGGACTTAATGAAGCACAGTGGACCAACACCAGCAGATGACATGGCTCCCCAAATCAAGCTTCACACCGGACTTCAAGAATCTTGCAGTGTGTGCCTCTCCATTCTTCCTCCAGACTCTGGGTCCTTGGTTTCCAAATGAGATGCAAAAGTTGCTCTCATCAGAAAAGAGGACTTTGGACCACTGAGCAACAGATTAGTTCTGTTTTTTCTTTAGCCTAGGTAAGACGCTTCTGATGTTGTTTGTTGTTCAGGAGTGGCTTGACAAGCCCATGTCCAGGATCCATCTGTGTGTGGTGGCTCTTGATGCACTGACTCCAACTCAGTCCACTCCTTGTGAAAGTCCCCAATGCTTTTGAATGGCCTTTTCCTGACAATCCTCTCCAGGCTGAGCTCATCCTTGCTGCTTGTGCACAAATTTTTCCTCCCACACTTTTCCCTTCCACATAACTTTCTATTAATGTGCTTTGATACAGCACTTTGGAAACATCCAACTTCAGTTGCAATTACCTTTTGAGGCTTTCCCGCCTTATGGAGAATGTCAGTGATGGTTTTCTGCACAACTATTGGGTCAGCGGTCTTTCCCATGATTGTGATTCCTACTGAACCAGACTGAGAGACCATTTAAAGGCTCAGGAACACTTTGCATGGGTTATGGTTTAAGTAGCTGATAAGAGTGGGACACTTTGAGCCTAGAAAAGTGAACCTTTTCACAATATTCTAATTTTCTGAGATTGTGGATTTGGGGTTTTCATGAGCTGTAAGCCATAATCATCTCAATTATGACACATCATGGCTTGAACTATCTTGCTTTGCATGTAATGAGTTTATCTTATATATTAGGTTCACCTTTTAAGTTGCATTACTGAAATAAATGAACTTTTGCACAATATTCTAATTTTTCTAGTTTCACCTGTATATAAAACCACCTAAGTGTTTTCCTGGTGTTATGAAGACAAACAATTTAAGAATAAGCACAATGGGCAGCAGTGATAAATATCACCACTAGACCATTAAGAGAAGGAGATATTTCCTGTACCATTGGTTTTTGTCTGGTAGACATTGTGTTTCTTTTCCCCTTAAGCATGACAGTTTATTGCCATTAGTTCTTTCTTAAAGAAAAGAACACAAAAGTGCTACATATTGTACAATAATCTAGACAGTAGATTTCACTGCTGTGAAATTCATAATCATTTTAAAGATGCATAAGTAATATCTGCTTTAAAAAAAACCCTGCGAAGTGGTTGGCAAAGGGGTGTTATTCACACTGGAAGCAAAATGAAGGTTTTTTTTCTCTTTTTTTTTTAAATTTTAAGACAAACATACACAGACAATACATAAAAAAAACATAAAACCATCTTCCATTTTGTACATACAGTGTGTCAGTTGGTTTAGAATCTTTTGTATGATCCTTTCATAATCATTGTTCACAATTTATATCAAACTCAAACTAACATATGCTTATCTATTTATCAATTATTAATTATCCTGCTATTTATTCCATCAATATTGTATTATGCAGTCATCCAATAGTTACATCTGTCTACATTATATTTTGGATCAATCTATTAAAGGCCCTGTCACACTGCCCAACAGATGCAAAACGTATGTAAAAAGGACACAACGGACGAGCAAAATATTCCATCCATTGTTATCCGCTCTCAAAAGGGGCAAAAATTTACATAACCGGAGCGGATAACACGGAAAGGAATGGACGCAGGGAGGACTCAGGGCGGATGGAAAGCGGATGCGGAACAGAAGCCCAGCGGATGGAAGCGGATGGGAGCGGATGGCACATCTGCTAGGCTTCCGGGGGACCTCAGCAAAGCGGACGTGGAACGGATACAGCGGATGCACAGCGGATGCACAGCGGATGAAGCGGATGCAGAGTGGAAGCCTAGCGGATGCACAGCGGAAGCCGAAAGGATGCCGAGCATTAATTGTGCATGCGGGGGGGATGCATTGCGTAAGCCGAAAGGATGCCGAGCATTAATTGCGCATGCGGGGGGGATGCATTGCATAAGCCACGCGGATATAAAGGGAAGCAGCTTGCACGTGGCCAGCATTCGGAGGAAAGATCTGCTGCCGGATGCATCGAGTCCTTGCCTGCCCTGCCTGCATGCCTGCCTGCAAGCCTTGCTGCCAGCCTTCCTGCTAGCCTGCCTCCAAGCCTCCTGGCCAGCCTCCCTGCCAGCCTTGCTCTCTGCCTGCCTGCCAGCCTTGCTGCCAGCCTGCCTTCCAGCCTCCCTGCCAGCCAGTCTGCCTGCCAGCCTTGGTGCCTGCCTTGCTCTCTGCCTGCCTGCCAGCCTTGATGCCAGCCTGCCTTCCAGCCTCCCTGCCACCCAGTCTGCCTGCCAGCCTTGGTGCCTGCCTTCCTGCCTGCCAGCCTTCCTGCCAGGCTGCCTGCCTGCCTGCCTGCCTACTAGCCTTGGTGCCTGCCTGCCAGCCAGCCTTGGTGCCATCCTTGGTGCCAGCCTTGGTGCCTGCCAGCCTCCCTGCCAGCCAGCAACCCCACAACCATGGGGAAGAAGCAAAAGCCTCAGCAACCTGCCACCATCCCTGGCAAGAGGGACAGGGCCACCCTCCCGCCCCCTGTCCCTGACTCTGCTTCTGCTGGGGCTTCTGCTGCTCGGGCTCGCTCTTCTGGTTCTGGAGGTTCTGCTGAAGATGGTCCTGGCAGTGGTGCTTCTGCTGGTGCTTACTCTGCTGAAGCTGCTCCTGGCGGTGGTGCTTCTGCTGGTGCTTACTCTGCTGAAGCTGCTCCTGGTCCTGCTGATCCTGCTGGTCCTGCTCATGCTCCTGGACTTGCTCGTACTGCTCGTACTGCTCGTGCTCCTGGTCTTGATCGTCCTGCTCGTGCTCCTGGTCCTGTTCGTGCTGCTGCTACTGGTGGTGGTGGTGCTGCTGCTGCTGATGATGATGATGATTATGATCCTGCTGGTGATGATGATGATGATGATCCTGCTGGTGCTGCTGCTGGTGGTGGTGTGGAGGAGCAGCCCCTACTACCCGGGAGCCCCTCTGATGAAGGCCCATCTGGTCCTGACAAAGGGAGGAAGAGGTGTATGCGGGGACGGGAGAGGAGGCAATACAATATTGAGGAGGAACACGTGGATGAGGTGCTGGAGTGGCTGAGAGAGAATGACTATCTGTGGCGGAAGGGACACCGTCTGTACAGGGACACCAAA
The DNA here is from genome assembly GCA_015471245.1 of Laticauda colubrina. Taxonomy (NCBI): domain Eukaryota; kingdom Metazoa; phylum Chordata; class Lepidosauria; order Squamata; family Elapidae; genus Laticauda; species Laticauda colubrina. The sequence continues at coordinate 25,250,386 of BLBF01000004.1, read as the reverse complement.
AGGAAGCAGGCTGCTTGGAGAGAGAGGGTGGAGAGTATCAGTTACACTTCGGAGGTGCTCCTCGGCTGGTGGAAGCACATGCACACCTGGTACGGGAAGCTGCACCTGAAGAAATCTGGCCAGGCCACGGTTAAGCTGATGGACAGAGAGACATACGTCATGGCCAGGTGCAGCTTCCTGGAGGGTGAGATCCACCACCGAGGAGCACCAGGAGCCCCTCTCACAACCCTCTCTCTTCGGCAGCCTGCTGAGAGCCAGTCCTCTTCCGGCCGAGAGTCAGTCCCTGTCTCCAGGCAGGTTTCTGTGGAGCGTGCCATGGCGGAGAACCCGCGGACAGCTGTTGTAACTGTGGTGGAGCATGTGGAGGACTCCCTGGTGCGGTGGGAGAAAGGAGACGTCGCATCCACCACAGCCGTAGCCACATCCACCACCCCCCAGCTCCACCTCCACAGAAAGGCAGAGAGCCAGACAGCAGGAGGGGCAGAGCCACACTATCCTGCTGGAGATCAGGGACACCATCCGCACCAGCATAGATCTCCTCTCTCAGCTGGTCCACACCAACTCCTCATCCTCCAACCGCAAGCCCTTCCTCACCTATGTCAACCAGACCTATGGAACATGGAGGAACCCCAGTACCAGGTGGTGAAGGACCAGATCACCGAGCTGCTTCACAACCCTCCAGATCCAGAGGAACCTGCTCCTACCCAGTCCAGGTCTGCTCCTCCACCCCAGGTGATGTCCCTTCCATCCAAGGCTTCCCACAGCCCCTCACCTACAAGGGCTACGGCTACCAGGAGGTCCAGCAGCACAGGCAGCAGCCCTTCCCAGTCCAGGCACAGAGTCATCGGGCGACACCGTTGCCACCGTTTCCACTGATGCCACCGATGCCACCCACACCAATAATGCCACCGATGACAGCGATGCCACCCATGCCACCGATGCCACCCACGCCAGTCCTCACCCAGCTGCAGACCAGACAGCCCCACTACACTACTCCTTCCTCCACCCCACAGCCAAGCCCGGTCTCAGTACATCTGTCATCAGTACTGGGGCTGACACCCTATGGCATGGAGGAAGGACCTCTCAGCATCACGGGTCTGAGCCAGCTGTCCGAGAGCTTTCTCAACACACCGTCACCTGTTCTCCTCTCGGGGCCAGGAACCCCAGTGGTGCCTCAGACCAGTGGTGCAGCAGCATCCACCGCCACAGCACCTGGACCCTTCACCCCTGAGACTGGGCACACCTCCGAGTGACCAAGAGGAGTGCCAGAGACTGGCTGGCTGGCTACCTGTGGACTTTATTTGGACACTTGACTTGGGTCATTTTTCTTTTACAGCTTGTTGTTCAATAAAGTTTATCTTTGATTCACATACTTGCTTCATTTCTTTTTTTTAATAAAGTCCTGGTGGAAACTTTTAGAATTGTTTTAAGCCTTTGCATGCTTGTGGGATGGGTTAAGATAGCAGTGGGGTGGGGAGGGATACCTTTGGATTGGGTAATAGCTGTGGGGATAGATAAACCTCCAGTGTAAGCATAGTGGGACTGTATGGTCCACCCTCCCAGGTGCCACACCTATGGCCCTTTATTATCAATAACAATGTAATAATTATCCACACATGTCAACACATACACAACTCTTTATTAAACGCCCTGTTCATTGTAGGCCCACCCAACATACATGGCCCAATCTCATCCGTGTGATGAAACAGGCTGAAGGAAGCACCCATTAAGCATCTATCATCCTGTCTTGCCACTCCACTGCTCCAGCTGGGGAGTTGCACCAGTGTCTCAGGAGGTTGTGCTGCTTCTTCCCTTCACGTGAGGCTCTGTTGGGGCTTTGCACATCCTGAGTGTCTATCAGGTTTCGCCCTTGCCTCCATTCCCCAGGCTCCATGTCCCCATTGCCTTGTTGGAGGTCCACGAGCCTGTTCTACAAGACTGGGTAGCGGGTGCACATGAGATTGTGCAGGATGCAGCAAGCTTCCACGATCCTCCTCACGGTCTGTGGGCGATGCTGCATGGTGGTGAGAAGTACCTGGAACCTGTTGGCCAGGATGCCAAAGGCATTCTCCACCACCCGCCTTGCCATGGACAGCCTGTATTTGAAGATCCTTTCTTCATGGGTGAGGAGTCTGGAAGTGTAGGGCTTCATTAGGTAGGTTCTGAGGGAGAATGCGTCATCCCCCACAATGAAGTAGGGCACATCATGCATGTCGTTGGGCAGGGGGTCTGGATCTGGGAAGCCCACGATGAAGTTGCCTTCCAGCCCCTTCTTGAGGTCACTGGCGTTGTATACCTGGGCATCTGAACATGAGCCGTTGCCTGAAGCATCGATGTACATGAATTTGTAGTCAGCATCGACCATGGCAAAGAGGACGATGCTGAAGAAGCCCTTGTAGTTGAAATAAGTGGAGCCCGACTTGGGTGGTGCTTTGCAGGCCACGTGCTTGCCGTCTATGGCTCCAACGGTGTGGGGGAAGTTCCACCTCTGATACCACTGTTCTGCAACTTTCTTCCATCATTCTTCAGTGGAGGGGCACTGGAGGAGCTCCTCCAGGTATTCTTCGATGATGGCCTGCACCACTTCTCTGATCACAATGCTGATGGTGTTGTGTGGCACCCTCCAGCCGTACTGCATGCTGCTGTAGGGGGTCTCTGAGGCCAGGTGATGCAGAGTGAGTGCCACCTTGAGGCTAGGTTCCAGGCTGGGCCGGAAGTTGGTGTTTGCCTTGGTCAAGCTGGGTATCAGCCGCTGCACAACTTCTTCAAACATGACTGGAGGCATCCTCATGAAGTTCTGGAATGCCCGAGTGTCTTCATTCCTGAGCTCCACCATCAGCTTGTTGTACAGTCCGTCCTCTGCTCTTCTGGTGAACCATCTTCAGACCCAGACGCTTCTTGGCCGCCTCTTTTTCTTCCTGTAGTAGAGTTCACAGAGCCTGTAGATGGCTTCGCACTGTTGCAGAAGGATGGTGGCTGCCAAAAGGACTGTGTTACGATCCATGGTGGACATGACTGGATCGTGTGGAAGAGCAAGAGTCAGATGAAGGCTGCAGAGGTCTGCACAGCTGGTCTGCTGGTCTGTAAGTGAGATGCAGGTGAGTTGTTCCCCCTTTTTATAGGCAGTATAGGTGTCCCTTTGCATCCTCTAGGCATCCTCTAGGCATCCTCTAGACATCCTTAATATCCGAGATAGGTCCCCTCTGCGAAGATTTTTTCCATTTTAAATGCTTTGTTTCCGTGCTGCATCCGCTAGGCATCCGTTCTGCATCCATTCCGCGTCCGTTCTGCTTCCTCTCTGCGTCCGAACGGATGCGAGTTGCGCGGATGCGGAATGGATGCCTAGTGGATATAGCGGATGCATAACAGATGCAGAACGGATGCCTAGCGGATGCCTAGCATATGCACAATGGACGAATTGGATACATTTTCCGCGCAAAAGTTTTGAGCAGCTCAAAACTTTCTGAGCGGATGAAATGTCCATAAACGGATGCTGGACGGATAGAGAGGAAGCAAAACGGAGGCAGTGAGTACAGAATGGATACATCGCGTTAACCAACGGATGGCAAGCTTTTTTGTTCGTTTTACATCCTCTTTGCATCCATTGGTGCAGTGTGACAGGGGCTTAAGCTTCTATAACAAAATTATCGATTCTGTTAACTTACCATGTATTTTTTATCCAACCATTGATAAAATAAATCCCATATCATATAAAATTGCTTGTCTTCTTGTTCTCTAATTTCAAATGTCAAGTTTACTCATTTCAGCACAGTCCATAATTTTTTTTATAACTTCCTCCTGCATAGGTATTTTGTCATTTTTCCAGTTCTTGGCAAATATAATTCTAGCCCCTGTTAAAACATTTACAATCAAATATTTCAATTCTTTATTGTATATGTCCGATATGACTCCCAATAAAAAGATCTCTGGTTTAAAGTTTATATGTTGTTTTTTCATTTTTTCCAACCATGTGTGGATTTTAGTTCAATATTTATTTGTGTCCGAACATGTCCACCCATATAGTAATATGAACCAGATATCTGATGACATTTCCAGCATTTATCCAATTTATTCTTAAACATTCTTATAAATTTTGTTGGGGGTAGGTGCCACCTGTAAAACATCTTATACAAATTTTCTTTATATGCAGTTGATATTGTCATTTTATAATTTTGAGACCACAGGGAGTCAAAATGAAGTGTGAATGGCAACTGGCACTGCTGGATGGAATTATCACCCAAAAGTTAACTACAATCCATTGGATTATTTAGCAGCTAAATTCTTAACCTAACAAATGTCAAGGGAAATGAATGGCTATAAACAGAAGTTACAACAGAGTTATTTAATAGCCAGGCACACATAAATATTAATTAATTTTGTGTAGGTTAACAAACTCAAATGTTTCTATTGGTAAATCAGATTTTATGGTGGTGGTGGGAAAATGTGTTTAAGTCCCCAAAATTCTTACCAACAACAGACCAGTGCAAAAATTTTGGTGAATATTTAAAGTGATGAGTGTCATGTTAGTGTACCTTCTTTTCACCTCTAAGCAACTGCTTTGTGTCCCCTCAGCCAATTTTTCTTCTGAATGTTTAATAGTTTCCTATTCCAGTTGATGAAAAAGAATCCACTTTTTTTTTTAATTAAATGTTCCTGATTGGGTAATTCTTGCAGTGTAGGAGAAGAGCAGGCAGAGCTGGGGGCAGAATTAAGCACATCATCAGTTTAGAGTTCTTTCATTCCCAAAGCACTCCCAGTCCAACCCCTCATGAATTCCATTGACCTTTATCTGGTGCCAGTTTAGTGTTGAACTTTAGTTGATCAGATTCTTGTGCATGGTCCTGATTCTTAGTGCAATTGTCAAAGGCACAAGATCAGTGGTCGTATGCTCTTGGTTCAGACCGGTTTGACCAAACCTGTAGTAAAAAAAAAAAAAAAAGCCTCTGATCAGCTGAGAGGACAAAAACACACATCCAACGATCAGCTGAGAGGATAAAAGACCGAAAAGTGCATAGGAAGATGGGAGGGTCGCTTCTAGCTTTTTGTTTCTTCATCTTTCAGTTGAACGGGCTTGTTAGGGGTGCACATGTTAAAGGCACACACGCACGCATGATCACCCCCCGAACCAGTAGTTACTAAAGTAGGATCCCACTACTACACAAGATGGAGGAGGGCAATGTGTCTATTCTCTGCCTTCTCTACAATCTTTTCCTGAGACATCTGCAATGCTGTGGTTTTTTACAATGGAAGACCACTAGGGGAAACCTCTCCCATTGGGCCTTTTCAGATTAGAAGTCACAGACCAACAAGGAAGCCACAAAGTGATGAAGAAAGGAGTAACATTGAGGAAAAAAGCATTCCTAAGAACCCCAGGTCAATAAAATAAGCTCAGAGAATGCCTCAAAAAGTCATAAAAATATTTCTAAAGCAATAAGAAATGAGGTAGAAAAACAGAAAGTTGTTTCACAGAGTAGCAAACATTCCAGAAAATTGGATGACAAATCCTGGCATCGTTTTTAGAATGATCAATTGAAGAACTTTATTCATATATAAAGCTTCAACAAGCTCAAGGATAGGATAGCTTCTGATGACTTGGCACCATTCTTTCCTGCTAGTTCCCTCCCCAGGCTCTGGAGGCTTTTCTCAAGCCTCCAGGAGGGTGAAAACAGCCTCCCCGGGCTCCAGAGGCTCTCTGGAAGCTGAAAATAGGCCCATTTCCAGCCTTCCCGAACTTCCAGGAGGCCTTCCCTGAGCCTGAACTTACCTGCATCCAAAATGGGCTACATGGGGAGACCTGGAAAGGATGGGGCAGGATGGACAGGGCCAGCCAGGAGTGGGATTTGGGGGGTTCTCCAAACTGCACAGAAACTTAGCTAGGGACTCTCCTGAACCCCTGTGAACTCCCAGCAGCCCACCCCTGGCTAGGGCCTAGTTCTTGATGAAATAAAACTTTGTGACACCAAATGCTGAGTTCCTCCCTTTAGACCATGGGTGTTACTCAAGGCCCGGGGCTCAGATCTGCCCTGGGGGAATGCTTAGATCTGGCTTGTGGGGACACCCTAGAAACAGTGAAGGACCAGCCTGCAGTGCCTCTATGAGCAAAAACAGAGTTTGAGAGGGCTGCGTGTGGCCCTCCTGAGCTTCCTTTTTGCTGGCAGAGGGTTGCAGGAGACAGCTGAAAATGGAGCTTAGGAGCCTCTTTTCGCTGGAGAGTGAAACACGAGTGATAACGTGAGTGACATCGAGCTGGCCACACCCACCCTGGCCACACCCACCTCAGCCTCCCAAGGTCAAACATAACCTTGATGCGGCCCTAAGTGACATTAAGTTCCCCCCCCCTTTAGACCTTCTTTTACCATAATTTTAGCATCCATTCAGCTTGTATTAATTGCAGATCCATGCTTATATTTCTTTCATTTTCAGTCCAGACATTTATAAATTGTCTATTAAGAGCTAGAGGGCATTGCAGCAGGATGCAGAGTCCATGTTGTGGGTGGATAAGACGTTGGGTGGACTTAGGGAGGAAAAAAAAATCTGATTTCTATTCAGACAGGAAACTAACTCAGTAGCTGGTGTCAGATCAGCAACTTATTCCTGAAATTATATAAAAAAATCAACAATTGGCATCTAATCCGACAGACAATGAGATCATACATATATATAAAATATTGATATGAATAAGACTGTATTGAAGAATTAAATAAGAACATGCTATTTATTTTAGGTGTGTTTGTTTCATCCCCTGCTTTCCTTTAAGACAGGTATTCACAGAGACTGCAGCTCAGATTATTATTACTTTTCCCCATTCCTCAACCCTGCCCCAGTTTGGCTTAATGGAGCTTCTGTGAAAACTGATTAAATTGCTCAGAAAAAGAGTATGATAAATCCTTCCTTTACTGCACCATTTCAGATGGAGATAGGGAATCACATTTTAATTAATATCATATCACACAGTCCAAAAGCTCTTTGCCAGCAAAAAGCTTGCTAAGCTAAAATATTTCATCCTCCCTGCTCGCCTTCTCAAGACGCCATTCTTGGATCTGACTACTTTGCATAACTTTTGTCCAGTCTCTAACATTCTCTTTTTAGGAAAGGTTGGTGAGAAAGTGGTAGGAACTTGGCTTGTGGGGGTCCTGGATGAAGCAAATTATCTGGTTCCTCCTCAGTTAGGATTCAAGCCAGACTATAGCACTGTGATTAGATCGGTTATTCTGGTGGATCACTTCTGAGATTTTCAAGATGGGATTGGTGCATCTGACCTGCCCCTCCTGAATCTTTCAGTGGCTTTCAATTTCAGTGGCTTTCAGTACTGTTAATCATGATATCCTTCTGGATGAGTTTCAGGGTGGGAGTTGCAGAGGCACCGATTTGCAGTAATTCTCCTTCCTCTGTAGCCCATTCAAGTCAGTTTTGAAGAGGGGGGCATATTGAGTTCTAGCCCTGCTAATATGTAGCTTCTGAGGTCTCAAGTCATTTACCCCTCTTCTTCAATAAATATATAAGATTACTGGGAGAAATCATCTGGCAACACGGAGTGCAGAATCTTCAGTGTGCTAATGATAACAAGTTAAATATCTTGCTCCATGTCAGTCAAGTGATGATGTCCAGATGTTGGTCTGTTGCCTGCAATCTGTAGGAGTCTGGATGGAGAAGAACCAGCTTTGACAGCCCCAGAAAGATGGAGTGTCTCTGGGCTTTTCAAGTGACAACCCCCTTCCCCTCTTCTGAGATCTGGTAACTTATTACCTTTGACTCTTGCATTCCTACTCAGACAGAGGGGGTACACAACTTGTGGATTCCTCCTCATCTCACAAGTCCTGCTCAAGAAGTAGGGGGAAATAGTGGCAAGTGGGCCTTTGTACAAATCTACTTTGTGCACCAATTTTGTTCATTGCTTGACAGGAGCCTTTGCACCCTTGTCACTTCCTGACTGGATCATTGCAATTTGTTTACACAGGCTTGCCTTGCAATACCATGAGGAAATCACAACTTGTGCAGAATGTAGTAGCACACAAATGTTCTGGGTGTTCCATGATTTGGCCATGAATCGCATTGGCTTGCAGTTTTGTTCTGGCTGCAGTTCAAGGTACTGTTAAATGCTAAATGGCATGGGACCAGGTTATTTGTGGGACTGCCTTCCTTGAAAGCTTCTGATTGTCGCATCAGGTTAGATAGGATCAGAATGCTCCAGGTCACTTCCATTAAATATTGTCTTCTAATGGGAACTAGGAAGTACATCTTGTCCATAGCTCTCTGGAATGATCTGCTTTGATGGTTGCACCTTGTGAAATTTCACCTTGTGGAGATATATTGATGTGCCTCAGTGCATTGAAGTGCCTTGTGGAGGCTCATCACTCCAATCTGGCCAAAATTGAGATGACCTTAACATCAGAGCCTTCTATGCATATGCTGTTCATGTTATCTAGTCAAGGGAAACTTTCTTAGCACTGTTTAAAAATATTTAGAAATCACTGTTTTGTTTTGGGGGTATTATTATTATTGATTTATTAAATAATGTATATGCCACCTATCTCCCTGATAAGGCAATTCTGGGTGATTTCCCAGACTCCCAGAAGTGCTTTGTTTGTGTTTCATAGATATGCATGTACAAGACAAATCCAGATAAATACTGGGAATTGTTTACCAAAAACAAAGGAAGAAAAACAACCTTAGAAATAAATGAAATGCATGCAGTCTGATTTATGACAAGAGAAGTATAAACAATTGAAATTATGGTGTATTGCAAAATAGTACTGTATAACTTACAGCAACAAACCCATTATGGTTGAATTTTCTAGGCTGTGGAAGGCATAGGCACTACCTGCCTTATATATCCTTTCTTTTGAAATGTGAAAGATGATGCAATGCAACCAACACCTGAAAAACTTATAGAAAATAAGAGCAGCTTTTTTATCTTCTTGTTGTGATTATTGTCGTTGGCATCACTTATTTGTGCAAAAAAAAGAAAAGAAAACCAAACCCAATCTTGACAACAACTTTCAAGCATCCTAAAAAGGATGCAAACGTATCTGTCATCACAAAACACAAGCAAAGTCTAGTGCTGAAACAGACAGAATTATGTCACACTCAAGTTATCATTTAAAAAAAACCAAAGAGTTTGGTTTGAAAAATCAGCCATCTTGGCTTGCAAATCAACCATCACTACCATGAGTTAGGTAAGTGGATATTTACAGACGAAGATTGTGTGTAAAAACACATAGTGCCTTTCACAGGAGAGCTGTTTTTATATCATCAAATAATATAATATCAGGAAAACAATGTTTTATTGAATGACAATAGAGTTTTTCAAACATCATAATGCGTGAGGGAAGAATGCACATATTTATTTATTTTGTTAAAAGCATACAATACACTAGAAATAAGAATAAACATAAGTTTAAATATAAGAATAGGAACTAATAATTGGGGACGATAGGACAGGGACGGTAGGCACGATTGTGCTTGTGCATGCTCCTTAACTGTAGATGGAATATGCAGACTGAACCCTGGGGGCTCAGTGGTTAGAAAACAGTACAGCAGTCAGACTCTGTCCACAGCCTGGAGTTGGATCCTGATGGGGCTCAAGGTTGATTCAGCCTTCCATCCTTCTGAGGTCAGTAAAATGAGACCCGAGATTGTTGGCAGCAATATGTAAATGATGCTTACATTATAAGCCATCGAGAACAGGGATGTCAAACTCGATTTCATTGAGGGCTACATCAGGGTTTGTGTTTGACCTTGAGGTGGGGGAGGCATGGACATGGTGGGTGTGGCAAGCTTGACATCCCTTGTGTTGGGGGCACCTGTGGGGGCCGAATGCTCTGCCAGCGAAAATGGACTTCCAAGCTCTGTTTTCGGCTGGGATGACCTCCTGCAATTCTCTGCTAGGAAAAAATTGAGCTTGGGAGGATGGTGTGTGGCCTTCTTGAGCTCTGTTTCTGCTGACAGTGCACCATGGGCTGGTCTTTCATTGTTGCCAGATCTAAGCACATGGGCCAGATCTAAGCACACGTCAGGCTGGATCTGGCCCACAGGCCTTGGGTTTGACACTCCTGACCAGAGAGTGTTGTGAAGCTCCATACAGTGGTATCTAAGTCTAAATGTTATTGCTATCTGCACATTCATTTCAACAAGTGAAATGAACCTACATGTCTCATGAGATGCCTTCTAGGGATACACAGAGATCACCAAACCAAGCTCCACTGAGGATAGCTCTATGCATTTTGTTTCTAAAATGAAACCCATGTTAGATAGTTTGTGTTCACTTTTATTTTAGGAGCATTATTTCAGGATTGCGCTTTGGGGCACAGCAAGCTGTTAGATGAACTGGAGGAAATGGAAATGGTGTGGGAGATTAATGAGTGAGAAGATCTTAGTTATGGATCCAGAACACTGTAGAAGAGAATTGTGTTAGAAGTAAAAAAAAAGAAAAAATGGGATAGTACATTGGATTAAGGTGGGGGAAGATTTGTTGTGCTAAAAATACCCCCAACAGACTAGACTCACACCTACACCTGGCAAGGAGTTGGAAATGAGATTTTGACACCTTCTAATAATTGTGGAAATGGAAAGATGGGCAAGTTGTATCTGTGGAACCTTTTCTGCTGGCAGGATGGAGAAAGAAGTGGGAATGAGTGTGTTGGCAACTGGGAGCAGACTTGAGCCAGAAGGCTGAAGCCTGTCTCACAATCTGAGGACATGCTGTCCTCAGAAGATATCTGTGAGATAGTATATAACAAACATGGGGAACTGAGAATTACTGTTTTGGAGAGTGGTTGTTTGAGACCAGTGGACAAGGAAGTGGGAAGCAAAAATGGAATATTGCTGGTTCCATTTGAGGAAACCAAACAATTTCGTTCAAAGGGGTTTTTATTATCATCATCACACAATTAATCAACCTCTACATTGCAAATAATTTTGCTTTTCACTTCTTATTCCCAGAAGGTATTCTGACTTTTGCTCTCAATTTTTCTATCCTAACCTTCATGAAGATCTAAGTTATTGACAATTCTCTTTTTCTAGACTTTAGTATTTTTTTGACATGTTCTTAACCTCCATTAATTCCTTCTGGTTATACTTCTTTCTGAGCCCTTAGACTTCCTTTAGACTTTCCCCACCCAAGCATCATCTGCATGACTTTCATTGAAAGGTTGCTGAGGGAGGGTTGGTGTCTCTGCCACAGGAGGGCTGGAGCTTGTCTGTGGTGATGATTGGGAGAGAAGGTTCAATAACTGCTATCACTTTTTTTGTGCAGCTACCATTTCTGATGCAGGTTCTTTGGCACCACCTGGCCTGCTTGGCTTAGTCCTTTTGACATTTGATACATTTTTTAAGTTGTGCTGGACTCTCCTAAATTTGTTGGATTCCTGCTGGTTGCTGCTGACCAGTTGGCAATCTACTGGGTATAGTTGTGAGTGTCTCCCAAATCCCTTAGGTCCATTGAAGTCTTCTCCACCATGACCTTTGGACTATGAGGACATTCTCCATAGCCCTCCATTGATGCTGCCATCTTACTTCAGTGTCTTGCTGCTGGTACCTTTCCAAAACTGTTTATTGCCTCCATTCTTCCCCATTCATGCTGATTGTACTCCATTATTGGCACAGAGTCTTTAATATGCATATCTGTGGAGATTCTCGGTCATCCAGGTCATGGTTGTCCCAAATGTGTTTTTTCAAGAGGCAACTGGACTTTCTGGTTTTTCTTTGAAGACATTTCGTTTCTCATCTAAGAAAGTTCTTCAGCTCTGGCTGGATGGTGGGGAATGGAAGGATTTGAATGGAAGAATTATTCTATTCCCCACCATTCAGCCAGAGCTAAAGAAGCTTCTTGGATGAGAAGTGAAAAGTCTTCAAAGAAAAAACAACTTTGGGACTTTAATATGTATCTTTTTACTGAGTGCATTCTTGAGATTTCTTAATTCCTTTCATCCTCCATTCCTTCTTCAACTCTTAACTTCCTTTGGTTTTCTGCTCAACTCATTTTTGTTTCTTCTTCTCCCTACTTCATCTCTCCACATTTCCTCTTCTTGTCTTCATTGCTCTCACAGATCTTCATCTGATATCTTGGCTAAAGGTGTAGCACATCAAACAAGAGACGGGAAATATCATACAAGGAAAGGAAGGAAAGTTGGTATTTTCTTAGCCATGCATTCCTTCTCAGACATGGCATTTTCATCAGTTATAGCATTTAGAGATTGGAAAGAGTAGAGACAGGTGATGTGGTGGAGCCAGAGCAAACCGTTTGGAAAGAAGAAGGACTGGTTGATCTTGGCCACTGATCTTTTTAGCTGCAATAAATAATGTCTTAGGTCAGATTAGCCAGATGATACAACTCATACCACTGTTCAGGATGAGACAGTAAGCATGGAACACACAGTAAAAGGAAGTAGCTCTCTCTACATTCTCTCTGTTTGAATAGTCTACAGTCCAGGCAGCAAATGTGAGAATCCCTTTGATTGAAGCTCTCTGACTCATTTGGTCTTGATATAAAACTCATTATAGTTCAACAGCAGGAATGTGGAAAAATAGAACCTCACAGGAATATGTATTTTCCTTCCATTTTCCTTTTTTTAAAAAAAGAAAAAGAAAACTATTATGTTGTAGTTGGGGTTTTCCCCTTAATACTTCCCTCCCAGGCAGCTGTACATAACAGCTCTCTAAAACAGGCCCAAGCCAAATGTACTGTATACCTGCTTCCACTACACAGAAAGGATGGAAAAAGATGGAAAAAAAAGGATGGAAAAGGAGACGATTGAGAAGATCAAAGGAGTGAAAACAGAAATGATGAGAACTATAAAAAATAAATCAGTCACTTCCAATCTCAGTTCACAAGGACAATAGCATCACGTAGAACTACACTGAACACAACTGGGTAAAATGAAATCTGCTTTAGCAAAAAAGATGGATATAGATCCCTTTGCCTCTCCTCTCCTGCCACTCACCTAAATAGGTACAGTTGGGGCAACCTATGAAGGCTAGAATACAAAACTCACATTGATTTAAGGACAGAATATAACGTTATTATTTTATCCAGTTTATATGGCCACCCAACTCTCAACAAAATGACTTTGGGCAACTAACAATAATTAATGAATTGATCACTAAATCCACTACCTGTTGGGGCAGAATTCTTTGCCACACAGAGCAGTGCCTCATTTTAGTCATTGGTTCATAGCTGATTTCAATCAACAATACAATATCTATTTATTTATTAAATTTATATGTCATGCATCTCCCTGATAGGAAGTCTCTGGAAGGCTTACATCGCATAAAATTATATATAGCAAAGCAATTAAATTTTTTAAGCTATGCTGTCTAACTGGAAATAGAGTGTCAGCCCAGCCAAGCCGACCAGATTGAGAAAGCAATGCCATATAAGTCAAGATGACTTTTATGATCAAATTATAGTAACAGAACCTTGGAAGTCTGAATGTGCTTCCACCTCCTTTATCTTCATGTGAACTTGGGAGGGATTTGTCAGATATATTTTCTCACACTGTTTGGCTTTGGCTCAGGCCCCTCTTATCTGGCCATTACTTTGGTAGCCAATCTTCTTCCAGGCATTCAAGGTGATTCCCTTTGTGTTCTACAGAAAGAAGCAGTGTAATGGTGCGAATGACCTTGGGAGACAGAGGGAAGAGCCACAGCAAGAGAAATGGTCAGATGCAGGGTAGCTTGACCCTAGACAGAAGGTGCCAGGTTTTGACCTTCCTCACCAGTAGGTGAGGAACAACAGAATTGTTCAGGTCAGTTCTGAACAGGATCCGTACCCAACATGGTATCTGCCAGGACTCAGTGTTTAAGTGAGGTCTTGTCTCTACCTCTCAGTGTGACTGTAGTGCTCCTTGACAAAATATCCATCACACTGTTTGTGAATGTCCATCAAGAGCTTACACTGACCCAGTGTTTGATTTTTTTTCAACATAGACCACCCTGTCCTTGAAAGGCTGGGTGGACTGAACATTAACATTTGAACCACTGTAAGTCCATGAATTTGCCATATGCTAAATAAACAAACAAGATAGTTTAGCTTGCAGAAAGAGTGACCCTCCCTAGTTTCTTGACTTATATAGAGGATATGAAAGAAATGTACTTTTAGTCTTACAAGGTTCTGTTAATATAACTTTACAAAAAAAGTAGCATTAGTTCATCTTGGTGTGCTCCCTGACTGGACTATCTCATAAGGCTAAAAAATAGCTTGGGGACTGAAATTTGGGGAAGTTTGGTTTGGTACCTATCATGTTTTCAGATCTATCTGCTCCAACTCAATTAACTGAAAATCAAGTTCAGGTTATTGTGTTCTCCTTTATCTTCTGGGTTTTGACTATGCAGCTTCTAATGCCTACAAACATTTTACATGTATATGCACAGAAACAAACAAAATAAACAAAATGCAGTGATCATGGCTGTAATGTGCAGTTAGTATGTCACCCTGAGTTTTCATTAATTATCCAGCTTTTTTTGCTTCTGAGAAAAGCTTATGTCTTGAGTAATCCTGGAGGAAGTGATGTCTGGAGGAAGTGATGTCTTGAGGCACTACTGGAATAGAAATCAGATCACAGTAATAAAAAATAATCCAGTTTGGCTTCATCTCTATATCTAAGTTCATTTATTTATATAAGCACCATCTTTGTGATTTTCTCAATTGTGACAAAATGTTGGGAATTCAATTTTACATAAAACATTTTTTTTGAAGAAAAGTTGAATGCCCAAATGCAGAAAATTCACTTCTCACTTTCTTAAAAGTTGAATTATTATGAAGATTTTGAAATAACTTCCATGTGCTAAGCATGGACTATTCCTCTATGAAGCCTCTTCTCTGTTGGAAAGACTTGGCAGATGTATCTGATGATGGTTAATATTGAATAATTTAATCTTTTAATTTACAGCTGACAATTTAACTCTTCCTGGAGCCAGGAAAACTGTCTACTGAAGATAGTTGCTGTCTATATCTACAATTTTAAAAATAATTTTATTAAAAGTTTTAATTATAATAAAAAAAAGTAATACAAAGTAAAAAAGAAAACAAAGAAAAAGATGCAAGAATGAAAAGAACAAAATATAACAAAAAAACCTGAAGAAAGGAACTTCTCATCCTCAAATCAAATTTACATTATGAAAGTATATGAAGTCCCAGTATCCTAATATGAACAAAAGACTGAAATATGTATTGTGGCAAAGAGGAATAATTTCTCCTTGAAAGAGAACGATCTCACAAAAATTGCTTACTTTAAGAAAAAAGTCAGATAGAAAGTCACTTTAAATGCTGTCAGATTAGGAGACATAAACCGAAGGGAAAAAGGCTTAAACATCATGTTAATTGCAGGAAATCTGATTCACATTTCATGCTGTCACAGATTTGGTCTAAAATAGGGAGGGGGGAGGAAATGAGGGCTCTTTTATGACTTGTGGACTTCAACTCCCAGCTGGCGCAGGAATTCTGGGAGTTGAAGTCCACAAGTCATAAAGGAGCCCTGGTTCCCTGTTTCTGGTCAAAAAAATTATACTACTTTGACTTCTTATTGGGATTCAGTCCAGATTCAGTTTCCTCTTTGAGGACTGTAGCCTTTGTAAACAACCACATGTATAACCTTTCCTGCCAATGCTTTTAAATCACCCAGAATGGCTTACAAGCATTAAATAAAAGCAAATCAAGTTGTATCAACAGCATTAACATGAAATATAACCATCTCTAAGGTGTTCTGTGAGTAATAAATTCTTAAAAGTTTTTTTTTTAAATAATTCACTTCTGACTTGTGGGATTTTTTATTTTAAGATTATAATTTTAAATAATGTCAGTTTTCTGTTTTCTTCACTATAGACATGAATCATAGTATTGAATTTCTAAGCCCGTGGCATGATTTTCTGTTCTGTTTTAACACCGCTAACATCCTAATTTGGTTGTGTACAAAGTTCTGTGGGAAGAACTCAGTTGATGAGTCCCTCAACCTTTGCAGCTATTATAATGACTCCTGGAACAGTTTGCATGGGATGAAGGAAGTCTTGAAGCAAAGGCAGGCAAAATGGCAGGCCTTTCATAAGAAACCTTTGGATGCTTTGTACAGGTCTTGTATTACAAATTTTCCATCATTTTTGCCTTGCTGCCAAATGTATAATAAGGAAAGGTTTATATTTTTCAGCAGTAAAACCCCTTTCCCTTACCCAATTTTGGATAGGAAGAGAATTAGTGTAAGACATCTTGCTGTCTGAAATGGACAAAATGGCACCTTTCTCTTTTACCCTGTATTCTAAAACTTTTTATTTTTCAAAACTGCAACAAAGAACTTAATAGAATGTTACAGTGAGAACTACACTCTTACCTTGTTTAGCAACTATGTTCAGTTTCAGCAAAATGGTTGCTAAGTAAACACATGATTGAGAGAGAGAGAGAGAGAGAGAGAGAGAGAGAGAGAGAGAGAGAGAG
>BLBF01000004.1:25204579-25233953 GCA_015471245.1 Laticauda colubrina | reverse complement strand
AGAGAGAGAGAGAGAGAGAGAGAGAGAGAGAGAGAGAGAGAGAGAGATGCTGTGAATATTATCGATTGCTGCCATCTCATTCAGATAAATTTCCCTCCTAGAGTGTCCTGTGCCTGACTTCTTCCCACTGCCCACACAATTCCTTTTTTTTTTTTTTTTGCCTCCTCACAGGGAAAGAAATAGTTTAAACTTCCTGAGTGCTTTTCTCCAAAAGTGCAGTTTGTCCTTAAAAAGTGCTAACTTCAAGTTAACAAGTTCAGATCTGTAACCTTAATTAATTGATAAAAACCCTCTGGCTGGCTCACAGCTGCTGCCTGAAACTGACCAGATCTTAATCAGCTTTACACTGAAGGCTTTTGTTGCAGAAAATTTGGTTGTGGAGTTCACATATTGGTCATAAAAAAATATGTTTGTATTACCATTGCATTTTAAAGGCTAGGTCACACTGGCCGACGGATGCAAAATGTATGCAAAAAGGACACAGCGGACGAGTGAGATTTCAGGGGTGGCTCCATCCGTTGTTATCCGCTCTCAAAAGTGCCCCAAATTTGCATAAACAGAACAGAAAACAACGGAAAGGAACGGACGTGGGGAGGATGTAATGGGGATGTAAAGCGGATGTTTGTAGGAAGCCTAGCAGATGAAAGCAGATGGAAGCGGATGACACATCTGCAGGGCTTCTGGGGGAGAATAGCGAAGCGGACGCGCAGTGGAAGGAACGGATGTATAGCGGATGACGTGGATGCATCATGGACGCCTATAGGATGCCTAGCGGATGCCTAGCGGATGCCTAGCAGATGCGTAGCAGATGCAAAGCGTTCACTGCGCATGCGGGGAGGATGAATTGTGTAAGCTCCGCAGATATCAAAGGATGCAGCTCGCAAGCAGTCAACATTCAGAGGAAAGACCTGCTGCCAGAGACATCTTGAGAGAACACCATGGGGAAGAAGAGGAAGCCCGTGCCTACTCCTGCCAGCCCTGGCAAGAAGGACAGAACCACCATCCCACCCCCTGGCGCTGACTCTGAAGCTGCTGGTGCTTCTGCTGCTGCTGCTGGTGCTGCTGGTGTTGCTGGTGCTGGTGCTTCTCCTGCTGGTGCTGCTGGTGCTGCTGGTGCTTCTCCTGCTGGTGCTGCTGCTTCTCCTGCTGGTACTGCTGGTGCTGCTGGTGCTTCTTCTGCTGCTGCTGCTGTGGTGGACCAGCCCCAAGGCCCTCAAAGCCCTGCTGCTGAAGTCCCTGAAGCCCCTGCCAGAGGGAGGAAGAGACAAGGGAGAGAGGAAACAGTACTCCATTTCCGAAGACCATGAGGCGGAGGTGCTGGAATGGCTGAGGGAGAATGAGTACCTGTGGAGGAAGGGCCACAGGCTCTTCCCTGACACCAAGAGAAAGCAGGCAGCTTGGAGAGAGAAGGTGGAGAGCCTGGGCTACACTTCAGATGTACTCCTTGGATGGTGGAAGCACATGCACACCTGGTATGGCAAGCTGCACCTGAAGAAATCCGGGCAGGCCGCTGTCAAGCTCACTGACCGGGAGACCTATGTCATGGCCAGGTGCAGCTTCCTGGAGGGTGAGATCCACCACCGAGGAGCAGCCCCTCTGTCAACCCTCTCCCTCAGACAGCCCACAGAGAGCCACTCCTCTTCCAGCCAGGAGGCAGCTACCCTGTCCAGGCAGGTGTCTTTGGAGGGCCCCACGACAGAGACCCCCCTGACAGCTGCACTCCCCGTGCCAGAGGACGTGGAGGATCCCCTGTCTCAGAGGGAGCAAGAAGAAGCAGCCACCAGAGAACAACCACACCCACCCCCAGCTCCACCTCCACAGAAAGCTGGCAGAGAGGCAGACCAGAGGGACAGAGCCACACTGTCCTCTTGGAGATCAGGGACACCATCAAAGCCAGCACAGATCTCCTCTCCCAGCTGGTCCACTTCGACATACCATCCTCGAACTGCAAGCCCTTCATCACCTATGTGAGCCAGACCCTCATGGACGTGCCCGAGGGCCAGTACCAGGTGATGAAGGAGAGGATCACAGCTCTTCTCCACCACCCTCCAGGCCCAGCTGAACCTGCTCCTACCCAGTCCAGGTCTGCTCCTCCACCCTAGGCGATGTCACAGCCCTTCCACGGATTTCAACAGCCCCTCACTGACCAAGCCCACCACTACCAGGACTTCCCACAGCAGAGGCAGCCCTTCCCAGTCCAGGCCCAGGTTCCTTGGATGCCACAGATGCCACAGATGCCACAGACGCCTCAGCTGACCCAACTGCAGACCAGACAGCCCCACTACACTCCTCCTTCCTCCACCCCACAGCCAAGCCCTTTATCAGAACATCTGTCATCAGTCTTGGGCCTCAGATCTGAGGTACTTGATGAAGGGCCTCTCAACCTCACGGGACTGAGTCAGCTCTCTGAGAGCTTCTTGCACACACCATCTTCTGTTGTACTCTCGGGTCCAGGCACCCCAACGGCGCCTCAGACTAGCACTCCAGCCACAGCCACCTCCACAGTCTCTGGCCCCTTTACATTTACACGTCTCAGAGTGACTGAGAAGAGTGCCAGAGACTGAGTTGTTACCTGCTCACTTTATTTTTGCTTAAGACACTTTACTTGTGTCATTTTGCTTTTAATAAAGTCATACAGTTTGTTATTAATAAAGGTTATCTTTGCTTCATACACTTGGTTCATTTTTTTTATTTAATAAAGTGTTGGTGAAAACTTTGAAAAAAGGGTTAAGCCTTTGCATGCTTGTGGGATGGGTAACGATAGCTGTGGGATGGATAGCTGTGGGATGGGTAAGGATAGTTGTGGGATGGGTAAGGATAGTTGTGGGATGGGAAAGGATAGCTGTGGGATAGGTAAGGATAGTTGTGGGATAGATAAAGATAGTTGTGGGATAGATAAACCTCCAGTACAAGCATAATGGGACTGTATGGTCCACCCTCCCACCTGCCACACATATGGTCCTTTATTATCAACAACAATTTAATCATTGATCCACGCATTTCAAAATAAACAAAACTCTTTATTAATGCCCTATTCATTGTAGGGCCACTCAACATACATGGCACAATCTCATCAGTGTTATGAGACAGGCTCAAGGAAGCATCAATTAACCATCTATCATCCTGTCTTGCCACTCAACTGCTCCAGCTAGGGAGTTGCACCAGTGTTTCAGGAGGTTGCACTGCTTCTTCCCTTCACGTGAAGCTCTGTTGGGGCCTTGCACATCCACAGTTTCTATCAGGTTTCGCCCTTGCCTCCATTCCCCAGCCTCCATTCCCCATTGCCTTGCTGGAGGTCCACGAGCCTGTTCTGCAAGACTGGGTAGTGGGTGCGCATGAGATTGTGCAGGATGCAGCAAGCTTCCACGATGCTCCTCACAGTCCCTGGGTGATGCTGCATGGTGGTGAGAAGTACCTGGAACCTGTTGGCCAGGATGCCAAAGGCGTTCTCCACCACCTGCCTTGCCCTGGACAGCCTGTAGTTGAAGATCCTCTCTTCACGGGTGAGGTATCTTGAAGTGTAGGGCTTCATGAGGTAGGTTCTGAGGGAGAAGGTGTCATCACCCACGATAAAGTAGGGCACATCTTGTGTGTCATTGGGTAGGGGGTTTGGATCTGGGAAACCCATGATGAGGTTGCGTTCCAGCCCATCCTTGAGGTCACTGGTGATGTATATCTGGGCATCTGAAGCTGACCCATTGCCTGAAGCATCGATATACATGAACTTGTAGTCAGCATCAACCATGGCAAAGAGGATGATGCTGAAGAAGCCCTTGTAGTTGAAATAATTGGACCCTGAGTTGGCTGGAGCTTTGCAGGTCACATGCTTCCCATCTATGGCTCCAACGGTTTGGGGAAAGTTCCACCTCTGATACCACTGCTCTGCAATTTTCCTCCAGCCTTCTTCAGTGGTGAGACACTGGAGGAGCTCCTCCAGGTATTCTTCGATGATGGCCTGCACCACTTGACTGACCACAATGCTGATGGTGTTGTGTGGCACCCTCCAGGCATACTGCATGTTTCTGTATGTGGTCCCAGAGGCCAGGTGGCACAGAGTCAGTGCTACCTTCAGTCCAGGGTCCAGGCTGGGATGGAAGTTGCTGTTTGCCTTGGTCAACCTGGGTCTCAGACGCTCCACAGCTTCGTCAAACATGGCCGGTGGCATCCTCATGAAGTTCTGGAATGCACGAGGGTCTTCATTCCTCAGCTCCACCATCAGCTTGTCATAGAGTCCAAACTCCACTCTTCTCCTGATCCATCTTTGGACCCAGACAGCTCTTGGATATCTCCTTCTTCTCCTTGCGTAGAAAAGGTGAAACAGTCTGAAGACTGTTGGTTCTGGTGTTGAATGATGACTGTTGGTTTTGGTGTTGAATGATGGCGGCTACCAAAAGGAGTGTGCGATGATCCATGGTGGACATCAATGGATGATGTGGAAGAGCAAGAGCAAGGCTAAAGAGGTCTACACACCACGGCTGCTGGACTGATAGTGAAATCCAGGTGATTTCCTCCCCCTTTTTATGGGAAATGTCAGTTTTCTGCTAGGTGTCCTTCCACATACTCTAGATATCCTCCAGACAACCTAAATATCCGAGATACGTCCCATATGCAAACGTTTTGTCTGTTTTAATGCTTTACATCCGAGCTGCATCCGCTTTCATCCTTTCTATGTCTGTGCTACTAACGCTGTGTGGATGTTCCGCCTACCTTTCGCTTCCTCCCTCTTTCCGCTTTTCACTGGAGTGGATGTGAGTTGCGCGGATGCCCAGAGGATGCCGAGAGGATACAGCGGATGTGTAATGGATGACAACAGACGTAGAACGTTTGTTGCCCGGATGTGTCGCGGATGTAGATCGTACGCGGTGGAAAGTTCATCAGCTCAAAATGTTTTGTGCAGCTCAAAACTTTTTGAGCAGATGAAATAGCAGTAGATGGATGTTTGATGGATAGAGCGTATGAAAGATGTACGCAGTGAGTACACAATGGATGCATCACGTTTTCCAACAGATGGCAAGCGTTTTTCTCCATTTTACATCCTCTTTGCATCCTTTGGTGCAGTGTGACATGGGCTTAAATGGCTGATGAGTGGATATGCCAACAAATCTTACTTAACATTGTGCGACTGTAATGTCAACCACCCAAAATATTTCAGATGTTATCACTGTGGCAAGGCAAGAGTGATAACTCTTTATGGGGACAGAACTGTAAAATGATGAAATGATAAAGGTTTCTTTCCTCTTCTTTGTGCTTGTCAAAGAGACACCAGAAGCTCCTTAATTAATTAACACACCTGGGAATAGGCACATCTGTTAGGCAAAGACGTTTGGTTGTTGGTGGCTGTTGGATTTGGGGATTCTCTGAACTGTGTAAAATCTCAGCTAGAGGTTCTCCCAAACCTCTGTGAACCGCCAGCAGCTCACCCCTGGTTCCAAGCCTGCTTAACTTTCCTAAGATCAGCTAAGGAAGCTTCAGTTTTCCAATTTGCTTTTGCTGCAATGTTTTCACCGAGCTACTTTATGAAGGAAGGCTTTTTTTTTTTTTTTTTAGAGACATGTTCCTTAAGATCAAGTGCTACCAATGTGAAACTTGATTCTCTAATCATGGATGGTGCCATTGCCCACTTCAAGTAATTAACATAATTTCCTTCTGTGTTATATTTCAATCATGAATTTACATTTCAGTTCAGGAAAAACTGACTTATGGTGTTGCACAATAATGAGCACAGTAAGCCCAACTCTTGTAGACATCAGAAGAGAAAAACTGTACAGCCATCCACTTCATTTGTCGAGAGTAACTTGCTTGTTAGAGAATTCAGCCTTTTAATTAACTGGTTGCCAATTATAGTATGAACAGGAAATCCTACATCTGTACTTTGAAGGAGAAATGTTGCAAGCTGTCCTGTTTAGCATTTGAGGACTTAAGAGAAGAGATATAACACTTTAATACATCAAAAATATGCAACTCTAAAAAGACCATAGAAATATTTTATGAGTTGACATTCATAACAGGAAGCAGTATAAAAATTGGATTGAGATATGTATGCATGTATATATACTACATTTCATATCCCGTCTTTATATATATTTTTTTTAACAAATAATTTAAGCCAAACATACCTAATACTCCTTCCTCCTCCCATTTCCCCCCAATAATCCTGTGTGGTGACTTGGGCTGAGAGACTGTAACTGATCCAAAGCCATCTAGATCTGGGGTGTCAAACTCAATTTTATTGATTGTGTTTGACCTCGTGGTTTGTGTGTGTCCTTAGCGGGCATGGGCGTGGTGGGAATGGCCAGCTCAATGTCACTTGTTTGGTGGGTGCCTATAGAGGTATGAGCGCATCTGCCAGCGAAACAGGCTCCTGAGTTCTGCTTTTGGCTCTGACAGCTTCCTGCAACCCTCTGCCAGTGAAAACAGAGCTCAAGAGGCCCGCCTGCAGGCCAGTCCTTTGCTGTTTCCAGGGTGGCCCCACGGGCCTGCTCTAAGGATCCCATGGACCACATCTGGCCCATGGGCCTTGAGTTTAATACCCTTGATCTTGTTGGTCTCTCATATCTAAGTAGAACTAGAATCAGAGATGGTATTCAGCAGGTTCTGACCAGTTCTAGACAACTGGTATCAGAAATTTTGAGTAGTTTGGAGAACCGGCAAATGCCACCTCTGACTGGCCCTGCCTGTCTATTCTTTGCTTCCAAAATCCCAGCTAATTGGTTCGGTCTTCCTTTGTTGCCCTGCACAGGATAACAGAGCTGGAAAGCAAGTTAGTGGGGTGGGGACGGAATGGGATTTTGCAGTAAATTTCCCCTGCCATGCCCAACCATGCCATGCCCACCAAGCTATGTCACACCCACCAAGCCACGCCCACAGAAATGGTAGTAATTTTTTTTAAATTCCACCACTGACTAGAACACATGATCTCCTGGTTCCTAACCTGGTGCTTTAATCACTAAATCAAACTGGAGATATCTATATTATCTCTTCCACAATTGTTTTACACCTCCTGGTATAGCAATAGCACTTTGACTTATAAAAGAGCTTTATAGTGCTTTACAGCCCTCTCTAAGTGGTTTACAGAGTCAGTATATTGCCCCTAACAATCTGGTCATCATTTTAACCACCTCAGAAGGATGGAAGGCTCAATCAACCTTGAGCCTGGTGAGATTCGATCTGCCAAATTGTTGGCAGCTGGCTGCATCAGAAGTAGCTTGCAGTACTTCACTCTAATCATTGTGCCACTGAAGTATACTTTCAATCTCTGATGATTTTCGTACAAGGCATACTACTGTTTACATAAAGTTCCAGTGAAGGTTTAAATTAAATCTATTTTGAAAACTAATCTTCTAAAAAAAAAAAAGATATTTTCTTCTCGAAGGGGTCCCACATGGAACTGCCACAGCTCCCAATACCCAAATCAAACTTCCATTTTACTTTGGCAGGCAAAATGAATGTTGTTATTTAACTTGCTCAAAACAAGGTTGCAATAAACTTCCTTTTTTGATTAAAAATAAAGTTATTCAGTTCATGTAAGATATTGGAAAGTTGACAGCTTTCATTTCATCCATAGGAGGATTGATAAAATGTGTTTTATCTAAGTTATGGAATGTATCCGAAAATCAATAGGTTAGATTCACACAACGAATATAAAAAAAATGCAAAATGTATGGTTTGCTCTCAGTGAGCAATGAAATATACCAAAAAAATGGTTTTGGAATACAACTGCATTTTTTTTTTTGCTTGCTGTCAAACTAGTCTATTCATTATATAACAATAACCAATCCATTTTATGGTTTGAAGTAATCATAATTGTTTAATGTTCAGTCATTGAAGGTAATCTTTTTTCTTTTGTTTTCTCTCTCTTTTTTTCTTTTTTCTCTTTCTTTTGGGTTGATTTGGATCTCCTTGAGTTTGAGGTAATTCAAGATGAAGGCCTTGGATTCACTTACAGTTGAAATACCTCTTCAATTATTATGCATTTATTCACACACTATTCCAATATAATTGTGAGAAGTTGATCTTTGGTGGTGTAACGCTGAATGTATTTAGCACCATTATCCTAAAATCCAGGGTAAAAATATAAGAATATGCACAAAATTTATCAAACCTCACATCATGGAGATCTGGGATGCATGGAATGTCAAATGTATAATATCCCATGTAAGCTTCCTTTTGATCAATTTACACATAACATTCGGGTGAAACTCAAAAAATTAGAATATCGTGCAAAAGTTCATTTATTTCAATAATGCAACTTAAAAGGTGAACCTAATATATGAGATAGACTCATTACATGCAAAGCAAGATAGTTCAAGCCGTGATGTGTCATAATTGAGACGATTATGGTTTACATCTCATGAAAACCCCAAATCCACAATCTCAGAAAATTAGAATATTGTGAAAAGGTTCAATATTCTAGGCTCAAAGTGTATCACTCTAATCATCTAATTAAGCACCTGCAAAGGGTTCCTGAGCCTTTAAAGGGTTCCTGAGCCTCTCTCAGTCTGGTTCAGTAGGAATCACAATCATGGGAAAGACTGCTGACCTGACAGTTGTGCAGAAAACCATCACTGACACTCTCCACAAGGAGGGAAAGCCTCAAAAGGAAAGCCACAAAAGAAGTTGGATGTTCCCAAAGTGCTGTATCAAAGCATATTAATAGAAAGTTATGTGGAAAGGAAAAGTGTGGAAGAAAAAGGTGCACAAGCAGCAGGGATGATTGCAGCCTAGAGAGGATTGTCAGGAAAAGGCCATTCAAAAGTGTTGGGGACTTTCACAAGAATTGGACTGAGGCTGGAGTCAGTGCATCAAGAGCCACCACACACAGACAGATTCTGGACATGGGCTTGAAATGTCATATTCCTCTTGTCAAGCCGCTCCTGAACAACAAAAAACATCAGAAGCATCTTACCTGAGATAAAGAAAAACAGACCTGGTCTGTTGCTCAGTGGTCCAAAGTCCTCTTTTCTGATGAGAGCAACTTTTGCATCTCATTTGGAAACCAAGGACCCAGAGTCTGGAGGAAGAATGGAGAGGCACACACTGCAAGATGCTTGAAGTCCAGTGTGAAGTTTCCACAGTCTGTGTTGATTTGGGGAGCCATGTCATCTGCTGGTGCTGGTCTACTGTGCTTCATTAAGCCCAGGGTCAATGCAACCATCTACCAGGAGATTTTGGAGCACTTCATGCTTCCTTCCTCAGATGAGCTTTATGGGGATGCTGACTTCATTTTCCATCAGGACTTGGCACCTGCCCACACTGCCAAAAGCACCAAAACCTGGTTCAATGACCATAGAATTTCTGTGCTTAATTGGCCAGCAAACTCTCCTGACCTGAACCCCATAGAGAATCCATGGGGCATTGCCAAGAGAAAGATGAGAGACATGAAACCGAACAATGCAGAAGAACTGAAGGCCGCTGTTGAAGCCTCCTGGTCTTCCATAACACCTCAGCAGTACCTTAGGCTGATAGCTTCCATGCCACACTGCATTGAGGCAGTAATTGCTGCAAAAGGGGCCCAAACCAAGTACTGAGTATATATGCATGCTTATACTTTTCAGAGGTCCAATACTGTTCTATGTACAATCTTTGTTTTATTGATTGCATGTAATATTCCAATTTTTTGAGATTGTGGATTTGGAGTTTTCATGAGATGTAAGCCATAATCATCACAATTATGACAAATCATAGCTTGAACTATGTTGCTTTGGATGTATTGAGTCTATCACATATATTAGGTTCACCTTTTCAGTTGCATTACTGAAATAAATGAACTTTTGCATGATATTCTAATTTTTCGAGTTTCACCTGTATTGCTAGAGTTCCTGCAGTCAGGAAACTCATTCCTGGTGATAGAATCTCCCTCATTTTCTGTATGCTAGTGCTGTAATCAGACAATTCATCCAGCAATGAGAGAACTGTTACTCTGCACTATTGGGGTTTTTTTTTCTGTTACTTTTATCATAGAATAACAGAATTGGAAGAGACCTTGGAGGTCTTCTAGTCAACCCCCTGCTTGAGCAAGAGACCCTATACCATTTTAGACAAGTGCCTGTACAATCTCTTCTTAAATGCCTGCAGCAATGGAACACCCACAATTTCTGAAGGCCAGCTCTTCCACTGATTAAGTGTTCTCACCACTAGGAAATTTCTCCTTAGTTCTAGATTGCTTCTCTACTTGGTTAGTTTCCATCCATTGTTTCTTGTCTTGCCTTCTGGTGCTTTGGAAAATTTTACAGTTAAACAGGAAAATACAGAGCATGGCAAGAGTCACACTGAACAGAACAGATAATCAGAATTGGAAGGGACCATCTAGTCCAACCCCCCGCCCAAGCGGGAAACCCTACATCATTTCTGACAAAGGGAAGTCCAATCTCTTCTTGAAAGTCTCAACTGATGGCACTCCCACAACTTCCGAGGGCAAGCTGTTCCATTGGTTGATTGTTCTAGTCAGAAAGTTTCTCCATATTTCCAGGTTAAATCTCTCATTCAGTTTCAATCTGTTATTCCTTGTCTGGCTTACACTGAACCAAACCCTAGTGGTCAGAATTTGGCACGGTTATGGGAAGCCCATGCAGTTGAAAGCAGTAATAACTTCCAGTTTGTGACATATAAACTAGAACACAGAGCTGTCCTGTAGCTTTTGTTATAATCCATCAATAACCTTTTTTCCAAGAACTGTTTGATCACTTCAGGCCAGGGCTGGGCTGCTGGGCATTCACAAGGGTTCGGGAGAGCCCCTAGCTAAGTTTCTGTGCAGTTTGAAGAGCTCCCAAATCCTTGCCCTGACCCTCCCAGGAGTCCCCACGTGACCTGTTTTGGATGCAGGTAAGTGCAGGGTACATGTGGAGGCTCAGGGAAGTTGAAAAACAGGCCTCCTGGAAGTTTGAGAGCCTCCGGAGGCCAAGGAGGGGTTTTTTGCCTTCCCAGAGGCTTGAGGAAAACCTCCGGAGCCCGGGGAGGGCAACCCCCCCCACCATGGTGCAGGAGGCTGACTAGGCCACACCCACCATGGCCACATCCACCAAGCAACCAGGCAGAGAACCCTTTGCTAAAATTTTTGAAGCCCACCCCTGCTTCAGGATTGTCAGGTAAATGAATATCTCTGTGTGTTATCAGGGCCAATTACCTCATTTAACTTTCATAACTGTGAATAGGTTTTGGAATGGACATGATATCTCAGGAACTCAGCATCAATGTGTATTGATCTGATTGCAGGAACTGATGTTTTTGGAAGTGAATGATGGAAGCAATAAAGAGATCCTTAAACAGGGACCAGTTCCCTTTATACATCCCGATTCTCAGTTTTAAAATTTCGCAAAACTATCTTTTTTACCAGCTATGCAAAAAAGTGACTTCTTCGCTTTCGGTTTCAAGTGAGAGTACTTTTCAGCTGCAAAAATGTCCTTTTAAAAAGCATCATAATGAAAAGGAATTTCAGATATTATTAGCAAAGTTGTTTAAAGAGGCTTGCAAGCATCTAAATAAGAAATACATCTCTATCTGGGCTCTATGAAAAAAAATCACCATATAAATGCAATAGCCATTTTGTTCGGTCTGCTAAGAAAATTAGCCTGGAGGAAAACAATATAATAATAACTGGAAAGGTTGCAGTGACCTATAAATGTGCTCATGCTTTTCATAAATATTGATATATCCTTATAGGAATTTTTCAACATCTTGGTATGAAGAAATTAGCACCTCAGTTCAGTGCAACTTTCAGTATAATTTGGTGAAGAATAATTAGTAATGTAGAACTGAGTTTATTAATTATAATAATAAACTGTGTATGTATTGCACATACCCAAGGTTTTGGCTTATTTAAATTTATTGCAACCCCCCTTGGAGATTGGTTTTTAAAATTTCTACAATTTAATATAGAAATTTTCTATATTTTAATTTTCTATCATTTCTATAAAGGCTCACAAGTCTTAATAGCAGACATACCTAGTGAGATGATCCACTCACTTAGCCATTTCTAAAATGAGAACTAGTGTTTTTGGAGCATTATTTTTTTAAAGTTGTATATCATTCAAAGCTTTTGTGGAGCTGCTCAGATAACAGATAATCAGAACTGGAAGGGACCTTATAGGTAATCTAGTCCAATCCCCTGCCCAAGCGGGAGACCCTCTACCATTTCTGACAAATGGCACTCCCAATCTCTTCTTGAAGGTCTCAACTGATGGCACTCCCACAACTTCCAAGGGCAAGCTGTTCCATTGGTTAATTGTTCTCACTGTCAGAAAGTTTATCCTTATTTCCAGGTTGAATTTCTCCTTGTTCAGTTTCCATCATTATTCCTTGTCTGGCCTACAGGTGCTTTAGAAAATAGCTTGAGCCCTTCCTCTCTGTGGCAGCCTCTCAAATATTGGAAGACCGCTATCATGTCTCCCCTGGTCCTTCTCTTCACTCGACTAGCCAAGCCCAGTTCCTGTAACCGTTCTTCATGTGTTTACTCTCCAGTCCCCTAATCATCCTGGTTGCTCTTCTTTGTACTTTTTCTAGAGTCTCAACATCTTTTTTATAATGTGGTGACCAAAACTTAATGCAGTACTCGAGGTGTAGTCTTACTAAGGCTTTATAGAATGGTATTAGTACCTCACTTGATCTCGATTGTATCCCTCTGTTAATACAATTTAGGATTACATTGGCTTTTTTGGCTGCTGCTGCACACTGCTGGTTCATATTTAGCTGATTGTCCACTAAGACTCCAAGATCCCTCTCACGGTTACTGCTATTGAGCCTGGTTTCACCCAGTCTACATGTGTACTTTGGGTTTTTTTTGCCTAAGTGTACTTTTCTCTCTATTGAATTTCATTTTATTAGATATGGCCCAGTGTTCTAGTCTGTCAAGATCCATCTGAATCTTGAGCCTAACTTCTTGGGTGTTAGCTATTCCTGCCAGCTTAGTATCATCTGCAAATCTGGTAAATTCCCCTTCTATTCCCTCATCTAAGTCTTTAATGAAGATATTGAAGAGTACTGGGCCTAAGACGGAGCCTTGTGGCACTCCACTGCTTACTTCCCTCCATGTAGACTTGGACCCATTAAGAACTACTCATTGAGTATGGTTTGTCAACCAGTTGCGAGTCCATCTAGTGGTGGTGCTACTATTCCACTTTTTTTCTAGTTTACTAAGAAGTAGGTGGTGGTCTACTTTGTCGAATGCCTTCCTGAAATCTATGTTTTGTCCACTAAATGTTATGTCTACTAAATGTTATGTTAACATAAATGTTATGTCCTTTGCTGGTCTGTTAATTTAGTCACTATGTTGAAGAATGAAATAAGATTGGTTTGGCATGATCTGTTTTTAACAAAGCCATGTGGACTGCTAGTTATTACTTTACTTGTTTCTAGATGTTGGCAGATCCATTTTTTAAATTATTTTTTCCAGTATCTTCCCAGGTATTGATGTTAGGCTGATTGGTCTGTAGTTTCCTGGGTCTGTTTTTTCTCCTTTTTTTTTGAAGATGGGAACCACATCAGGTCTTTTCCAGTCCTCTGGTAGTTCCCCATTGCTCCAAGATTTTTGAAAGCTATGGTGCAGTGGTTCTGAGATGTTGTCTGCCAGCTCCTTTACAACTCTGGGATGTCATCCATCAGGCCCCAGTGATTTTGTTCATCAAGATCAGACAGGTGTTCTCTTACTATTTTTTTTTTTGCTTATTTTAACTTTCATTTCTGGTCTGTCTTTTACAGTTATGTTTTTGGTGGGTTGAGCCATAGTTTCTTTTTGCATGAAGACTGATGCAAAGAATGAGTTAAGCATCTCTGCTTTCTCTCTTTTGCCTGTTACTTATTTGCTGTCTTCTCTCTTTAGTGGAATGACTGTTCTGTAACCAGAAATTATCATATCTGCTCAACTTATTCAGCTACCTTAAGACATGTGTTTTTTTAATTATCAGAAAAAAAAATGAGATCAACTAATTTAATTATTAGAAAAAAATTAAGATCAGCTAATTTCATGCATACGTAAAAGGTGAAAAAAAAACAACCCTGTGGAGAGTGATGCTAGCTAAATAGATTTTAGATCAGAGATGTCAAACTTATGTCATCAGGGCATCATCACATGACCTATCAGTTTTCCCCCTTCGCTAAACTGGGCAGGGGCGGGGCCAGCATATAATGCATCCAGCCCTGGGCTGTAAGTTTGACATCTCTGCTTTAGATAATGATGTCCTTCAGGCATAGTGTTCAATGGCTAGACTAAAAAGGTATCAAAATACTCTTTGAAAGTCCAGTAGAAGACATTTTAATTTCCAATATATTGTGAGACCTAGCAAGGTGATTGAGTGCCCTATACAATTAAACAAAAAAGCCAAAATCAATTAATTAATTAAATTTGTATGGTCACCCATCTTAAATACATGACATGGGATAGTTATCCCTTCTGGTTCATAGTGGATACTTATTCCATTAATACTGTAATCCTGTGATGGCAAACCTATGGTATGCATGCCTCAGGTGACACGCAGAGCCATTTGTGCCAGCATGCAAGTTGCAGGCAAACTTACCTCACTGCGCATGTACACTCCTCACAGCTGATTTTCATCAAGGTTTGAGGCCTTTTTTGGCCTCCCAGAGGCTTCAGGAAGGCTTCTGCAGGCTTTTCAGGCTGAAAACTAGGTCCATTTTGTCACTTCCTATTTTTCCAGAAGCACCATAAGTGACGAAACGGGCCTAGTTTTTATTCTGAAAAACCTGCAGAAGCCTTCCTGAAGCCTCTGGGAGGCCAAAAAAGGCCTCAAACCAGCCAAAAATCAGCTGTGAGGCACAGTGCAGGTAAGGTGGCAGCAGGGGTGGGTGGGGATTGCATGTGCATGCATAGGGTGCATGGGGTGCACCCGCAAATTGCCTTCTGGGTGCTGGCATGTGAGTGAGAGCATGCAAGTGCACACACAATTTTTGGCAGGAGCCCAAATAGGTTAGCCACCACTGTTCCAATTTTTTAACTCTATTCCACACCTAGCATTGGTTTTCTTTCATTCTGACTGATCACTGAACTTTGTTCTCTTGTGTTCTTTGCTTCTTAGATAGCCTTTATATTTTAGCTGAAGTCCTCCTGTCTGCAAATTACACCTACAACAGACAGATTCAGGATCCTATTTCATATAACTGGGCCCATATAGAAACTTGTTTGCATTACGTGTCTTAAATGAGTTGATCTATCCCTCCCCCCTCTTCCTCTCTCTCTCTCTCTCCCCTCTCTCTAGTCTCTATCTCCATTTCTGTGCTACACAGACCTTAGGGAGTGGTGATGAAAGTGTAATCATAAAAATTTAAAAATCCATAAAAAAGAAGAGCAACACCAAATAGGAAGAATACATACATCAGAGTCAAAATATAAACGTAAGGAATTTAAAAGTCATATATACTTTTATATTCAAATATCCCATCTTCAGCCAAGCACAAACATTTTCATACTAGAAATGACAGATAAATCTTGAGTCTTTCCTAAAACCTAGAAGGGTTGGCACTGACCAAAGGGAGTTTCAAACTGTGGGTTCTTGCGATTGCAGCTATTGAAAAAGCCCATTTCTAGCCTTCTCATATGACAAACTCATAAAGAGGAAGTGGACCATATTCAATCTGGTTGGATGGGCAGGGGAATACAGGAGAAAGTTCCTTTAGATAACCATGGAGGTTATCTTTAAAGAGGATCTTGAAACAGGATCTTGAATTGCATTGGGAGCCATGTAACAACCAGCTCCCAAAGCAGTAAGATCACTAATCATAATAAAAAATATACTATTTGCTTCAGTTCCAGAACAAATACATACATCAACCATCCATGAAATTGTTTTTCATGTAAGTGTTTACTTTGAAAATTGGCTACCTGCCCTGAGTGTAAGTCATACTTGAAAAGCAGAAAGGAACAATGAAGCCAATGAATGACATGTGCAATTGCCACCCATTGTTTAAAAGGAGACAGTTTTCATCACATTGTTCTTGATGGTGAGGAGTAAGAATACTGTTTAGAATTCTTCTTAGTGCTAAGTCATTATCTCTATAGCATAACTAACTAGAGCATACAAAACATTTGCTTGACCAATACTTGAATACAGATCAAAAGTCTGGAACCCATATTACGTATGTGATATTAACACAGGTGAGAAAGTCCAGAAATATTTCACAAGAGGAGGAGGAGTTCTCCACTCCTCTACTCATTGCAGAATACCTTATGCCACTAGACTCGAAATTCTAGACTTAGAAAACCTAGAACTACGTCGCCTTTGGTCCGATCTAAGTATAGTGTATAAAATCATACATTGCAATGTCCGATCTGTCAATGAATACTTCAGCTTCAACCATAACAATATGAGAGAGCATACAATAGAGCACACAATAGATACAAACTCAAGGTTAACCTCACCAAACTTGATTGAAGGAAATACGATTTCAGCAACAGAGTCGTCAATGTCTGGAACACTCTACCTGACTCTGTGGTTTCTTCCCAAATCCCAAAAACTTTAACCTTAGACTGTCTACTATTGACCTCACCCCTTTCTTAAGAGGTCTGTAGGGGGCGTGCATAAGCACACCAACGTGCCTACAGTCTCTGTCCTATTGTTGTTGTTTTTTTAATATGAATCCATTTCATGTATTCATAACTATGTTTGTAGATATACCTATGTTATCTTGTAAGTGACTGACAAATCAAATAAATAAAAATAAATAAATAGCACCATTTTCCTCATCATTCCCATAGAATCTGCCTGGTCAGTTCAATTTGGAAGAGCTAAACTCCAGGTTCCTTTCATTAAAAATGTCACCTATCAGAACCCAGGAAGTGTGCCTTTCCATCACAATGTCTGGCCCCAGGAATGAGAACCCCTCTCCCCACAAGATCTGAATGGGTCCCACCCTGTTGATAGTTTGAAGGGCCTTAAAATCTGCTTCTTTGCTCAGGTTTTTGGTGAAGGTGGCTGAAGACTCTGGGAGTTGTTTATTTTCCTTTGTTGCAACTTGCTTTGTCATCCTGCCAGCCTTACCTTTGTTTGGCCTCTTGTAGCTTTTGCTTTTTGGTTTCTAAATAATGTCTAAACTGCCCAGTGTTGTTGAGAATTGGATAGCATATAAACTTAATAATTCTTCATCTTCATTATCATTGACCACAGAGATAAGGATGGGGCGGGGTGAGATTTTGCTAAATATTGCTTTCCAAGTACCAGTGCAATTGTTTACCCCTTATAGCAAGAATCAAGCAGCAACATGAAGACGGAAGGTATTTGCTATTTAATAGTTTGAAATTTAGGCTACAATAAATCAGTTGCAGTCCAAGGTGCTTTTCTGTTCTGCTGGCTTTGAGGCAGTTTTTTCCCCACTAATTTTCAGATGGCAAATTTCATACCACTCTTATCCTAAAAAGCCTATTGCAAGTGGCAGTTCCCAGGGTTTGTGTAATTATGGGGTTTCAACAAAATGCAGTATGTTTGAGAAGGTAGGTTTTGCAGTAATCTTGTGGTCAAAAAACCTCTCCACACCAAGTTGTCTTTTCGGGTATTTTTACAACACGGCATTGCATTGGAATGGCTAACAAATTTGAATAAATAAATAACACTGAAATGTTCAGATTGTCTACAACAGGGGTCCCCAATGCCTGAGCCACAGACTGTTACTAGGCCTTGAACCATTTGGAACTGGGCTGTGGAAGTGATGGGCAAATGTGCATGCATCCCCACTTTGTGCAAGCAACGTAAGTGCACACACACTCCATTTGCACAAGCAGCCAATGTGTGTTCCTGCTGTTTGTACAAATGGAGCTGTGTAGGCGTACTTGCTCACCTCATGTGCAGAACCATCCCCTGTCCCCTTCCCACCAGTCCGCAAAGCTGGAAAGATTGGGGTAGTCTGGACTACGAGGAATGATAAACCTTTCAAATTTGCTCTCCCCTCTTCCTTCGTTTTGTATTTTTTAAGGTGAAATTCACTGTATCATACGTATGAAGAACATTACATATTATGAACAGTTCTATTTCAAAATAAGCTGTTAACAACAAAACATAATTCCAAAATATGGAAGGAGTGAATGAGTTGGTTTCTCTTTCTTGCACATTCCTATTTTGTTTTTTTGTTTACTCCTCATTTCTCGATGAAGAAATGTACACACCTGTTAAATTCTTGTTTAAGCAATGAACTCAGTGAAATTCTTAGCAGAATGCTTAGGAATGTTCTTCCATTACCAAGCTAGAAGTAAAAGCTCTTCCTTCCATTCTCTGTGAAGTTTTGCTGAATGAAGTGAGATTGTGTGTGGCTTATATTCTTCAGGGCAGGGAGTAATTTGTCTTGAGGCAGCAATGGGATTTTTTTCTCCCTTGAATCACATATAGGCACAGAGAGATACAAGAGACATCTACCATTATTAATCCTGATTCATACATGTATATGTGCAGGAATATTCATCATGCTATACCCTTTTGGATTAAGCAAACACTATGAAAACTGCAGGAAGAAAATAAGAAACGGTGAGCCAAATTAAAGTCATAAAATTAAAAAAAAAAAAAAGAGAGAGAGGAAACTAGATAAATTTAATTTATACCAACAGTGTATCTCTATGTAACTTTTCTTATGCTTGCAAAACCATTCTTGTTTCCCAGATATTGACCTACTTCATATGCTGTCTTTTGTTTTTTAAATTTCTCACCTCTCTTTTTGAAGATTTCATAAATTCTAGACAGTTATGACTTTCTCAGTCTTCTCCTTCCTCTTTTGACCCTTTCATTCTTCCTTTGTACATTTATGAGCTTCAGTTGCTCTTTGATCAAACACCTCAATGCACTTCCATTATGAATCACTTTTTATTTCAGTTTTTCATTCAGTTACCTTTCATTCTTGATCCTATTTTTTTTAACCTGACATAACTGACTCTCAATTCCATTTAATTCCAAAGAAAAAGCATGCTTTTATACAAAGCCACATTCACTCTCATGACAGACCACTTACTCTCCATTAGTAGATTCTACCCACATTTGCAAACCTTCAAATTTCTGCATCCGTTTCTCCATCTTTAGGTATCCCATAAAGATTCTTAAACTTAACTATTATTTTTTTACCCTTTCTCCATAATTTGAAGTAGTTCACAAATGAAGGCAAATATACATCTTCTAGGATAATATTAATAGTCACCATCAACAACCCCAATCAACAATTAAAAAGCCACACACATTATTATTTTTTTACCCTTTCTCCATAATTTGAAGTAGTTCACGAGTGAAGGTAAATATGCATCTCCCAGGATAATATTAATAGCCGCCATCAATACCCCCAATCAACAATTAAAAAGCCACACACAAGCTAGGTACCACATTTATTTTATTTATTGATTTTATTTTGTCAAGTGATTATAAGATAACAGGTATAAGTATAAATATGGTTATGAACACATGAAATGGATACAAATAAGAAAAAGAAGAAGAAACAATAGGACAGGGACAGTAGGCACATTGGTTCAGTTATACACGCCTCCTCCAGACCTCTTAGGAAAGGGGTGAGGTCAATAGTAGACAGTCTAAGGTTAAAGTTTTTGGGGTTTGGGGAAGAAACCACAGAGTCAGGTAGAGTATTCCAGACATTGACCACTCTGTTGTTGAAGTCGTATTTCCTGCAATCAAGTTTAGTGCGGTTTACCTTGAGTTTGTATCTATTTTGTGTGCTCTTGTATTGTTGTGGTTGAAGCTGAAGTATTCATTGACAGGTAGGACATTGCAACATATAATTTTATGTACTATACTATACAAACTGAAGATACAGTAGTTCTAGGTTGTCTGGGTCTAAAATTTCAAGTCTGGTGGCATAAGGTATTCTGTTATGAGTATAGTAGTGGAGAACTCTTCTTGTGAAATATTTCTGGACTTTCTCACCTGTATTAATATCAGATATGTAATGTGGGTTCCAGACTGATGAGCTGTATTCAAGTATTGGTCTAACAAATGTTTTGTATGCTCTAGTTAGTGGAGTGATATTACCAGAGAAAAAGCTATGCAGGATTAGGTTAACAATTCTTAATGCCTTTTCGGCTGTGTAGTTACAGTGGGCTCTAGCACGAAGATCATTAGAGATGAGTACTCCAAGGTCATTGACAGAGCTTGGATCATCAACAAAATCTTGACCATTCAGCTTGTATTTTATTTTTTGATTTTTTTTGCCAAAATGTAAGACAGAGCATTTATTTGTTGAGATTTGAAGTTGTCATTTGTTTGACCATTAATACTACATTAATACTACATCAATTAATTAATTAATTGACATTAATATTACAGATAGAACAGTCCAAAGCATGCACTCTCCTAGAGAGAAGTTCCCTGAGGATGGGCTTCAGCATGAGTCCAAAAGCTTGGAAGACTAAACCTCTGGTCCTGATGACCAACCCAGATTGGATCCTGAAGTAGTTCACTCTATTTTCACTATAAATTTGAGCAATGTTTACTTCCTGACAACGGGATGTCTAATCTTTATAGCATCATAAAATCTATCTAATATTCACCACAGATCATTTGGATTCTCAGCCAACATGAGATCATCTGCAAAAAAGATGTATGCATACATTCATACCCCAAATTGGCATCTTTCTAATCTTGCCACAAGCAAAAATACATTTAATACATTAAACATCTAAAGGAAATATCATATACTTTTGCACCTGAGTCCTTCAGTTCGAAAGGATTAGAAGCTGAGAAAATTCAGAAATGCATCAGGAAACATTTATTACAGTAATTTATTTATTTCTTCAAAAAAAATAGGTAAGAAGAAACATTGAACAAGATTACTTTTATTTTGGGAACGTTAGTGCGGCTATTTAAGCATTATGTTCCATGATATATATTTACAATAATTATTTCACCATTCCTCATTTTTCTAGCTTTAGTTGTCTTTTGGTTCACTTCTATACTTATACCTGATCCGCCCACCCAACCAAATTTTTTTTCTGCATTAAGATACATAGAAATTGTTAAATTCATGGCCCTCAGGCCGAATGCCTCTTGTACTAGCCATGCTCATCCCCAGTTTAGCGAAGGGGTAAAAAGTCACAATACATCACATGACAACAATGTGATGTTGTGAGTTTGACACGCTACAAGAAGCAAAAGAACCATACTTCTTTGGGACAAATTTAAAAGGAGGAAGGAAAAAAAATCAAAGAAAAAATATAGAAAGAAAATGAAGTAGTTGACAGAAGTCATAATTCTTTCAGTTCTTGGCCAGTAATTCAGCATCATATGCAGGTATGATAAATATATCTGGTATTTTGCTTTTCAACTAGGACTTCTTGTATAGATAAGTGCCTACTTAAATATAGCACTCAGAATGAAAATATACCCAACAATGCTGAGCTATTACTTAAAAGCTACATTCAATCTGCAAATTGAAAAAGTCTGTGTGTCAAATCTACAGGTTTGGAAGAAATATTCTGAAATGCCAAAAGCATAGAACAATAGCTAAATGTTCTATTAAAAGTACTTCTAAGCCTTTGAAGTGGAAACAATACATAAAAAGACTTTTATTGAATACTATCATTGCTTGATAATAAGCATCACAGTTAAATAACTAAGAAAGTACATTGCAAATAAAAGAGTTTTGAACATTTGCTCTGGCTTATTTTTCTTTATGCAAAGAGCCCCCATTTCAGTCTCTGAAGGCAGTGGAGGAGAAACATTTTAGAATGTTGCATTTTTAAAAATTTACTTTACTTCTAAAAATTTTCGTATCCCCCTCGTTTAATATAACTCAGAGTGGCAAGTTACAGAATAACAGAGTTGGAAGGGACCTTGGAGATCTTCTAGTCCAACATCCTACTCAGGCAGAAAACCCTTTTCCATTTCAGACAAATTGTTGTCCAATCTCTTCTTAAATGCCTCCATTTTTAAAGAAAGAAAATCAAACCCTTCCTTCATACGCTTGGCTTCCCTGCTTTCTTCCTTCCTTCCTTTCTTTCCAACCAGTCATTTTCTTGCTGCTTTCCCAGGAGATAAGACTCAGAATTTTGGCTACTTTAAGGCCCTGTCACACTGCCCAACGGATGCAAAACGGACACAATGGATGAGAAAAATGTTCCATCCGTTGTTATCCGCTCTCAGAAGAGGCAAAAATTTGCATAACCGGAGCAGATAAAACGGACGCAGGGCGGATGGAAAGCGGAT
Organism: Laticauda colubrina; assembly: GCA_015471245.1. Taxonomy (NCBI): domain Eukaryota; kingdom Metazoa; phylum Chordata; class Lepidosauria; order Squamata; family Elapidae; genus Laticauda; species Laticauda colubrina. The sequence continues at coordinate 25,211,823 of BLBF01000004.1, read as the reverse complement.
GCAGAACGGAAGCCCAGCGGATGGAAGCAGATGGCACATATGCTAGGCTTCCGGGGGACCTCAGCAAAGCAGATGCAGAATGGATACAGTGGATGCAGAGCAGATGCACAGCGGATGAAGTGGATGCACAGCAGATGCACAGCGGAAGCCTAGCAGATGCCGAGCGTTAATTGTGCATGCGGGGAGGATGCATTGCGTCAGCCCCGCGGATATAATGGAAGCAGCTCGGAAGCAGGTCACAATTCAGAGGAAAGACCTGCTTCCAGACACATCGACTGCCTTACCTGTCCTGCCTGCATGTCTGCCTGCAAGCCTTGCTGCCAGCCTTGCTGCCAGCCTCCCTGCCAGCCTTGCTGCCAGCCTCCCAGCCAGCCTTGCTGTCTGCCTGCCTGCCAGCCTTGCTGCCAGCCAGTCTGCCTGCAAGCCTTGGTGCCTGCCTGCCTGCCAGCCTTCCTGCCAGCCTTGGTGCCAGCCTCCATGCTAGCCTTCCTGCCAGCCTTGGTTCCTGGCAGCCTCCATGCCAGCCAGCAACCCCACAACCATGCTGAAGCACAGCAAGCCTCAGCCATCTGCTGCCAGCCCTTGCAAGAGGGACAGGGCTACCATCCCACCCCCGGCCCTCACTCTGGTTCTGCTGGGGCTTCTGCAGCACGGGCTCGCACTTCTGGGGCTGGGGCTTCTGCTGCTTCTGCTTTTGGAGGAGCTGATGACAAGCACTCCAGCACCAGCCACCTCCACAGCACCTGGATCCTTCACCCCTGAGACTGAGCGACGAAGAGGAGTGCCAAAGACTCATTTTTGTTTTATAGCTTCTTGTTAGTAAAGTCTATTTTTGATTCGTACACTTGCTTCATTTCTTTTTTTTAATAAAGTCTTGCTGGAAACTTTTAGAAATGGTTTAAGCCTTTGCATGCTTGTGGGATGGGTTAAGATAGCAGTGGGATGGGCAGGGATACCTTTGGGATGGCTAATAGCTGTGGGATAGATAAACCTCCAGTGCAAGCATAGTGGGACTGTATGGTCCACCCTCCCAGGTGCCACACCTTTGGCCCTTTATTATCAATAACAATGTAAGCATTGATCCACACATTTCAACATAAACACAGCTCTTTATTAAATGCCCTGTTCATTGTAGGCCCACCCAACATACATGGCCCAATCTCATCAGTGTGATGAGACAGGCTGAAGGAAGCATCCATTAAGCATCTATCATCCTGTCTTGCCACTCCACTGCTCCAGCTGGGGAGTTGCACCAGTGTTTCAGGAGGTTGCGCTGCTTCTTCCCTTCACGTGAGGCTCTGTTGGGGCCTTGCACATCCTCAGTGTCTATCAAGTTTCACCCTTGCCTCCATTCCCCAGGCTCCATGTCCCCATTACCTTGTTGGAGGTCCATGAGCCTGTTCTGCAAGACTGGATAGCGGGTGCGCATGAGATTGTGCAAGATGCAGCAAGCTTCCACGATCCTCCTCACGGTCTGTGGGCGATGCTGCATGGTGGTGAGAAGTACCTGGAACCTGTTGGCCAGGATTCCAAAGGCGTTCTCCACCACCCGCCTTGCCCTGGACAGCCTGTAGTTGAAGATCCTCTCTTCACGGGTGAGGTATTTGGAGGTGTAGGGCTTCATTAGGTAGGTTGTGAGGGAGAAGGCATCATCCCCTATGATGAAGTAGGGCACATCTTGTGTGTCGTTGGGCAGGGGTTCTGGATCTGGGAAGCCCACGATGAGGTTGCATTCCAGCTCGTCCTTGAGGTGACTGGCATTGTATACCTGGGCATCTGAAGATGAGCCGTTGCCTGAAGCATCGATGTACATGAACTTGTAGTCAGTATCGACCATGGCGAAGAGGATGATGCTGAAGAAGCCCTTGTAATTGAAATAAGTGGACCCCAACTTGGCTGGAGCTTTGCAGGTCACGTCCTTGCCATCTATGGCTCCAACGGTGTGGGGGAAGTTCCACTTCTGATACCACTGCTCTGCAACTTTCTTCCATCCTTCTTCAGTGGAGGGGCACTGGAGGAGCTCCTCCTTGTATTCTTCGATGATGGCCTGCACCACCTGACTGACCACAATACTGATGGTGTTGGGTGGCACTCTCCAGCCATACTGCATGCTCCTGTAGGTGGTCCCTGAGGCCAGGTGGCACAGAGTCAGTGCCACCTTGAGCCCAGGTTCCAGGCTGGGCCAGAAGTTGGTGTTTGCCTTGGTCAACCTGGGTGTCAGCCGCTGTACAACTTCGTCAAACATGGCTGGAGGCATCCTCATGAAGTTCTGGAATGCCCGAGTGTCTTCGTTCCTGAGCTCCACCATCATCTTGTTGTACAGTCTGTCCTCTGCTGTTCTGACGAACCATCTTCATACCCAGACGCTTCTTGGCCACCCCTTTTTCTTCCCGTAGTAGAGTTCACAGAGCCTGTAGATGGCTTCGCACTGTTGCAGAAGGATGGTGGCTGCCAAAAGGACTGTGTTACGATCCATGGTGGATATGACTGGATGCTGTGGAAGAGGAAGAGTCAGATGAAGGCTGCAGGGCTGCTGGTCTGAAAGTGAAATCCAGATGTGTTTCTCCCCCTTTTTATAGGCAGTATAGGTGTCCCTTTGCATCCTCCAGGCATCCTCTAGGCATCCACTAGACATCTTCTAGACATCCTTAATATCCGAGATAGGTCCCCTCTGCGGACGTTTTTTCCATTTTACATGCTTTGTTTCCATGCTGCAGCTGCTAGGAATCTGTTCTGCATCCGTTCTGCGTCCGTTCCGCATTCTCCCTGCGTCCGAGCGGATGTGAGTTGCGCGAATGTGCAGCCGATGCCTAGCGGATATAGCGGATGCGTGACGGATGTAGAACGGATGCGTAGCGGATGCGTAGCGGATGCAGAACGGACAAATTGGATACATTTTTCGCGCAAAAGTTTTGAGCAGCTCAAAACTTTCTGAGCGGATGAAACGTCCATAAACGGATGCTGGATGGATAGAGAGGAAGCAAAATGGAGGCAGTGAGTACATCGCGTTAACCAACGGATGGCAAACTTTTTTGTCCGTTTTACATCCTCTTTGCATCCATTGGTGCAGTGTTACAGGGGCTTTAACTGAGTTACAAAGCTGTGGGATTATAGAGTTTTATGCACCTCAAATATAACGAGGTAACTGTTTGAGCTTTTGTGTGGAAATATGACCTCCTATTTGTTTTTGTTTTTTTGTCTGCATGTTCTCCAGAGCTTTATCATCTGACTGTCATCTTATAGTTGCTTGAAAACCTCTGAGTTATGTCAATCATATCATTTCTTCCTTTGGGAACTTTCAACGTGGAAACACTCTCAAATGAATCTCATTGGTCTCATTCCATCTTCCATCTGCAGTTCTGATTTTGAATTAAATAATTTTGAATTAAAAATACCATCATAGAAAATCAGATTACTTCTGACATTGGATTTGCACAATTGATTTAGCCCAGGAGCATTATAAATCTAGTACCTGCATTTATCAAACATATTGGAAACTTGGTAATTTTGGGAAAGTGAATGTGTTGCATGAAGCTAGATGTTTGATTAGTTTTGGGTTCAGTATATAATATTGTTATAAAATGGGTTAATTTAGTACTCAGGTTAAAGCAAATTTGAAATAGCTTTAATGTAATAAAGAAAGCAAGTATGTGTTATTCAGCCATAATCTAATTCAAACATGGAGTTTGGAGAGTTTGATATTTGATTTGAATTTGAGATTCAAAGGCAACAAGATTTGAAATGAGCCCATTCAAAGTTAGAGATTTAATCTGATAAATTAACACACTAGGAAGTTTCAAAATGCCAGCAGCTGCTTTAGTTTTTGATAGAATTAAATGAAAATATCAGAGGAGCATATATTTTAGAGTATATTGTCCTCAACATGCTTAAGGATTCTGAAAAGAAGTATTTTTCTTCAGAAACAAGAAATCCAACAAGTAAACAATCTCCCTGCATTTCTTTTCTTAAAGGTTAGGAAACTCTATGTGAGTGAATGAACAATGCAATAATCATACTTATGACAAAAATTAAAGTTGAGATTAAAGTTAATTTTTAGTCCCAGTTTTTTATATGTTGCTCTGATTTCCAGCAACACATTTCTGGATCTTTCCTGGTTTCAGAAAAAGTAACTTCTTGTCATAATCCTAAAATTCATAGTTTCTATGAAAGCTGAATCTTGCTTGAAATTTATGGCAAAGTTTAATACATACATACATATATGCATACATACACACACACACACACACATATATATATACATACATACATGCATACATACATACATACACAGACATGAAAAACTAGATAAACTGTTGAAAAACTTTTTTCCTTAGTTTGTCTAAATTGGCCTTAAACATTACTCAAATTGCCTGAACAAATAAACATACTTAGAATTATGCAAAGGTCATAATACATTTTGAAAACCACACAGGGACAATTTAGTCACATTCTGTTTATTCTAATTTCAAATATAAAGTCAGAATTTATCAGTTTCTTCCTCATTAAGAGATAAGGAGAGAAGACGTTTTTTACTGTTACTATAATATTGCTATTATCACCAGATTTATGTCATGGACTAAAGGTAAAATGGGAATTTTCAGCATCTTGCCTTACACACACACACACACACACCTCATAACAGAAAAATAGGGGGAAAAAACGAGTTGGTTGAATGGTTAAGGCACTAGGCTAGAAACGGGGAGATTGGGAATTCTAGTCCTTTAGCATGAAAGCTGGCCGGGTAACTTTGCGTCAGTCACTCACAGTCCAACTTATCTCAGAGGTTGTTTTGTGGGTAAAAAACAGGAAGAGGAAGTAGTATTAGGTATGTTCGCCACCTTGAGTTATTTATAAAAATAATGAAGGTGTTATAAAAATAATCTAATGAAAAATAAAATAAAATGAAGGTTAAATGTATACTGATATGCATACTAGTCAAGGAAATATGGATCAGTCTAGTACACTTAAATATAAGTTATAGCCATATGTCTTTGGAATTGGAAGCTTTGCAGTTAATTTTACCAGCCATATGGTGCCAACAGAACTGATGATTTTTTAAATTCAGTAATCACTAAACATGCGAATAAAATATAATTATCCAGCTTAACAAACCAAGCTGTTTCCTTATAATATCACTTAACTGATTAAATTTCATAATACTATGACATTTCTTGCAGCAATCTGCATCATGGATTGTGGATTCATGATGCTATATGTAAGTTGGGGAACATTAGTCATTTTTTTTGCAAACTATTGCATCAAAGTTTCAAATTTTGCTTTCTCATGCCAGGAATTTTGGAAAGACAAACCAGGCTAAAGTCTTCTTAAAGGAGAAACTACTGAGCATCTGCCAGATAATTTTAAAGATATCATCAATCATCCAAGACATCAAAAAGTTAGGTCAAATTCAGAAGCATGTCTGGAAACCTGATTGTGCATGAGAAGATGAACAGAAGAGATGATAATATAATGGCAGAGTGATTAAATTCAGAACAGAAAGAATTAATAGATAGGCATATGCATAATTTCTCATAGTCTTACTATTATCTCATAATCTAACATTATATCAAATTATCTTTGAAGAATTGTGGAGAGTAAAGAAGGTGAGATTTTGGAACCCCCAAAGAAAAAAAAGTGTAATTAAATTTTGCAAAAGCAGATTGATTAATTGAGGAAACATCTACTGACATTTCAGGGATATATCAAAGTATAAAAACATTCTGTCTCTTTGTACTAATATTCTTTATCTGGGTGGAGAAATATACAAGGTGGAATCTTGCTGCTGTTTTACCATCTTTAAAGCTCTCCAAAAATTTGCTGCAGAACAGTAATTGTCCATATGATAGAAAGGGAATAATCTTATTTGTATTTAGTATTTAATATATTTCATGTTTCTTCTGCATCAATCCATTTTATGACCCTGACATGACCCTGACATGACCATTGATGTGAAATGCATTATATTATCTTCTCTCATTATTGGAAGAAATTTAATGTAAAGTCAAGCTCTCTTTTCATAATACAGTGCAGTTAGAATCATAAGAATTTTACTAGTTACTGAAACTCCGATTGTTGACAAAATATTGTAAACCTTCTTCTGGGACTACATGTGGCTTATGAGTAGAGCACTGAGATTAGGGATAAAGCCAGGACAAAAGCTTTATATTTAATTAAAGAACGTAATTATAATTCAGTCATGTATTTAATTATTACCTCCTTCTGTCACATCAAAAATTACAATTTGCTTATAACTGCTGGAGTTCTCCGAGGGTCTCACTCAAGATTTCCAGCAGAGATATACTTTACAATGTTGTGTTTCAAAAGGTTATCATGTACTCCATCCTTGTCTCTCTGCATGTATTTGTGTATTTATTCAGAATGTTCTCCAGATTCCCTGGAAGCCTAAAGCCTGGGTGTAGGTTTTTCATAGATTGTCATATTCTGTCACAAATCAAACCCTACAAAAACTTTCAGCTGAAGCTTCAGAACAAAACTTTGCTGTAAACTATAGAGATATGAGAGCCGTGCCCACAAATGAAAAAACAACAAAGTTTTACTTTGGAAAGAAGAAGGAACCAGTGCTTACGTCAGAGAAGACCTTTTGATCAGACATTCCAATTACAGTGTCTTTGATGGGAAGTGTGATCATGTGACAGGATTTGTAGGGCACATGGGAAAGAATATTTCGAGCCAGAATAAATGAGTAAGCTCCAGGAAAGGATAAGTCTTTTAGAAATTGCAAATGCGTACATTAATGGGAGTTTGGAATATGCTGTAGAAGTGGTTTGAACAAATTGGCTGATAAAATCCAGAAGCAAACATTAAATGCCGATGATAAGTCATGTTAGAGTTGTGTTCAGATTGGATCTCATTATTGAGAGAATGAAAAGAAATTTGTTGTCTGTAGGGAACAAGTTGAAGACACTGATTCTGCATTGACCTGGAGCTGATTCGGCCTTTGTCAAAACCTTGATTTCTATGGTTGGATGATTTTCTACACCTTCCAAAATGAAAACATAAAGATAAAATGAAACTCCCCAACTGTTCTTCTTACTTTAACAATTTTAAATGTAATCTAAACTGTTAACTTGCAATTGGATTAAATATGTATTGTTAAGCCTGGGTTCCCCAACCAGGGTTAGGTAGACAAGCTAAACAGAATGTGCAGCGTTAGTCAGATAGGCACACAGATAAATAAGTGAGCTAAGCTTGTATGTTTATTAACATACAGTAAAAATAACAGA
>BLBF01000004.1:25166108-25204569 GCA_015471245.1 Laticauda colubrina | reverse complement strand
AGTATTTCACCTAAAACAGTTAGGGTGAACAATGTTATCCCTAACATGTATGATGGTATGTCAGTACCCATAGAAAGCTATTGGGACACTGCCAGTCTGTTGGGAGGGGGGAGGCTTGAGGGTGGTTCTTTCATGGGCTTTCACTTGCTTTGTTGTATGGGACCTTGAGGGAAATCTTGTGGTATCTCTGGACAACTGCATAACTGGATAGAAACTTTCCTGTCAAACAGACAACAAATGGTCAAAATTGGGAGTGTCCTATCAAATTCTGTACCTGTCAATAGTGGTGTCCCCCAAGGCAGTGTTCTAGGACCAACTCTCTTCATACCCTACATAAATGACCTCTGTGATCATATTAAGAGCAACTGCGTTCTCTTCGCTGATGATGTAAAGCTGTTCAATACCACAGACAATACTTCCACCCTTCAAAAGACCTTGACTCTGTATCAGAATGGTCAAGCAAATGACAACTTCAAATCTCAACAAATAAATGGTCTGTCCTACATATTGGCAAAAAAAAATAAATCAGAAAATAAAATACAGGCTGAATAGTCAAGACCTTGTTGATGATCCAAGCTCTGTAAAGGACCTTGGAGTACTCATGTCTAATGATCTGAGTGCTAGAGCCCACTGTAACTACATAGCCAAAAAGGCGTTAAGAGTTGTTAACCGAATCTTACGTAGCTTTTTCTCTGCTAATATTACACTACTAACTAGAGTATACAAAACATTTGCTAGACCAATACTCGAATACAGATCATCAGTTTGGAACCCACATTATGTATCTGAAATTAACACAGTTGAGAAAGTCCAGAAATATTTAACAAGAAGAATTTTCCACTCCTTTACTCGTTGCAGAATGCATTATGCCAGGAGACTTGTAATTCTAGACCTAGAAAAACTAGAACTACGCCACCTTCAATCCGATCTAAGTGTAGTATATAAAATCATACATTGCAATGTCCTACATGTCAATGAATACTTCAGCTTCAACCACAACAATACAAGAGCAAACAACAGATACAAACTCAAGGTTAATTGCACCAAACTTGATTGCAGGAAATACGATTTCAGAAACAGAGGGGTCAATGTCTGGAATACTCTACCTGACTCTGTGGTTTCTTCCCCAAACCCCCAAAACTTTAACCTTAGAGTGTCTACTATTGACCTCAACCTTTTCCTAAGAGATCTGTAGGGGACGTGCATAAGTGCACCAACGTGTCTACCATCCCTGTCCTATTGTTTCTTTTTTTTTTTTTTCTTATGTGTATCCATGTATTCATAACTATGTTTTTACTTATACCTATTATCTTGTAAACAATTGACAAACCAAATAAATAAAATAAAATAAATAAATAGAGAAGTGATGTCTCAGGTCAGCCTAGAGAGGAGGAAGGGAATGTGGTGGGAGCCAACTGTGCTATCTCAGCGATTGAGAAAGTGAAACTGAAGCAGTTGGGAGAATGACAGATATTACCTTCTGTGCCTGAGGGTCCCAAAACATCTTTGCCACCTGGGATTGGCTCGATGTTGGACTGGACATTGGGAGGGACTTTGCTTGCAATAGTTTAACTTGGTGTTTTGAGCGGGAAATGTCAGATCCTGCCTAGATCTCCTTTGCTATCCCTGTCTTTCAATAAAAGTTCCTGTTGAAATGCTAAATGCTTCAAGAGTTCTGCTTTCTTGAGAAAACTGGTGAATTGGGACCTTACATGAAATGTGGGAATTGGGGGACAGGAGAAAGAGCCACAGACTGGCCTACAATCCTACACAATTAGAGACCCACCCTAGTTTTCTAGAGATAAGGAAAAGAGAGGGGAGGATTATCTGAAGGTTATCTAAAATTGTCTGAAATTTGAACCATTGCAATTTTTTGTCATTAGTTTGAACTCCCTTCCAGGCAGCTTCCTCAATTAGAGCAAGGCAGTTAGGTGGAAAGTTGTTGGAATGTACCAACTCTCCCTGCCACACCAACCTCAGGGATTTCCTCCCCAAAGTGTGTTGCAAAATGTCAGTGAAGATTCTCAGTCATCCAGGTAGAGTTGTCTGAAGTTGTCTGAAGGTTGAATCATTGCAACTAGACTAATTTTTGTTGATCGTTTGAGAGGCATTTTAGGGGAGGAATACTTTCAGATGCTGTTAATGATATGTTACAATAAAGACAGACCTAGTACTCATTGTTGTACTTCTTGTCTGAACTGTCTCAAAGGGCTAACAATGTATATAATAAGTGTCAAAAAATTTCAGTTTCTCAGTTGCTTAAGAGTCCTAAAAAGCCTGCAGGTGATCTTCACAGATGATGTCCTCGTTGCGATCAGTTGACCGCATTTGCTGTGAAAATGTGATTTAAATGTGGATTAGTAACTGTCAAAAGTTAGCAGCCATAGATTATACAGTAAGAATGACTGGGACAAGTAGAATAAAATGACTTATGGAAGAAAGTTTCAAATGACTGGTAGAGTTTCCATGTCTGAGTGATGTAACCAGTCATGGAAAATATAGAGATTCTGTATTTGCCATTCAGTTGCTTTAAGCCTTCTGGCATTGCTTTCCATTCACATGTCATTTGAGTTAAGAGAAAGTTGACAGAGATGCTATTAAGTGTCAACTGTCAGGGAATGCCTAGGAAAATATACACAGGATACCTGCAAGCTACAAATACCTAATCCAATGGATATTTCCATTGTGAGCCCTTGCAAAAAAAGAAAAGGATAAGGAAAAAGTTTGTACATTACTCTGCAATATATAAAACAAGTAAATTGTGTGTGTGTGTTTTGCAGTTCTAGTTGCAATGCTGAGATAAAGAGCTGTGTGATGCAATGGTTAGAGTGCAGTATTGCAGGCTACTTCTGCTGACTGCCTGCAATTTGGCAGTTTAAATCTCACCAGGCTCAAGGTTGGCTCAGCCTTCCATCCTTCCGAAGTTGGTAAAATGAGGACCCAATTTTTGGGGGGTAATATGCTGACTTTGTAAACTGCTTAGAGAGGTCTGTAAAGCACTGTGAAGCGATATGTAAATCTAAGTGCTACTGCTATTGCTATTAGCAAGAGGACAAAATACATTTTATTTTTCAAAGTACTTCTTATTGCTTTCTCAATACATGTCCATTTGAGCAAATGTGATCATCTTCATTGTTAAAAATAAAACGGTGTATTCCTGAAAGTCTTGAGGTAACTATACAGCTCTTGCAAAAATCTTTAGTAATCCTCATCTTCTTCCAAAAATGATGGTGAACCACAATAGTACATTTCATTCATATACAGGTAGTCCTCAACTTACAACCACAGTGGAGCACAACATTTATGTTGCTAAGTGAGACATTTGTTAAGTGAGTTTTGTTCCATTTTATGCCTTTTCTTTCCACATTTATTAAGTGAATCACTGTAGTTGTTAAATTAATAACACCACTGTTAAGCGAATCTGGTTGACTTTGTTTGTCAGAAGGTCACAAAAGGGGATCAAATGACTATGGCACATTGCAACTGTCATAAATGTGATTCATTTGTCAAGCACCTGAAATTTGATCAGGTGACCATGGGGATGCTGCAACGGTCATAAGTGTGAGAAATGGTCAGGTCAATTTTTTCAGTGCTGTTGTAACTTTGAACAATCACTAAATGAACTGTTGTAAGTCCAGGACTACCTGTAAAAATTTGTGGAGCTGAAAAAAAAATTACAAACAGCCCATGTCGTTTTGTTCAATTTCTTTGAAAATGACCGGGTTAATGCTCTTGTAAATCAGTAGAAAGCAATTCTACCTTCAGCAGAAAACTATAATAAATAGTGAGTGTGAGGGAGGTGGTATCTTAAAATAAAAATGTATAGAAGAGAAATGAATAAAAAATGAAAAGAGATTAGAAATTTAAAATGTAACCTAATAGGACACTGGAATATTTCTCCCTTCCTCAAGTCTAAATATAGGACGAGCCTTTCTTATCCATAAGAGTGAGGCAATGATCTTAGATGGATGGTTTTTTTTTTTACATCTCATGGAAATGCATTATTTACTTGATGTTTGTGATTGTGATAAGAAGGTAGCAAAGAGGCATGCATGTGTGATATTTCCTAAATATATGAATCAGAGTACACAGTATATACATGAATGTGTGTGTGTGTGTGTGTGTGTGTGTATACTCACTATAACTATAAATACCTTTTCATTCTGCTGATGAGAAGGTTTGGATTTTTAATTTAATAGAGGGAAACATGAAATTCTTGGACTTCCCTAATAATTTTTGCAGGCTGAGCACGATCTTTTTGGAAAAATATCAGTATGTAAGGCAAGGAAGCCTACCAACAGCTAAATCTCCAAATAAATCAAGTATCTGGATAGATGGGACATCTGCACACTTTCCTGAATATAATCAAGTGGGACAGTGTGTCACACCTGCCAAAACGCTTTCCCCAGTTTTTACAGGAATGTGTGATATAAGAGAATTGATGCTGCATGACCTCTCTATTAGAGCAACCATATCTCTCTACATTCATATCCAAGAGAAATGAGCAATTATTTTTGCACTCTATTGATTTAATCCCTTGTTACAATTTATGTTACCTTTCAGGATTCTTGGCTTCCTTTATTCTCTCCTTCCCCTATGCTTCTTCTGCCTATTTCCCATCTATTGTACTGGCTCACAGTTGTCCCTACTTTGCTCTAAAACAACTGTTCACATCTTAATTAGTTGCTATAGTTATGAGTAAAGTGGTATCTCGTACATCTCCAGAATTACAAAATGAGCAGCAACATATAGTACATCAGCAATGCCTGGCAAAGAGAAATTATTCTCTCTATTAATCAGTTGTAGGAAAGCAAACTAAACATCTCAGAATTGCCACTGTATTCACATTCCAATGTGATGAGGAAATGATGAGGAAAATATAATACAGATAAATGCAGGCTGGATATTTAAAAATTCTGCCATGGTCTGGAAGGCCCTCAAAGTAAGAAAGGCTGTTCATGTGAATCTCATTGGAAGAAGAAACATCAATTTCTGCACTATGCTGATAATCTTACCCTGATAGCTGAAAATGCAAAAAGTATTCAAGCCATAGTAATAAAAGTAAAAGAGCACGGAATGCATGGAAAAGAATGGATCTAAAATTAAATATACAGAAGGCCAAACTAATGATTACAGGTAGAACAACAAAGATTTCAAAATGGTGGTAGCATCTGCCTTTTAAAAACAATTATAATAGCCCTTCACACTTAGATTTATGTACTGATCCATAATGCTTTACAGCATACTCTGGGCAGTTTGCAATGTCAGCATATTGCACCCAACAATCTGGGTTCTCATTTTACTGACATTTGAAGGATGGAAGGCTGAGTCAACCTTGAGCTCACCAGGATCGAACTCCAGGCTGTGGGCAGAGTTAGCCTGCGATGCTGCATTTTAACCACTGCACCACCAGGGCTCTTTTAGATATATTATAAACAATAAAGGAAAAAGCACTCTAAAATATGCCACAAATTAGCATGAAGGCCTTGGAAATGATATTTGAATTCTTTGATGTGTCTATGCTCACAAAGATCAGAACTATGTAAGTCATGGCATTCCCCATGATACTCTGTGGAAGGGAAAGTTGGACTCTAAAAAAGCCTGCTAGGAAGAGCATTAATATCTAAACTCTGGTGTTGGAGAAGATTCCTAAGAATATCACAGACAGACAAGAAAGCAAATCAATAAATCTTCCAACAAATCAATCCTGAGTACCCCTTCAAGGCATAAAGGACCAGGCTCAAATCATTTTATTGCAGACACATTATGTGCAAAGTTAGCTGTCTGGAAAAATACTGGGAAAGGTGGAAGGAAAGAGAAGAACAGGTGGATGGACTCAGTTACAGTGGCAGTGAGAGCATCATTGGGAGACTTGAAAGGCAGAGTTAGAAATGCATCATCATGAAGAACAATCTATCTACATAGTCACTAGGAGTTGAAAACAACCCAAGGGCACATAATCAATTTTAAAGACTTTATCTCACTTCAAATTTTGGGCTTCAAATTAAGGTGAACTCAAATATTTTGATCCATTGTATATTTAAGGAAGTCTGACTGTGATGCTATAGAAGAAATGGATGACTACATAATTACTGAAGATGGCAGAGTAGGACATACTTATTATTATTTTCATCTTCTTACTAATTCCCTGGTTGTAAGTTTTTCCCTCAGTTCATCATGATCCTAGGCCAAGATATACAGTCTGTTGATCTATATTTTGCATTCCCTCATCAGATTTTTCTGACCATGATTGTTGAACATGGACTGCAAATTGTTTTGCCACAGAAATGTTTAAGACAAAAAGCCTTAATATAGATATAAGGTGTATAACTAAATAAATGTATAGCTAAATAAAACAAAGAACTGCAAAGACTAAAAAAGGCGGGGAATTGGAATTGGGAATGGCATGTAGTAAATAAATATTAGCCTATTTTGCATCATGACTTCATTTCACTCTTGACCTCTCAAATAAATTAAATGAAGCCCTTCCTATTACAAGAGCATATCTCCCTGTCCTTAGTTTAACCTGAGGTTCCTATTGATATATTTCATATTCATGTAACACTTGCTGGGCATTGTGTAATGTCAACAATTGCTATATTAATATTCAAAATAACATTTTAAATAAGATTCTGACATGAACAGACTGCCAGAGGACATCCTAAAAAGCAAGAGCTTGTCTACAACTGGAGCATCTATTCCTAGTTTAACCTGAAGTTCCTATTAACATCTTTCCTCTGAATGTACACAGGGGTGGGATTCACATTTTTTAACAACCGGTTCTGTGGGCATGGCTTAGTTGGTGGGTGTGGCTGGGTGGTCATGTGACTGGGTGGATGTGGCTTGGTGGTCATGTTATTGACTGGGTGTGGCCAACTCAATATCACTCACACTGAGGCACGCATCTCCTCACCCAGCCTCTCGTGACTGTGGGGATGCTGCAACAGTCATAAGTGTGAGAAAAAGTGTAAGTCACTTTTTTCAGTGCCATTGTAACTTTAAATGGTCACTCCACACAAGCAAAGCACCAGCAAAAGAGGGGAAAAAAAACTCCAGAGAAGTTCCTGAGACAGGAAGTCTAGTCCTACCAAGAATGTAATAAGGGTTAACGGAGAGGCAGTTTCTGTAAGCAACACCAGAATGTTTCCTTCCTGCCTTCCTTACAGGATTAGGCCAGTAATTTCTTCTAACAGTTCTCCGAACTGCTTAGAATGTTAACAACCGGTTCTAGCAAATAGTTGCGAACCTGTAGAATTCCACCCCTGCATGTACATATAACTCTTGCTGGGGACTGTGTGATGCCAACAATAGGTATGTTAATATTCTAAATAATGTTCTATATTAGAGTCTGAATTTGTGTCTCAGAATGTCAACTTCTCCCTCTTCTTCCTCCTATTTCCTCCCATTGGATTGTTTTCCACACAGACCTTGATAAAATGGAATCTATTTTGTTAAGTATGGAAAACATGCATCTCTCAAAATCAGGATCATTCTTTTGTTGCCATTTCTTACTTAGATGGTTTTTGTTTGATGATTTGCAGAACGTATGTATACATAACTTTTATCTGAACTTGTGCCCACCAAAAGAATTTAGGAAGTTAGAATTCTGAGACTTACGGAGCACGTTAAGTTATAGAAAGCTGCACTATCTACAGGTGGGTCCTCAACTATGACCACAATTGTGCCCCAAATTTTTGTTACTTGGCAAAACAGTTGTTAAGTGAATTTTGCCCCATTTTAGGATTTCTTGTCACAGTTGTTAAGTCAATCTCTGCAGTTGATCTTGTTAGAAGATCACAAAAGGTTATCACATGACCCCAGGATACTACAACTGTAGTACAAACATGTAAATTTTGGTCACCTGACCATGGGGGTGCTGCAATGGTTGTTAAGTATAAAAACAGTCATAAGTCACTTTTTCAGTGCTGCTGTAACCTTGAATGATCACCAAATGAACTCTTGTAAGTCGAGGACCACCTACATATTTTGGGGAGTATTGACCACCTACATATTTTGGGGAGTATTGTCCCCTATATATTTAATATTTTCCCTTCTCATCAGGAACAGCATGACTACATTATGTTTTGTACTGAAATTCTGATCAGTAATATCCCTCCCAAAGATTAGAAGTGTCTGACACAAGTCCCAATAGGTGAAGGATAATAACTTTGGTGATATTAATTAAGTGATCGGATAATTTAATAATCTTTCTTTTTCCTTTCTTGTTTTTTTTTTTAAATTTAAAGTCAAGAACCATTCCCTTTCAAGATCAAAAGCCAAAATGTTTTTGGCACCATGGAATGGGCCTTCAGATGTTTTTATTATTATTCCATTTATTTATTTATTTTAACTTATAGTGGTTCAAATGTTACAGTTCTTGATGGACATTCGGACACAATGTGATGGATATTTTATTGAGGAGCACCACAGTCACACTGAGGGGTATAGACAAGACCCCACTTAAACAATGAGTCCTTTCAGAGTTGACCAATGATGGCAAGGAAGGTCAAAACATGGCATTTTTTGTGTAGGGCCATCTATATAACTGCCTGTATCTGGGCGTTCAGTAGCCTACTTGGCTTTCCAGTGTGTGTTGATGTCAACGTTGCTAGAAAGCTGTTGAGTGAATTGTAATTTTGTTGTACTCCTTCACTATGGCTTCCTGCCTTTGTAGAGCTAGTGATGCAATGTGGATCAGGACAGGGAGCCATTTTGTTTATCTGTTTCCATGTATTTAGAGAGCCAGGAGTTCTACAAGATGTCTGACTGACTTATGAGAGAGAGAGAGAGAGAGAGAGGAAGGGAGAGAGAGAGAGATAATTCTTTGTTGGCCAAGTGTGATTGGACACACAAGGAATTTGTCTTGGTGCAAATGCTCTCAGTTTACATTAAAGAAAGATACATTCGTCAAGAGTCAAGAATCATCAGTTAGAACACTTAATAATAGTCATAGGATACAATAAATAATTAATTTTGTGTCACAGCCAAATGGTCATTTCTTCATTATTTGAACCCTAATCAAAATGGTAAAATTCGTTCCTGATTGATTTATTTGTGAAACGTCTATGCTACCCATCACACCAAGACAACTCTAGGCAACTGATTAGGTATGAGATGCCCAATAGTGCTCTTCTTTGGAGTTGGGTTGCTAGTTGCACCTTGTTTAGACAATCCAAACTTTGTCATGATATTGTACCTAGTGCCTCAATAACAATTGGTACCAGTGTCAATTTCTTCCAAATTTGTGCAATATCTAATTCCAAATCTTTGTATTTTGTCATTATTTGTTTCCTACTTCTTGTCTTCAATATGGTTGCCTCTTGGGATCAACAGTACTACAGGTAGTCCTCGACTTACAACCACAGGTAGTCCTTGACTCATTTAGTGACCATTCAAAGTTACAACAGCACTGAAAAAAGTGACTTATGATCATTTTTCACACTTACAACCATTGCTACATCCCGTGGTCATGTGATCAAAATTCAGATGCTTGGCAATTGACCCAGATCTATGAAGGATGCACAGTCCTCGGGATCATGTCACCACCTTCCATGACCTTCTGACAAACCAAGTCAATGGGGAAACCAGGTTCACTTAACTGACTAAGGTAACAACTACTGCAATGATTCACTTAATAACTTGCAAGAAAGATCTTAAAATGAGGCAAAACTCGCTTGACAATTGTCTCACTTAGCAATGGACATTTTGGCTCAATTGTGGTCATCGGTCAAGGACTACTTGTACATCAGTAAAACAATCATGATCCTCTTGTAGGGTCTCCTGCTTGGGCAGGAGGTTGTATTAGATGACCTACAAGGTTCCTTCCAACTCTGATTATCTCTTATCTGTTATCTCTTCAATGACAGTTGTGTCTCCTATGTTATATTCAATGGATTGATCAGCTTGGCTGAATTTTAACTCTGCTTTCATATTTATCATTTTCAAGGACTTTATTGATGATTTCATTTCCAGTAATTCTTATTGGCCATGCTTTGTCCTTTTTATATGGATACCGTTATAACATCTAAGCAATTATGCCATTTTTTTTGGTAAACATTCTGTTCAATTCTGTTGCATCTGATTGTTATATGGTCAACTGTATGATCCCTTATTTTGGCACAAACTGTATTTATTGTCCCTGAACATACTAATGTTTGCTTTTTATGCAAACATTAGATAATACTTATAATTTCTTTTTCTTGGGCAGCAAAAAGCATTCATTCTGTTTCTTTTCTTAACGTCACTGCTATGTTTGAGGGTCATCAGATTTTTCTGCAGATTCTTTCAAAAAGTGCCCATGGAGTGCTTTTCCCATCCCCACACCCTCAATTTTCCAATTTTCAATTTCAAGTTTCTGTTTTTAATAATTAAATTTCCATTATTTTTGAGATATTCCATTTTCATTTCTGCAAATTGCCATACATTGAATTGTTTTGAATAACATGTTTATTTACTTGTCTTAATGTGATCATTAATAATTAATATATAAAGGTAATTAATGATGAATTAATAATGATCAGTCCTGACTTTGAGACAACAAACTGGTTGAAAAACAAAAACTGATTGTGTGAATTCAAATGGGTGCAGTGTATAACAAGCAGATCCTGCATACAATTAGGACAAATGCTAGGTTCAACAACATAATAATGAATTATTATAACTATGTTTACTATTATTCAAGCATCAGTAAAAAGAAGAAATCCAAAGAAAGGGGATTATGAAATTTGAGGAGGAGGAAAACAAGAAAACTTCCTTGTTAATAACCCTTATTATCATGGATGAGTTTTTATTCAGAAGAAAGGGTTTTAAGACTATCTTGTCTTTTTTAAAAAAAATTTTTTTAAACAAACATTATTGATTGTACAACTAAAATGTCAGACAAACACATATACAACACACAGAAAAAAAAAAGAAAAGAAAAAGAAAACAATTAAAAACTAGCAATGCTATTATTGGCAGTCTATGGTTCCTTATTTGTTATCAATATTGGTGATATATTTACAAATACATCTTATTGTGAATATATTGTATAATTATTAAGGCTATCTTGTCTTATTGTGCTCAAAAATCCTCTGTCTTACATATTTTGGAAGAAGATAATATATGCAGAGCAACACCAAAACATCTCTCTGTGTATAACTAAATCAAATGATTTCTCTGAGAAGGAAGGAAGGAAGGAAGGAAGGAAGGAAGGAAGGAAGGAAGGAAGGAAGGAAGGAAGGAGGGAGGGAGGGAGGGAGGGAGGGAGGGAGGGAGGGAGGGAGGAAGGAAATCCATAGCTTTTCATCTGCTGACTCTTCTATGTCACTAGTTCAAAATATTAATGAGATTAATCAACCCTTAATGGCAAACAGTCTGAACTATTTCATTAGAACAATGGGAGCATTGGGTAACATTTTATACCTTATACATGATCATAAATATTGCAATTAAATCCCAGAATAATCTACCTGGTTGAAAATTATTAGTGTGTTGGGTGGTGTCGACTATCATTACCACAGGAAGGATTCATTTATCAACTGTGAAGGGGATAAATTTGCTGAACAGAATAACGAATTAATCTGATTTGGGGTGGACTGAAAATATAGACCTTGTGGTATTGCTGAATCATCTATTGTAGAAAGTCCTGAACGGTAGTATGATAAATAATTCAGTGATTTGGGGTTTAAGCCAGTCTGAAAATAAGCACATTAGAAATTCTTCTGCTGCTGGTTTATAAGTTAGAGCCCACAGGAAACTGATTGGATTCTCAATTAAAACACAAGTATTGTCAGCATTGCAGTTAGGGTCATGCTATGCATACCAAAAAGCTGAGGTTGAAAGACCAATATTTATTTTAAAAATATATAGGAAATAACTATAAATAAAAATACTTAATAAATTTCCATTTGTGGCACCCTTTTCTTTCCAAATCATGTCTGTCCACCATGACCCTTAAATTGAGTTCTTGCCAGCCACCCTCCCTATCCAAGATATGATGATAACCACTTAAAACCAAATGCACTTATTTATAATTTATTTATTTATTTATTATATTTTATTGTCATAAAATATATATTTACATTAAAACATACATTAAACCCAAAAATTAAAATTTAAGGACACCTAGGTAGGGTGGGAGCAGAAGGGTGGTAGATGAGAACTATTGTTACTCAATCAACCACCCCTACTCTGCTGTTCCCCCATTAGGCTCCAAGCCAACTGACACAGCCATGTTTTTGGGCCATTAGGATAGGAGAGTTGGGGCCAACCTCACATTGGGGATCAAGATGTTGCAGAAGGCAGGAGCAACAGCAGAGAAGGCTCTCCTCCTGAACCCCACCAGAAAGAATAATTGGCTGGACAGGACCCACAGAAGTCCTCCTTTTCTGGCATGACAGGAACAGGCTAATCCCAGTGTGTTATGTCCCTGGTGGAGATTGACTCTGAAGGAGGGGAGGAACAGCCAATAGGGAGTGGAAGTGTGGTTCCGGAGGTTGTGGCGGAGGCTGGGGAAGGGTATAGGCTGGCTGGGCAGTCAGAGAAGGACCCAGGCCCTCTCCATCCTAGGGTACGCAGGGAGGAGAGGATAAGGGAGAGTCGTGGTCTACTCAGGAGGAGAGGGCCTTGATCCTCTTCATGGACTGCAGCTGTGACAACTGGAAAAGAGGATGGACCTGCATACTGGTGAGTGCTGGAAACAAAGAGTGGAAATATCTCTAGTTGAAGGTTCCTCTCTGAGTTTGGCATCCTTCCCAGTGTGTGTTCTGTTATTTGTGGACATACTCCAGCCCTTATCTTGCCTGGTTTGTGTTGTTTTTTATTCCTTATAATTTAAACAGCATTTTCCTCCTTCTTGTAACTGCTCA
Organism: Laticauda colubrina; assembly: GCA_015471245.1. Classification (NCBI taxonomy): domain Eukaryota; kingdom Metazoa; phylum Chordata; class Lepidosauria; order Squamata; family Elapidae; genus Laticauda; species Laticauda colubrina. Next base: position 25,191,721 of record BLBF01000004.1, on the reverse strand, counting down.
TGTGGGAGTTTTTTGTCTCCAGTCAAGGATATTTGGAGCTTGGAGCAAAGTGAAGGAATAAAAGGGACTCCACCTGTTTTTTGTGACTGTGTTTATTTTGTATCCCACCCTGGGTCATCACACAGTGGGGTGAGATGGTCCTTCAAGTAACCTGAGGCACAATATATATACATTAATACTTTCTATTCCCCTGCCCAATTTTCTTAGAAATGTTTCTCCATCACTGGGTGCATAAGTAGTTAGTGATGCTATAGAGTTTATTTTTTCAAAATGGCAGGGTGGATTGTCCCCCTTTTGTTCCAGTGCTGTATCTCTCAGCCATCTGTGGTCTCCCCACCTATGCATGCTTCCCAATTTGAAAACAAAATCAAACAACAGCAGTGAAACTGGTCCCATTCCCCTCAACTCAGGTGACTCTTGCTTATTCATTTATTTATTTATTTTATTTGTCAATCACGTACAAGAAAATAGGTATAAGTATAAAAATGAGTAGGAAATAGGAAATAGGTACAAATAAATGGGAACAATAGGACAGGGACTGTAGGCACGATGATGCACTTATGCCAAAGCCAAATGGAATGTGATTGGGTAGAAAAGGAAAAACAAACCAGAAGTAAATACAAACAAGACAGGAATGTCTTGACCTATTTGTTTTAAAAAAATAAACTTAAGAATCAAGCTTCAGACTATTTTGGATGGAGGCCCCATCCACCTGAAGGAGCAGATCAGGGTTTGAGAGTGCAACAGAAGCACAATGGCACAATTACAATAAGTGTTCCAGCTACACCAAGTGTGCCTTTCCTGGCCTGATTGCATTTGGTGATTGTTATCAGTACTTTGTGCTATGCTGTCTTTGTTTTTGCAATGTATCTTATGAAAAAAGATTCCAGAAGTTGTAAACAAGTTAGGACTTTACTACCTGCCTTTCTGGTTAGGAACCTATCTGGATATTAAATCTGCATGAAAGGCTCTTTAAAAGATGCTCTTGCTATGGCAACTAGAAAAGTTACCCTGTGATAAGATAGACAGCCAATAAATTTTATAAATAGATAGATGAGGGAGGGGGGAGGGAGAGAGGGGGAGAGATAGAGAGGGAGAGGGAAAGGAAGAGAGAGAGAAGGTATCTGAGTTTCTTCCAAACTGTAGAATAGATTCTCTGAACAGCTCTTTCAGCTTTCATTTTTTCTGTCTTTATAAAAATCGATAAGAAATGCCCTTTGGAATGGAACTGGAACTTGTATTATTTAAGGTAATTATTACTTTTGAATTACTTTTTGTTTTTTAAAAATGACCTATTTTTTACCTTTGATTTTGTTAGCCTCCTTGAATATTTGATCGAGTTGGCAAAAGGCATCTAAATAAAATAAAAAATACACAGTAAAAAACAATTTGCTCAGGGGAAGCACTTTCAAAAATATTAAAGACATTATATTTAACAAGCTTTGAGAAAAACTGCAAAAGGTCTCAAGAATTTTGATTATTTAGAGTAGACATGAAGAATGTATCGCTTTCCCAGGCTTGTCTAGTCAGAAATTCCATTATCCTGTCACATTAGCTATGCTGGAATTTGTAATGTGTAAACCAGGGGTTGGCCAGTTATTTACATTAAAGTCAAGAGAGAGATAAACTGATGTAATATTGCCCAGCCCTGTCTGTTTGGTAGCTTTCACTCCCAGGAATGAAAGCTAGTGGATTTGTAAAAAACCATAGAAAGTGGCAGAAATATTCCACATTATACAATGTTTCAACAGTACACATTTGGTCTTGTCTCAGGAAGCTCTGGAATTAAGATGAGCAACCAGATTGCCCTGTTCATTTTTCCTGCACCTTAAGCCTTGAAAATCTGTATGAGAAAAGCTCTATTTCTGGCAGCTGAACAGACTTCCAGTGAAGATCCTGTGAAAAACAAGAGCTTGAATAATGCAGTGTGTTCCTGGCAGGTTTATAAAAAGAGCCTTGAGGTCTTCCTTCCCCATAGAGCAAGTAGACTTTCATTCCTGGGAGAGCTGATAATTATGCATAGAGCACAGCTATGTTGTTTTGTCACAATCTCACTTATGGGGATTCTTTTGTGCTGGTTGGTTGTTTTACAGCCCAAAATAGGAATGATGTGTTTGAAAATGGCACTTGAAGCAAAAGATGACAAGAACTAAACCCACACATACACAAACACACACACACACACACACCACTGTAGAAGCAAAGCCTAATATCTTATATATATGACTTCTTTTAATTCATTGTGACAAGAGGTTTGGGGTATCACCAATTCCTTTCTATTCCATGCTTTAGTTCATTTAAAGGTAGCCTTGGGCTATCCTTTCAATGATCTCCAATTCTATTTAAATGATTGCAACTCAGATCACCAGATTTCTTGATAGAAAGAAGGGAGTTTCCCTCTGCTCCATAAAGCATGACTATCAGAATGCAAATGCAAACACAAATTGAAATATTTGTGTCTAAAAAGGTAAATGTATTTTTTTGCTTAAAGAAATGAGGGATTTTTAAATTAGATACTTAAGAAAATAAGAATTACATTTTTATGTGAAAATCGTGCTTTCTACTAGTGGGGTGGCGGGTAGGGTGTAGGTATTTTGAATCTAAAAGTGAACATTTCTACTCAAATTTTCAACAGGGAGCAGACAGGCTGACAGCCAAATCTGGCCCTAGGTCCTGCCTCAGTTTACCTTCCCAAAAACAACTGAGTCGGAAGAGCATTTAAAAGCAGGTGTTATTAGGGTGCCCTGATAAAGTGGGGTCTCTCTATGAAAAAGGAAAGAGAGAATCCTGAGCCCCGTGTTTCTCTCCTTTTTATAGTTAGCACAACAAAGAAAATACAAGAGGAAAGTTGATTGGACAGAATAAAAGTAACCTCCCCTTTGCATAGGAAATTGTTTTCATTAAAATGAGGTCTGACATCAGAAAGGGTGTAATTATAAGGAAAAAGATTGTTTGAAGTTCACAAAAGAGATAAACTAGACCCCAATTTGTACAAACAAACTTTTTCTTATGTGGAACTGGTCTCCCGTTTGCAGAAAGACCTTCAGTGGAGAGACAATGGCTAATATGATGATTTATCTATATCTATATACTGTATTTATCAATCTGTCTATCTGTCTATCTATCTATCTATCTATCTATCTATCTATCTATCTATTTATCATCTATCTATCTATATCATCTATATCTATATATCTACAGAGTATATTTATTTCAGAGTTTATGATCCTATTTTATTTAACTCATACAGCTTACAGAAATTCAAATACATGTCATAGTACATGTACATGTAATCGGGTAAAATAATGAAACATCTATAGTTCATGGTCAAGAGTGAAATTCAAACGTCCATGGTAACAATGAATGTTGAATTATCCACAATGCAGTATAAAAAACACAATACACCCTCTTGTACATAATTACTAATGTGGCGCCCCATAGTTAATAGAATAAAAGCAAAGTATCATTCAGATCTCAAAGAGACTCCAGAATAAAGTCAGTTTTTGGTAGTTTTAAGAAAAGGCCTGGTCCCACTGGCCGATGGATGCAAAACGTATGAGGAAAGGACACAGCGGATGAGCAAAATTTCATGGGTGGCTCCATCCATTGTCATCTGCTCCCAAAAGTGGCAAATTTTTGCATAAACAGAATGGAAAAGAACGGAAAAGAACGGACGTGGGTAGTATGTAGCGGGGATGTTAAACGAATGTTCATAGGAAGCGTAGCAGATGAAAGCAGATGGAAGCGGATGATACCTCCAAAGGGGTTCCGGGGGAGAATTTCAAAGCGGACATAAAGCAGAAGGGGCGGATGCATAGCAGATTAAGTGGATGCATCACGGACGCCTATAGGAAACAAAGGGGATGCTGTGTGGATGGATATCGGATGCAAAGCGTTCACTGCGCATGCAGGGAATATAAATTGTGTCAGCTCCGCGGATATAAAAGGATGCAGCATGCACACAGTCAGCATACAGGGGAAAGACGTGCTGTCACATACATCTTGCAGGAACACCATGGTTCATCAGTCAGGCAAGAAGAGGAAGCCCGTGCCTACTCGTTCAAGCCCTGGCAAGGTGAAGAAGGCCAGAACCAGCATCCCACCCCCTGGCACTGACTCTGAAGCTGCTGCTGCTGCTGCTGTGGTGGACCAGCCCCAAGGCTCTCAAGCCCCTCAAAGCCCTGCTGCTGAAGGCCCTGCTGCTCAAGCCCCTGAGGGCCCTGCTGCTCAAGCCCCTGAAGGCCCTGAACAATCTCCAGAAGGTCCTGATGCTGAAGCCCCTGAAGCCCTGCTGCTGAAGCCCCTGCCAGAGGGAGGAAGAGGCTAGGGAAGGAGAAGGGAGAGAGGAAACAGTACACTGTTTCCGAGGAGCATGAGGATGAGGTGCTGGAATGGCTGAGGGAGAACGAGTACCTCTGGAGAAAGGGCCACAGACTGTATTGGGACACCAAGAAGAAGCAGGCAGCTTGGAGAGACAAGGCAGAGAGCCTGGGGTACACTGCAGAAGTACTCCTTGGATAGTGGAAGCACATGCACACCTGGTATGGCAAGCTACACCTCAAGAAATCCGGGCAGGCTGCTGTCAAGCTCACTGACTGGGAGATGTACATCATGGCCAAGTGCAGTTTCTTGGAGGGTGAGATCTGCCACCGAGGAGCAGCCCCTCTGAGACCCCTCTCCTTCAGACATGTTGGTGGACTTGGAGGATCCTGTGGAGGATGACGCCCTGCTGTCACAAATGGAGGAAGAAGCAGCAGCCACCAGAGCCCAACCCACCCCCACCCCCACCCCCAGCTCCAGAGGATGCAGGCAGAGAGGCAGACTGAAGGGCCAGGACCACAGTGCGCTGTTGGAGATTGGGGACACAATGAAGACCAGCACAGAACTTCTCTCTCAGCTGGTCCACTTGGACAGAGCATCCTCGGGCTGGAACACCTTCATCACCTATGTGAGCCAGACCCTGACGGACCTGCCCGAGGCCCAATACCAGGTGATGAAGCAGAAGATCACAGCACTTCTGCACAACCCTCAAGGCCCAGCTGAAGCTGCTCCTACCCAGTCCAGGCCTGCTCCTGCATCCCAGGCGATGTCACAGCCCTTCCACGGCTTTCAACAGCCCCTTACCTACCAAGGCTACGACTACCAGGACTTCTCATAGCAGAAGCAGAACTTCCCAGTCCAGGCCCAGGGTCATCAGATGCCACAGACACCAGTCCTCACCCAGCTGCAGACCAGACAGCCCCGCTACACTCCTCCCAACCCTTCCTCCTCCCCACAGCTAAGCCCGTCAATGGACAATCTGTCATCAGTATTGGGCCTGACATCTCAAGTCCTTGATGAAGGGCCTCTCAACCTCATGGGACTGAGTCAGCTATTGGATAGCTTCCTAAACACACCACCACCTGTTGTACCCTCGAGGCCAAGCACTCCAATGGTGCCTCAGACCAGCACTCAAGCCACAGCCACCTCCACAGTCCCTGCCCACTTAACAGCTGAGACCATGGACATGACTCAGAGAGACTGAGAATAGTGTCAGAGACTGGATTGTTTACTTGTTAAGTTTATCTTTGCTTAAGACGCTTTACTTGGTTCATTTTGCTTATTTTATACAGTCATAAAGTTTACCTAAGAAAGTTTATCTTTGCTTAACACACTTAATACAGTTTACTTGGTTCATTTTGCTTATTTAATAAAGTCATAAAGTTTATCTAAGAAAGTTAATAAAGTTTATCTTTGCTTAAGACACTTAGTTTACTTGGTTCATTTTGTTTACTTAATAAAGTGTTGGTGAAAACTTTGAAAAAATGGTTCAGCCTTTGCATGCTTATGGGATAGATAAGGATAGTTGTGGGATAGATAAACCTCCAGTGCAACCATAGTGGGACTGTATGGTCCACCATCCCAGCGATCCAGATGATTTTCTCCCCCTTTTTATAGAAAATATCGGTTGTCTGCTAGGTGTCCTTCTACATACTCTAGACATACTGCAGACATCCTAAATATGCGAGATACATACCAGATACAAATGTTTTGTCTGTTTTTAATACTTTATATACGAGATGCATATGCTTGCATCCTTTCTATTTCCGTGCTACTAACGCTGTGTAGACGTTCTGTGTATCTTTTGTTTCCTGCCTCTTTTCATTTTCAGCTGCAGCAGATGTGAGTTGAGGGGATGGCCAGAGGATGCAGAGAGGATACAGCAGACGTTTAACGGATGATAACAGACATAGAACGTTTGTTGCCCGTATATGTCGCGGATGTACATCGTACGCAGTGGAAAGTTCATTCGTTCACAAAGTTTTGTGCAGCTCAAAACTTGCACGGATGAAACTGCAGTGGATGGATGTTCGATGGATAGAGGTATGAAACACATATGCAGTGAGTACACAACAGATGGATAGCATTTTCCAATGGATGGCAAGCTTTTTTTAACGTATTACAACCTCTTTGCATCTGTAAGTGCAGTGGGACTGGGTCTTAACCCTCAGAACAGAAGGCTGTTCCATAATGATGTTATAAAAGAAAACCATCACGTCCTGGTTTCATATCATATATATCATACAATTGGCAATAAACATGTGCATCATGGAAAAAACTTCTAATATATGTTTCAAATTATGTTCATTGCAAATTGTATGATGTGCTTTTTCATTGCCAGTTTTAATTTCAGGTGAGCAATAAAAGTAGCCCCATAGTGCACTGCAATTGTCTACACATAGGTATGAGTTGATGAAATACATCTGCACTGTCCTTTCAGTCCAGGCAAGGCCACAATTGGCATATCATATTGAAGCTGGTTTAGAGCCTATGCCTGTATGTTCATCAGTAGCTACATTATGAACCTAGGGGCATCCCAAGTCATGATCTGCTTTCTCAAGGTTGGGAATCACAGCAAAATTCATGATGATTTTCAAAAAATGAAAACATTAGTGGATTTAACTACTTTATTGTTACTTCACATATTGCAAAAACTCTTATCCAGAAATAATTTCCCATGAGCTATGATGCAACTTTAGAAAGAGAGGATAAAATATAAATGCATTTACGTAAGATCAGAAGTATGTATAAGACCAGAATCCATTCCTTTATATCTTTTTCCTTGCCCCTTTTTGTAATTTTTTCTCTTTATTTCCTTTCCTCCTATTTACTTATCATGTTTCTTTTCTTTTACCTCCTCCGTTTCTTTAAATGCATTATTTTTACTTCACGATATTCTTTTTCTTTAATAAAATTGGAAACAATTTCCCATGAATAGATGTACATGATTCTTAGAGAGTCACTCATCCTCTGCAAGATTTTTGAACAATGAATGGCTGATGCCTAAGTTTTTATATAGAACAAAAATAACACATTTAGAAGTACCACCTATGATGTTCCCTAAAGGAACTCTTGTTAGTTTCAGGAAGTTGCAGAACATAATAACATATATATATGCTTTTCATTTGATGAAAGTTTCTTCCTGAGTGTTATTTGCATAGATCCTTGACCCACTTTTGCTAAGTTTTCTTTAAAAATTCTTGTGTGTGGAGGGATCACAGATACTTCAATAAGACTCTTTCTTTTAAATATGCTTGAAAAATCTTTCCAACTGATCTAATGGCATCAGTGGACCTTTAAATATTTGAGCTCCTGGAACCTGTATTTTTTTCCCATCCAAACTTATAGGAGAAAAGATTCACTGGTAATTGAGATTTGAAATAAATGAGTCCAGTGGTAGGGTTCATTATTTTCATATACTCTAATAATCATATCAACAATTGTTGTTCAGAAGCTGGATTATTATTTGTTTGCCTGCAGTTTCTTCTTTATATAACAATGTATTAGTCTTGTATGAGTTGGAAAATGTCAAAAGTCAACATCTTTTTTCTCTTCTCTTTTTTTTAATCTTGCACATCCCTCTCCTACTTTTATTTAAAAAAAAATCTTTATTTTCATTGTATTTTATGCTGTAATAAACCTTAATAAAGCATTCTTTGAAAATATGAATTCCTAGGTAAAAGTTGCAGAATAAAGCTCAAACCTCATTATAACAAAGAATGATGGCAACCTTTAAAACTTGTTACAAATTGAACACAAAATAAATAGATCAGTTACACTGCAGGAACAGAAAATAAGAAACACAATGCAATTATCACAAATAACTAAGAAGCTGGGGAAAAGAAGAAAATAGATATTTGTTGAGACTAACAAGTAGCCTACACTACAATATGAAAGATATCTCATGGATGTAAATTAAAAGACTTTTTTCAGTGACACCAAATGGACATTAAAAATTACCCAGTAAAGAATTACTTGAAGAGACAATCAGTGGGAGTTATGAGTCCACAAGATACAAGGGAAAATAATATAAATACATTCATATTAGATTAATAATGTAATAACTTCTTCATTTATTTTTTAAAAATCATTTGATTAAACTATCAAACATAGTTAATGTTTCTTTTAAAAAAACTATTAGCAGTTTGTTCTAGTGGTGGGATCCAAAACTTTTTACTACCTGATCTATGGACATGGTTTGGTGGGCATGGCATGGGAAGGATACTGCAAAATCTCCATTCCCTCTGCACTCCTGCAGAAGGTTACTGCAAAATCCCATTCCCTCCCCACCTCACTAACCTGTTTTCCAGCTCTGTTTTCCTGTGCAGGGCAACAAAGGGAGACCCAACCAATCAACTGGGACTTGGGAGGAAGAGAATAGATAGGGGCAGGGGCAGTCAAAGATGGTATTTGCCAGTTCTCCAAACTACTCAAAATTTTCCCTACCAAAATACCACTTCTGGTTTATTCTCTAAACTACCACAAATAGTAACATAATAATGAAACAGTATTACTATAATTACAAAAAGAACCATTTTGCTAGATTTATAATTGCATTGTTATTGACTAGGATGTCAGAAGGAATGGAAAATCCACTACTATTCCATCCAGTAAAATGGTGCCTGTTACCTTACATCAGAGGTGGAGAACGATGGTTCCTTTATGACTTGTGAACTTCAAGTCCTGGAATTCCTGAGCCAGCATGGGAATTGAAGTCCACAAGTCATAAAAGGACCATTGTTCTCCATCCCTGCTTGAATTCAAAGATGGAGGAAGGAGACTACTGAACAAAGAATATTAAAGGAGGATATGGCTGAAGGATCTGACATCCCTTATCCTACTTGGAAGACGCTAAATAGGTTGAGAGTTGGAATGCCTAAAAGTAAAACTAATATGCTAAATTGTAGGGTTTCTTAGCGGATAACAAAATGCTGTATGAATGTGAAGAGACACAGAGGCTGGCCCATCTACTGGTATGTCGACTGCTACCAGAAATATGTACCAATCATGACTGATTTTTGGCCAGTGACAAAGCCAAGAAGGTGGCTTCATTTAGGCAGTTTAAAGTTTGATCTTGAAAGGAAGAAGAACCCTTTAGAAACTGATCTGCAAGAGGTTTCTACCTTCCTGATGCTTGTGCTTACTCTGTTTCCTCTCTTTAATAATTTTCTGATAGGCTAGGAAGGAATTAAGAAACTTTCCTCTATTTTGTGTGAAAGTTCCCCAATAAGGTACAGCTGCCAATAGTAGAGTGCAGTCCCTCTCTAGACCAATCTTATCTCAAGAACTGATGACCTGAAAGTAGATCTCTCTAGGTACGTAGCCCTAGCAAGTACAGGTAGACCTTGACTTATACCTATTTGCTTACTGATTGTTCAAAGTTACAATACCACAGAAAAAAGTGACTTATGACTGTTTTTCATACTTGCAGCACTATTGCATCATTTGCATGGTCACGTGACCAAAATCAGGGCATTTGACAATTGGCACAGTATTTATGATGTTTGCAGTCTCCTGAGGTCATGTGATCACCTTTCACGACCCTCTGAAAAGCAAAGTCAAAGAAGGAAGCCAGATTCACTTAATAAACACTACTAATTTAACAACTGCAGTGATTCACTTAACAACTGTCGCAAAAACATCATAAAATTAGGCAAAACCCAACTTAGCAACTGCTTTACTTAGCAACAAAAATATTGGACCCAATTGTGGTTGTAAGTTGAGGATTATCTCCCACTGTAAAAGATAAAGGTTCCCCTCGCACATAAGTGCTAGTTGTTTCCAGCTCTAGGAGGCAGTGCTAATCTCCATTACAAAGCCAAAGAGCCAGCACTGTCTGAAGACATCTCCCTGGTCATGTGGCCGCATGACAATGCTGAAGGCGCACGGAATGCTGTTACCTTCCCACCAAAGTGGTCCCTATTTTTCTACTTGCATTTTTACATGCTTTCGAACTGCTAGGTTGGCAGAAGCTGGGACAAGTAACGGGACCTCACTCTGTTACGCGTCACTTGGGATTCAAACCACTGAACTGCTGACCTTTCTAATTGACAAGCTCAGTGTCTTAGCCACTGAGCCACTGTATCTCTAATTTCTAACTGTAACTAATCTTAAAAGTTAGTTCAGGTTTAGCCCTGGATAGTATGTGACACTATCTGGGAATTTCAAATACTGTTGACTAGGTTAGGAAAATGGGGAGGGAGGAGGGGAGAAGACTCCACTCTTGAAGTAAAGCAATAGCAATCCATTTTTTTTCTATCAAGAAAATTGGCCCAGCACAATCCCCAGGAATTAACTCTTTATTTTTACATATTGATTTTAGATTTAGAAAGACAATCATATTGTCTTGCTAAATTTTTATGAAACTGCACAAATAGGACATGCTATTGTACGATGTGAACCTTAAGGGATTCTGAAGGTCCTCTATGGTTGTTGCTAGTAATGAATCTTGACATTTCTTCCCAAGAGATAAACACACTACCTTTACCATAAATACATATATTTGCAATCAATCATATGGGAGAAGTAAGGGAAGGATCTGTTGGTCTCCAGAGCAAAACATGTCAGATGTATATACGTATTCAATAGAATGATTTAGAAATAGTCTACTTCCCTTGAGTTGCAAAATCATTGTCATATGCTAATTGTACCAATGTGCTACCAATTAACCTTTCCCTGAAGCTTCCCAGAAAATGATGGATGGAGATGAACATTTTTAGTCTGATTCTCATTTGCATTAGTCCAGAAAGAAATGCTGCTTAGGAATATGTGGCTTAGACTTACATCCTCTGAAAGTCTATGTGTATCCTCTGCTATTTCCTTCTTCATCTGCATGATGCTTTGATGCTATATTGATATAACACTTTAGGTAACAAAAAAAGGTAGGCCAAGAGAAAAGTCAGATACAGCAGAACCTCTGGACATGAATGCTTCTGACCATGACCAAATTGGGTTCTGACCAAAAAAAATCACATTTTTTTTTCATGGCCAGTTTCCCCTTCCATGCCTTTCTTTTTTTGTAAGCACCAAATTTCCAAAATTAGGTTTAGGTCACAACCAAATCGGGTTGCGTCCAAAGTTATGGAATGAATTATGGTCATGATCAGAGGTTCTGCTGTACAGTATTAGAACCACAGCTTTTGGTCTACATAGAAGCTGCACATTCAAGTTTATCCATCAATTTCCCAGAACTGGACATACAAAGCTTCTTCAGATTACTGCTGATATGACTATTCATCTGTTTTGAACAGAGAACATTACGGGCAAGTTTGCTTCCCATTTTATCTTATCAACAAACTATTAGTGCAATTGGTCTTTGTGTATTCTCCTAGCAGTTTCCTAGTAGATAAAGAAATCAGAATGATCCCTTTGCCTCAATATCCTCAAATTTCAATGGATTTCATTAATCACAAAGGTATTCACGTACTGATCGACAAAACCTCTCTTGCATGGATGGAGCAACAGGAGTCATATTATAGTCCCACTTTAAGCCCATGTCACACTGAACCAACGGATGCAAAGAGGATGTAAAACGGACAAAAAACCTTGCCATCCGTTTGAAAACGCGATGTACTCACTGCCTCTGTTTGGCTTCCTCTCTATCCATCCAGCATCCGTTTTTGGACGTTTCATCCACTCCAAAAGTTTTGGGCTGCCCAAAACTTTTGCGCGGAAAATGTATCCAGTTCATCCATTCTGCATCCGCTACGCATCCGCGAGGCATCCGTTAAGCATCCGTTACGCATCCGCTATATCTGCTACGCATCCGCTACGCATTCGCGCAACTCGCATCCGCCTGGATGCAGGGAGGAAACGGAACGGATGCAGAACGGATGCAGAACGGATGCAGCACAGAAACAAAGCGTTTAAAGGGGAAAAAACATTCGCAGAGGGGACCTATCTCAGATATTAAGGATGTCTAGAGGATGCCTAGAGGATTCCTAGAGGATGCCTAGCGGAAAACCTATACTGCCTATAAAAAGGGGGAGCGACTCGCCTGCATCTCACTTTCAGAACAGCAGCCCAGTGGTGCAGACCTCTGCAGCCTTCATCTGCCTCTTCCTCTTCCACAGCATCCAGTCATGCCCACCGTGGATTGTAACAAAGTCCTTTCGGCAGCCATCATCGTTCTGTAACAGTGCGAAGCCATCTGCAGGCTCTGTGAACTCTACTGTGAGAAGAAAAGGAGCCACCCAAAAAGAGTCTGGATCTGAAGATGGTTCGCCAGAAGAGCAGAGGAGGGACTGTACAACAAGCTGATGGTGGAGCTCAGGAGCGAAGACACTCGGGCGTTCCAGAACTTCATGAGGATGCCTGCAGCCATGTTTGACGAAGTTGTGCAGTGGCTGACACCCAGGTTGACCAAGGCAAACACCAGCTTCCGGCCCAGCCTAGAACTTGGGCTCAAGGTGGCACTCACTCTGCGCCACCTGGCCTCAGTGACCTCCTACAGGAGCATGCAGTACGACTGGAGGGTGCCATCCAACACCATCAGCATTGTGGTCAGAGAAGTGGTGCAGGCCATCATTGAAGAATACAAGGAGGAACTCCTCCAGTACCCCTCCACTGAAAAAGGATGGAAGAAAGTTGCAGAGCAGTGGTATCAGAAGTGGAACTTACCACACACCGTTGGAGCCATTGATGGCAAGCACATGGCTTGCAAATCTCCAGCCAACTCGGGCTCCACTTATTTCAACTACAAGGGCTTCTTCAGCATCGTCCTCTTTGCCATGGTCGATGCTGACTACAAGTTCATGTACATCGATGCTTCAGGCAATGGCTCATCTTCAGATGCCCAGGTATACAACACCAGTCACCTCAAGGAGGAGCTGGAAGGCAACCTCATGGTGGGCTTCCCAGATCCAGAACCCCTGCCCAACGACACACAAGATGTGCCCTACTTCATCGTGGGGGATGACGCCTTCTCCCTCACAACCTACCTCATGAAGCCCTACACTTCCAGACTCCTCACCCATGAAGAGAGGATCTTCAACTACAGGCTGTCCAGGGCAAGGCGGGTGGTGGAGAACGCCTTTGGCATCCTGGCCAACAGGTTCCAGGTACTTCTCACCACCATGCAGCATCGGCCACAGACCGTGAGGAGGATCGTGGAAGCTTGCTGCATCCTGCACAATCTCATGCGCACCCACTACCCAGTCTTGCAGAACAGGCTCGTGGACCTCCAGCAAGGCAATGGGGAATGGAGGCTGGGGAATGGAGGCAAGGGCGAAACCTGATAGAAACTGAGGATGTGCAAGGCCCCAACAGAGCCTCACATGAAGCAAAGAAGCAGCGCAACCTCCTGAGACACTGGTGCAACTCCCCAGCTGGAGCAGTGGAGTGGCAAGACAGGATGGTAGATGTTTAATGAATGCTTCCTTCAGCCTGTCTCATCACATGGATGAGATTGGACCATGTATGTTTGGTTGGCCTCCAATGAACAGGGCATTTAATAAAGAGTTTTGTTTATGTTGACATGTGTGGATAATTATTACATTATTATTGATAATAAAGGGCCGTAGGTGTGGCACTTGGGAGGGTGGACCATACAGTCCCACTATGCTTGCACTGGAGGTTTAACTATCCCACTGCTTTCCTAACCCATCCCACAGCTATTACCCATTCCACAGGTATCCTAACCCATCCCAAAGCTATCCTTACCCATCCCACAAGCATGCAAAGGCTTAAACCATTTCTAAAAGTTTCCAGCAAGACTTTATTAAAAAAAAGAAATGAAGCAAGTGTGTGAATCATAAATAGACCTTATTAACAACAAGCTATAAGACAAAAATGAGTCTCTGGTACTCCTCTTGGTCGCTCAGTCCCAGGGGTGAAGGGTGTAGGTGCTGTGGAGGTGGCTGGTGCTGGAGTGCTTGTCATCAGCTCCTCCAGAAGCAGAAGCAACAGAAGCGCCAGCCCCAGAAGAGCGAGCCCATGCTGCAGAAGCCCCAGGAGGACCAGAGTGAGGGCCAGGGGGCGGGATGGTAGCCCTGTCCCTCTTGCCAGGGCTGGCAGCAGATGGCTGAGGCTTGCTGTGCTTCCGCATGGTTGTGGGGTTGCAGGGTTGTGGCTGGCAGGGAGGCTGGCAGGAACCAAGGCTGGCAGGAAGGCTGGCACCAAGGCTGGCAGGAAGGCTGGCAGGGAGGCAGGCACCAAGGCTGGCAGGAAGGCTGGCAGGCAGGCACCAAGGCTGGCAGGAAGGCTGGCACCAAGGCAGGCACCAAGGCTGGCAGGGAGGCAGCCACCAAGGCTGGCAGGAAGGCAGGCAGGCAGGCAGGCACCAAAGCTGGCAGGCAGACATGAACCAAGGCTGGCAGGAAGCCAAGCAGCAAGGCTGGCAGGCAGACTGGGTGGCAGCAAGGCTTGCAGGCAGGCTGGCAGCAAGGCTGGCAGGGAGGCTGGCAGCAAGGCTGGCAGGGAGGCTGGCAGCAAGGCTGGCAGGGAGGCTTGCAGCAAAGCTGACAGCAAGGCTGGCAGGCAGACATGCAGGCTGGGCAGGCAAGGCAGTCGATGTGTCTGGAAGCAGGTCTTTCCTCTGAATGGCGACCTGCTTCCGAGCTGCTTCTGTTATATCCACGGGGCTGATGCAATGCATCCTCCCCGCATGCTCAATTAACGCCAGGCATCCATTAGGCTTCCGCTGTGCATCCGCTGTGCATCCTCTTCATCCGTTCGGCGTCCGCTTTGCTGAGGTCCCCCGGAAGCCTAGCGGACGTGCCATCCGCTTTCATCCGCTTCCCTCCGCTGGGCTTCCATTCCGCATCCACTTTGCATCCGCCCTGCGTCCTCCCCCCGTCCGTGTTATCTTCTCCGGTTATGCAAATTTTTGCCCCTTTTGAGAGCGGATAACAATGGATGGAACATTTTGCTCGTCCGCTGTGTCCTTTTTGCATCCGTTGGGCAGTGTGACATCGGCTTTAAGCTTGCATGCTCTGAGATGTAATCTCCTCTTTCAATATACTGCTTGGTGGCTCATGGAAAGGATCTATCTCCATGTGAAAAACCTGATCCTTCTTCCACAGGAGATTCCAGGGAATGCATATTGATTAATATGAATTCTTCTGGGGAAGAAATGGTGGAGTGAAGATGGTCCTGTGAAAAGCAGAAAGGACAACCATGGCAGAATGAAGAACTGGTGAGTAGACTGGTTTTTCAATAATTCCTTTCTGGGAAATGTTCCCTCTCATTTCTGACATGCCATGTGCAGAAAAAAAAAAGGGGGTTTCTGCAGCTGTTCCCAGTACAAATTTGTGTGTCACAATATAAACTTGTGGTTACATTGCAAATGCAAAGCAATAAGGTTAAAATGTTCCATATTGTATAGTTATAAGTAGAATAAAAAATAGTATCTCATAATATGTCATAAAAGTGCTTAAAAGTTGTGTGTTTAAGGCATTTTTTTTTTAACTCTTGGCAATTCTTCCTTAGGTTTTCCAGACAGTATTTTTTTGAAGTGGCTTGTCTAGTCTGATGTCTTAATCACTATATTAAAAAGGCCCTGAATGTTGTATAATCATTTGTTGAATTTTTTTTACTGCCCATCTCATAATGAAATGATCTGGGTGGCTTCCAGCATTAAAACATCCTCACAAATACATATCTTTAAAAGGATAAAGCTAGGTGGGATTGCCTTTTAATTCAAACCCCCCCTCCCCTTTCAATGTGATGCTCCCCCGTTGAAGCCTCAAGCCATCTGGCAAAGCCAGGCCTTCAAACTCCTGTGGAAGGACAGAGGTTTGAGAGTCAATCTCACCTCAAGGGGGTAAGATGTTCCAAAAGGCAGGAGCCACGGCAGAGAAGGCCCTGTTCCAGGACCCTGCCAGCCAGAATTCTTTGACTGACAGGGTCTGCAAAATGCCTTCTCTTCCAGTCCCAGTGGGGTGAGGTGGTTCCTCAGGTAAGCTGGTCACAATACCATGCAGAACTTTCAAGATGCCAACACCTTTTATTGCACCCAGAAGCAGACTGGCAGCCAGTTGGAGCTCATGGAACAGTGATATAATATGGGTCAGAAGAGAATAATAGATTTGGAAGGGAGTCTGGAGGTCTTCTAGTCCAACCCCATGTTCAAGCAGGAGACCTTATACCATTCCAGAGAAAGGGCTGTCTAGTTTCTTCTTAGAAACCTCCAGTGATGAAACACCCACATTTTCTGAAGGCAAGTTGTTCCACTGGTTGTTTTCACTCTTAGGGAATTTCTCCTTACTTCTATGTTGATTCTCTCCTTGATGAGTTTCCATCCATTGTTTCTTGTCTTGCCTTCTGGTGCTTTGGAAATCTTCTATGTGGCAGCCCCTAGGCAAGGGTGGGATTCTACTGTTTCGGACTGGTTTGGCTGAACTGGAAGTTCCGGTGAGTGTTTGGCCTGCCCACCCATCACTGCTCTTTCCTGTGCTTTATTTCCTGGTTTTTTTTACCACAGCTGATTCACATGGTAGAGTGATTTGCCATGCCTCAGCTTTTCAGTCACTGGGGCTGCAGTAGAAAGTAAGTAATTTAGTGGAAAGTGGGCTTTTTTAGATGTAGAGTATCCGTGCAAAGCGCGCAATTGGTGCGCATGTGCATGCATGAAGCGCACACTCACCGAACCGGTTGTTACACCAGTTGAACCTCACCACCTCCCCCAGGTCATCCTAGGGACCCCAAGAACTGTCTATACTGCTGCACTCTGAGTTTCTTCATGATCTTCAAGGATATGTATACAGATTATAATATAAACTCATTAGTCACTGATCATTGCAATCAATATTTTGTGCTTACTCTATATATAAATTTCTATGAAAGTTAATGTTCTAATGAAATAAAAAATTGAAAAATAAAAGCATTTGTGTAGCATTCCCCCTCTTTCATCCCCCCCTCCTCCACATTTTTCCCATTTTCCCAGGAGGTATTTTTGAATTTATTTGAGCTTTATTATTAATTTAAAAAATGATGCTAAGGAGCTTCTGGAGAGGAAAAAAAATTGGTAGGAAGTGCAACAGTTCTCACCCTTGATTGCTTACTAAACCAGCATTTCACAAATAATCCCTGTGTGTCATCATTCCTTTTTATTGCTAATATCACACAGTGGTTTTATAGATCCTGTCCTCAATAAAAAGCTTCCTTGAATTGATTTGTATTTGCTGTTAATAAACTGTTCTTGGGAACTATGCAGTAAAATAGTTACAGCACGAGTAGATTCAAGGTATGGGGTTGGTGTGTTTAATTGCTTGTCTTTATGTCAAGCACTATGATTTCTTAATGTTTTGGGAAGTTTTCGCCCAATCACAGAAGACCAGTTCATGTGACAAGGGAAAAGCTCAAGCCAATATTTTTCTGCACGCTTCCATATTGTAATCAAGAAAGCAAAATAGAGGTTTGCCTTCTCTTGGAACTGAGATTGACCTGAAAAAGAATGCATTAAATCATTTGGATTATCACCTAGGTATATATAAATGTAAAATGAATGCATAAGTGACCCAATTTGATCTAGTGGTTAAAGTACTAGGCTAGAAACTATGAGTCTGTGAATTCTAGTCCCGCTTTAGGCATGAAATTTTCTGGGTGACTTTAGGTCAGTCATTGTCTCTCAACCCAACTCACCTCACACATTTTTGTTGTGGGGAAAATATGAAGTGGAAGGAATATTAGCTATATTGGATATCTTGAGTTATTTATAAAAATAATATAGGTGGGATTAAAAATCAAAAATATATATAAGAAGGTACAGAATCAATGTTTCTACCTCAGGAATTGATCATATTTTTACTGCTCTGACAGAGCTATAAATCGTTCAAACTATAATTTATAAAGCTGATCATTATAGCTGCTTCCAATGAAAGATTTGGTTCTATCATTTTATATATCTATGGTTAAATCTAAAAAACCAGATGCAGTTTAAATCTTTGCAAACTGCATTTTAAATAGATCCTTAAAAATATGTAACTAAAAACTACACACTTGAACTCCATCCATTTTGATGATGAGAAATTACTAAAAGACTTCCATGGTCTATAAAATTATAGCATCGGCAGCTATGACTCAATGGAATTGGTTTCAAGTGATAATAAGTGATAATAACTTGTCACAAACTCTAGATTTGCTCCCACATGCCTTAAAAACATTAAAATAATTAGGATGTAAGAATTCCATTTGACAATCACCAACAAGCTCAAGCTAAAGGCATGAGAAATCAGCCAAATAATTAAGTATCAAAGTCTCAGTTGATCTTTTGGAACATGTGAACTCTTTGGATGAAATTTCTCACCAGGTCTGTCTAACTTCTATGCTCAGGCAACATCAGCCAGGCATTGAGATTCCAAAATTTTATTTACTTTATTATTACTTTTATTTTTATCCCACCTTTATTATTTTTACAAATAACTCAAGGAAGAAAACATATCCAGCACACCTTCCTCCTCCTATTTTCACCACAGCAACAACCTTATGAGATGGATTGGACTGAGAGAGAATAATTGGCCCAAAGTCACCCAGCTGGCTTTCATACCTAAGACAGGACTAGAACTCACAGTGTCCTGGTTTAGCCTGGTGCCTTAACCATTAGAACAAACTGGCTTTATACTTTTCTGTGCTTAGCCATGTTTTTAAAAAGAGATGGATTGGTTCTAGGTTGCTTTTGATTGTGACAGGCTATTAAGATTGCTTATTATAGCCATTCTTCATTCTTATTCTTACCATCCTTCTAATGGTTCCAAGAGAACCATTATTCCCTTGGACTGCAAGGTGATCAAATTAGTCAGTCCTAGAGGAGATCAACCCTGACTGCTCTTTAGAAATTCAGATTCTGAAGATGAAACTCAAATACTTTGGATACCTAATGAGAAGGAAGGTCTAACTGGAGAAGAGCCTAATGCTGGGAACAATTGAGGGCAAGAAGAAGGGGACAACAAAAAAGAAGGGGACGACAAAAAATGAGGTGGCTGGATGGAGTCACTGAAGCAGTCAGCATGAGCGCTTAAATGGACTCCAGAGGATGGTAGAGAACAGGAAAGCCTGGAGGAATTTTGTCCATGGGGTCGCAATGGATTGGACACAACTCTGCAACTAACAACAACAATTTTAACCATAGGGAAGGAAAGGGATTTGCAAGAGAAAAAATAAAAAGTTCAGTCAATCAATCCATTGATAAACATTGGTTAAAGTCAATGTAACTGCATCCAGTAAAGGAGAGGGAAAAATAAGTGAAACATAAAGAGATTCACTATTGAAAACTGTCTGAAACCAGAGTAAAGATCTATCATTAGAGCACATGCCAGTGATCTTGGCTTCAAAGTGAGTATAGACAGAAGTCAGCAAGCAACATAAGAATTCCTGCCAAAGAGAGATGAAAACAAAGAAACAAAGATGAGATACAGCAACTAGTCCAGGAGCAAAGAATATAACTGAAGGAAATGTTTTAGCAGAAGTTCATGTTTATGGAAAAGACTATCTGGATTGTTATTTATAAAATATAAGTAAAGGGAGAATGCATGTGATTTCTGCAGAGTTGTATACACAAAAATAATCAAATAGCAATAGCACTTAAGACTGATATACCACTTCTTAGTGATTTTACAGCCCTGCTAAGCAGTTTTTCCCTCAACATATTGCCTTCAACAATCTGGGTCCACATTTTAATAACTTGGGAAGGATGGAAGGCTGAATCAACCTTGAGCCAGCTGGTCAGGATCGAACTCCAGAGTGTAGGCAGATTTAATCTTCAATATTGCATTCCGATACTTCCCGAGCTCTATTTTTTAGTCACTCAGGTGGCATGCAAATATAGCCAGTTTGGTATTTAAGCTTTTCAGATACTCCCATCTCACTTTTTAACTGCAAGTTTCATTTGCTTCCCAACTAAACGGTGTACTTTGCAATCAAAGTATGGGTGTAATGGTTTACTATTAAACTACCAATAGTCCTTGATTACAACAGTTCATTTAGTGACTGTTTGGAATTACAACATTTCTGAAAAAAGTGACATATGACCATTTTTCACATTTTATATACACACTTTACGTACCATTACAGCATTCCCCATGGTCATGTGATCAAAATTCAGATGCTTGGCCACTGACTCATATTTTATGATGGTTGAAGTGTCCTGGGGGCATGTGATCCCCTTTTGCAACCTTCTGACAAGCAAAGTCAATGAGGAAGCCATTGTTCAGACCAAGGCTTCTGAGACTGTAATCATGCACACACTTATTTTAAAAACAAGTCTTGTTTTATTGCAATACGGGGAATTATTTTCATTCCCAGATAGTAATGAATCTCAAACAGTCCCTCGAGATAAGCACCCACCTTTCTTTCCTATTAAGTGCTGCCAATAACAAAAGTGTCAAATAAACTAGTACAAAAACCAACCAAAGAACAAAGAGCTTCAAGAATGAATCTGAACCAAACAAACGACTTTGCTTCCTGCAAAGGTTTCATCATCTTTGCCTGTCCTTTATACCTCATGGGAGGGGCAATCACCTCCCAGCCTTACTCCTGAGTCTCCCCTTTTGTTTCAGCTGCTCTCTCCTTCTAGCAGCTCTGCGCACACGCACAATGGGAACAGGCTCCAGAGTCCTCTGCTTCGCTGCTGCCAGACTCCAAAGGCTCCAGAGGCAGCACCCCACTCCCAGATGGTCCTGGCCCAATCTCTGCATCGGATCCAGGACCCTCATCTGAGTCCTCTCCAGACTCCCTGACTGGTCCCCATTCTTCCCCACTGTCCGATTCTGCTATTATCTGCACAGGTTGCCAACAAATCTCAACAGCCAGATTTACTTAAGAACCATGTTACTAATTTAACAATTGCAGTGATTCACTGAACAACAGTGATGAGAAAGGTCGTAAAATGGGACAAAACTCACTTATCTAATGTTTCACTTTGCAACAAAAAATTTGGCTTCAATTGTGGTCAAGGACTATCTGTTTTCCAGACTCCAGCCAGCTTTTTCTCTGCTAAAACAGATTCCATTCCTTGTGGCTTTTCTTTCCTTCTTGAACTTTTACCACTGTCTCAGTGTTATAGTTAATAGTCATCACTATTAAACTGTGCAGCGCTCCTGACACCTCACTATACTTGCCATAGGTGCATATGAAGAATAGCGGTTATTAAAAAATTTTTTTCCACATATTTGCAAAGCCTTTTAACGTCAATCACGACTGCACACAATGACTTCACCATTCACATTAAATCTCTGATCTTTGCTTGGCATTTAGGGGAAATTGTTTTTTAATAACAGGTCTTCAGGTTTGCATAAAAAGTGCACATACATTCTCTGTGGCAAACCATTTAAAATCTCCACTGATTATACGTTTGGGAGTCTAGTTAAAACCTTCCATTCAAGTGCTTTTCAAAAGAAGACTGGCAAATCACTCAATTTCTCTCCTCCTCCTTTTTATATAAAATAGCTGGGCGCTATGCTTAAGAGAAGTAAATCATCAAAATGTAAGCAGTAAGAAGTAAGCAGTAAATCATCAAAATGAGAGATTGCCTTTGAGCTGTAACATAATAGCGTGCAATAAACATTGAATATTACCCAGTGGTTCTGGTGTGGAAAAATCTCTATGATTTTTAATGGATACCAGTCAGTGGTAAACTGTACTGTAGATGCTTCATCCAAATTTAGCTTCATTGTATTAGTGTCATACTGAACTAAATATGAACTTTACCATAAAGGCTGTTTCTTTTTTTCCAGTGATAGCAGAATTGTTCGTGTCTGAAGCAGTTGAAAAGGGTGAGGGGAATAAGTTCTTGGATTTGAAGGACATGGAAGTTTGATGTCTCAACTAAGAAATTTGTGGCACCTCAGTATGTTCTTAGATTGAAATAACCCTAGCCATACCAAGTTTTTACAATATGTCAAGTCAATGTTTCTGAAGAAGACAAAAGAACCCATATTCTTTCAGATGTGGTGGAAATTGAACCCTATCAGCTCAAGATAACATGGTCAAGGAAGTAGAGGTCAGGAACATACTGAATTACCACAGATTTCTTAGTTGAAACATCAAAGCTTCCATGTCTGACAGAACTTGGTATGGCTAGGGTTATTTACTTTGAATCTTGGTGTGATGTATGATATTACTTTGTTTGAGGTTCGTTTGCATGGATCATTGTAATAGTGATGGACGATGATGATGATGATGATGATGATGATGATGATGATGTTGTCCATTTACTTGTGTCCGACTCTTGGTGATTCTCTGGACCAGGTGTCTCCACATCTTCCATTTTTGCACTACTTCTTTGAGATATGCAGGGCAATGAAAGAGATGAAATTTCTTGATGATTTGATTTTTTTTTTATTTGGTAAGCATTTTTCCCACCACAAACTGTAACATTCAATTGAGTATTGAATAATAACCCAAATATAGTTAGCATTCATTCATGTTATTTCAACTTTCTTTTTTTAAAAAATATCATTGAGTTGTAATAACTTAATCTGTTGAAAGCATCATTCTACAGAGGTAACTTATTCCAGAGTCTAAATTGTTATTTAGTTATTAATTGTTAGACAGACATTATCTCTCACAAATGAATGTGTTTTTTTTTTTTTTGTAATTCTCCAGATTTAATTAATCATATTAACTTGAAATATATTTAGAACATAATATTGGGCACATTCAATACATCCCTTCCCACAGATACTTATGATGTTCATGAGATACACACTCCAAATTATACATAAGCTTTGAAATATGCAAGCAATCTTATCATTCATATCTGCCTCCAGTCTGTCTCCAAGTTCAACATGTCTCCATTTTGGCTTTGATGGTTCTGATAGAAGGTTATCAAAGATCTGCATTCAACTGCCTCAAGTTCAATTTAACTTTAATTCCTTTAGGAATTAAATATTACCAACCTGAAATGCTCAAGGAATTCTTAAGCTTTTAACAAAAATTTGACTCAAAAGACTGAAACATTTTTAACAATAATGTTTAGTTATGTAGTATAATGATACAGTAAAAGGGATCATTTCGTTCAAGTTCAGCTTAACTCCTGCTGTCCAACACATGGGGGGGGGGAGAGGGTTTTTTTTGACAACAGTACAATAGTTTGCCATTACCTTCACCCAGAATTTTTTTAAAAAAATTCCTATCAAAATCTACAATAATCTTATGGACCGTGGCTAGTCCTTTAGTTTTACTAGCACACACTGGAAATAGCTGCACATATATGGGTGTATGTGTTCAAAGTACAGGTGAAACTCAAAAAATTAGAATATCGTGCAAAAGTTCATTTATTTGAGTAATGCAACTTAAAAGGTGAACCTAATATATGAGATAGACTCATTACATGAAAACAAGATAGTTCAAGCCATGATTTGTCATAATTGTGATGATTATGGCTTACAGCTCATGAAAATCCCAAATCCACAATCTCAGAAAATAAGAATATTGTGAAAAGGTTCAATATTCTGGGCTCAAAGTGTCCCACTCTAATCATCTAATTAAGTCATAAGACCTGCAAAGGGTTCCTGAGCCTTTAAATGGTCTCTCAGTCTGGTTCAGTAGGAATCACAATCATGGGAAAGAGTGCTGACCTGACATTTGTGCAGAAAACCATCATTGACACCCTCCATAAGGAGGGAAAGTCTCAAAAGGTAATTACAACTGAAGTTGGATGTTCCCAAAGTGTTGTATCAAAGCACATTAATGGAAAGTTATGTGGAAGGGAAAAGTGTGGAAGAAAAAGGTGCACAAGCAGCAGGGATGACCGCAGCCTGGAGAGGATTGTCAGAAAAAGGTCATTCAAAAGTGTTGGGGACTTTCACAAGGAGTGGACTGAGTTGGAGTCAGTTCATCAAGAGCCACCACACACAGATGGATCCTGGACATGGGCTTCAAATGTTGTATTCCTCTTGTCAAGCCACTCCTGAACAACCAACAACGTCAGAAGCGTCTTACCTGGACTAAAGAAAAACAGACCTGGTCTGTTGCTCAGTGGTCCAAAGTCCCCTTTTCTGATGAGAGCAACTTTTGCATCTCATTTGGAAACCAAGGACCCAGAGTCTGGAGGAAGAATGGAGAGGCATACATTGCAAGATGCTTGAAATCCAGTGTGAAGTTTCCACAGTCTGTGTTGATTTGGGGAGCCATGTCATCTGCTGGTGTTGGTCCACTGTGCTTCATTAAGTCCAAGGTCAATGCAGCTGCCTACCAGGAGATTTTGGAGCACTTCATGCTTCCTTCCGCAGACAAGCTTTATGGGGATGCTGCCTTCATTTTCCATCAGGAATTGGCACCTGCCCACACTGCCAAAAGCACCAAATCCTGGTTCAATGACCGTGGGATTTCTGTGCTTGATTGGCCAGCAAACCCGTCTGACTTGAACCCCATAGAGAACCCCATAGAGGCATTGCCAAGAGAAAGATGAGAGACATGAAACCGAACAATGCAGAAGAGCTAAAGGCCGCTATTGAAGCATCCTGGTCTTCTAGAACACCTCAGCAGTGCCACAGGCTGATAGCTTCCATGCCACACCGCATTGAGGCAGTAATTGCTGCAAAAGGGGCCCAAACCAAGTACTGAGTACATATGCATGCTTATACTTTTCAGAGGTCCAATATTGTTCTATGTACAATCTTTGTTTTATTGATTGCATGTAATATTCTAATTTTCTGAGATTGGGGATTTGGGGCTTTCATGAGCTGTAAGCCATAATCATCTCAATTATGACACATCACAGCTTGAACTATCTTGCTTTGCGTGTAATGAGCCTATCATATGTATTAGTTTCACCTTTTAAGTTGCATTACTGTAATAAATGAACTTTTGCATGCTATTCTAATTTTTTGAGTTTCACCTGTATGTAACTCACTTTTAATATTCCAAGAGTTCCAACAAGGATTTCATGGTTAACTTCCAGTCACATAATTGCACAAAATAGAATATTTTTTTTGCCATACTATAAGTTTCAGCACTTCCTTTTGCCTTTTTAATTGATATTGTCCTTATTATTTAATTTTACATGCTATTATGTCAGAGTACTTTGAAAGCTGGGGGCTCTGCAAGTTGACCCCCACTTCATCTGTAGCCAGCAGCTGCATGCTTTATGGATATAGAAATTAATTTCCTTGCATTTTCCTAACGCGTGTTTTTCTTGATCATCCCCAAAGGTAAAATGTTTTTGAGCCTCTGAGAAAATGACAGAAGCATCACCTAAAAGATGGAATAATCTAAGCCTTTTACATTTGTTAGGGATAACATTGTTCACCCTAACTGGTTTAGGTGAAATCATAACTATGAATCATAGTTAGTGTATGCAGCTTTAAATGTAAAATAGCTATTGTGGGTGTGGTTATGAAAACCATATAAAAGTA